>CM052648.1:186160858-186254598 GCA_028533165.1 Leontopithecus rosalia
TGCTGAAATTACAGGTGTGAGCCACTACACTCAGCCATATTTTTTATTTTTAATATAAACAAACAATTTGCTTTGCTGTTGTTTTGAGACAGGGTTTCGCTCTTGTTGCCCAGGCTGGAGTGCAATGGTGCAGTCTTGCCTCACTACAGCCTCTGCCTCCCGGGTTCTAGAGATTCTCTTCCCTCAGCCTCCCAAGTAGCTAGGATTACAGGCATGCGTCATAACACTTGGCTGACTTTTTTTTATTTGTATTTTTAATAGAGACGGGGTTTTGCCATGTTGGTCGGGCTGTTCTTAAACTCCCGACTTCAGATGATCTGCCGTCCTCTGACTCCCGAAGTGCTGAGATTACAGGTGTGAGACACCGCATCAGGCCCACAAACAATATTTTTAGGCTTCCTCATTGTGTAAGCTAGTTTCTCTCCTTAGTCTCAATTATTAATATACTGATTCTGCTTTCAAAACAGAACTCACATAAAACCCTTTCCTTCCATGTTCGCTCTAAATGAGGGCCTTCCCAACTCAGGACGAGACCTTGACCGGAGTTTTCTAAAGCACTCTTTCACCTATGGGCCCTCCAGCAGTCATTTCTGATGCAAACACCTTCCTGTTCCAGGCTGACATCGGGGAGCAGGCCAGCTTCAGTCACAAGTCTGGAGATAAGAGACGCTGTGGAAAGCTGAACCGACTCGGCTTCTGCCAACTCTTGCCATGTGAAATCTATTCTTCCAGATCTTTGCCATTTCAGGAGATTGTAAATCTTCTGTTTGTTGTGGCCCGGCTGATGTTAGCATTTGATTTTGTGTTTTAATCAAACACTCTACGGACTGGGTCATGTCTGGAAATAACAACTACCAGTTTAATCTTGCCCGACCCTATCACTTCAGATGAACATTTTCCAAACACCCCTTTTCTCTGGGTCAGATAGGAAAGGATTCCTGATTGAAATTTTCAAAGGCTTCAACCCCAGTCCTGTTATTTCAGTGTCCACGGCATTCTGTAAACTGATCTGATACTCTCTGGGCAGAACTTCCATTTCCAGAAATTGACCTCATCTTCTCAAATCCAGATGATCCCCTCATGCTCATTTTTCACCTGTGTTTGCTCTCTTATTGTCTTTTTTTCTTTTTTTTGTATAACAGCCCTCACTTCTTCCCACCTCTCTATCAGGAAATTCTTATTCTTGCTTTTAATATCAATCAAATGCTTGCTAATCCAAGTCCCACATCTGACTCATCTTTTCCTTCCTTCTTGAAATTTCTTTGACTCTTATTTTCTGGAATATATTCATTGACATTTTATAGAACCATTGAATTAGGAAACTTAGTTGGAATGTGAAGCCAGTGTAGACTTTTTGTTTGTTTGTTTTATTTTGGCCTTGGCACAAGAATTGATCTATACAACACAACAAATGAGTGATACAGGCAGGATTCAAACCCTGCTTACAATTGCTTCTTGTACATTTCTTGCCTTATCAACAAGATTCAAAACTTCTCCAAGACAGAGACTGTGCCTTTCACTTTTTATATGCCTTTTATAAAAACTACCAAATACAAACTGTCTATAATTTTTTTTAATTTTAAAAAGCTAAAGAATTCTTTTGACTGGTCCAAATGGAAGCATTGACATTCCCTCACAGACAAAGAATGGAGCTGTGTTCTATAAACCAGCCAAAATATTGTGAATCTTGAGCAGATTGCTTGCTGACTTTACTGCTGATTTACACCGCTTTCCCCACCTTGACTCACCAAATCCACCTTGACATTGCCCTCCCCTTTCACAGGTAGCAAATCCAGGTGCCATGTCTCTCTTGATTAAGCCCATAAATATTGATTATGCAGTTATTGGAATAACTGATGCTGATGTCAGTGTCATCCTGGGCTACCACCATTATTTGATTAGAGTGGCTAAGATGGGATTGATTTATTTCCTATCACTTTACAGAGCTATAGTGGCTGTTTCATCTGGAAAACTATCTTTAGAAATGGCTCACTACAGATTTGTTCACGCAAGTTGTAACAGTTCACTAAGAGTTCATATATAACTTTTGTGATAAATGCAATACATGTACAATTATGAGAGTCTCAGATGAGACCACAATAATACAACTTCGGGAACTTGTTTATCGGTAATTCATTCAGTGTACGTTTCTCAGTACAAACAAGTTGAGTGAATTAATCCAGGCTGTTATTCTCTGCCTGAGCAATACATAAATACAACATCTTGCTGTGTTATATGCAGTGTATTTTCTTTCTTTACACATGCATACACATACATTGTGTACAATATCAGTCCATAAATGATTAAAAGCATGTTGAGCTGCTTCCCTCCTCGTTTGCTTTCAGTATTTTACAAAACATACTACAACTTCACTGCCACTGCCGTCAGTGTGGAAATAGGCTCATTTCTCTACCAAAACAAAACAAGGGGGAATTATAGCTAGAGTGACTTAGATTAGATAATGAAAAAGACTTCCTGGATGACTAGACTAATCATCTGAAAGATCACCTAAGTAGTAGCTTTCATGCTCTTGATGGATGAGAATTAGTGAGAAGGACACAATTAACTTAAGAGGTTCCATTCTCTATTTATGCAAAATCACATACCTTCGTATTTCTGTGAAGGGGTCAGATGCCTTTTAAAGGCACCTTGGCATTAAATAATGGGAAAAAAAATAAAGATTTTTTTTTTTAAGCAGAGAATTAAATGGAAAACAAAACAAATACAAAAGCCAGGCCTTGTGGTCTTGAAGCGAGCTCTAAGAGTGCCCTTAGATCCTATTGCTATTAAAAGTGGAAAGGAACAGATTCTGTTTCTATGGCTATCACACACACCTTTTATTCTTACCCATTTTCTCATCAGGATGTAAAATATGAACATTATACTGTTCTCAACTTGAAACTATATCAGGGAAAATGGAGACTTGTATGAAGCCTCCCACTCCTTTTGTTAATCTGACAAGTGCCACATGTTGGAGCTAATATGCTATTCTGTTCTTATCTCCCAAAATTCACATGTCTGAGAAAACCAGCACACAGTAGAAAAACAACCTGAATTCTGGCCACATCTCAAGAGTTAAGATAGGCTTTAGTTCCTGCCTTAGAATTTCCTGACCTGGGAGTAAAAATTCCGCACTTAAGCCATGCTGTCATTTAGATGAGTTCCATTGTAACAGCATATCTACAAACCAACATTTCTGAATAGGTCCTTGTTTCATTTGGTGCTTTCCTGAGCAAGTTTTATCAGTGCTCTGATGTACAGTAGCCTGATAAGCCTTTATTTAACACCCATATATCACTCCTTAACCTTTAAGGGAGACTACAGGCAGCCAGGCCTTCACCCATTTGGGTAATGATTGTGTATCCGCCGCTAGTTGAAGCGGATTAACCAGATGGTACCTTTTCACAGAAATTTAGATTTTAAGCTTCATTAAGATCCCTTTACCAAAAACATCAGCCTCTGATCTATGTATGAATGAAAAGGTTTGGAATCTTGTAAACTTACGAATACACATCAGATATCTCTCTCTCACAGGCACACACACACACGCACATGCACACAATCAACATCTGATAAAATCATAACAGTTTAAGAAAGAATTGCACCAGTACATATGAGAAGTAAAATCTTCTAAGAAATGTTGAGCTTTTTAAAAAAATTTCATTTCTTTACACTGACTTTTCCTCCAATCTAAACTATTTGTATTTTAACTGTGTATCAATGAATAATGCTCAGAAGTATTAAGTCAAATTCTTTTGTGTGTGATTTGGCACATTATTAAAATCCACTTGAAAAACTTTTAAAGACACAAATAATTCATTACATAAAACTCATGGTATAAAATAAAAAAGATACCAGGTGAACAATGAATACACTTTTATGATTCAAAACTCAACGTGAGTCTCACACCACTTCATAGTGCCTTTGGAACCACTTGGGACGTTATCAGAATGATCTTAGAGTACATTATGAAACAAATGTACTGTAGTTTTCAGAGTTCCTTAATAGTCAATTCAATTCATTTAAATTTGAAAATAGGCAGCTCTTCTTAGAAGAAGTTTTATTGGAATTTGATCTTGAAAAGTAAGTGGCCAATTTCTAAACTGTAAAGTTGGAAGGGCAGTGCAAAGATGCCAAAGAGAATGGTGTATTCACAGAATGGCCAACATTTCACTTACGAACCGCGGTCTACTGTTGAACAAGAGTAATGTTAGGTCCTAAAGCTATGCAAGGTGCTTGGGCCAGATTGTCGTCCCTCTGTTGAATCCCGCAATGGAGCTTTTGACTTTATTCTGTTAATTGAAGAGGGTCACACTTATTTTTAGTTAGAAGATCTACTAAGAATAAATTCAATATCACCTTGGATGTTGTGAATAATGCAGATTCTTGAGCCCACTCCAGTCTTCCTCAGCATGTCTAGGGCAAAAGCCCTGAATACATTTTCAAATTAGACCTCCGGATGAATCTAATACTCAGTGTGTAGGGGTTTGAGTATTCTGACAGCTAAAAGCAAAGCAAAATAAGATAATTAAAGACCTTGTCATAAGCTTACTTGTGGATTTACCACTACTTATTTTGAGTACTTGTAAAGGCAGTTGTTTGCATGAAGTATCCATACTTGCATCTCTTTTTTTTTTTTTTTTTTTTTTTGAGACGGAGTTTCGCTCTCGTTACCCAGGCTGGAGTGCAATGGCGCGATCTCGGCTCACCGCAACCTCCGCCTCCTGGGTTCAGGCAATTCTCCTGCCTCAGCCTCCCAAGTAGCTGGGATTACAGGCACGTGCCACCATGCCCAGCTTATTTTTTGTATTTTTAGTAGAGACGGGGTTTCACCATGTTGACCAGGATGGTCTGGATCTCTTGACCTCGTGATCCACCTGCCTTGGCCTCCCAAAGTGCTGGGATTACAGGCGTGAGCCACCACGCCGGGCCCATACTTGCATCTTTCAATGTGTCTACTTAAATTAAAATTACGCTTTCCTTGAATGTAGATATCATTCCTAGTAGTTAATAATAATTATAATGCTTATGAGGTTTTAGCGAGTTTGTCTGAAAAAAACTAGGGAAGGCATGTGTATGTGTGTGTGTATCTCCACATTTATTATTTAATTATCAGAAATAAGAGAATGATGCCTTTAACATATTTGAAAATGAACATTTATACTCATCATAGTTGGTGACGTCATCACCAAATAGTAGCAACGTTTAAAAACATAAAGTAAGCATAGGAAATGTGTTAAAAGATCTGGTGTCGGGGTTTCTCAACAGAGGAGCTAGCCACATTTTGTGTAGGTCAAGATCTAATTTTTGTTTTGTGGATTGAAAAAATTTTAACATAATTGGCTTTATACATAAAATTCTAACAGCTTCTCAGATCTCATTATGCCTGACATAGGCCTCCACATCCACATCCCTCTAGAAGGGTGGGGTGGAAAGGACACAGCAAAGGACATCCATAAAAAGAGCATGGTGATGGAGGATCCCCTGGGTGCTCATCGGAAAATGTGAGCATAATTTTCTGCCCCCCCCACACAGTTTCCATAGTTTTTCCCATTGTTGCTTTACTAATAAATGTTTGGTTCGGATAGGATGATTGCTGTTTGCAGCACAGACTTAGCACCTTGCTTATATTATGTTACAAAGTAGAGGCTCGGGAAACCTTAATAGAAATGAAGTGAACTAATGTGCCATCTACATCTTGATTCATACAATTGGTCCTATGGCAAAACCCTACCTCTACAAAAAATACAAAAATTTGCTGTAGTCCCCAGCTACTTGGGAAGATTGCTTGAGCCTGGGAAGTTAAGGCTGCAGTGAGCCATGTTTGTGCCATTGCACTCCAGCCTGGGCAAGAGAGCAAGACCCTGTCTCAAATATGTATATAGTCTGTTGGGTTAAAATCAAATTACTGACAACTGTGTGCCTAAGACATGATTACTTTTACTTTGATGACTTTGAATGGGTTCATTTTTCACGGTTCAAAACTAAGCACAAATTAATTTAAAAATTTAAGAGTAATAATCGAAACATAGAAGATAGGAAACAAAGATATATTTTAGAAGATGCAAGATTTGATGAATTTTGTTTGTACTTGTTTGGAAACATAAAATATTAGATGGGGTAAATAAAGCGGAAAGATTGCATAGAGAAATGGACATTTTAAGCATAAAATATGATCATTGGAGTCTCAGAATCAGATTGTTGTATGATGGATTTCTCTCAAATGTTAAACGTTTATCCAACTTACATCTTACAGAGGTACTCCTGCAAATGAGAAAAAATCAGTAACTTCCACTCTATTTTATCAGGTTGGTATAATGTTGATTTACGAACTTGCACACTTAAGAAACATGCAAGAAAATAAAAACACAGGCTCAGTATGTACATGAATCTCTATATAAAATATTCTAATAAAAACGGTAACTTAATAACATATAGTGTTAAAATGCTGTTCAGAACTAGTGAGATAATATTATAATATAATAATAATAATAATGATAATTTAGTACTAGAGGAGCACTAGTCTGTTACAACAGCAAGAACAGATGTACTGACCAATGGAATGAAATTGAAAATCCTGAGAGACAGATGTGTGTGTGTGTGTGTGTGTGTGTGTGTGTGTTTATATATATATATATGGAAACTAAATATATAATGTAGTAAGGCCAGGTTATTTAGTAGAGGGTGCAGAGAAACATAAATGACTATGTGTGGAGAGAAATAAAAATGGTCCCTTAATACTATATATACATTCAGAATAGAGCAGGGATTAAAGACTCCAATGTGAATGGCTAAACTATAAATTAAGGTCCTACGCTGTTATTAACAAAACAAATATTAATACTTACGATTACAATAATAAGTTGGGAATTATTTTCTCTCCAAATGCATAAAACATAAGGTAAAAGTGATTAATGTTCTTATGTCATAATTAAGAATTTCTGCTCGGTGAACCTTTGTCTACACCTTTGGATGGTGGCTGCTCCTTCAGCCAGAACTGAAAAGTAGATGAGTTAGGTATCAGGCTGTGAGGGTTTAAGGCCTAAAATGTTAAAACCCATCCTCAAGTGCACTGAAAGTTCTATTGACTTTTGTCGATTTTTCAGAAAGAAGGGAACTAAAAAATAGAAGAATACAGCTCAGCAGCTGATAATAAAATAGCATGATAAAGTTTATTCTAATATTAAAATTTTGTGATTTTTAAGACAAGCACACATCTGTATAAAACATGGATGAGGGTAAAGGAGGGTAGCAGGAGGAGTTAGGATGTCTAAAGAGTAAGAGATTTCTGCTTTTTTTTTTTTTTGAGATGGAGTGTTGCACTGTTGCCCAGGCTGTAGTGCTGTGGTGCCGTCTCCACTCACTGCAGTCTCTGCCTCCCAGGTTCAAGCAATTCTCCTTTCTCAGCCTCTGAATAGCTGGGACTACAGGCGTGTGCCACCACACTCAGCTAATTTTTTTGTATCTGTAGTAGAGATGGGGTTTCATCAGGTTGGCCAGGATGGTCTCGATCTCCTGACCTTGTGATCCTCCTGCCTAGGCCTCCCAAAGTACTGGTATTACAGGCATGAGCCACTGCGCCCAGCCAAGATTTCTGCTTTTGCAGAACATTTTCTGGCTTTGGAATGAAAGTGATGTAAAAGTGATCCAGGACTGAGCCATCGCTTTCCCACTCCCTGTCTGGTGACCTGCGGCAGATGAGTTTCTCAAGTAATTGTTTCATCATCCATAATCTGTGCCTAGTTCTTTTCTATCTTGCATGGATCCTCTAAATAACCTGCTCTCCAATATGCATTCGGTGACAGTTCTGAAAGTTACAAATATGTTTCTATTTTTATATAATTAATGGTTCTTTTATGTTTAGATTTCAACAGGGAGTATTTGAAATATGGGAGATTACATCTTGACGTCTCTTGAGAAGTTTATTTTAGAATCACCCATAACGTTCTTGGTCTTTAGCTTTACTCAGTCTTGTACAAAACAAATCAACCCTGATAAGTTATAGATCTTGATCATAAGCACAACAAAGAGATTTGAGAATGAATTGTGTTGCAACGAATCTTCATGTATGTGTTTACAAATCTGTGTGCTTATGTTTGAAAGTATGTGTGTATTGTGTGTTTTAGTGGGTGGGAGTATGTTAAAATTGTGAGCAACCTCTGTATATGGACATATTGTGAAGCCGAAAAAGAAAATTAAATGAAAAATGCATCTTGTTAGAAAGTATATTTGTTCATAATTCACAACCACAGAAACAGTTAGGGCCTGATTTTGACACGTCAGAGGGTTAAAGTATATCAGTTTTTTTGAGTTAGAGCTTTAGAATTAAGATTTCATGCACTGCGGGCTAAGCAATAAACATCCACAGAGGAGAAGTTTTTAATTTTGGTTTTTATATTAGTATCCCAGGCCTCATCAGCCTGTGGGAAAGAGAGATAATGAAAATAATGTGTACTCTATAAGATTATACACTTTCTAGTTGTCACATATTTATTTCACCCTAATTTTCCATCAACACTCTTGATTACACTTTTATTATAGAAAATCTGTCATAAATGAAACTTACAGATGCATTTAAAAAAATGCTTCCTCTTTAGCCCAAGGCACATTAACCTGAAATTAAGGTAGGGCAAATATCTGGATGGAGATTCAACTGCAATTACCTTAATTAACAAGAGAAGCGATTTAACAGCGTAAGAAGTAGAACTGGCTCGGCTGCTTCTTGACTAGAGGCTTCAGGTCATCGTGACTAGAAAGAGGTAAAGAGAAAATATCAAATTAAACATAAACTAACTTTTGTTTAGACGCTTTCTTCTCTTCTCACTGTGTACAAATTTTATCCATTCGCTGAGCTCCAAGGCCCATCGCCAAGGTGCCTTCCACAATCCTGGTCTCACTAATCTCTCTGAAGGTGGGAGGAACCATTTTTCTTATTTGACTTAATTCAACAATTTCGTATTTGCTCTCATTCCTCTAAAAATTATTTCCATGTTCTTTCGTGTATCCTCTCACTATTAATCTCACAAACCTCTCTGTGGAAAAATACACCTTGCAAAACTTTCTCATCTACCACAGAAACTATGGACTATCTGATCCATGGTGAGTACTCAGGATGAATGTTGTGAAGAGGCAAAATATCTGTCACACCAAACCACATTCTATCTATAATTGTCCCAGAAAGTTTTTGTTAATATCACTTTTCCCATAATATTTTTACGTAGAGGTATGTGCTGGGGGAAAACAAAAATCACAAGTCTTACTGGCATAATTTTTTTTCACAGGTAGGAGAAAGTAAAATTGTCCCCAGTATTAAGCAAACTGGAAATGAAATATAACACCTAATACTTAGTAACATTCCATAGTTTCAGCAGACTCTACCTTATCCTTTACTCCCTAGGTTCCACAGATAAATGGGAAATATGATTTTTAATGTCATTACTTAAAAGTGGTTTGAGTTTGAGCATCTAGTTCAGCAGGCCACATGGCAAAACCTACCACAGGATGATTCTTCTCCTGCAGTTACCCTCTCTATAGTAACGCAGCACTGGTTTTAACTCAGACTTGATGGTCATCAGCTCTTGGTAGTAATTCAAGATAGTATGACTCAAGTCTCAACAAAGATTCCACCCAAACTAATGGAAACATGGATTATCTCAGCTTTGCCCTATTATCAGTCATCTAGAACTGAAGAACTATCAATAATTCTGTGAATACATTGCATAAAAACATCACCATACTGTATGAGAATAAATTTGCACTTTTTCTGTTGATACAGTGTTGATTACTAATGTCTCCTAAGGGTAATTAAGCAACACTAACATA
The DNA here is from genome assembly GCA_028533165.1 of Leontopithecus rosalia. Classification (NCBI taxonomy): domain Eukaryota; kingdom Metazoa; phylum Chordata; class Mammalia; order Primates; family Cebidae; genus Leontopithecus; species Leontopithecus rosalia. Next base: position 186,170,681 of record CM052648.1, read on the forward strand.
ATTTTTTGGAGAAAACCAAGGAATGTCCTCCTTTTTCCCAACCACCAGATAATAATGATTTATTCTGGGCAACAGTAGACAGAATCCTGACTTAAAAGATGCACACAATTAAGATTATATTTCACACATATGCTGTTCATGCCTTCTCTTCTTTCTTCATTCTGTCTTCCTATTGTCTTGAAATCTGATGAAAAACATCTACTGCTTCTCTGACCTCTTAGTCACAGGATTATCTCCATTCCAACTTTTATAACATGGCTCCTACACTGGAGAACATCTACCAAGAGAAGCCTCCTATAACATAGTGCCCACACTTAAAGGTTGGCAACATTTCAATTCTAATGATATTTTAAAAGCTGAATATATGGCTCATGCCTGTAATCCCAGCACTTTGAGATGTGGAGGCAGATCACCTGAGGTCAGGAGTTCGAGACCAGCCTGGCCAACATGGTGAAATCCCGTCTCTACTAAAAATACAAAAATTAGCCACGGTAGTGATGTGGGTCTGTAGTCCCAGCTACTAGAGAGGCTGAGGTAGGAGGATCACTTGAGCCTGAGAGACAGAGGTTGCAGTGAACTGAGATTGCACCACTACACTCCAGCCTGGGTGACAGAGTGAGACCCCGTCTCAAAAGTAAATAAGTAAATAAAAATAAATAAATAAAAACTAAATATAAACAATTTGAATACATTAAAGATGGCAATTAGATTGTCAGAGTTTAAACATAAAAAAATTTATCATTGAAAAAAAATTTTAAAATATTATTTGAAGATTAGTTCTTAAATATTTGATCAGAAATAATAATAAAGGAGGACATCTTAGCCTTTAGATGTAGGGAGCATTTCTTAGTGGCTAGAAGTTGGCAATGAATGCGTTTCCAAAATGAAAGTCTCAAAATATTGAACAATGGCCGAAATATGGGAACCAGAACCCAATTTCACAATCTGTTTTGAAAAGACACATTCTCTTAGATATAGTTTAATCTAGTTAGCATGACTTCTCATAAATTAGTATTTAAAGAATGAATTTGGCCAGGCACAGTGTCTCACACCTGTTATCCCATCACTTTGGGAGGCTGAGGCAGGTGGATTACCTGAGGTCAGGAGTTTGAGACCAGCCTGGCCAACACAGAGAATCCCTGTCCCTACTAAAAATTTAAAAATTAGCCAGGTGCAGTGGTGGGCACCTGTAATCCTAGATAGTGTGGAGGCTGAGGCAGGAGAATCCCTTGAATCTAGGAGGCAGAGGTTGCAGCGAACCGAGATAGCGCCATTGCACTGCAGCCTGGGTGACAAAACAAGACTCCATTGCCCCCCCCGAAAAAAGGAAAAAAAGTCAATTTATCCAGTTTACTGTAACCCTTGATTTTAATTTCTTTTTCTCTTTTCTCTTTATGTATTTCATCAAGGCATATGCTGTAATATGTTCTCATATATTAAACAAATGTCAAGTGAAAATAATAAGTTAAGATGTATTGTATGGTATAATGCAGAGAAGAGAGAGAATGCTTTAAAAGTATTCAGAAACCGAACCACTGCTGAGTACTCCAGTAATGACACAATACATTTTTAAAGACATAGTCCTTAAAGCAAATTGATGACAGAGTGCAATCCCATGGAATTCTTAAAGATACATGAACCGTATCAGCATCAATCTTCTCTGCACCAAATCATCCCTAAGGTTACTTTACAGTTTAACTGTGAGTTTCTTGACATTGTAGCAGCCACGATTAAGCTGGTGATGGTAATGTTATTAAGGTTATGTCTATAAGAACCACCTGTCAACTAATTTGAAAAACAAAACTGGGGAGTTAAGTGTCTATGAAACTCAAATGTCTATGTGTATTTATTCCCGATTTCATCTTCAGTTTTTATTAAAAAGAAGTTTTTAATAAACCACATGATAACAACCAAGTAAGACCACTCCTATGTGCAGCTCACACTCTATTCCTGTCTCCATTCATCAGGAAGAGTGTTTAGATCTAGAAGTGATAACTCTAGCCTTCCTGTCCAAGTATCAATTGTTTTAGGGGGGAAAAAAACAAACAAATTAAAAAGCAAATCCTCCACGGTTTTAAAATCTGAAACTCTTACGAAAAACTGTTTTTTAAATATAGTGCTATCAACATATAGACTAGTCAGTATATATAAAATCAGCATTTGTTCATGTATTCATTGTTAATTTATACTTAGTACAGGTAGATAGTGGAGAATGAAGGAGTTTTTTCCTCCAAACCTTTGCAGTTTGTTGAGGAGTAGATGAATGGATCATTAACATACAAGGTAGTAAGCGATGGGACACGGCCCTCACTGGGTTCTGCAGAAAAACAGAGGAGAGGCTTGAAATCACCGAGTTGACTATTTAATATGAAAGGAAACAAAGCCATCTCTTTACCAATAATGCTCTAAGTCTTCCATAGAAAATGCAAGTTCACCAACACTGCCTCAAGTACAATGAGATCAGTAACTATAAGTAGACATTGACCCAAACATTCCTTAGTGACATTTTTACAGCCTACTTAAAAACAAGTGTTTGATTTGGTAGACAGGGTACTTGGTCTAGCGTAGACACGTGATTGAGAGGAAAAAAATCAAGCTAAGATACATGGATGACTCAGAGTGGGTTCAAAATTTTTAATAAGATTTTTTTAAATCACAATAACTGTAGGGGCAGCTAGTAGTGAAACTGAAAGTGGTTAAAATGTACTTCTTGGATTGCTGCTTTTTGCATTTCTCTCCCAGCTTTTGAGGTCCCCTCTCCTCTACTCCCCACAAGTTCTTCCCCCTGACAATACATAGCTGTGTTTTCTTCTGGTATTCCACCCAAGCTATTTTCCTTTTATGCCAAAATAACTTCTCTCCATCAATCACTATAGACTTCTATTTCCTTAATGGAAACTATATCTGATATTTAATGAAAAGTAATCTGATTTTTAAGCCATTTCATGCTAAAATAGAGGTGACTTTTCTGTGAGGTTTAAAATATTCCATGGGTTGGTTGCATTTTAAAGAGGATTCTTGTAGACATAAATAAATTTTTAACTGGAAGATTTTCTTCACAGAGGCCAAGAATGACTGTGCTGCTGTGGCACCTTCCTGATGCCTGTAAAATGGCCTACATTTGGCTGCAGGGAGGGCACGTGTGTGGCCCTGCCACTCTCTTCCTATCCATGGAGCTCACGGTGAGATAGCTCTAAGCATTCACTCAAAACTTGTTATGTGTTATTCAAACTAGGCTTTGGGCTTTGTGAAAATTATAAAGCTTTTAGTCTTTGCACAGAAGTCAGCATTCCTGAATATACTGGGCCTGGCCACTTAAATGTCGCTTTCCAGTTGATGAACTCTAGATTGTCTTTTTTTAGGGGTAGGGGAGGTATTAACACAAATATCAGGTTCAGCGAAACACTAGAAGGACTCAAATAATTTAGAAACGCTAATACTCTCTTAGTAATAGTTTATAACAGCAAGAGGCTGTAGATTAAAATTAGCAATGGAAACATGTACCTAGAGTAGGGTCCAGGAGACAGCAGATCCTGCCCTATGTACATGTTCCATTTTAGTGCAAGCTGTTAAAATCTATCTCTGACAAAAATCAAAATGGATGATAGATTAGAAAAATAAATAAAGAAAGAAGAAACAAAGAAAAATGCTAAAATGAGTGATGTAAAAAGATATTTTTCTTTGACTGAGGAAGTTAAGGTCAATAAGGGAGTTGAACTGTAGTCTTCTTCCATAACATGTAAGTGAAGAGAAGCATGAAAATGAAGTTAAAGACTGTTTTTTAAGACGTTGTTCAGATGCCAACTGCTCCCACAAAGTCACCATAAATCTACTGTGCCAGAGTTCATTGCTGTAACTTTGAAATATAGAAGACAGCTTTCACAATTTTAAATCTATGGCCTTGTATTATAACTATGTATATTATTATTTTTGTCCTATGCTGGGATGAAAGGTTCTTGAAGGTGTGAAATCCAGCTGACCCATCTTAACCTGCTACCATCTCTGTCCTTAATCATGGCAGCCGATCCATCAATATATGTTAATGAATATAAAAATATAATTATCCTAATTTCTTTAACCACACCTATCTGTTAACAGACGCTCTAATATTTTAGAAAAATATAGTGCAAGCTGTTAAAATCTATCTCTGACAAAAATCAAATGGATGATAGAAAAGGAAAAAAGACTATAAAATAAATAAATAAGAAAAAAGAAAGGATGTTAAAATAAATAATGCAGAAAGATACTTTTCTTTGATTGAGGAAATTAAGAGGGACAGTGAGGAGGGGTAGAGGTGGGGAGGGATAGCCTGGGGAGAAATGCCAAATGTGGGTGAAGGGGAGGAAGGCAGCAAAACACGCTGCCATGTGTGTACCTATGCAACTATCTTGCAAGTTCTGCACATGTACCCCAAAACCTAAAATGCAATTTTTTTAAAAAAAGGTAGTTGAATTGCAGCAAAACTTCTTTTGATGCATTTCTTTCTCTTCTACTTACCTTACATAAAGAAGAATCTTAACACATAGGGAAGTCCAAAATGCAGGCCACGGCCCTCCTGTGACTATGTAAATACCCTGGGAAGAAAGAATATAGTATTGGTGTCCTGGACAGAACACGGTCAACTCTTACCAAGAGAAGGTGAGCAAGTTGGAAATTAAAAAAAAATCTACAGGTATAGCAAACATCTCATGTTACGTAGTTTGTTTTATGATTTTTCCTACAAATCTTCAGCAAGGTCTGCTACACACCTGGCAACATAGTTTCTTGGCAACATAATGCATTTAAGTTTGTGGTCATATGCTTACTGTGTACTATTTTAGTCAAATTTATAGTGGCAGATGAAAGATAATGTTTCCCCCAAAGCACTTGGCTTTTGAACTTTCTCCATTAAGATGAACACCCATATCCATCAAAAAGTTTAAGACAATTTTGTAAAGTCCTCTACTGAATATAACAAAATTCTAAAATTTGTGATAAACTTGTCAAGGTTTGCTTTTCTCATCATGACTGCTTCATCTTTGTGGTTGTTTCTTCAATCTGTTTGTCACCCTTTTCAATCCTGTACTCATCGGATGGAAGTCTCTCTGTGCTGCCCAGGAATGAGAGTTATGCTCTGCCTCCTTGAAAGCAGGGCATCCACATAGATTATCTGGATTCATCTGCATGTAAGAATAAACTATCCCCATAGACTTATGTATTCTGTCATGAATTTAAATCAAAACTAATTTAGAAACATTTATTTTGTATTTTGGGTTATAATCTAATACTATTCTTTAATTTTGTTCTGAAATTTTTCCAGTTTTGAGTATTAGGAACTCTTTCAGTTGGCTGCTATTCCCTGTGACATATCCCATGTATGGGATATATGGCAAATATGGCAAAATATAATAAAATATATTGATTTACTTGTTTAAGATGGTAAAGTAAAAATAGTAATAACTACATTTTTATATTAATAGCATTAACAATTATAAAATACTCCATCTTGCATAATCCTACTACAAATCAGAGATGAGGGCAGCTATACTATCTACTTTGCAAATTGATGAAACAGTTTATTTGAGCAGGTTAAGTGAGTCATCTCTAATCATGCAGAGAGACCACAAATCTCAAGGTATCTTTTAATGAGACACCTTTCCCCAATATTTTTTGAATGAACTCCAGAATCAAAAGAAAATAATGCCCGTATTCTTGTGTTACGAGATTAAACAACTATTTTCTGAATGTTTTCAAAAGTAATTATTTTCAATATTAAATATATACAAAATATATTCCTAGATCACAAAATAAACTATCAAAACAATTGTTAGACATAATGTTCTATGGCAGTTCTAGAACTAGATCAAAACTCAGTGTTGCATGACATTTTTAGTTGTATCAAGATTTCAAATCAATAATGGATTATAATTTGTGCTATACTATATTTTAAACAAAAAGCAGAGATCACTGAACATTTTGATTTCACTATTATAAGATATATTACTTCTACGAAAGGTCTTCTGCATCCAAAATGAATTCATTTTATCCATTAGTGGAGAAAAAGCCATTTTGCCTTTTTTGGGGGGTTCATTTTCATCTTAGAGAAATAATACAAATCTTGGCCTGCAGCATTTCCTGCAGCTTAATAATCAGCTGGACCTCAAGCCGTCACCTCCTCTCAGGCAGCCATTAGTTCCCAGGAAACACTCTTTGCCTTGATCATTATTGCATAATTAAGACCATTTTGTGTTCCTTTAATGTAACATATCAATTATTGAGGGGAAATATAATACAGGGAAAAAAGTAATGACATTGCTTTATATTTAAAAAGAAGACCAAAAAAATGAGTAATCCTAGAAGCTTATTTCAATAACTGTCCCTCAAAAGGAAACCAACATCCAAAGTAAATTGCTAAAGGCCTTCTTATTGCGATATTTCTTCTTGCAGATAATTTGGCAAAATGGATAAATAACAAAGAATACAACCAAGGGAACATTTCTCCTCGAGAAAATTTTACAAAATGTGCCCAAACCTTGGTGCATGTAAGCTGCGGTGTTGGGAATAATCTCCGAATTCAAGTAAGAAGGCAAGCTCAGCAGCCAATGGAATATTCATATAAAATCCTGAGCTGTTTTGGCTTAAAAAATTCAAAATAGACCTCTTCCCCTCTGATTTCTCCTTCATTATAGCCAATGTCTTTATTTTGCATAGAAAATGTGAGTAGAGTAAAGGGACCCTATTGACCCACACATACTGTGCAACAACAGCTGATGATTCACCCTCTCCAAACCAGAGGAAGTCACAGAGAAGTAGATACCACATAGGCAGTTAAATTATTCACATAAAACTCATAAGCAAACAAGGGCTATGAAAAAGTGCTTACAGTCTATTTTGTTGTTGTTGTTGTTTGTTTTTTGTATTTTTGTTTTTGAGACTGAGTTTTGTTCTTTTTTGCCCAGACTGGAGTGCAGTGGGGTGATCTCGGCTCACTGCAACCTCCGCCTCCTGGATTCAAGTGATTCTCCTGCCTCTGCCTCCCAAATAGCTGGGATTACAGGTGCTCACCACCACACCCAACTAATTTTTGTATTTTTAGTAGAGATAGAATTTCACCATGTTGGCCAAGCTGATCTTGAACTACTGGCTTTAGGTGATCCACCCACCTTGACCACCAGATGTACTATGATGATGGGCATGAGCCACCGCTCCCAGCCTTAATAGTCTGTTATTGTAACAGGCTCTGCAGTAGTCACTATCTCCTTTCATAGCTCCCTGGAGATCTTCCTCTGCCAGATGTCTTCCCTCCCTCTATCTGAACAGGGAACAGGTTGGGAAATGGGAAATGTCCATACAGCCCAGAAGAACGGGGAGTAGTTGTAGACTGAAATAAGAAAGGAAAAAAAAAGAGAGAAAGACAACCAAAATGATTCTTTCATTTATAAAAGTGGGCACAAACTTCAAGTGAAGAATCTTGTTAAACTGTCACTCGGTGAGTCAATTCCAGCAATACATAAAGTATACACTGTGTATGTTTATATTAAAAACTCACATTCATAAACATAAAATTCTGGTATTTTTGCTTTGAGTCACTCTGGGAAAAAAAAAAGGAATTATGGAATGGTGGTTTAGTGTGTTTCCACCAAACCATAGTGCTAGTGAAAGTTACATGAACTTTTTGCACTGGAATAACTTTCTCAATATTGTCACAGGTAAGGTTATATCTTGGGGTCCTTGGGCCATTTCCAATTGCATACTCACTTTGTCTTGCAGGTTAAAATTATAAAAATACCTAGAATTAAGTACTTCTTCAACAATGTTATGCGTTTATCTAAAATAATGAAAAAATGTTTGAATGGGGCTGCATTTTTGAGTCAGGTCTGTTAGGTGAAACAGACTTGCAGCTACCATTTATGCTGGAGGAGGGCTCCTTCGTTTTCTGTGGTCCATTCTTCATCCTGTTTTCTCTCTAAGGTCTTTCAGAAGGTCACGTTTATCCATTTATAGTAGAGCTTGGCCACTGTGCTTTTGTATTTAAAACTGTTGATACTGTGGTTAAAGCAGTTTTGTTAAGAATTAGTGCAGTAATATCTATTAAACAATGGATTCTTAGATGGATGTTTAGTTGTATTATTGTGGCACAACACATTACCTTGTGGATTATATTCAATGTTTGTTAAGTAAAGACTATAATTTCTTTTTCAATATTTTTGTTGATAGCTCATCTAAAATTGCTTTGGTGTTAATATATATGCTATGAAAAGTAGCAGATAGTTATGAATATTCTTTTTCTTTACTTTCTAAACACACGTGTATCACTCAAAACTTGTATACTCAATGATTCAGCAAAACTGTCCACTGATTCAGCAAAACCCAGTTCTGGGAATGGTCACCACACACTTTTCCTGCTGGATCTGATTCCATGAGATCCAATCCAGCCAGTCATAGATGATGATGCATTTTTACCTTTTCCTATCAGTCTCTTTTAACCATGACTGTGAGTTCAGCAGGCAATTTACTTGGCCCTCTTAAACTCCAAAATCACAATCTGAAGATCCACAGCCTATCTCTTAAGACAGCAGAATAATCTACAGCAATCACATGTCCCTCACAATATCTGATTGGATATACCATTTTGATAGCACTTGCTCCTTGATTGAAATGTAAATGCTTATAATCACAGTCTCTCTGTACTTTCACCTTTAACCAGAATAATGTGAGATGTATCTCCCAAAGGTCAATGCTATATTTTAATCAAATGATATAAACAAATAAATATAAACAGATCAATATGGAGCTATCCATATTGATATGAATATAAATTATAGGCACCAAAATACATTGTCTATTATTAAGGCTCTTCTTTTATTTCTTTCTTTGCTTTTTTATTTCTATTTTTTGACCCATTATTGGAAGCTTACTATGTCTGTCATCAGCATCACAACTTATATCACGGTGTACAACCTGGCTTGTCCTGTGAACATTTTTGGTACACTGTGTTGTCCTCTACTGGCCATTCCTCTTTTTAAAGTCCAGCTCCTCCCTTGAATCTCAACCCAAACCAACCTCTTCCTTAGCTCATACACAAGTCTCACTGCAGTTTTATACAGTCAGCTATGTTTAAGAAATAGAAAAATAGAATTATAAGGATCACTGTACACTTCCAACAGGGCAGCCTGCACATATCCTGACAAGCTCAACATGTCCAAATAATTTCATTATCATAATGAAATGATTTCATTGTCATCATGTGTTGGTCAAGATCCAAAACTTTTGAAGAACCAGTAAGCATCAAGAAAATAGTTTCCTTTGCTGTGCAGCTTTGTAGTCTAATATTGCCTCATCTGTCTATTTTTGTTTTTGTCCTCTTTGCATTTGAGGTCTTAGTCATAAAATGTTTGCTTAGAACAATGTCCTGAAGTGTCATCCCTGTTTTCTTCTAGTGGTTTCATAGTTTTAGGTCTTCCATTTAAGTCTGCAGTTCATCTTGAGTTGATTGTTGTATACAGTAAGAGGCATCTATTATTCTACTGTCTACCTACATGAGATCAACATTTTTAGCTCCCACATAAGAGTGAGAACATGTAGTATCAGTCTTTCTGTGTCTGGCTTATTTCACTTAACATAGTAACCTCTAGTTCCATTTATGTTGCTGCAAATGACATAATTTTAATGTTTTTATGCCCAAATAGTATTTCATTTTGCATATATTTTATATTTCCTTATCCATTCATTGATGAACACATGGCTTGATTCTGTATCTTTGCAATGGTAAATAGTGCTACGGTAAACATGCAAATGCTAGTTTCTCTATGGAATCCTGATTTCTTTTCCTTTGGATAAACATCCAGTAGACAAATTTCTGGATCATATAATACCCCTATTTTTAGTTTTGTTCAGAAATATCCATATTATTTTTCATAATGGCTGTATTAATTTACATTTCCACTAACAGTGTATAGGGGTTCCCTTTTCTGTGTATCCTCATCAGTAGCTGTCATTTTTTTGTCTTTTTAGTAATAGCCATTCTACTTGAGCAAGGTGATATCACACGGTGGTTTTGATTCACGATTCCCTGATAATTAGTGACATTGAGCATTTTTTTGATACACCTGTCGGTCATGCCATTTGTATGCCTTCTTCTAAGAAATGTCTATTCATGTCCTTTGGCCACTTTTTAATAGGATTATTTGTGGTGTTTGGGAGAATAATTATTATTTTTTTTACTGTTGAGCTATTTGAGTTATTTGGATATTCTGGATATTATTCACTTGTCAGATGAATAGTTTGCAAATATTTTCTCCCATTCAACAGGTAGTTTGGAGATTCTATTTATGATGCTACAGAAAACACCCTAGGAATAAATGTAACTAAGGAGGTAAAATATATCTACAAGGAACACTAAAATACACTGACGAAAGAAACTGAAGAGGGCACGAGCAAATGGAAAGAGATGCCATGCTCATGGTTGAAGAGACTTACTGTTATTAAAATGATCATACCACCCGAAGCAATCTACACATTTAATATGATCCCTATCAAAATAACAACATCATTTTTTCAAAGAAAAATATGTTTAAAAAATCCTAAAGTTTGTATAGAACTAAAATAGAGCCCAAATAGCCAAAATTATCCTGAGCAAAAAGAACAAAGTTTTAGGCATCACACTACCTAACTTCAAAATACAAGGCTATAGTAACAAAAATCGCATGGTGTTGGTATAACAAGACACAGGAAGACGAATGGAACAAAAGAGAGCATCTAGAAATAACCCCCCACATTCACAGCTAGCTGATTTTTGACACAAATGCCAAGAACCTACATTGGGGAAAGGATATCCTCTTCATAAATGTGTGCTGGGAAAATTGGATTTCCACATGCAGAAAAATGAAACTGGACTAGTACTTTCCTGCCCGAGGCCTGGTGGCTTACACCTGTAATCCCAGCACTTTGAGAGGCCGAGGTGGGAGGATTATCTGAGGTCAGGAGTTGAAAACTAGCCTTGCCAACATGGTGAAATGTTTGTATTTGTAAAAATACAAAACTTATCTGGGCATGGTGGTGGGTGAGACTTAAAATTAACTCTTCAATTGCAGTCTTTAAAGACTTACTTGTAATATGCTTCCCAGCTGAATAACATGGAGAGTTTAAAACAAATTCCTACCAGTAAATGTTTTACTAATATAATAAATGTCATAGCATTTCTTAACTAAAACATAAACAGATCCTATTTCAAAAGGAGAGAGCATATCATTCCGTATATTGATTAAATATTGCAGAGATTCTAGTAAAATTGAAGTATATTAATAATACATACAAAATATCAAGTTGAAATACATTTAAATGAGATGTACTTTCTCTTAGATAAAAATGATGTTTCATGCGCCCCAAACAGCATTTACTCGGTTTTCGTGGTTATTGATCTCATCCTTGGAGCTGGCCAGTTGCATTACAGCTACTGCTGAGTTATGGTAACTCATAAAATAACCATAATTAGAGACAATGAACTTTCCAGATATTCAATGAGATGCTTTCTCTTGGCAAAACAGACAATATTTTCTGGGTTTGGCTACACTATTGACTTTCTGACAATCTTAACTTGGCCTTGCTTAGTAACAAGGAAAAGTATCATTTGACATTTTAATGTAATGGATGTAGGGAGGAAAAGAAAACTGCTATTAAAAGCAGACCTCATCAAACTACAATGAAATATAAACTACTGAAAGTCTGACTATCTGATAACCACAGGCATAAAATAATCTTTTAAGATTTTTGCTTCATTTACATAGATATGAAAGTGTTTTAAAATCATACTAGCACGCAGAGCTGATGTTTATGCAGGTACAGAGTATGTTCTGATTAGTCATCTCCCGTGATATTTAGTTGGTTCTTATTCCTGTCCCACGTGTTAAACCTTTGGTATAGCATTCCTGGTTTGAAATAGTTTTCAAAGTGTAAGAAACAAAACAACAAACAGGGTGTCACCCCACCTCTTCTCCCAACCCCCGTCACACACACGCACACGCGCACGCGAGCACACAAACACAGTTCGAGCCCCATGCCACTCTCCTGGACTATGGGAAGTGCCTCCCCACCCCACTCTGGGCCCATCCTGTCATCCCCATGCTGTAACCTGAGAGACAGAGAGTTGCAAGTTGCGGATCTGATCTTGTCACCACCACTTTCCACAGGAAATTCCCCTAACAGCTCCCCCATTCTTTTTGGATAAATTCCTTTTCTGCTTCCATAGCCACGTGCTTGGCTTCTTTAACATGATGTCACACTGTGGTCACCTGCTTTCTACTCACTCAGGAACTTCTCTCCATTTAACAAACCCTACTCCCTCTGGCTTCAGGGCTTTCCCACTGACTGTGGTATCTCCCCCATAGCACGCCCAGGTGGTCATCTCATCACAGAGATGTTGACAGCTCAATCAACAGTTCTTTGGAAAGGCTTCCCTGATCCCCCAGTTTAAACCAGTTCTCTTGATGTAGGTGTCTTTCCTTCAGAATAATAATTTAAATTTGAATCAAGTATGTATTAATTAATGTAATTATGTCACTAATATCATTTTCCCACATAGTAATGTAAAGCTCTATGTGAGCAGGGTTCTTGAAACCTGCAAATAGTTTTGATCATCACCAAAAACTCAAAGCCTAGGACAGTGATTACATGGGATAAATACTTAATAAATATGTTAAATCAAATAACAAATACTTGCCCTTATAAATAAACAGAGTAACCTCTGCTTATAAGTTTTGTAACATCTTAATGAATTACATTTTTCATTCTAAGTGCTGACTCTTGTTACAAACACATTTTAAGTTGTGACACTGTTGGTTGATTTTAATTCCGAAATTTATTTTAAATCAGAAAAATGATGATAAGATTTATAAATAACCAATGAATTATAAAGAAAAACAGAGTGTTATCAAGGGAATATCCCTCCCTGCAAAACAAATGAACAAATAAAACCACATTTATCAGGTTTTCTATAAAGAAGTTTTTATTTAAATCTAATTTTAAATTATGATAATAATGGATTCTGAAGTATTAACAGAAATCGAAATATAGGTGGTGTTTCCAATGCTTTCCCACTACAAAATTTAATTTTAGAGATGGGTAACCATTTATGAAATGTTATTAGATTAGCACAGTAACAATATTATGAAATAGGGTTTTTCTCATTCAAAATCCCAAAAGGAGCCCTGAACAAGTCATTTAAAAAAGTACTGAATAATATTTTACAAGAGTTAAATTAGTTATTAAGTATAAATGAAAATCTTCAAACATGTAATATATTAAAGTAATTTTTGTTATGCAAACACTACTAACAACATTTCATAATTATTCTTACTTTAGATTTCAGAATTAAGTAAAAGAGGTCAGCGAGGAGTTCTGTATAACTTTGTATAAGTTAAATTTAATCTCTAGTTTCCATGTTCAAAATACAAATTCAGAAGATCTAATAGACCTGAAAACATGCATCCTTAAATGGAAAAAACTGTTGCTATTTGTTTAATACTTGGTAAGATTTCAAAGTATTTTTTTATTATTTCTAAGTATGAAATATCCCATCCAAACTTTGAAATGTCCTTTGCCCTCTACATGAAAATGTGCGCTTATGTGCATTCATGAAGAGGAGAGAAATGATAGAAGCTCTAATAAGAGCTGGCACCAAACTCAGCCTACGCAGCTGCCGTGAGCTGTGTTATTAAAATTTTGATGTGACGTAATGTTTGGGAAATGGTGGGAACATTAGAGGGCTGCCCCATCCAGTGTCCATCACGCTCAGCTCCAGACACTATCCCCACCGAAAAAAAAAATCACATAATACCACATAAAATTGTTCAGACATGTGCATTCTCTTCAGTCACTTGGTTACTCCATACAACCTCAATAGATTCTTCAGAGCCTGATCAATTTTGAGGCACTATTTGACAATGTAGTGGTCAAGAACTTTCTGGCTACCATCCCTTGCTATTCAGTTACTTTTCTTATATCCAGACTATTTTTCCAAAGAATGAACTCTCTTCGAGTATTATGTTTTATAAAAAGTCACTTGAAAGTGGAATAAAATTTCCTATCTCAAAATGTTCCTCTGCAATTATAAGTAGCAAAACCTGAAGAGACGCAGGTCTTTCTACCGACTTTGGACTCATTCTGTTTCGGTAACTGTATCACAGTAGTATTAAATCAACAAAAGTTCCAATCATTTCTTCACTAACTTTCACCCTCCTGTCAAAATCCAGTGCTCAGCTTTCAAAGACAGCAGGAGATTTCAGTGTAAGCAGAGCAATGATTTTTGTGTCTACAGCTTTTCTTTCTTAAGAGAAGAAAAAAAAGTAACTGTTAATCAATAGAAAATCCAACACCAGTGGAACAAATGTGTGCTTTCTAAAGCCGCATTTTCAGAACCCACATTGAATCTTCAGCATGGAAAGAAAGTGCCCGTTTCTAGAGGCTCCTTCAGGCCTTTTGCATTTCTAGAATCGTATGGATCTATAATCTCTTTTCCATAAATCTCAATTCCAGAAGGTCTTTATTCCTGAAATTACGTTACACTCTCTTTAAAACCAGATTTGGAGAGATGGTATGTGGAAATGTTTCAATGAATCCTTGGCTAGCTTTACATTTGTTATGAATGTTCCCTATCTTTGATATTTAATACACAAATAAAATTTATTTCCACACATTTGGCTGGCTGAATTCTGGGCAGAATCATTACAAGTGTGAGCTTAAGAGAACTATTGCATTAAAAATGCTATTTATAACATTTATGTGTAGACTCTTATGAAGAGGATGTGTAGTTTATTTGTGGATGTAGTTTATTTGCGGATCAGTAAGTAGGGAGATACAGAAATGGCTAGATGCTTACTAAGGCATTGTTCATTTTGGGGGGAAATAGCAACAAATTAAATTACTAGTCATTTACCCGTGATTAATTTATACACTGAAATACTATATAGCCATTTAAAGGAATGAATGAATCTGTGTACACCTACACCGATATAAAACAAATACATACAGGCACAAAGAGACACCTGCTCATCTGTTGCATAAGCATAGACCGGCATTTAACACACAATACACATCACTACTTAATTTCAAAGAGTAAGATAATATCAGAATTTATTAGTAATATTTGAATTTGTTTTCAAGAGTATATCAAAACATTTTTAAAAATGAAGGAAAAATAGAGGAACAGGCTATGTCAAGGACAGGTTGTATATTATACAGAGACAGGCCAAGAGAACAGGGTGTCTAAAAGGTAAAGGTGGCAGGTGGGAGGTAGAGTCCTAGGCACTAAGAATACAAAGTGGCTCTTCCGCTGAAGCTTCACTTGATCTGGTCTTGCTGCATTTATAATGTACAATTAGACGATGTCAATAAAATATTCTCTTAAAATAAGAAGATAAAATCTTTATAATAAATAAAAGATCAAGTCTATTACCATGTGTTAGCTGATTGTCAAATAACGCTGCCAAAAGTAAAAATAAAAATAATGAATAATAATAGTAATAATAATAATGGTTTCTTCTCACTTAAACTAGCTTCCAATCACTGAAAAATATTCTGCTTGGCTCTGGTGTCTGTAAAAAAATACTAATATTTTCTGAATTGTTACCTTTTTTGTAATATTTCTTATGCTTTAACAGTTAACTTTTTTATTGTCTTCTTGAGGGAAAATGTCTATGGACTTTAGTCAAAAACTTCAGATAAATATATGTGTGTATACATATATATATTTAAATCTCAATTTTAATAATGTCTTTCACAGGTTTTTTGACTGCTGGCATTTATATTTGCTTTTTGCCTGGAATAATTGCTTCTTATTTAAAACCCTCTGAATTTCTAAATTGAAATATTGGATTACTGCTCACAATGAAGGTTTGGAATTTTCTTCAAGATGCACATTTTTCTTTCTTTAACCTATAAGAAACAAGTTTAAGCACGTCATGGTATATATTTCTACAGCAACCACTTTGCTTCTGCAATTTCAGACACGTTACACTGTCTTTGAAGAATAAATATCATTTGAGAAAGAGGGTGGGGCAGCACATCTCTCCAGCCTCAGATTATTTCTTCCTCGGGCAGAATTTCCCCAGGACGCTCTCTCATGATCATCACCTTCTTCTTGTCTCAACTCATCAACATGTCAGCCAAATTACCATGCTGCTAAGTCACTGAGAAGATCTGGACCCCACACCAAGGCGATCATCTTTGAAATGCACACAACCCTAGAATGGGTAAAGAGAGATCACGTATCTCACATCGAAAGTGGGATGTTTGTCTAGATAGGTGGCCTAGATGTCTACTCTGATTAGGAAAACTATCTTAAGCAGAAGTTATAATTTGCCTTAATAATGAATCAAAAAGTGAAGACCTAAGTTTCTGCTTTTAGTCAAATTAGTGTAGCAAATGAAATAGACTTAAAACAGAGTCAATCTTGAATACAAAGTATCACCTTTCTGAATACATACAAATGTTTCCATAAATATATAAAATGTATTTGTATTACATGGAAGACTAAGGTACAATTTAAACTACATTTGTTTTTGCAAACACCTGAATTTCATTATCTGCCATTCATTAAGAAAAGGTACAGTAAGGAAAAAAAACTTTAAACACAAATGTATAATTTCAATTTTGTTTTAGGCAACTGTGGAAATGGACTTTTTAAATATTTGTATAACACAATAAATGTGTAGCCCACAGCCAAGGGGAATGCATAAATTTTCCCCTGGCATAGCTACTATTTCTAATCGTACTCAAGAGAATATTTTATCTGCTTTGTGTGTATATATACATACACACACATCTTCAACATTCATTGACATTTATTTTGTTTCCTGTTATGCATGTGTATATGTGTTTTTATTTAATAACGTTAGTTAACATTTCCTTTTTCTGTAAATAATGATAGTATAATTTGAAAAGTCTGGCTCAATTCCCAGACTTAGGTCAAGCTAATATATGAATATATTTAGTCCAGTTTACTGTTTTATTGGACTTTGATGTTGAGTTATATTTTTTCAAAGAGTATTTTTTACGTTGAAAGTTCCAAAAATGATCCTAAAAAAGACAAAACCTTGTTTTCTTTTTATCTTTAACTGTAATAAGAAGTTGGATCTAATTTTGAAACTCCCACAGTTTTGCAGCACATATATTTTGGATTATGTGGGAGGCTAAAATTATATTGGGCATGAAGAATTGTTCCTATCTTATTTTCCGGCACAAAATCATGTTTTTCTTTATTGTTTTTGTATGTCTCGGAACTTTAGAAAGAGAAAAAGCATGCATCCACAATTAAAGAAAAAGTAATTCTATATTTACAACGTCACAAGTGAATCCAACCTATTTCTCCTAACATTTTTGGTTTGGATACCTGGGTAAATAGCATCATCGTTCCCTTAGACACGAGATTAAAATGCCTGGGTTACTGTTGACTTCTTTCTTATCCCTATGTTTTAAGTCCTTTTGTTTATTTTTATTCTTTGTATTATCACAGATTCTACTCATTTTTGTCCTTCTGTAACTATTATCTAAATACATTTAAGAGTTTCCTAATTGTCTTTTACAATTTGCTTTCTTTCCTCTCCAATCTGTCATTCATTTTGAAGCCCAAACAACCTTGATCATAATATTCACTTCATTTTAATTATTTCTCCTTGTCTAGTGTTGAGTTTGGGATGAATTCAGGTGTCCTCTCTGTTCCAGTTACACCTTAAAATTACATCAGTCTCTGGACCATAACCCTGAGACTCTGATTCATCATGCAAGGAGTGGACATGGGTCTTTGAATTTCTAACAGATGTTGTTGTGTTTTAATTGTGCTAATAAAACACTGCACTGGCAACCTAATAAAACAGCCCACTAATAACAGGTGCTAAATAAATATCTGTGGGACAAATGAATGATTCTTTGTATGAATAGCTCATTCTCAAGTAAACACCTGAACATCAACCTCTCCCACCCCACACCCCTTTTGAAGTGTTCATAGAACTTATTACTGTGTGAAATTCCCTTCTGTGTTTGAATTTTTACTGTCTGCATCAGCACACAGAATGTGAGATCCATGAGAACAGACTTTATTTGATTTGTTCACCACATTGTCTCAGTGCCTGCAACAGCACCTGGTGAAGCAGAGGGTCTTCTGAAATATGTTCTGAATGGATAAATGAGTCCTAGGAAAAGGGTGAAATTGGTAGACAAATGAGAAGTCACCACTACCAAGTTCCTGACACACAGTTTCAA
The DNA here is from genome assembly GCA_028533165.1 of Leontopithecus rosalia. NCBI lineage: Eukaryota > Metazoa > Chordata > Mammalia > Primates > Cebidae > Leontopithecus > Leontopithecus rosalia. Next base: position 186,188,915 of record CM052648.1, read on the forward strand.
GGTCTAGCAACATTGTTTCTATGAACTGCTGCTTTTAAAGTCCTCTAGATCAACTATACAGATTAGCAAGTCTTTTAACTAAGCATTGAGCAGAGTACTGCTCTGAGATTTAGCACCTCAGTTTTTTAGGTCCCCAAAGAACCTGGTTTGGTTGCAGAGATGGACTGTCAAATAGGACTTTATGCAGTAATGGAAATGGTCTATATCCGTGCTGTCCAATATGGTAGCCAAGTATGTGTGGTTATTGAGTACTTGATAATAGCTGCTGACACTGAGGAACTAAAGTTTTAATTTTAATTAATTTCAATAGCCTTAGGCTGCTAGGGATTACCATATTGGAAGGTGCAATTCTAGAGTTATTCTTCTCATGTTCAAAATTATCTTATGATGCTATCATAAGCGAAAAATTAGCCAGGGTCCCTATAATGGGTATGGCAGTCATGTCCTGTGAAAAATTTTATTAATGACCTCCATGTTTTGTGATGTGTAGAGCAAAATCTTAGTCTCCATGAGTAAGGCCCTCTTCATGTGGATACCTGGCTTTCCCCCTTATCTACCTTTCTTAGTGGAGAGTCTGTCCACTGACAGTGCTCTCCTTAGGTGTCAGTCTCTGGCTGTCCCATGCCATCTGCACAGTCGTGCTTGAGCTCCACTGTGAGAAGTCCCTAGAGACAAGGTGACCTTACCCCACATCAACTAAAGGAGTCTATCTGGGTCCTGAAGATCCCAGGTCATCCACATATCCCCATGAATGTGAATGGAAGGTGGGCCTGCTCAGAGAATCATCAGGGCTCTTTACTGTGGCCTGGAGCCAGCTGCCAATGAATGCCTAGGAACGCACTTAGTAAGAGTGTTGCCATTGGGGCAGATCAGACTTGTACCCTGCAAAGAAATCCCCTAGATATGTGTGCAATTGCTTATTTGGGTGTTGTAAACTTGATGTTGTGAAACCTATAGACTTACATCATCCAGTCTCTTCTGGCCAAACATGTAGGTTCAATCATTCCTGAATTTTCCTTAGTTCACATAGATTTATATCCTAAAAGTTGGCATTGGTGGGTGTGTCAAGTTATCATTTTAAAAACATAGAAACATGAACAAGATATATCACTCCAGTCTACAATGTCTATATGCAGCGTATCCACAAAAGAATCAAAGTTCAACAGAAGAACCAAACTTCTTTAAATGAAAATGACTAGCAATCATTTAATATTTTACCATTTACAAAGAGTTTAACTATAACAATATTGAACTTGAGTTAGTTTCCCCTGAATAACATTTTTATTTCTTAAAATTTGCTGGATGGAAAACCAGAAAGTCAAGCAAGTACTATGTGTGTGAGTAGTCATTGTATGTACACATAACAGTGAGCAAGTTTACCATCTCCTGCATTGGGCTATATTCTAATCATCTTTAGCTGCATAAGAACTACACTTCAAATTAGTGGCTTAAAGTAGAAATGTACTATTGTACATGATGATCCTGTTGTTCCAGGATTTGGAAAGGGCATGGCAGGAGGTCTCACCTCTGCTTCACAATGTCTGTGATTTAGCTGGGAAGACCCAAAAAGCTGGAAACGCTGATGGGTGCTGATTCTCTCTAGCCTCTCCAGGTAGGTAGTTTGGGGTTTCTTACAGCATGGCAGCCTCAGGGTAGTCAGACATTTGCATGGCAGCACAGAGCGCCCACAGTGAATGTTCCTAGAAACAGGACGTAGAACCTGTCAGAGTTGGAAGTCTGAGTCCAGTACATGGTTCAGCCTTACTTCTGCCATATTCTGTCAGTCAAAGGAGAATCTATCCAAGGATCACTCATGTTCAGTGAGGAGGAGACATAGGCCCTCACCTCTCCCTGGGAGGAGAATCAGAGAGTTTGTATCTTTAACCCACAGAAGGCAGACACCTTTCCATTGTCATAAACCACTCCCCTCACTCCATCTGCCTGTGCTAATGGTTTACTTACAGGAATTTGTTCAGCACTGTGTAGAATTGGGATTAATTTGTGCTTATTTTACAGTTAAAAGGGAGAGGCACTGAGCTGAAGATTTTTAAAAAGCATAAGTTTGGGAGCCAGTGAAACCTGGAGTGAACTTTCCTGTCAGCCATTTATCAACTGTATGACCAAGCCCATTAGAACAAAATGCAAACCTCAATTTCCTCATCTATACAAATAAAAAAAATTAATACTGATCTAGTTGAATTGTTAAGATTAAAAATATGTGACAAATGCTAAACCAGATACATCTTATGTGCTCCGTTGATGTTACTTACTCCCTCTTTTATGCAGGGTATAAAGGAATCTGAACATGAACTTTCTTTAGTTTTTGGATCCAGATATACATTGGGTAAAGCCTACTTCACAGGTTTTCAAAGGAAGAGTCTTCTGAGCAAATCTGAAAACTCTCTAAACTCCATTGCTATGTTACTCCTTATCTTTATATGAATTTAAATTCTAGAAGTGAGATAAAACTGTGGTAAAGCTACATAATACTTCTGACATATTTTCAAGAGTAGACAAATTTCAATTAATTTGTAAGACACAGAGATGCAATTTTTTCAATTAAAATGTACCTCTTGGTTTCTGGAGTGTTAATAACCATTCACACCTATAGTTCAAATAATGTAACCTTGTGAAACATAGAAGGGTTTTCAAAATTTATATAGAGTTAGAGGTCTCTTTTTATAAAGCAAACAAGTATATTATTTTCCTCAATCCCATGATCTGTTTTTGTAAAGTGGGAATTTAAGGCAGTGGTTTTGCTTTCAAGTGGAAACCTGAAAAATATAGCAACTTTTAAATGTCTGTAGGCACAAACTCAAGCCAGTTCTCACACAGCCTCTCACTTAATGATCTGTTCATGTTTACTTCTTCTTTTCTTCTTTTGAGACAGAGTCTCACTTTGTTGCCCAGGCTGGAATGCAGTAGTGCCTCAGTCTCCCAAAGTGCTAGGCGTCAGCCACTGCACCCGGCCCATTAATGTTTAATTCCCTAGAGGGTAATTTTTTAAAAAAATAAATTGTAGCTCCATCTCAGAGCTTTTCTAAACTACAGCAGATAACTTAAAATCTGACATGCCAAGATACAGTCAAGCCTTGTCTTAGTTTTCTATCACTGCCATAACAAATTAGCACAAACTTAGTGGTGAAAAAGCACACACATTCATTATTTCGTAGGTCTTTCCAGGTGGACAGACACCTTACCTGGCTAAAAGCAAGGAATGGGCAGGGCTGCATGTCTTCTGGAGGCTCCAGGACAGAGTCCATTCTCTTCCCTGTCCCAGCTTCTAGAGGCCACCCGCATACCTTTGTTCATGGCCTGTCCTCTGTTTTTAGAGCCAGCAATGTTGCGTCTCTGAACACTCTTCTTCCAGCACAGCCTCTCTGAGCACAGCTGGGAGACCTCTGTTGATTGTAAAGATGCCTGTGATTATCTCGGACCCACCAGGATAACCTTGGTCACTCTCCACCTCCAGGTCCTTAACATCAATCACATCTATGAAGTCCTTTTGTTACATAAGATCACATATCCACAGATTTTCAGGATTAAGAACTGGACATCTTTGGAGACTAGAAAGAAAATTCTGCCTACCACAGCCTTTGATAACATAATTAGCACATTGATTTTCATAAGGTTTCTCTAAATTGAATTTTATTTTTCCTCAAAGGTGCAGATGGTCAATCTTTGAGTGCCAAGTTTCGATGCTCATCTTACTTTCCATTTCTGACCAAGATTGATGATTACTTGAATATGCTGGGTACCCAAGTAATTTTATTTACTTTAATTAAATAGGATAATTGTATTTCAATTAATGGATTCTCCTTAACAACAATAAAAAATTACAAATGTTAGCTGAGAGTGACAGATATGAAATAAATTTTGAAAGTCTAATCAATCCCTGGTGGAATAATTTGAGAAGCAAAATAATTAGAAACAATTTTCACTGAAAAGGCATGCAGTATGTTAATTTCTTCCACTTAGGCTTCAACAAAGCTAAGGATGTTGGAATGAAAACAAGCTTATTGTCTTCTAATGATGGCCATGACTTGGAACACTATTCCCTTCAGAGATTTGTCCCTAGTTTGTGGAATCACAGTAAAATATTATCAAAATAATTGTGGATAAACAGAGAAGCCAGGCATGAAAAGGAGAGAGATCTTGGAGCATATATCTATTTGTGTGATGGTCTTGATAGCAGTAAATATACATGAAAAAGAAATGTGGAAATAGAGGAATAATTTTTCCAAGTGCATTTTTTAAATCAAATCAACCCTTACTTGAAAAATTAGTGTAAAATTAAGAAGGCAGCAGTTATCAGTATGTTTCAGCATATATATATACAAGCAGACGTAGGCAAGTCGTCTACAATTTCTACAGGTAGGAGAGAGTTATCATGTCATTTAGAAAGTTAAATGCTATACCATAGGGTTCAGTCACATTAGTGCTAGGCAGAACATTACATTCGAAGTAGCTGGAGGGCAGAACTTTCCTTACGTTCTCTTATCATCATCCACTCTTTCCTAACCACCTAGGTGTGTACCTTTATTTTCTGGCTGCATTTTTTTTCCTCTTCAACTTACAAATTTTTCCTGTATAAAAACTAATTCTGCTCTGTCATATTTTATTAGGGCATTATTTTCTAGTAGTGACAATGAGTGTAAAAGAAACTCACATTATCCAGTCCTATTTTATTTCTTTCAAGTAATCATTCAATCCACAAATATGTAAGGGCCACAAGTAATGTACCAATGGTGAAAACTTTAAACGTTTCTGACACACAGATGAAGGGGATATATATTTTATGAAATAATGAGCTTATTATGGGGACCGAGTTTGACACTTTCTCTGCCTTCTCATCATTGTGAGAGTTTACAGATTTTACAAACTCAAGGTTATAAATTACTTTCCAATTATGGATTCCCTATTCAGAAATAATTAAAGTAGATTCAAATGATCTTTTTGGTAGCATTCCTTCTTTCTGTCAGAGCACTAATAAAAGACCTAAATTTGTTAAGAAAAAAACAATGGAGTATCAAGCTGAATTTTGTGATGTGCAGGTCAACCAACTGAAGAGTATTTTTCTAGCAATTGTCTAATTGACTTTCACCACATTTCTAAACGTTCCCAAGCAGTATTTAATCTTCTGACAGTTGTGTTTTCTGTCTCTGTTGAATGCAAATGTCTTGTTTCATTCCATATTGACAGCTATTTTTAATTTTTTATTTCTTGAATTATTTCTTATTGGCTTTTATGATAAATTCCAGCTATTGGATTTTTACTTGGTTGATCTTCCTAACCATAATTTGATCTTTTTTTTTTTTTGCCACAGGCTTGACATGTTTCTTTACTGGAATCATCTTGCTAATTTGGAATTAATTTTTGGCAAGAAGAGACTAGAGTTATATTCTTGTTATATGTCCAATCAGAATAAACCTATCCAGATTTTTTTTTTTTGATACGGAGTTTTGCTCTCCTTACCCAGGCTGGAGTGCAATGGCGCGATCTCGGCTCACTGCAACCTCTGCCTTCTCGGTTCAGGCAATTCTCCTGTCTCAGCCTTCTGAGTAGCTGGGATGCTACTTAGCAGGCATGCACCACCATGCCCAGCTAATTTTTGTATTCTTAGTAGCCATGGGATTTCACCATGTTGACCGGGATGGTCTCAATCTCTTGACCTTGTGATCCACCCGTCTCGGCCTCCCAAAATGCTGGGATTACAGGCGTGAGCCCTCGCGCCCGGCCAACCTATCAAGATTAAAAATAATTGCTTAAGGATTCACAAACATAATTTCTAATATATAGCAGGTATGTTTGTTACATGTTAAGCAGACTGTCCTCGTGTAAAATGGTAGGATTTTCCAGTTTTGGGGAAATTGAAATCTCTTTGTGTAGCCATGCTGGCGACTTGTCTCGGTTTCCTTTTTTTTTTTTTTTTAAATCCCAATGGCTAACAATTTTAAAATGCCTTTGATACCATCCCTTTTTATCATCCTCATTTTTAAGTCAACTAACAAAATACCAAACAGCACATTCATTAATAGTATCTACATTTATTACATATTTATACATTATACAAGCTAGATTGGTAAAAGCAAAATTATTTTAGAAATTCTACATATATAAATAAAACAGCTCATCAATGTACACTCGACCAAAATATTCTATATTTATTTATTTATTTTAAATTATTTTGAGACAGAGTCTCACTCTGTTGCCCAGGCTGGAGTGCAGTGGTGCAATCTAGGCTCACTGCAACCTCTGTCTCCCAGGTTCAAGTGATTCTCCTGCCCCAAGTAGCTGAGACTACAGAGACACACCACCACATCTGGCTAATTTTTTTGAATTCTTAGTAGGGATTGGGTTTCACCATGTTGGCCAGGCTGGTTTCCAACTTCTGACCTCAGGTGATCCACCTGCCTTGACCTCCCAAAGTGCTGGGATTATAGGTGTGGGTCACTGCACCCAGCCATTCAAATTTTAAAATACTGTTTGATAATTGAGTTAAAGCAATTATATAGGGAATAATATTGATCAAACCAAATGTGTGGCAAATGTACTTTATATTGATGAAATGAAGAATATAGGAATGGAATAAATGGTATAGAATTTGGACTAAGATCCAGCTCTAGGACAAATAACATATTAGCACAGATTTGATAGGAAATTTACCTAGATGACACCAAGAGGACGTCTAGGAAATGTTCATGCTTTCATATATAAAATAAATCAATGGGTTCAGTATTTCAAATAAGTTTTTGTCACTTCCTTGAAAATAAGAAAGGGAGTGCTATTTGTCTAGAAGGTGGGTTTTATTACATGATAAGACTTTCAAAAACATTTCATCGTAAGCACATCCAACTATATCTTAAACAAAAATAAAAGATTTTACTTGATTGATAAGAGAAACAATAAGACATTAGAACCCATTCAAAGGCATATTTAAAATCATAAATATGTGAAACTGATCTATTCACAGAGATAATCAATAGCATTTTCACTGGACACAATAACTGCATTTTTCTGGAAGAAAGTCAATTGCATTTATATCATATTTTAAAAATTTTACAAAGTAGCAAAATAGCTCAAAGATGATGAAAGGCAGAGAAATATTGGAAGACTCTGCTAGTCAGGTGATTTAGTCATCTTTACAGCTCATTTCACAGTCTTTCACAACTTCTCCCTGCATTCACTTTCACACTCCATTCTCTTTCTACATCAAAATCTAAGGAAAATTTAACTTTATCTAAGAGCTCATAAAATACTAATATAACTTAACAGGCCCTTGAAAAATTGGCTTGTGGTCAGCACAGGAGGAAAGGCCCTTTGATAGAGAACAGAAAACGTCCCAATACTCTCACAGGGAAGGGACAAATGGACCATTTTATCATGAGGTTTGGAGCTTTAGGAAGGCGATGCATGTGTTATGTATCTATGGTATGGGCAATCCATTCCATGGGGAATAAAGAATGAGGCACCACAGTTGATTTTTTCTTGCCATCTTGATATTTTTGTCTTACTGTAATTAAATGACTCAAAGTATAGTCCGATCCAGAGAGAGAAGCCATCCTTCATTTGGGCTTAATTTCAAAACAAAGATGTGTATATTTCAAGTAACAGAGGATATGTGAGTATCTGAGGGAGTTTTGTTTTAACCATAAACCTGTGAAAAATTAAGTAAAATGGACAATTCCTGCAATTGCTATACAATCGTTAAACCAATGTGTATGTTAAAAGATGTGATAGAGTTAATATGTATTATATATCCATTTAAATACTGCTGCAGCGAAGCAGAGAGAAGAAGGAAGAGAGAAGATAACAAGGAAAGAAGGACGGAGAGAGGGCAGGAGGACACCTGTTTGTAAGTGGCACAAAGGCATTTACAGAGATAATTATGTCCTTGGGTCCCTTACCCTTCCTCAGCCCTGTGCAGAGCATGTATCTTCTTCATTTTTAACTTTTAACCACTAGAAAGCTAAATGCTAATCTTGAAATGTATGAAAGCAACGTCTCTGGATTTTTAAAAATATTAAATTATACTTCATGTTGAACTTTTTTCTAGCTCAAAAATCCTTCATTTGTCTATAACACAGTAACCATTTTAGAACCTTTTTTTTAAAAAGTATCCATTGGCCTCTTTGTATTTTCTCATTTGGTAGATTTTCTTGAATTTTGTTTTTAATAAACATTACTAGGAAAGTTTGTTAAATTTTCAGATTTCCAGGCCCCATATCATCAGTAAATCTGGATTGCCCTCAAAATACCCATCTTTTTCAAGCATCTTGGGTGACAATTCTCTCTCTCTCTCTTTAAAACTACAGGCTATTAAGAGAGAACTATGTGAAAAATAAGCCTGTCCATACACAACAATAACATGTAAATTTCACACAGCCTACCTGTGTGTGTGTAGGTGTTTTAAATATAAAACACTTAAAACTGTTTGCCAGATTATTTTCCACTATTTGACCACCTAGTACTCAAGCTCTACCAGACTATAATATCTGATGCTGTCTGCCTTTCTTTTGCCTCTTATGATAACGATTTATTTAAGTATTCACTTAGGTAATAGGGTTTTTTCCCCTAAGTTTTTTTATTTTCTATATGTTAGGCTTTGTGAGTATAAGTGAAATTCAATTTTTTAGCTTTTTAGAATAGTATAAACATTAAGTTACAATCAATTGCAAAGTAACAATTTTTAATTGTTCTGAAAATTAATTTTTAACCACATAATTTAATTTTGACTTTCATGTTTTATCTGAGACTATTTAAATCTGTCATTTACAGTATTCCTAAAGCCCTTTAGTTTGTCACACACAAAAATTAGAGCCAAGCAGCTAGAAAATGGAAGTCACTCAGTGAAATTATATTTATAGGCATAGCAACAGAACTATTACAGAGTAATTCAACAGTGATTTTTAGTCATACTGATGAGCTTTAATTTGTCTATAAAGTAGTAGAGGCTATAGTTTATTGGTGTGAAGCAAAGTTAAATTTAGATGTGTCTATAAGAGGTTATTTCTACTCATTTTCAATCTAGAGTTCCAATCAGAGCTGCCTAATCTTTGTACTACGGGAAAGCTACTTAAATAAGTTCTACCATCTCTATAAGGAAGCTAAATTATTCAGTTTCCCTGTCAAACTTTCCTTTGGAACAAGGAATTAGTCAAGAATATACTGTAGGTATGATCATGTGTGGTTTCACGTAAGAAACTTCCTGGCCAGAGAGTTCAAGTTAGACTGTACAATTCTACAACAGATGGTCTAATTTAAACTATGTATATATTTTATTTACCTTTGTTGAATATTTCTATTGCATCTTATTTATTGGGTTATAAAATTTTTTATAACTTTGTTTATTATAAGTAATGAAATTATTTATTTATACTGAATGAATCTTTGATATGTTGAGAATAATCCCAGGTGCGCTATGATGCTCCACAAGTCCTTCAACAAATATCTAAACCATATAACTGCAGGCATTGCATAGGAAGACAAATTGTTTTGGTTTGCTAAACATCTTTCAAAAGATTTTACTCAAAACATGGTTTATTACTAGAAGCTCTGTGTGTGTGTGTGTGTGTGTGTGTGTATGATTGTGTGTGTGTGTATGACTGTGTGTGTGTATGATTGTGTGTGTGTATGATTGCGTGTGTGTGTATGATTGTGTGTGTATGATTGTGTGTGTATGATTGTGTGTGTGTATGATTGTGTGTGTGTATGATTGTGTGTGTATGATTGCGTGTGTGTGTATGATTGTGTGTGTGTGTGTGTGTATTTTAAAAGCATGGTCATTTGTAATACATGGATGTTGTTTTACTAATGGCACTATTCTGCTTCTTCAAGATTATCTCAAGGCAAAGGGCAATAGAATAATCAATAAATGGCAATGTTCTATCAACTTGAATTTCAAAATGAAATTAGATAATGCTACAAATTCATAATCAATTATTTCACAGCTAAATAAATCCGTTTAAGTGTTTGGGGATTGACTGACTAAAGCCAGCAATCATGTGTATCTGAAGCAAAATCTGACATGCATACATTTACAATGATATGAAACAAATATGCTGCAAGGAAATACTCCAGAATGGAAGAAGTTAACTCTGCAGTTACTCTTTTCAAGTTGGAATTGGGAATTGGGAAAGAGAGGAAGTTGGAGAAAAGCCAGAGTCAAAATTTTGGTGAGAAATAAAGAATAGTTGAAGCAGTGTTTTTCACAAGTGTCCTTACGGCTTTGAAAATGTCACTCCTCTTCTGGAAATCTCATGACTTTTAAAAAGTAAAAGATGAACTTTATGATAAATCTGAAATTAAGCAGAAGATTGTATTTCCCTTTTCGAACCCTCACCTCATTTTTTTCTAGACATTCCAAGGTGATTCTAAATGGCAATTTGCACTGTCATTTTAAAAGAATTTCTCAGCTATTTGCTGGGCACTTTATGGAAGGAGACGCTGAGGTAAAGATATTAAGCTGCATACTTATAGTGAGATAAGAAAGCAGAAGTTAAGTCAACCTTAGAAACCAGATCTCCAGACTCCTGGGCCTTCATTCTTAAGCCACACTCTCATTTAATATATCCACTGTGGCTTTTACCATGACAAAAAAAAACGTAATTGGATCCATGAATGTGGAGCTTTGGAGGGCACTATCAGCATTACACATTATCTTTCATCTTGAAATCTCACAAAGCTTTATTAAACTGTTCAAAAAGGAAGTGTTATTGTTCCCATGTACCTCTCTCCCCCCAAAAGATAGCTCAAGTGGATTTATCAGGTGGCTAAATGGGAGTACTAAAGCGGTTAAATTTAATTCAGGGGTGAATATTTCCCTATGAACACAGAAGCTTTTTTGTAGTGTTGGTGCTAAAATGGTCCCCTTGTCAGAGAAGTTAGGTCCTATGAGATCCTCTAAGCAAATTTAGAAAAGGAGAGGGGCTTGACCACAGAAACTGTGTTTGGTACATTTAAGCACCAAAGTAAGTTTTTATTCCCTGGTGTATTGTAATGTGGGAAGGGAAAAATATCTCAGATTGATCAGTTCCCAAACTATATTAATCAAAGTCTGCATTGATGAAGGCAAAGTTAAAAAGTTAGTTTAGAAATAATCTGGGTGATTTAGGGTGAAGAATATTGCATTATGAATCTTTAAGACAAGTTGAAATTCAATTACTTTTTATTTAAAAGTTTAATATGTAAATACTCTCAATTATATTTAAGACAGAAGGTTAGATGTTGGTAGTGCTTTTATTGGAATATCTATTTACAGAATTTGGAAGGAAAATGTCTGTGTAATGGCTTCATTATTTGCGTTTATTTTGTATGTTTTACATAAAGAAAAACTAAGCACTCCACACTAAATTTTTATAAATGGACTCATATATACACCCACATTTTTAAATGTTATTATAGGGAAGAGGACTATTCAATTAACTCTAAATAATATTTATTGGAGGGTCTCATTCTCATACTAATTTACTAAAATCTTATGTCAATAACTCTCCACATTCACATATATTTTTCTGGCTCTTTTAGAGACATTTTTACTCACCATTTGGAAAAACTAACAAGAGAAGAAAAAAGAAATTCTTATCTGAAACGTGAACTTATCAAAACTCACTTGTCTAGAAATTAGCCTGGGAATATCCAGGCACTGGAATTTCTCGCTTTGTTTTCTTCTCCCTCCCAACTTCAGTACTGAGAGGAGAAAGTCATTTCCAAATGTCTATGTTTTGAATTTTTACATGGACTAAATTTAGAGTTATGTAAAGATACAATAATTAGGTCTCTTAACAATTTTCACACAGAGGTATTTTTATAGAAAATGAAAAAAAAAGTGTTTTCTTTATAAAACATTCACTTGTACCAAAAAACAAGAGTCTTATAAAAATTACATATGAGGTACTACAAAAAGGGAGGTCCACAGGCCTAATTCTCCCTCTGGATGATTTATGATGTGGGTGTAAAAAATGAAGTGTGTATTTTAAAAAATAATAAAAAGAATCCTTCCTTTAACTCATTCTAAACCTGAGGAATGACTATAAATAGGGTATGAAATTTTTGGCCAGCCACAGTTCCAATTATTCCGAAGTCCCTTTTACCCAAGACATATTACTGAGTTAGTACCTGGTAGCCCTCAAAATGTTTGTCTCAGCAGCATTCCAGTCCCTGACTCAGTTTCTCCAGGCTTCCCTTGATTGGTGTCAAGCACAGTTCCTTCACCCCCTGCAGAGCTTTCCATGTTCTCAACCCACCACCCACCCCGGGTTCCTGTCAGCACCCATGAACGTTTTAATAGCCCTCTGCTCCTTACAGTTATCTTTGTCTGTTGTTCTGAGGAATCCTTAGTAACATTCTGATGAAATTTGTTAGTACCCATAAGTTAGCAGAAGAATAACATCACCCTTTTCTTACTGTCTCCTGTCTGCTCCCTCCAATTCTCCCTCTAACCTGGTATGTTACATCTTTCCAATGAGGCTCATTTTGTATAAAGCAAACCTTTATGTTAGAAGCTGAGACCTCCAACAGACGGAACTTAAAACCACACTGCTACCAGACCTGGGATCTGGAAGGACAGTCTTCATCCCTGTTATTCCCAAACTCACTGAGGCTCTTTAAGCCTGTGACATCCTACTTTTGGTGCGGTCTATCAAATAGAATTTTTACTCTCTCAAAATTATATTTCCTCCAGAGCAGATTCAGTAGTGATTTACTTCTGGGTTACATACCTAAAATATATTGGTTATAAAAATAATTCTACTCAAGTGCCAGCCATATAAAAATGAACTGAATGTAAAAATTATAAACTCAGTAGCCATGCTGTCTCATGCTTGTAATCCCACACTTTGGAAAGCCAAAGTGGGAGATTTCTTGAGCCCAGGAGTTCAAGACCAACCAGAGAAATATGGACCCCATCTCTGCAAAGAATTAAAAAGTTAGCCAGGCATGTTGGTGCATGCCTATAGTCCTAGCTACTTGGGAAGCTGAGGAGGGAGAATCCCTTGAACCCAGAAGGGAGTGTGCAGTAAGCCAAGATCACACCACTGCAATCCAGCCTGGGTGACAGAGACAGTCCCAAGTTCCTGTCTAAAACGAGCAAACAAACAACAAGCAAACAAACAAAATTTTAAAACCCCATAAATGAAAACATTTACAAAATTTATTTATGACAGAAAAAGATGATTTGTGAGATAGGCATCTATCAGGAATCTACCAGGGCAATTTTAATTCCTAAAAATAGTCACATAGTTTTAAAAATAATAGAATATCATGAGTCATTTCTAAAAGGCATGATTCTGTGTCTTGAACATTAATTCTTTTGCTTGTAAAATTTCATTAAAAACTTACTGAACTTGTTATGTTTAAGACTTTGCCTCAAACCAAAATAGAATCTATCATTTAAAATATTTTTCAAAAGCTCTCTACTGTGCAGTATTATTTAACAGTCTGGAATGACAGTTATGAAATGTATTTGGTTTCTTGGTCATTTCTGAGCATCCAGTGAGGCAATTATTTTAAGCCAGAGCAACCCATAAGAAATTTTAAGCTGAGCTTTCTTGGAACAACATCTAACAATACAGCTGCACTTTAATGTAAAGAGATTGTTTTTTACACAAATGTATCTTATACAGATGCATTTATCCAAAAAGCTTTCCTTCAGATTCACCAGGAAGATCACAGTATGTTCCTTTAATTAGAGAATTTCTGCAGTTGTGCGGTGTACTGGTCTGTACAAAAGCTTCCCTTAGGACACGTTCAATAACCAGTTGGTATTGAGGAGTGCTAAAACCTGGGCTAATTTTCCAACTAGACAGAGTAGATGCATACTCACCCATTTGCACTTTTACAAACTAGGACAATAGCAGCTTTTCTTAGGGGCTCATATAAAATCCAAAAGAGAAAGGACATTGTTTTCTGTTCAATGGAATTTCAATGGTCGAAATTTTCACCTGGTTTTGGTTTGCTGGCATCAGTATTATGGTTCTCCAGAGAGAAAGAACCAATAGGATAGATACAAATGATGGACTGATTGCATCTTTTGGGACACAGGGATTAAAGGAATATGGGAAAAGGGAATCTCAAGTTGCCTACCTTTAGAGACTAGACCCTTCTCTACACTTTCCATAAAGAGTAGTGTGAAAAGTATTTTAAACCAATTAATTTATCTTGCTTTATTTCTGAGCAACTTGACTCCAACTATATTCCAATTAAAAGTAATTTTTAAAAAATGGCAGAAACTCTGATTTTTCCTATGCCCCTGCTGCTAAACCCCAAGACTCTGTGCTCCTTGACAATACGACGTTGCTTTGCTATTCCATTACACCAACAATCATGCCTGGCAAAGAGCAGATGCTCACATATTTGTTGGCTCAATAAATGGGTGATCTCCAATTGTTAGTCAAACTCACCCACTGTGTCTACTCATCTGGGTTGCTTCTTGTCTTACAGACTGATTATCTCATCAATTCATTTATTTGGTGACTCATCATTCAACAACTACTTACTGGACACTAACCTATATTTATACTTAGGTTTGGTTCAAAGTTCTCAGAATTCAGTGGTTCACAGGACCACGGAGGGACTATCATTGCTATAAATTTCTCCTCACCTTTTAGAACACTGCCCCCATCTTGCCTTTCTTTTTCTTTTCTTTTTTTTCTTTTTGAGATGGAGTTTTGCTCTTGTTATCCAGGCTGGAGTGCAGTGGCGTGATCTCAGCTCACCACAACCTCCACCTCCTGGGTTCAGGCAATTCTCCCGCCTCAGCCTCCCGAGTAGCTGGGATTACCAGCACGAGCCACCATGCCCAGCTAATTTTTTGTATTTTTAGTAGAGACAGGGTTTCACCATGTTGACCAGAATGGTCTCGATCTCTTGACCTCGTGATCCACCCACCTTGGCCTCCCAAAGTGCTGGGATTACAGGCTTGAGCCACCGCGCCCGGCCCCCATCTTGCCTTTCTAAGTTGCTTCCCAAAACAAGTACATAGCTTTGTTTCTGTTGGTATTATTTCTTCATTATTTTCCCCAGTGTTTTTTTTTTTGCTAATCACAATAAAAACAAAATAGGAAAGACCAAAAAAGCAATAAACATGACAGAAGTGTAAGAATGCTACAAGTCCTATCAGTATTGTCTGTAATCTATAATTCCTGACACCTTTATTGAAATTCTTCAGGACTCTGTATTAGCTTTTTAGGGCTGACATAATACACTCTTGTAAACTGAGTGGCTTAAACTAGTTTCAGGCAATTTATGGTCTCACAGTGCTGGAGGGTAGAAGTCTGATATTAACACACCAGCAGTCTGGTTCCCACTAGAGGAAGAATCTGCTCCATGCTTCTCTCCGACCTCCTGGTGGTGGCCGGCAAGGCATCACCTTCCTTGGCTTCAGGCACATCACTCAGTCTCTGCCTCTGTCTTCACATGTCCACCATTCCCTGTGGCTCTGCTCCTCTTCCTAAAAAGACATCAGCAATATCGGATGTAGGGCCTACTCTACTCTAGTATTACCTCATCTTAATTAAGTACATCTGCAGTTTCCAAATAAGGGCACATTCTGGGGTTCTGGAAATGGACATGACTTTTGAAGGGATACCATTTAAATCAGTATAGACTACTTTCATGAATTTTAAGAAACTCATAGAAAGAGTTTACCTTGTCCTCTTTTTCTCTGATGTCTTCTTTAGCAGAAACCTTTATAAACTCCTATAAGTACCCCTGAAAATAAAATAGGCCAGAATAATAGGTCATTATGACAAAATATTTTATAACACATAGTATTTATCATTTCAGTACATAAAATTATCAGCAAGTCACATCTTATACATTGAAATAGTAAGATTAAAATTGCCTGTCATTAAAATTTCTTTTTCTTCTAAATAAAAATCAATGATTTCAGTCTTTTGGAGGCTGTTATTTTTTTAAATCAGTATTTGCATAATGGCAGATTGTGGTAGTGAAATGAGCTATGTGAACTAGCAGGTATAACATTTTACCTTTTCTGGCTTGAGAATTACATGTAGTTTTACATGTGATTGTGGTTCCTACGAGTCATTAAGGAAGGAGAGGAATTTCAGTGGTCGAAATTTTCACTTGGTTTTGGTTTGTTGGCATCTGTATTATGGTTCTGCAGAGAGAAAGAACCAATAGGATAGATACAAATGATGGATGGATGGATGGATGGATGGAGGAGAGAGAGAGAGACATAAAGAGAGCCTTTGTTATAAGAATTGGCTCATGTGATTATAGAGCCTGAAAAGCCTCCGGACAAGCCATCTGCCAGCTGGAGATCCTGGCATGGGGTAATGTGACCCTGGAAGCCAATGGTGTAAATCTCAGACCAACATCCAGGGAGTAACTACTAGGCTGTGGGAAGTAAGGTGCTGGTACTAAGTCCTAGAGTCCAAAAAGTGGAGTTCTGTTGTCCAAGAGCAAGGAACGAAGAGTAAGTTCCAGACCTAAGAATGAGAGACACACACATTCTTTCCTCTATCTTATTGTTCCATCTGGGCCATCAGCTGATGAGATATCACCTTCCCATGGTGAAGAGGGATCTTCTCAGTCCACTGATGCAGATGCCAAAGTCCTCTGGAAACATCCTCACAGAAACACCAAAAATCGTGCTTTACCAGTTCTCTAGGTATTTCCTTAATCCAGTCCAGCTGATGTCTAAAATTATCATGGCATCTGAACCAGCTTCCTCTTTGAACGAGATCTCTACATGTTAACCTAACGATGTGGATCTCCATTTCAAACACTACTCTTAGTACTGAATTACTTGGAAACCTTTCTTTACAGGATGTAAAGGTGCATATTAATAGAGCCATTGTGTTTTTTCATTTTGCTTTATAATAGCAATAATCACGGGCACAATTTATTCAAAACCCATGTCAGGACCTGTGAAAATAGTTGAAATAAAGTATTTTTCATTTATTACTCCCAAGTCTATGGTGAACATGCCATTATCATCCCAGTTCAAAGATTTGGAGTCTTAGCTTGGTTCTGTTCCTTGTTCACAGTACTATAGGTGCGTGGAGGAGCTAGGATTTGAATTCAAACCCCTAGAACTCCAGGAACTCTGGTCTAAACCAAAACACATACTATCTGTCCCAGTCTCTGAAGTGGCTATTTCATATATGTTTTTATTCACTAAAACTCTAATCCTCCTGTCCAAACCCTTAAATCTCAGTAGACATCCTTTCCTTCAAGATCAAAGCAAAAATAAAAGCCATAAAAAAGCAGACTCCCTTAATATCCCACCCTTAGGATCCAGCATTCAGCCCCATCTGCTCTTATCTCTCCCATGAGGAAAACTCATCTCTCTACAAAACCTCTGGATCTCATCCTTTTCTGTGGTAGTGGAAACAAACTATTGATTCAAATTTTCTCTCTCCGTTGTATCCTTCTCATCAGTAATTTAAATGTGTTGTAGGCTCTAATGTCTTAATAACAAGAATCCTTTACCCTTCGGCTAACAATCTCCCTCCCCTCCTGTCCCCTCCCCTCCCCTCTTCTCTCCTCTCTTCCTTTAAAAGACAAAGCCTTAATACTTTTTATAACTGGTGTATTAGTCTTTTCTCACACTGCTAATAAAGACATATCTGAGACTGGGTAATTTATAAAGAAAAGGTGCTTAATTGACTCATATTTTCACATAGCTGGAAAGGCCTTACAATCATGGCAGAAGATAAAGAAAGAGCAAACGGACTTCTTATATGTCAGCAGACAAGAGAAAGAGCTTGTGCAGCAGGAAAATTCCCCTTTACAAAACTATTGGATCTCATGAGACTATTCACTATCATGAAACCGGCTCCCATGACTCAGTTGCCTCCCACTGGGTCCCTCCCATGACAGGTGGGAATTGTGGAAGCTACAATTCGAGGTAAGATTTGGGTAGGGACACAGCCAGACCATATAACTTGCAACTTCTATTTCATTATTTCTCAATCAATCAATTTTCCTTTGTCTTGTGATTTATTTAACAAATTATTTTTCATTAATCCATTTTGTTATTTTTGGATCAAATGACATTTTTTAATTCTCATTTTTATTTTAACTTCTAAACAGCATAAGGAAGGACTGTGTGGTTCCTACTCTTAGCTTGTGTGGGAGCTCTTATTCCTTGATCCCTATCACTTTTCTCTTTTTCTTAGTCTCTTTTACCAGCTTCTCAGCTTTGACCTTCGTGTAAGTCTTTAAGAGTTCAATATGAAATTGTGAACTTGGAGATAGAAACTTATTTTTATCAAATTTACAGAGGTATAATTGGCATACTATACTGTACATATTTAAAATGTATAACTGGATAAGTTTTTACATGTGAATATATCCTAAGAGCATTACCACAGTAATGTTTACCACAAACCTATCATTCTCTGAAGTTTTCTTATGCTCCTTTTAATGTCTCCTCCTCCTTTTCCTTATCTCCCGCTTTCCCTCCTCTTTCCCCTCCCCAGTTCTCAAATAAGTAATTTCTTTCATTCCACACTAATCTGCATTTACTAGAGTCAGGTATAAACAGAATGGCGCGGTGTTTGCTCTGTTTTGTTTGCATTCTTTCACTCAGTATGATTATTTTTAGGCTCATCTGTGTTAAGTCACATTTCATTGCATCACAATTCCTTTACCCATTCCTCTGTTGGTGGGCATTCATGTTGTTTCCAGGTTTCAGCTGCTGTAAGTAAAGATGTGATAATTTGCGTAGAAGTCTTAGAATGAACGTATGTTTTTATTTCCATGGGCAAATACCTAGATCATTTGAATATATCAAATAGCAGTTGGATAGATTACCCTGTATTTAAGGAATCTGTTTCATTGCTTTTCAACGTATTGAACCATTCTGCATTTCTACCAGCAGGATATGAGTGTTCCAGTTTCTCTACATTCTCGCCAACATTTGATATGGTCAGCATACTTAGTTTTAGACATTTAAAAAAGTGTGCAGTGATCTCTTATTATGCTTTCATTTGCATTTGCCTAATGACAAATGATATTGAGCATCTTTTCATATGCAGGTTCTCTACCAGTACTTTTTCCCAGTGGTCAGCTAAAGTTTTTGCTCATTTATTTATGTATTTATTTTTTTTTGTTGAGTATTGAGGTTTCTTTATAATTTCTGGATACAAATCTTACATTAGATATATCACTTGTAAATATTTTCTTGTAGGCCATGGAGAATTGTCTTTTAATTCTCTTAACAATGACCTTTAAAGAGGAGATGTTCTTTTTCATTTGTTATTTTTTGTTGTTACGATTGTTTAATTTTAAAGTCCAATTTATCCAATTTATTCTTGCATGGATCATGTTTCTTTTCTGTTGCATCTAAGACATCTTTCTAAATGCTAACCCATGAAGGGTATCATATGTTTTCTTCCATGAGTTTTCTAGTTTAAGATTTAACATCTATAATCCAACTTGAGTTAACTTTTAAATATAGATAAAAGATTAACTCTTTTGTAATGAACACCCAATTGTTCCAACATCATTTGTTGAAAATTTGATATTACTATTCTCCCAAAAAGTTTCTTTTGCCTTTTGGCCAAAATCAGTTGTCCATAAATGTATAGGTCTATTTTTTTTTTTTACTTTCTATTTCATCCTATTGATTGATTTGTCTATCTTAATGCTAATACCCATCTTAAAATTATACTTATTCACAGTTTTGTTCTTTTAGAAAAGTGTTACAGCTATAAGTCCTTTGATTTCCTTAGGATTTTAAAATTCAACTTGTCAACTTCTACAGTGTAGCTTGCTGGGATTACATGGAAAATATTGATGGATTTGGGGACAACTGACATCTTAAGAATACTGTCTTCTGACCCATTAAAAATGTATCTTTCTTCATTTATTTAGGTAATCATTAATATTTTCTTAGTGTTTTTCTATTTTTAACTGTATGGAACTCTCCCATATTTTGTCAGATTTATCTGTAAGTATTCTGTATTTTTTTTGCTCTTATAAGTACCATTTTAAAAAATTCAATTTCATATTTTTCTTTACTCTTGTATAAAATAATTTTAATGTTATATATTAAATTTGAATTCTGAAAAACCTCACTAAAATTATGTATTAGTTCTAATAGCTTTTTGTATGTTTCACAGTTATTTGTGTAGTTCGTGATACTGTCTACAGATAAAAACAGTTTATTTCTTCCTATCCAATTTGGATGCCTTTTATTTATTCCTGCCTTACTACTATGAATGAAAACTGCAATAGCAAAGAAATACTGAGAGCAGACAATCTTGTCTTTTACCTGAATTCAGGTTATCTGGGGCAATTGTTGGGCTCAACGTATTTGCTCATTTTTCTCTCCTTTGGTTGCCTGATTAGGAAGAAGAATGATATTCTTTGAAGGAGTAAGATTCAGAGAAAGCAAATTATTTGTAGGATTGTTAACGTTTAGACAAAGGTGTCCAGGGAGCAGCTCAATATTTGTTTTAAATGTATGTCAGAAGAAATCTAAGAGACTGGGTGGGATTCAATGTGAATTATTTCTTGAATCCTTTAGCTGTTAATCTATTCAATGGTAATGGTAGAATTAATTTAACTTTAAAGGTGCATATAAGTTATGTAGGTTTTAGACTACTTTTTGTTTTTGTAACACTTTTTGAGTCACATAAACAGAAAATCCATAGAATAAAATGAAGCTTCTCATTATATCTAATGTGTAGAATTAAAATATTATGTTAATATTTTTCTTTTTTGTTTCAGATTTTATTCAATCAATAAAACTTTATAAATAGAAAAGAAAACAAAAACCATTGTTTCAAATGTTCTGTGTTTGTTTTTTGTTTGTTTTCTCTCATGGCAGGTTAGTCAGGTCCCCTTTGTTCACATGCGTCTGAAATAGTCCACACTGTCCTTTAAAATGTTTAATGTTGATGTCAGGATTTCTTCTGCTCTCCTAAGCATTATCTGGCTGAGGAAAGTCATCTACTTGCATAGCTTTGATTATAATTCAAACAGAAATGACTCCCACACTTACCTCTCCAACTCAAATCTCTCATTTGAATTCCAAAGGCATTTTTTACCCACCACATCTACAGCTCCACATAAAAATCTCACAGACAGATCAAACTTGGCATGTCAAAAATGAACCCGTGCTCAACCCACCACTTACTTGATCTGCTGGATTTTGTGTCTCAATAAATGGCATCATCATTTGGAAGAAACCTGGAAGTCAACCACGACTCTACTCCATCCCTAAACACTCACTTAATCAAGTCCTGTTGAGTCTACCACAAAAAAATATATTTTAAAACCTTTACATGGTTCCTTTCCACTACCCATCATCTCACTTCCTTTCAATAATCCCCTGTTTGGGGTTAAACTATATCCCTAAGAAAGATATATTGCAGTCCTAATCCACAATACCTATGAATATGACCTTACTTAGAAATAGGATATTTGCAGATGTAATCAGTTAAGATGAGGTCATAAGGGTGGGCTCTATTCCATTGTGACTAGGGTTTTTGTGGGAAGAGGAGAAGAGGCACTGAAACAGAAGTACAGGGAGAAGGTAAGGTGAAGACATACAGGAAGAGCACCATGATGACAGTGATATGTCCAACAAGCAAGGAGTTTCAAGGATTGCCAGCAACACTGGAAGCTAAGAAAAGGATATTGAACAGCTTTTTTCCTAAAGTCTTTAAAGAGAGCATGACCTGCTGCAACCCCCATCTCGAAATGTGAGAGAATAGATTTCTGTTATTGTAAGCCACTCAGTTCACCGTACTCTGTTGTGGTAGCCTAGGGAACAAATGCACTCCCATCCCCATCACCTTATTTCAACAAGAGCCATTTAAGCTCCTATGTGCCACCTGGTATTGTGCTCAGCCCCTTTATATGCTGCTCCAGGCAGAAGTCAGAGTGATCTTGTAAAAAAGCAAATCTGAGCATGTCAATGCCCTTCTTCAAATTTTTAGAGGCTCCTTGTTATTTTAAGGAGGCTGTCCAGGATCTAAAACATGGTCTAAATGGACCTCAATAATCTGCTCTCCACCCTTCTCTTTTATATGCTCTCAGAGTGTTTTCTGACTTCATCAAATATTCTAATCTCCCTTGCTCCTTAGTTGTCCTGCATGCTGTTCCCTCGCCTTGGAATGCTTTTTTCCCCCAAACTCACCTGCTTCACTTGGTTAACATCTGTATATTCTTCAGATGCCATTTTCCCAGAGAAACCTCTCCTAACGAAATTGCATGTCTATTTCTGAGCAGCTCTCTCACTCCATCGACCTATATAGTGGCATATGTGCACAGTAGAGTGTGCTGATTTGCTTGATTTATATAATGAATAAGATGTAGTACAAAATATTCTTTGGATGCAGTATTCATGAATGCTCTAAGTTTCCAGGTCTTAGTATTGACTATTTTCTTTTTTGAGATGAGTTTCATTCTTGTCGCCCTGGCTTAATTACAATGGCATGATCTTGGCTCCCTGCAACCTCTGCCTCCCAGATTCAAGCGATTCTCCTGTCTCAGCCTCCTGAGTAGCTGGGATTACAGGCACGCACAACCAAGCCTGGATAATTTTTGTATTTTTAGTAAAGACAAGGTTTCACCATGCTGGCCAGGCTGGTCTCGAACCCCTGACGTCCAGTGATCTGCTCTCCTCGGACTCCCATAGTGCTGGGAGATTACAGGCCTGGGCCACCACACCTGGCCTCAGTATTGACTATTTCTATACAGCTTCTATTTCTTCATTCTCTCCCCTCTCCATTACAGGTCTACATTTCTAAACAATTCCATGGGTAACCTTAATCATCCAAACCCTAAAACCTCAGTGTTGGGTTACAGTAATCAGGAATTGGGGTAAGAGGAGAATGGAGGAGAAGGAGAGAGAGAGCAGAGATTCCATGAAAGCCAGCAGTGGGTAGGGAATAACACAACTTTGCCAGGTGATTTTGAAAATACCGGGAGTCTCACATATATGCAATTATTTATCAATTATTTCACACATGAACCAAATCAGTAAAGGGACTAGCTTCTGCTCCTCATGCATTCCTCATGGTGCACTCCCTCTCCTTCCCCCAGCTTTTGCTGTTGTTCTGCATTAGGGCCATGTTCTTTTTTAAAAAAATGATCTAATTTATATAATAATATTCTGATGATAGAACAGGAAATGATGCGATTTATCCTGTATTGTTATAAAAGCATAGAGTTTTGTGCTCTGTAAGAGACAAGACTGGCAAACACTTTTAATATTCACTGTCTTTGGAATTTACATTTTAGAAATCATTTCCTCTCCTTAATCCCTTTTGCCTTTGTTCCTACAAACTATGCCTAAATGTGTTAAGGCAGAAACTCCCAAACTATTACAGGAGAAAGGAAAAAAAAAAAAACAGTTTGCAAGAAAATAATCAAATGCTAGAGGGAATAAAGTAAATAATCATTAGTAAACCTGAAGCGAAAGCTAGAAAATTATTTAACCAATTTTGAAAATACATTATATACTATTTTTAGATAAAAGTCTTATATAAAATACTGAATTCCAGATACCTTCTTTCGTTTGGGCTAAACATAAAATGTTTTAGAAAACTGATCATCAAAATCCTGTTTCTATAATTGTCTGATATTTATTTCAACATTTCTGATACAGCAAATGGAGTGACCAGTGTCAACAGGCAACATTTAAAAAGCCATTTCTTTGAGAATTAGAACATTTTTGCCACCCCTGGGGACATGCTTTGAATCTGGCAGGAACATTAGCTGATCATGCTACTTCAATCTGACAGCCTCAGATTTTTAACAGGGGAAAAAGGCAGAACTAATGGATGTGAATAAGCTTAAAAGCACGGAAACTTATCAATCACTGTAAACAGCTGTATTTTGGGAAGCTGATAGAGGTACTTCTAAAAACATAAAAAGTCAATATATTGCTGGCAACTAATAATTTCAATCTGGTCTTCTTCATTTGTCTCTCGTCCAACCCCCAACCTGCCTACCTTCTGTTTCTTTTATTTTTTTAAGTATAATATTCTTGTCAGCATTGATTAACACGAAAACATTCTCCTCACATGCCCCATTCTACTTTCCAGAAGGAAATAACACAGTTTCTAATTTTATGAAAAGATAACTCAAAAGGTGAATGAAGCAAATCAAATTATTAATGTGATTATGATCTTTTTCATCTAGTTCTGATTTTATAATAGAGGACATGTACACACAAAGCTATTTATAATTGGTACATTATTGGGTAATGACTAACTATTTATCTTTTTGTTCAACCTCAGGCACATAACATCTTACATATATATTTCAAAGAGCTTGAAAACACAATTATCTGTTTTGCTTTACAATTATTTCAAAATATTCCACTATTGTGTTCCTCCACAGAGGCCTCTAACCCATTATTTTCCAGAACAAATTCACTTTTGAAGAGATTACTAGTGTGACAATGATTCAAGAAGCACAATAAAGCCCTGCTTACTCCACTGGAAAAGTGAAAAACATAGGTAATTTTATTCGCTAGCTTTCTAAAGGATTAGGTTAGGATCAGGCCAAGTCATTAGACCTTAGAATCCTATAAAGAAAATGTCCTCAATACGGAGCCCCAAGGATACAAGCCTGTTTCAAATACTGTGATGGTAATCTCTCAAACTGAGAAGCTACTTTTCAATCAACATGGCTTGACTGTTTGGAGTTCAACTTGAAAGGCATCAAGATTAATTTCTTTCTATGCACAAGGCACTGCATCATGCACTAAGGATAATGGGACACACAGCACAGTCAGGCTTTAATGAATTAACTGTTCGCTAGGAGAGACAAGCAGTGTGAACACACCTGTTGCCCTACAATGTGATAGAGCCTGGGTACTGTGGGTAGTACTTACAGGATGCTGTGATTAACTCTATTGCTTAGTATATCCAAGAAATTTTTTGGTGGGTTGGAAGTAATATCTGAGCTAGGTTTTTTAAATGTGTCATTTTCCTGGTAGAGAGAGTAACATTTGCATGTAAGATGGATGTCAAGTTTACTGTCAGGTTTAAGAGCATGAGGTCTGAAGCCAGCTGCCTGGATTTGAATTCCTGCTCCAAAACCCTCTAGCTGTGTGACTCTGTAAAAGGGACTTAACTCCCATGTTTCAGTTTCCTCATCTGAAAAATCAGGTTTAAAATTTACTCATTTCAAAGCAGCCTGTGTTCACATCAAGTTTGAATCAGATCTGCTGGGCTTTACTGTTAGATAATATTCCAGAAATTGTTTGGAGAAAGAGTATTTAATATCTGTATTTTTTATTACTTCCCCCCTCAAAGACAAGTCAGATAGCTTTTCTCAATAAGTGAAGTCATACAACCCATTTTAAAACACTTTCTCAGTAAGCTAGACTTGTTTAATGTAAGACTTACAGGCATGGTGGATAAGCATCCTCAATTATCAGGCAATTCCCACAATTCTTTATGCTTTTTCATTCTTTCTTTGAAACTATATTCAAATATATCGTTGTGGCAAATAGACACAAAGGTGACCCACATAATCTTAACTTCTTAGTGGTCACATCTTTGTATAACACCTTTCCCTTGAATGTGGGCAGGAACTTAGGTTTCTAACCAATTGAACATTGGAACGGTGATGAGACGTCACTCCACTGATGAGGTTACATTATAAAAGACTTGGCCAACTGAGACCAGATTTCCTTACAGGCTTGAGGAAGTAAGCAGGCTTGTTGGAAAAGTCCTCGGAGTAAGGGACTATGAGTGGCCTCTAAGGACTGCAGGCAGCCTCTAGAATGACCTGCAACTACAAAGAGCAAAAGTACCGCAACCACAAGGAAATGACTTCTACCAAAGCTGAATGACTTTGGAAGCAGTCTCTTCCCAGCCAATCCTTCTGATGATGATGTAGTCTGGCCAGCATCTTCCCTGGACTCTGAAGTTCGGACTCTGCGCCTGGGACCCAGCTGATATCATGCGGTAGTACATTTTACAAAATTACATTTTAGGGCCGGGCGCGGTGGCTCACGCCTGTAATCCCAGCACTTTGGGAGGTCGAGGTGGGTGGATCACGAGGTCAAGAGATCGAGACCATCCTGGTCAACATGGTGAAACCCCGTCTCTATTAAAAACATACAAAAAAATTAGCTGGGCATGGTGGCGCGTGCCTGTAATCCCAGCTACTCGGGAGGCTGAGGCAGGAGAATTGCCTGAACCCAGGAGGTGGAGGTTGCGGTGAGCCGAGATTGCGCCATTGCACTCCAGCCTGGGTAACAAGAGCGAAACTCCGTCTCAAAAAAAAAAAAAAATTACATTTTATAAAGATTTGCTACACAGTGATAGAAACTAATACAATGGGTAATCCAAATCATCTCCACTTGCTTGGTAATATTTCATCAGTAAATTATTCTTAAAAGTTACAAATACTACTTTATGAGCTATCATAATTAGTAAAACAAACAATGGAAATGTAAAAGTCCTGTGACTTTTTTTAATTGTTAGTGAAATTATGTGGGCAAATATTCAAATATATTAATTTATCTCAAACAGTAATGATGTCTCCCTATGCCGTTGTTATAGATTTATGCATCTGATACATGTAACATTACATTTTCAATCAATACTATTGATTGACTCTTCCCTACTTTTATAATTTCTAACTACAATTTTAGGGAGAATACTAATAATTGAAGTATTATTTTTATTTTTCCACAAATTACTCTGGAATTATTTGTTTTACGTCTTTTCTAAGGTTATTAAAAATAGAAGGTTATTTCTGAATTATAATTCACTTTCCTTTAACTCAGTGTCTAGTAAGGTAAACAAAAAAAAAGTTAAAAGAACTCATGATTTCATTTTAACATACCTATTCAAAAGCAAAACTGACTTTCTATTAAAAATTTAAAAAATTGTGTTACTATTGTTTTATTTGCCTGTTTTTAGGTGATAGGATTGTATTTGCAACTATCTGGTCAGTAAATGATAAAATGCCATTTCTATGCACCCACCTGGCCTGGGAGACTGGGAGAACCTCTCTTTTTTAAAAAAATGTGCTTCAAGTTTTAACAACTGACTTTTGTTAGTGAGGATTAATCTGCCTGTGACTGTCAAACAACACAGATGATTTGCATATCTCACCTCAGCAAAGATTCCTCATCCTGGGATAAATTTCAGTTAATTCTTCTAGAAAATACAAATAGAAAAGAATGAAATGTCATGTAGATATAAAATGAAGTTTTCTGCCCTAATGGAACTGTATAGCATTATAGATAGCTTACTTAGCACTGAGAATGTAATGTTACAAATAAGGCCATTTATTTTTATTTGGATGTATCTGAGACTCAAGTTAAATAAGTTACTTGGATTTCATTTAACCTGATAGGAATAAATTCACATGCTGATAGCTGGAAATCAGCACGTTAGAGACTGTGGTCAGATGTTGAGTCTTTAAAAGTGACTTCCTGTGATCAAGTTCCAGTTCTATCTCTTACTTTCTCATTGTGTGATCTTGGCCAACTGTCATGATCTCTCTAAGCTTTATAGAGTCTAGTGTGCGGTTTAAATGAAACGAAGTATTCACGGTGCTTAACACAAAGCCCTCCACATACAAACCCTCAGAACATATTCATTATGATTAGTTTACATAGAACTCTCTCCTATGTCAATTAAAGCAGACTCACTGCAATACCCTTCTTCCTCATATTCGTTATTAAAATAATTAAACAAGAAAATACGTTTTACAAGTTTGGGCCATTAGGGTTTTTTTTTTTTTTTGGAGTTTTTGTTTGCTTGTTTTTTCTGTTGTTGTTAAGCAGCTTAGCCAAAGCAAATATTCACTATGTTAGGTATATTCTTAGGAAATCTTTAGGTTGATCTGTGATTCCGTATAAGGTTTGAGTCAACAAATTCACCTTTAACTTACAATTATCCCCCATGAAAGGAAAATATGAAATATGGATACAAGAATAATGGACTAAATGTTTCAGGGGTGAAATGGAGGACCAAACTCAAGATTTTGTGTCAACACTAGGGGAATCGGAGAGCAGTTTTATGAGCTTCAGAAGAAGAGGCATTCAGATACCACACTTGGTTATCTTGGCACATGATTTTGAAGTAAAAGAGTAAAATTCTGAGATGGTTCTTTATGATATCTTAAGATAATTTCTATCCATTCTCTTAGAGGTTTTTGTTTTCTAAAACTGGAACAATAATGATTGATATTAGGTTTCAGAATAAACAATAATTCTATCAGAAAAGTAATTATATATGTAAAAACTAAATTGGTAGTTCTCTTGTGAGCATTAGTGAAATTACAATATCATACACACAAATATATCAGTACTTAAGAGCTATTTGACATTGCTTACATTTAAAATTATTCTATGCTGTCAGAGTCATCTATATAGCTTTATGCAATATGTATATGCATATGCACAGTTTGTACAGTTCAAATGTATATATTATACTCGGACATGTATATTATAGTTAAACATATGTACATATGTGCTAGTATACAAGTATGTAAATCCATACATCCAGAGATATAGAAAGAACATAACATACATATAGAGCCTCACCTGTGCTAGAAGTTTTACTGGAACATGGATTTATTCACACACAAAAATAATGCTATCTTTTAGATAAATATGCATAAAGTTGCCATTAAATGAAAATGTAATATATTATTTGTCATATTATATGGTTTTAAAGAGAAGTAATTCCTCCTATAATAAATATGAAGTAAGCCAATAACAGAAATAATAAATTTAAGTTCAGTCTAATGTGGCAACTTTTGGATTTTTAGCAAACATTTTAACTATTGACATTGTCTAGTCTATTAGAGAACAAAACAGTAGCTTGAGATACTGCTTTTTAATTGCTTTTGTAAGTTGAAAACATTTGGGAAAAGGAACTATAATCATATTTGTTCTTTTTAATTCAGAAGTTGATTTTATTGTTTTTATATCTCTCCACTCTTAAAATTAAAAAAATACAGAATTAATTTAAACCAAAACTTTTGTGTTGGACTGAATACATTTAGAATAAAAGGGTATGTATCACTTTGTAATTCTGTGTGACTACTCAAGAAAAAAGACATCCAAAATATAAGAATAGGCCAAGCCCAGTGGCTCATGCCAGTAATTCCAGAACTTTGGGAGGCTGAGGAGGGCGGATCACTTGAGGTCAGGAGTTCAAGACCAGCCTGGCCAACATGGTGAAACCCGTCTCTACTAAAAATACAAAAAAATTCGCTAGGCATGGTGGCACATGCCTGTAATCTCAGCTACTGAGGAGGCTGAGGCAAGAGAATCTCTTGAACCTGGGAGGCGGAAGTTTCAGTGAGCTGAGATCATGCCACTGCACTCCAGACTGGGTGACAAAGCTAGGTCCTATCTCTCTCTCTCTTTCTCCTCTCTCTCGATATATATGTACACATATATATGTGTATACGTATACACATATATATGTGTATATATATGTGTATATATATATGTGTATATATACATATATATGTATATACATATATACATATATATTAATAATTTAATGAGTGGAGTACTTTCAAGGTGAGAGTTAGCATAGGTATATGAAGTAAACTAATGTTTCTACATGTTATGAATTTGCATTTAGATCCAGTTTCCATGTGATTAGCATTACTAGGCAATAGATGACATATCAGAGTGCTTTTCAAGATTTGCTGAAGTAGAAACTGTAACTATAAAGATGTCATCCTCAAGACATGTATTCCCTATGTTTCTAATATTCTTTATGTAAGATTTTCACATAAGTCCTCAGTCTCAAAGATAGGACACTTTTTACTTCTAATAATGTATAAATTTAGCAGTCAGAGTGTATTAGGATCATTATTCTTTGTATACGTGGATATAATATAACCTAAAGACAAGACCAAGCACATTTTGAAAACAAGCTAATATACTCACAAATGTTATTCATAAAACCTAGATCTATCAATTGTAGACTTCACTCCAAGAATATCATTCCCTACTTCTGTTATTTCTAGAAATACACTAATGTTTATTGTAACTTATATACATAGATAAATTATATCAATAGACATAAAAATAAATGATTACATATACTCTTTCTTTTCTCTCTACCTCTCCTTTATATATATTAGTTTTCTCTTTATGTATAATTTTATTAATGCTCACTCCCGCCTTATTTAAGGAGGTACAATGTGCTAGTCACAGACATAAGAGGAAAGGATTGTTACGTTCAGGAAATAAACTATACAGTTATTTTCTGCTGCTGGATTTTGGTGTAACTACTAAACTTTTCTAAACCAAAATTTACTTAGTTACTTAATCAAGATAGTAAAATTATTTATCTCATGCATCAGTAAATGAGACAAAAGCTGAAAAATCTTTTGGCCCAGCCTAGTTCATAGAGAAACTCCATAAATGTTAGCAGCTGTGGCAGGACTGCTATATGCTATACATTATGAGTTAGGAGGCACTGTGCTTAATAGATTGGATATGCTACTTTGCCTTGTGCTTAGAAGGTTGAATCGTCCTGTGCAAAAATTTATATAAATATAAACCAGGTGTCTCACACTTATTCAGCCCTCAGGGGTGGGTCATGCTTCCCTTTAATGCCTAAACACCAATAGCCAGTGTCCCTTTGTGTATTATGGCAGAAAATCTAGCCTTTTATGGGGTTTCTCTCCCTACATATTTCTGAGACTCCCTATAAAATGCTTATGTGTCCCACAACTTCGTCACAGTTGCTTCTTGACCTTCAGGGAGCCAACTGATTCCAGAAGCCTGTAGCACTTTTCCGCACTCAAACTTTGCGGGTTATTTTGTTCTGACTTTTTTGGGCACATACTGTTCCTTCCCATGGCACTGCACCACTGCCAGGCTGGATCTAGCCTTGGCCCTTACTTCCCCAAATTCAGCTAAAATCAGACTTTCACTGTGCCTGCCTTTAATAAAGCTTGCAGGACACAGAATAGACATTCATGCAGAGCTTCGTATTTACAAAGTTTTTAGTGAATAATTCTGCTTTATACATAACCAGGAAACTCAAAGGCTTGCAACAACAGTCATTCTGTGCTCATGAAACTGCTGAGAAGCTTTTGGCTCATTCTGGGTCTGTTGGGATCGGCTGGATGTGACTGTAGGCTGTGGCTTAGGTCTAGGTCAGTCATATGAATCTTCTCATTTGGGGACCTGTGGTGGCATGAAGAATGTTGTTCTGACAAATGGCAGAAGCACAGGAGGCCAATCCAAATCACACATGTTTACTTAGAGCTTCTGCTCATATTATGTCTGCAAAATTTCTGTTGATTGACACAAGTCAATGGCCAAGACTGGAACCAATGGCCAAGGAAATTGTGCAATCAACATACATTCCTGGAGGCTCTGCAAGGTCACATGGCAAAATGTCAGTCATCCCGTCACAGGATGAAGTAAAGATGAGAATAGTAAGCTGGTCATCTGGTAGGACTGCTCCAAATAAGCTAAGCCCTCTCCAAAGGAATTTCAGTAATGGTCATTTCCCCATTGCCCATAGTTTTGTTGCATTTTATAAGAGCTAGATTCCTGGTGGAAGTGCCTTTGACAGATTTCTTACCAGAAAGAGATGTGTAGAGCCCAGAGAAGGAGAGAAGGGTAAATGGATTCCTAAAAGAAATAGTCTGCCAAGATGGAATTCTACTAACAATAAAGAAAATATTTTATAATATTTAACGGATTATAAGACATGTGTTATTACTGATTTTCTCAAACTGCCATGTTCCTGGGGAAAAAAAGAGTTTGCTTGCTCTTTTTCTTTCCTTTTATTTTTCCATGTAACCAAATAACCCATTCCATTTTTTTCCCCTCTGAACCAAAGTCATAGTAAATTCCTAATCATGTATTCAAGCTGCCTCTATAGAAAAAGGTAGCCTTTCCATAGGTCTGAAGTATCAGTCTTTCTTTACTTCCAGTCCTCAACACATCCAAATATTGGGAGATCTAGTCTCAGCCCAAGGCTGAGTGCAAATAATAGAGCACAAAAGTGTTTGGCCAATCTAAGTAACCTCAGAGGTAAATAGATAGACAGGACCTAGCAATGGTCGGTGACACCTAGTGATACGTGTATGACAACTGCGGAGACTTTCCACTAGTAACTGGAAAGATTTTTGTTGCTTTTCTGGATTTCTTAAGAAATGAGTCCATCCTTAGTCCAGTTACTCTAATGAACAGGCTACCTGCACAAAAACATTTAACGGAGCAATCGGTGAAAGAATGAAGAAAGACTGCATTAGAATGGCGAATTCTGCAAAGATTAGGAGAGGCTGTATAACGATGAGGTGGAAGGGTACTTTAAGGAAAACCTTAAGACCAGTTTACGTCCCTAAAACACGTTTGCAAGTCACAGGTTATGATCTTGCAGCTTTGGGTTGTCAGATATGCCAATTTGCATTACCCGAGGGTTTGTCGCTTCTTACACTCTTAGTGATACCTCAACTACCTGAAATCATCACGGGAGAGTTTGACAGTAACACACTGAGTCTTAAGTCAAATTTGCAGTGCAACACAGTGAAATGTATACTAAAAGAAACTCAACCCAGGCAAGTGAATTAAAATCATACACAAAACTGGAATAAAATAGAGACCTTTTATTTACATTTTGCTAAATAGGAGTGGAAAGATTTGTGTTTATGCACATGCACACTGGGGAAAAAGTCAGGGGTGAAAATAGCAATGACACAGATTTTTTTTTTTTTGAGCCAGAGTCTTGCTCTGTCACCCAGGATAGAGTGCAGTGGTGTGATCTGAGCTCACTACAACCTCTGACTCCCTGGTCAAATGATTCTCCTGCCTCAGCCTCCCGAGTTAACTGGGATTACAGGCAGGTAGCACCACGGTCAGCTAATTTTTTGTATTTTTAGTAGAGATGGGGTTTCACCATGTTGGCCAGGATGGTCTCAATCTCTTGATCTCACGGTCCACCTACATCAGCTTCCCAAAATGCTGGGATTACAGGCGTGAGCCACTATGCCCAGTCTAAGATTTTTAAAAATCAAGGTCTAAGAATTAAAAAGTAACATAAAAGTTAGACATTTTATACAAATATGATTAGAATTACTTTTAGTAAAGATTACATTATGTTAAGAAAAAAAGTATATTGCTCATGCAGTTATGTTTTTTCCCATCATAGCAAAGAAATGAAAGGAGAAGAGTCCTGAGATCATTCAGTATCAGTAAACTCAGTAAACTCCAAACTGGTTTTGCCAGAATCTGACACACTTACGGGAAAACAAGAAAATCAATAGTTTTCAGACCCAAAGCATAGGAAGTTTTACAAGACTTATTCTTAACAATCTCTTCCATGTGTGGTTCAGATTCAGCTGAGACTGGGCTCTGGAGGAAGCTAGCGGGTAGAAAAGGCAGAGGCTCAGCAGGAGGCACAGATGGTCTGAAGGATTCTGCACGTGGCAGTTAGAAGGGGAGACAGTTAAAGAAATCGAATACAATTTATTTCACGAAGATGGCACAGATCGAAGTTAGAGAAAGGTGCCATTGAGGGAAAATAATGTCCCGAATAAGCTAGAAAAAATAGAATGGGCAGTGAGGAAAAACCAAGAGTTCCTACGTAGGGAAAACAATCCATTTTGTTTTACTCTCTCCAAAGACATCTTCTTCAAAACTAATATTCACTTATATAATAGGCCAGACGTTCTCCTTTGACTATATGAGTGGAACACTCTAATGGCTGATGAGAGAAATAGGTACCTAACAGCTGAGTCCAGGTACAAGAAATGTCGGGAACCTTGATCAAGGGCTGTTTGCTGGAGCCAAGACAATGACAAGGTAAATTGATGAAAATCAACAGTTAGTTGTGCCTGACCTCATGAAAAAATAAAATTGCATAAAACAATGAAAAGGCATAAAACAGAAACTATAAAATACAGAAGCGAAGAGGCTGTTTTCCCATTAATTTGCCAAGGGAATAAGTAAAGTGTATTTCTAGATGACAGAATCCAGACTTTTCCAGTCACCTGCAGAGAATGTGCTACATCCTTCCCCTTCCAGGGCAGTGCCAGCCCAGCTATGTGTGATCGACAGCCGCACAGCAATGTACATGCAATTTGCATCAGACAGAACGGATGTGAGCTTTCACTTAGTGTGCAAAAGCAGTCTTCTCCAAACCGCGGCATTGCACTTTAAAGTATTCTCCCTTGTCTGTCAAAATATCCATATTCGACAAACGGTCATTTTCATTTCTCGTTCCACACTCTTGCTTTTATACTTGTGGGCTCTAAGTTTCTTCAAGCATAATTTATAATGAGGTTGGTGCAGAAGTAATTATTTGGTGCAATAACTTTTGCACCAACCTAATCGTCCTTAAATGGACTTGTCAAGAGGTTTTCTGGATTCTTTTTTTCCCATTTCTATATGATTTCACATTAAAGTTGGTCTCAAATGATCCTCCTTTATGTAATCATGCTTTCTTCTCTCCTACTCCTGCTAATATTCATAATAGGGAACATCAATTTTCACAACTGCTCACCCACCGACAATGGGCCGAAGGGCCCCTGCATTGTCCATTGTGGCATTCCATGGCATATTTTAGAAGTGCCAATTTTATTCAAAACCATGAGAATAATCTCTGTTTCATTTGTATAAAACATCACAAACGTAGGTGATGCTGTACTTCAGAAAGTCCTTCTTGACGGTTTTTTTCGTTTGTTTTTTCCACAGATGGAATGCGCTAGCTCATCTCTCTGCATGGTGATTCATTTCTTATCTTTACATTCCGTTTGACAGAAAATATTCCTGTTATAGATCAGCTAGGACCAGGGACATTCTCAAGCGTGACATTTAGTGCCCACAGTGTGTGGGCACACTTAACAGTTCTTTCCCAAAATTTCATACCATTTCTTATCATCATATTAAGCATGCTTTCTCATATAAGTGTCTAAATTAAAATGAATATACGATCAAACTCAGTTACAAGGAAGAGAATGAATATGGAGGATCACTATTTGACATTAGAAATGAGGTGGAGATATACATACACACACACACACACACACACACATATATATATATATATATATATATATATATATATATATTTGAAAACACATGCATGTTTTCTTCTCTGGACACTGACTCTCAATTTTTCTCTGGATTAAATATGACAATAATAATATATATATATATATATATATATATACATTATAATAATTATTTGGCTGTATACATATATGTGTATAGAAATACATACATGTTCATATGCACATATAAATATATGTTCATATGCACATATTATAAATAACTTAAAAATTATTCTAGTTATTCAAAGTAAGAATTTGTTAGCCCTAAAAAGCATTAAAGATATACAAAATTTCTTTTAAAATCCAAAAAGTGGTAATTCATACTTAAACGTCTTGAATATATGAAGACTAAAATTGTCATATAGGGTCCTGCCTGTGCTCTAAAAATGTCTATAAAGGAGTTTAGTACCTCTTGTGTAATACTGTATGCAATGCATTTTGTTACACTTATTATACAAATTGAAATGAATAATAATTTGCAGTTTTACATCCCATGAATATTTTTTGTATTCTCCAGCAGTAGTTAATATGCTAACCAACTTTACTGAAAGGCATACAGATGTGGAAGAAATCTATCTGGGGACTTTAATTATCACCTTGTCAAATTCAAATTATTATCTCGCGAGTTCATTTCCATAAAGTATCCCCTTTGCTGTTCCATGATTTAACATGTGTCTACTTTTAAAAAAATCTTATTTGTATCTATCTGGAAGCTTTAATCCTTTTAAAGAAGATAGTTCCCTTTCAGATTGTGATATTTACCATAAAGTATTTGGTCAAATACATTTTTGTAAACACTTTTATTTTGTCAGAAGAAAGGTCTGTGCAATGTATAAAGTAGACTTACTATCAAGAATGCCCCATAAATCAGACTGAAAAGTACCTTTTTAATAAATAATGTCCACCTAAAGGGGATAGCAAAATGCAGATATTGTGATCAACTATAAGCTCTAATTTGAAAGATCATCAGGAGTTAGAAGATTACTGGATCCAAGAGGAAGAAATGGGTGGGCCTGCTAATTTGTGCTGATATATATTCCATATATCTATATGGAAATGGGAGTAGAAGCAAAATAAATCACAAAGTCGATGTTTCTCTTCTCAGGTCAAAGTTAATATATTTTTGCTTGGGGATAATTGGGGGAAAGGGAAGTGAAGGCTAATAGAATAGAAACAATTTAATTTCATTCCCTTCTTCATTTATAAAGTGACAGAACTCAATACAGTGATTTACTCAAAGTTTATAAAGACTTAGAAACATTTATTTTGAATTGAAATTAAATGTTAGTACATATTTGAAATCTCTGGACAGCTTTTATAAAAAGCTGAATAACAAATAATGCTTTGTTTTGACTTACAT
Organism: Leontopithecus rosalia; assembly: GCA_028533165.1. Classification (NCBI taxonomy): domain Eukaryota; kingdom Metazoa; phylum Chordata; class Mammalia; order Primates; family Cebidae; genus Leontopithecus; species Leontopithecus rosalia. The sequence goes on from CM052648.1 coordinate 186,225,267, forward strand.
GCAATTTTAAAAGCTCTCATTTAGAAGAGTTACTGTTATTAGGGATACTCTCAATAATTATTAAAATGTGTTAAAGTGTATGTTCAAATATTTCAGTAATCATTGTATCTAATAACCTCTATTATCACTGTCATGTGTCCCAACCAAAATTCACTGATGAAGGAATGAGCACATGGAATGTTTAGCCAACAAGGTGGTGGCAGAGACTTAGTAGCCGAACAAATGCTCAAACCCTCAACAGATCCTCATCCAGAAATGTATCTCTCCTCCAGGGGTCCATCACAAGGCTGATTTTTTTTTAGGGAAGTAAATGTATCAGGACTAGAGTTTAATATGATTGATTAGAGGAGAGTAAGTGTCAGGTAAATGCTGTTGTACAAAGAAAAGCAAAATGTTCCTTTGAACAGTCTCTTAGAACAAATGGAAGAAAAGGCCAAAGAGACTTAAGTTAGGAAAAAGCAAATCAGTCAACAACAGCATTGCTGAAAAGCAGGCATAACCAATCTGATTATCTTCCTACAACAGAACGGTGCTGTTAACACTTTCATTTCATTGATGCTTTTTAGTGACCATAACTCAATACACAATTCAGAAACATATCTTGATGTTACCCATGTCTCTCTATTACTTTGAGTAATGTAGTCAAAGTTATGGAGAAAATATTTTTTTAAATAATAATTTTAAACCATGATAATTTTAAAAAAATCATGATAATCAATTAAAAAACAAAGCTAGTATTTTAGAGCACGCTTATGCTAAAAGTATAGTATTTCTCTTTCCATAGTCTTTATTAGGCAGAAAAAAAATCAGTTTCTATTATTTATTACCTGCCTATTTGTGACTCTTACGTTTTATAAGCTTGTTGACTCACATTTCTTTCCTACATTCTTAGGAGTTTACCTAATTCTCTCAAATATTGGTGGGTTTGTTGCTATGCATAGTTTTCCCAAGCGTTAATGAACTTACAAAGACGTCAAGAGAAACCCAATGTTGTCACCATGGTTGCAAAAGCCGCGATTCTGATGAAAAAGTCAACCAACTCCCCTACAATATTGTATATAAGGTCTTATTTCAAATTTAAAAATAAATTTTAAAAAATGTGCTTTCCAATTTAAAATCAAATCAACCCCAGATCACTCTGCATCCAAATTTGTTTTTTTTAAAGAAATTTTTATAGAAATGTTAAAGAAAAATGTTTTTCTTATACTTTTGTGTGCAATGTATAATGTATTTGCAAATCAAGTTCCCTTTTAAAACTCCTGCTAATCTTCTTGATGCCTTTCCTCATTAGCTATATCTCTTTTCCTCTCTCCCAAATTTCCTAGACCTTTATTTATTTCCTCCATGTTTCTTCTTACATTCCTGGTGGGAAAGCCATTGTTCCTTTGTTTGGCAACGTACAAAATGCAGTGAATAAACCACAGGTGAAATAACAAAAATAAGCAGAACGAAGTGAAGGTCTACAATCCATAATTGACACTGAGACAGAGTTGAAATGGATTAATGCCACAATTCTTTTGCATATAATTTTTTTCACACTTCCAGAAATCAAAAATAACTTAAAATATTTTATGTATATATAAGAAACTTGAAATTATTTTTATATAAAAAAGCTGTATATGCATTTTTTAAGGGCAAAAACGCAATTTTTTAGAAAGCAGAAGGCAGGTTGAATTCAGTTGTTTATGTTTCAAAGGCCAAACAATGTTTTATCAGTAGCAGGAATTCAACCAACAATTGTGGTATTTTTTTATTTTAAATTCATAGTTGCCACATAGTAATTGCTTTTAGTGTGCTAAATATACAGGGGGAAATGTCAGTAACTATTAAATTGGAATAGATCAGGACCCCAGGACAACTTTGGAAATCACCTCGGTGGGAGGAGATGAAATGAGGCTCAAACTTTCATGTTGTGGCAATTTCCTGCAGCAAAGCAGGACCAAAGGGGATGAAGGTGAAAAGTACGGTTTGCTTAATTTAATTTAGCCTTGTTAGGCATTTGAGATACGTATCTTCAGCTACATCAGAAACTAATAATTACAACAAATGGGTGTGTATACAGCTGAGATAAATAAAAACAGCTGTGGCTGCATCTGAAGGTGCAAAAATAATAGAGCTGTCACCTGCGGACTATTTTAAATTAAAGCTTTGCTAAATGCAGCCCTTTGTAATTCCGAGCCAAGTGGTACTTTGAGGGCACATGTTAGAGGACAACAGTGAAGTGCTGAATCCACATTCAGAGCAGCCTTAACTTGCAGTTTGCCCCCCACTTCCTTTGCTCTTGTGGTGTAAAGAGAACCATTGATTTCTACCAAATGACAAGCAAGCATGCATAAAGAAACTAGTAGCGGCCACACCTTTTGAGTAATTCCTGCTAATTCTTTCCCCAGGCTTCTTTCTGTAAGGAAACCATTGATTCTGACTTGTTTTGGTAGGTTTTTCCAAACCGATTTATTTTAAAAAGTTTATATTCTGGACTACCAAAGAGAAGAAACCCAAATTAAAGTGCATGAAAGTTGGTGGAACTAATCAAACTTCAAGTTTTCCAGGCAAAATTTTGCCTTGGATTTTGTTTTGTTTAAGGGGATTTAGGGCAAATGGAGGATGGAAAAATACAATTTTTTTATATTTAAGCTATGAACTAAGAATGATATTAAGTGAATGATGAAAATAAGCCTAAATATAACTCATTCTATTTTTATATGAGTTTAAGTTTATGGTGATAAAACCTCTAGGTAAATATAACTCATTGTAGTTTTACATTTGCCTTAAAGAAACAAATTAATTTAAAGCAAACATTTTGGGGCAATTCAGCATTTGTGCAATTCTGAAGTAGCATGGTAGAGGACACTTAAAAAAAAGCAAGGCTCTGGTGCAAAAGCAAATCTAAAATATTAACTGAGAAAAACAATATGTTTCTCCATATGTGCCATGGGATGTGAATACGTTTCAATTTTCAAAATTTAAAATGAGATTTGAGTCTTGCAGTTTGTCAGAATTTCTTGAAATTTTTTCCTTGCACCTATGTTAGAAGTGCCTAGGAGCGCTATAGGTGAGGAAGGCAAACCCTTCCTCTTAAGCTTCTAAGACCACTTCCCCTTAGCCTTTTACATTCCATTTCAAAAGAAGTAAAAGTTGAAAATAGAAGGCTCAAGGTCTGTAGAGTAGACAAAGCTGGTGCCACTAGCTGGACCTGGAGGTTAAAGATGAAACCCCCACCCTAGTTCCTAGATCACAGGCATGGTATGGAGGAATCTTCCCCGGAAGACGTTGTTCTTGCTTCATCACGATTACACCCCACCTAAGTCACCTACACCTCGCTTACCTCATCGATCACGACCCTCTCACATCTACCCTCTAAGACTGTGAGCCTTTAAAAGAGGCCAGGATTTTCTAGTCAGGGAGCTCGGTTCTTGAGACGCAAGGCTGCTGAGACTCCTGGCCGAATAAAAAGCCACTTCCTTCGCAAACCTGGTGTCCTAAGAGGTTTTGTCTGCAGCGTGTCCTGTTACACAGGCAGTAAATGTGGCTGGGTTCGCTCAGGAAAGGAAGAGCACAGGATAAACCAGTGTCAGGTGGAAACTGGTAGTGACGGGGAGAGAGCACAGGCCACTAAAATGCTATACAATTTACAATATTTCTTTTTCATCTGTCATTTATTTAGACATTTGCTTTGACATTTGACATAATTCATTGAGTGATTGCTATGTACCAGGCATTATAAGAAATTATTTGTTTATTAAACTCTCACAATGATCTTATTAAAAGAGGTATGATTACTTTCCTCATTTTACAAAGAAATCGAGATACCAAGAAGTCACATAGCTTAATCATTATAATACAGCTGTTAAGTGACAGAATTTGGAATTAAAAGCCCCAGGTAACACTAACTCCTGCTACCACATGCAAGCACTAAAACAGCAGTTTTCAAAGTGTTGTACCTGGAACAGAAGCATCAGCATCATCTTGGAAAGCATTAGAAATGGAAATTCTGGGACCCACTCCCACTAATCTATGGAGTTAGAAACTCTGAGGGAGAATCTAGAAAATCCTTAAAGGCATTATGTTTAAGACTTTACCCTAGACTGCATTGCCATCAATCGCAGTCCAAGAAAACTGTTTAATTTAAAAGTATTCACTTGACCATGTAAATGGCTCCTCATTAAATGACATGCCAAGCAGATTGGGCCATTGTGTCAATTAGTGTGATTCTTATTTCACTCAACTAATTGTCATTCCTTTGTAGGGACATAGAGCATTAGAAAGAAAAGAAGGTGGCCCTTCAGAGAATACCAATAACTAATAACAAACAATTCAGAAATATACATTTGGAAATACAATTTATTTTCTGAGCTTCCATTATAGTAGATTAGTTATATACTCGAGAATATTTATGGGTTCTCTCTCTCTCTCTCTCTCTCTCTCTCTCTCTCTCTCTCTCTCTCTTATTCCCCTTTACTTTTCTTGCAATTTCTGGGACACAATCCATCAATGAACGATGGATGCCATAATTTGCTGTAGTTTAAATGTGATTGGCCTTGAAAGGAGAAATTGAGCAAAAGCAGGAAACCAAAAAGTTGGAATAAGTAGACCTGGTTTTGAATCCAGAATTCACCTTAGCATCATAAGCCTCAATGAGCTGGCACAGAACATAGATAACAGTGTACGGAACACTAGAGCTGCTAAGCAAATTTTAATTCTGGACACCAAGTTTACACATTGTCATATTAACCCTTAAAACACCAGGAAACACATGCAAGTCTCCTTATGTACAGTGTTGTAAATCCTGCTAATGAGGGACCGTGTTAGAACTTCCTCGGGTTGGCTCGGGCTGTGTTTTCAGCCGCAGGACTTCTTCAGTTTCGGCCTCTAACCGGCCAGGGTCCTTTGCTTCCACTTTCCCGCCTCCGGCAGGCTAGGTAGAGACTTTGTCTCAGGTTTTCCTGCCTCTGGCTCTTGGAGGTGGGGCTCTGGGACTCAGGGTTTGAAAACAGTAGCCAATCCGGTAAAGGATTAAAAGATCAATTAATCCAGAGGAAGTTTGAAAGAACCCCTCTCATTGGGTGAGAGAGCATGAATGGGAAGGGAATAACTGGTAAAAGGCCTACCTACCCCAGCCTAGGGTGGCACCCTTTCCGGGTCCCCTTGCGTGTAACCCGTCCTTTTGTTCTGCATAATAAATTGCACTATCGCACACTCTTTGGGTTCACAAGTTCTATTTGAGCTGCAAAACTCACCACAACACGGAGGCCTCTTTCCCATTCTTCCGGGTTAGGAAGGCCAAGAGCATGAGTTCCCGCTGCAGCTGCTTCACTTCCTGTGGTTGCCTAGTGCTCAGGGCTCCTGGTTTTTCATCCAGGTGGCAGGGGTTCGACCCCTGGTGTGGGAAACAGAAAATTCAGCTGCAGCTACTCTAGTTAGACCAAATACTTAATTCAGTATGTATATTATTCGTTACTAAATGATGCACAAACATTCAGCAAGATCAGTATTTCTAGGTTTTCCCAGTTGTCCACTGGGATGAGATTTAAGTCCATTTCTGTTTAATTCCAAATATTCTGTTCTTGTGCCTCTAAGAGATAGGATCATCATTTTGCCTCCCCTTGGGCCTGTTTAGTGAGTAGCCATTCACAGACTGTCAAGCTGACTGGTTTAACGTATGAATTATTTCAACTGCTCAGATTAGGAAGAGAGATGCATTTGAAATAATACCTAAGTTCTAATAATCATTGTGGCTAAGAGTTTGTCTTCTAATTAACCTCTCTACCATGGTTCACATGAGAAATTGGACTTCTAGAGATTAGTTTTAAAAAATGTGTTTAAAATATATAAATGATCTTTCAAAGGCAAGATTCAAAATGGAAAAATAAATTATAATCTTCAGGATTGATTTTTAGATAATTTATACAGATCACTGCTGAAAAAGGCAAAAGTCAATATGACATTAAATGTATGTACATGAATGAATAGGACACATCTTTGAATATGATTAACTTAAAAGCAATGTAAGCAAGGCATATAATTATTTTGATGTTTTTAGAATAATAACACAAGAATTCTCTACAGCATATGAGTTTCTTTGATATTTTTCTTTAGGGGCTATGACTATATCAGTTTATTAATAGATTTTCTCTTCTTTTTATTTGAAACATTGTATTAGATACTTAATAAAGTCCCATATATATATATATATATATATATAAAACATTGTATTAGATACTTAATAAATTCACACACATACACACATATATATATATATATGAGTGTATTAAATATCTAATACAATATCTTATATATATATATATATATATATATATATATATATAGGAGTTTATTAATGCACACCATCACAAGGTCCCACAATAGGCCATCTGCAAGCTGAAGAGCAAGAAAGCCAGTCTGAGTCCCAAAACTGAAGAACTTGGGCAGGAAGCATCCAGCACAAAAGAAAGGTGTAGGCTGGAAGGCTAAGCCAGTCTAATCTTTACACTGATAAAAGAAAAACTTCAGCTGAATTAATTAAAAGGCGTTTAATTGAGCAATTAATAATTCATGAATTCGGCAGCCCCAGAATCACAGCAGATTCATAGAGACTCCAAGGGTGCCTCGTGGTCAAAACAAGTTTATAGACAAAAATGGTAAAGTGGCTTGGCACCGTGGCTCATGCTGGTAATCCCAGCACGTTGGGAGGCCGAGAGGGGTGGATCATGAGGTCAGGAGTTCTAGACCAGCCTGGCCAACATGAAGAAAGCCTCTCTCTACTAAAAATACAAAAGTTAGCCAGATATGGTAGCAGGTTCCTGTAATCCCAGCTACTTGGAAGGCTTAGGCAGGAGAACTGCTTGAACCAGGAGGCAGAGTGCAGTGAGTCAAGATTGTACCACTGCATCCCAGCCTGGGTGACAAAGCAAGACTCTATCTCGGGAAAAATAAAATATAAAGTGACATATAGGAATCAGAAGTCAGGTATAGAAACAGTGAGATTGTTTTCCGGCTCAGCATTTGCCTTTCCAGCTTGGCATTTGCCAGTGCAGTTTGAACATACAGCAGTCTATGAGTAGTTGAATCCTGTTGGAATTGGCCATGCTCAGCCATTGTTACAGGTGCATACTATGGAGTTAGGTTTTTGATTTTGTCTGACTATTAAGCTAGATTACAGTCGGTTCACAATGACTCAAAAATAGAAGTACAGAGTCCTTCTCAGGCCATACTTAGTTTGCTTTACTATCAGGATTTTCTCTCTTCTTTATATCCTAGTTGAGCTGGCAGCTGATATAGGTGGTACCCAACCTGATGAATGGTGGGTCTGCCTCTTCCAGCCCACTGACTCAAATGGCCTTTGGCAACACCCTCACAGACACACCAGGATGAATACTTTGTATCCTTCAATCCAATCAAGTGTCACTCAGTGTTAACCATCACAGACATATTTTGGAAAATATATATTTAAATGATACTAATGTATCAAAAATAGTAATATAGGACTCACCTGTAAAATACTAAATAGCACAGACCACTTTTGAGAAGAAATGAGTTTAGGGTCTAAGTTTGAGTTTAGCTTTACCACTCACAAACTGGATTTTCTTATAACGTCTCAGTTCCCACATCTGTAAAATGGTGAAGAACAATTAGCTCGTGGCTTAACTCAAAGCAGGTGTTCCCAAACATTGCCATTCATAAAACTCACCTGGGGCAATTTTAAAATGTTAATGCCAGATTAAACTCCAAACCAATCAAAACAGAATCTCTATGGATGGGATCCAAACATCAGTATTTATTAAATCTCCTGTTACTCAAACTTGAGTACATGATAGAATATCCTGAGAATTTACTAAAGCCTATAACCCATAACAATATTTTAATAACCCTAATTAGAACAGTGTTTCTAAAGCTTTAAGGTGCGTGAGAATCACTCAGGAATTTTGGAAATGGCAGCTTCTGATTCAGCAGGTCTGGGTGGGCTTGAGACGTGTATGTCTAACCAGCACCCAGGGGACGCTGATGCTGCCAATTCACAGATCACACAGCTAAGCATACAGGGCATGGACTTGCAGCACAGCCGTTCAACTGGTGGCAGGTGTGTAGAAACACGGACCCACTCATCCTTAACTGTCCCCTTCCATCACACTCTCCATGTGTGCTCTGCCAGCATTATCACCTTCTATCTGTTTCATCATCAGAAGTCTGGAAAACCCTGGTTTGGATGTTTAAGTGTATACAATACCTAAGAGAGGCACTAATATATAGTGGCTGTTCAACAAATTTTATTGACAGACATTGCAAAGTGTTTGTCTTCAAACTAGAACTGTTATAATCCCCTAATTCTTTTCAACCCTGGACCTGGTTGAGCCCCAGCTTGCCTTCCCACACTCCAATAACTTTCACACTTAGCATGTAGTTAAGATTTTTTTTTTTTAAGGAAAAATAACACAGAACAGGAAGAGGTGAGGAGCTTTGTTTTTCTTTACTGTTCTTATAAGACGTGTGATGCTGGGAGGTCTGAGGATGAAGAATTTGCTAATATCCCCTACTTACTTTGTTTATTAAAACCTCTCTTAACAAGAGATTTTCTATAATCAGGGAGAACTCCCAAATAAAGCCTCAGAGTTCCAACTGCAATAGCAGTTCCTAGTGGGGAGTGTAAATTCTGACACTTCCCAGAGGATTTCAGAATTGGAAAGGGATCATTCAAATAATCATGAGATTTCCGGCGGCAGCTCTACCGTGAACCAGCCTTGTGTCCTGAGATAAATTATGTAATTTATTGAGTTCTCAGTTATCCCATTTGGAAAGTGAAAGTAATAATATATTCCATGAATATTTTATAGGAATAGTATAGAGAAAAAATAGCTGTACAAAGTCTGAAATTTAACAATAAGCTGTCATTGTTATTATTTTTACTGTTTACGTTTAATCAGCATGCTATTTAAATTGGTTTCTTCTTGTTACTAAATATAGCACTAGGATTATTCTGCATTAAAGTGAGTTCCAACATAAATAAACATTGTATTTTAGGATATTTTCACCCATAATAGTAAGGAATATCTTTAAATCTAAGTTTTTTGGGTTAATTTTTGCTCATCCTAAATAATAACCATTATTGAGTGATTAAACAGAATGCTACTTTCTTGACATAAACTTCACTTGATTATTCCTGAGCATTTGAGTGCCTTACATTCAAACTGCAAGACAGAGGCAGCCATTCCTGTTTAAAACAGAGGCAGCCATTCCTGTTTAAAACAGACATAAACATATTAAGTCCTTCACTGAAAGGATAAAAAGAATAAAAATTTTCAGAAAATTCCTAAACTAATTTTAATGTAGATGATAAAAGTTAATTTTAGAATAATTAACCTAATCAATTAAATTCTTACTCTTTTGAGAAGTAGCACAGATGCAATTTCTTTATTTTTTTGTATTGAAATCCTTTTACATTAATACATCTTTCCAAGTTGAAATATCTTGGCCAAAGTATCTCACCCAAGATAAAGCATTTCTTTTAAGGTTGCAATGACTGCATTCTAGCACATTTCCTTTTTTATATGCTGCATCTTACTCTTTTTTTTTTTCAGATGGGGTTTCGCTCTTGTTACCCAGGCTGGAGTGCAATGGCGAGATCTTGGCTCACTGCAACCTCTGCCTCCTGGGTTCAGGCAATTCTCCTGCCTCAGCCTCCTTAGTACCTGGGACTACAGGAACGCGCCACCATGCCCAGCTAATTTTTTGTATTTTTAGTAGAGGTGGGGTTTCACCATGTTGACCAGGATGGTCTCGATCTCTTGACTTTGTGATCCACCCGCCTTGGCCTCCCAAAGTGCTGGGATTACAGGCGTGATCCACCGCGCCCGGCCACATCTTACTCTTCTTATTTCTAAAGAACCTATTCAACACTTGTGCACACAGCATGGTTTCCATAATATGCCATACTGGGGAGTTTCCAGAGGCTTATAATTTTGATCAACTAGAGCAAATCTCAATTTTTTAAAAAAGAGCAAATACTTTTACCAGTAAAAATCCCACTATTTCTATGAGCATTATTATTTTAGATACGTCACATAAGTGGAATCATGCAATATGCGTCCTTCTGTAACTGGCTTATTTCATTTAGCATAATGTTCCCCAGGTTTATCATTCTGTCGCAGAGGTGAGGGGAGGAAGAAATGGTAAGCTGCCATTCAACAGCAGTGGTACAGGTTTTACTACGGAAGACAAGAAGCTCTCCAGGTCTGCTGTGCAACATTGCGCCTGCAGTTAACCACACAACAGTGTGCATGTAAAAATGTGCTAACAGGATACATCTCACATTAAGTGGTCTTACCACAATAGTATTAACAATGATCATCTTTCTTTTGAAATTTTTCTCTTTCAATAATGCCTCTCTGAAAGTTGACTCAACTGGAAAATAAACACAACTGACGATTCTCAGGAGACCTGCCTCTGGAGACTCCGTTAACATGGCTGTAAAATATTTGAATGATGTATCAGATGCACATCATAAAATACAGTATAGAATCCACCTCTGAAGCAGGACACGTCAGAGATAAGTGATGGCTCAAATTTCCCGGAATATAGAAGAGACAGGAGAATACATCTAATGTGTTTACCAAACTCACTTCCTAAGAAATCATCTCCTTTGGGATGGGTGATCACAGCGCTTCTTCAGCTTTCAGCAACGGCTCTTCTTACTTTCATCTCAACCTGTACATACATTTGTTATATAAATTGAGAAAACCCCAGACTCTCCCCTCAATATACCATGTACAATATAGTAGTTTCCTGCATCAGAATCCACTATCCCCTACTGTGGAATCCCCCACAGTGACAGCCCCGGATGCTCCCCGGACTCTGTTAATTACCTGCCTCTGCAGCTGCCAATGCCAAGCTATAGGGGCAATAAAACACCTGGTACCGGCAACTTCCAGGTGGGTGCGCCCCCCGTTGTTCCCTAGAGACTGTTCTGGTACCCTAATTCTTATGAAGCTTGAATTGTGCCCGGTTCATGCTCTTGGTTTTGTAGTCTCTCTGCCCATCTGCAGAATTCCTGAAGATTAATGAACTCCCAACATCCTTTCAATGAAATCCTCTCTCACTAGCCGATGACAGTTCTTTATGTTTGTAACTAAGAATCCACTTTCACAGAACTAAAGTCATTTCTTAACAAACTACACCAGGGCGGGGGGCAGGGGGTGCTATCCGCTTTCATCTCGGTGTCCTTAAGCAGGGGTACAATTCAAGTCAAAGTATTACACTTCAAAAAATAATGTGAGAAACAAAATTTCTGCACCCCAGCAAGGTCCCACACAGGTGGCAATTCCATCTCTGATTCCTCCTCTTCCCATGCTGTTTAAGACAGAATACCTGGCACGTAGTAATAGATCATTAAATGTGAGCTAGGATGATTTGCAAAACATCTGCAATTTTGCAGAGTTATACCTGATAGAGTACCTTCCAGTGAAGGGTGGAAATCCTGACACTCTATACACCTTTTTATTGTTTCTCAACCTAATCTCCTACAATTACAATTCTTGGGTGTTAGATAAAGATTTGAATTTAAATCTCAAATATCAATTTATTATTTTTTTCTTATTACAGGATGTGTTGATTGAAAGCTAAAGTTGCTCTACTTGGCCCTATTTTCTATTGACAGTTAGTACCTGGCAGAGATAACAGAGCACAATCTTTCCATCCCTAACGTAATAAATGTTTATCATTACAGCAAAGCAAGAATGCTGTTCATAAAGCTAAATAGTAACTAAAACAATAAAAATATTTACCTTCCAGTTAGAGGAGGGATGGATAACATAAGAAGTTATTGTAAAGCACTTTCTAAATATAAAGAGAAAGAAAATATTTAAATAATTTCACTTACATTACTTAAATTCCAGGGGGAAATATTTTATTTTTGTTTCAAGAATTTCAGGAACTTCCTGCAGCTTCTTTTAACCACATCAGGTTAACATAGGTAGCAAGTGGTTAATTCCTAACCCCATGATGCCATTTCTTTTTCTAGAATTCCATATTTCCATTTCCAATAATAGAACTATTAGCATGTGATGTTTCAATGTGCAAACTTTCTTTTATTTTCAGCTTCTTAATATATTGGACTTCTCTTAAAAGGTAACCTGGAAGGTAGCAACTTTCAAAGAGATTTGCACAGAAAGGTCCAATCCTTTTCAAGTTTCTCTCTTTTAATGGCTTCCCAGTGGTCAGAGAGATAAGTACTCTGTCAGAAGCAAAGTTGTGGGAGCACAAGGCTGGGGCAAAGGGCAACCAGGTATTTTATCTTATGCTCTGAGCTCTGCTTATGTGGGAGGAGAGGATGCTGACCCGTTAAGCTGGCAGTATTTGACTTTCTGTATCCAGTTCTTTCTCATAGAAGCTGCTAGAAAATAAAAACTAATGCAATCGGTTAATGCATGTTAAAGAATTATCCATTTATGTTACAGTGCAAAGATTTTCCCCCTCAGTTTATAGTTCATTTATTTAGCTTAATGGCCTCATTTGCAGAAAAATGTAGAGATGTGTATTTAATCATGGAGAAGATTAAAGTCAAAACTTAAATTAAAAATGTAATTTTTTGATAATCTGTTTTATTGTTAAAAGTACCCTCAGTGTTCCTTTATGTGTAGGGATAATTATGCATGGTACTAAGCTGTGTGTAGACACCCTGTAGTCTCAATTAAATATTTTAACTACTTAATGAAAGGCAACAGGATTTTTGCAGTGAGTAATTGTAACCATCACCTGGAATCAAAACTCTCTATTGACCCCCAGACTGCTTAGTAAGTCAGAAGATAAAATGGTCCTGGCTATCATGTCTTTAAAAGAATTTTTCATGGCCAAAGAGTAATTGTAGCATGATAAAAATTTCCTACAATTGTTTCAGTAAAAGCATGGAAAGCCGTTTTTCTTCTTCCTTTGTCTGCTTCCCTAGTACTGCAGCAAGATATTAGTAGAGAGTTTGGAATTAGCAATAGAATAAATTATTTTATTACTTTATATAAAATTAAAAGCACTTCTTTTGCAGTTATCCACTGGCTCTTAACATTTTTAAAGTAACATATTAATAGAGAGGTTGAATTATTTTCTTCAAAGAAAATAAAACAATAAAATAATGTTTAAGTTTGAGCTTAAATTCAAAATTAAGGTTCTTGGAAATTAAGGAGAAATAAGTGAACAGTAAATTTCTTTTATCTTTTGTTTTCGCAGGTATTGATATTATAAGTCCATAGTATATCATCCTTATATTTGAGAAAACACAAAGTAACTTCTTTAAAATAGGGTTTAAACAGCAATTCTTTGTATTAATAAGATGCAGTTGCTCCCAAACTCTCAGAATTTTGTGGTTTAAAGCACACTCCAAGTACACATGGTCTAGTCCCATAACCCATGCCTGAAACTCTTTGGAGCTAATCACAAATAAAATGTTTCCCAAATCTTCCACAAACAGAAAAGAAACTCAAAATTAGTAAAAATTTGGAGAAACAAATCTTCTAATATCCAATTTGCTGTTAAATTAGTATAGCCTTTAAACTCTTCCTTGATTTACGGCTTTTTCAGCGTAGGCGGAAGTCTCTGAACTCATCCAAATGGCTCTACCATTTTGAAAACTGAGTAAAGAATGGCTCTGGCCAAACACCTGACTTGGTCATAATCCTGATGTAAATTTTTTATGCTAGCACTTCATCATTTCTCTGTTGTTGGTAAGTTCATACTTGAACTTTATATTTCTTATTTAGAAAAAAAGTTTCCTTTTAATTTTTTCAAGGACTCTAGCTATCTTTGTGTATTTCTAATCAACTCAGAATATTTGCACATGTATTTATTCTACCACTCTTGAACTTGCGGCCACACACAACCTTTTGTTTTGTGTTTGTTATTTTCTCAGTTATTAATCTACGGGATTCTGTTAGCAAGATTTTCCCACCAACAATGTTTAGTATACGTTTTCTGGAAGCTCTTGAATATACAACAACAAAAATTTAACTGATTATTTTGTAATCCAGAAGATTAAAAAAAAAACAAATATAACCGAAAAGCCAAGAAACAAATTAAAATAGGAGGCCAGGTGGTATAGTAGGAAAACCCTAAACTGGATGTTGGAGCATGACTCCTCTTCAGGAATCAAGCGCCTAGAGCCAAAAGGAGGGGAGAAGGGGCCCTGGCCACCCAGAAGAAATGTGGTCTGGAGTGACCTGTGTTCCTTAGGATGATGTGAAATGACCGCTCCTTGCCCCCTGCACCTTTTGAATATGCTTTTTTGTTTTTGTTTTGAGCCAGAGTCTCACTCTGTCACCAGGCTGAAGCGCAGTGATGCATGTCGCCTCACCACAACCTCCACCTCCCGCGTTCAAGCGATTCTCCTGCCTCAGCCTCCCAAGTAGCTGGGGTTACAGGAGCCTGCCACAACTCCAAGCTAATGTTTTTGTATTTTTAATAGAGATGGGGTTTCACCATGTTGGCCAGGCTGGTCTTGTATTCCTGACCTCAGCTGATCTGCCAGCCTTGGCCTCCCAAAGTGCTGGGATTACAGGCGTGAGCCACCATGCCTGGTACCTTTGGAATATTCTTAAGGGTAGTAGTATAAAGCTGGTAATATTATAAAGCTGGCTTTACCATGGGCTGATTAATCTGGGGCAAATCCCTTAAACGAGACAGAAGAATCTCTCTCCAATTCTGATGCCAGAATGCTAATGCTACCTCTTAGGATTATTACAAAAAATATATAAGATGATGTTGGTGAAATTTTCCGATGGGCTATCCATGCACTCTATGTGCAAAGAATCATTAATAATAAGTGTTCAATAATTGAGCTTTACAGCTAACCTTCCACTAATTTAATAGAAATATGGGATATTAAAACATAAGTGAAAGATGACTTATTTCCTTCAAGTTTCAGATGAATGTGATGCATTCCAGATTGAATGGTTTATTTTACAAAGAGAAGTCTCATGTCAAGCTTTGTGTGCAATCAAATTTCAATGGACCCTACTTCTCTATAGTGGAGGAACATATTTTTAAAGCTTGGTGAGATGCCATTAACAATAACTACAACTCTTTATTATAGAAACAGCTAAGACACAATAATAAATATTTATTTATTTAGTATGAACATTGTAATAACTTAAAAATAAATTCAGGGAAAAGACTGATCCAGCATGGCAAATATAGAAACAGGAATAGAATTACCTGCAAGTGAAACAAGCGTGGAGGATAAATAAAAGATTTCAGCCAAAGCAGACAGGACAATAGGAGCCCTGTCCGGTTTCCAGCTGAGGAAATGGCCTGCTCTAACAGGATTTCATGTACCTCGTGAGACGCCCTTGCCTCTCATTTCTTCATTTCCTGACCTCTCCCCATCCCCAGGTTACAGAGTATGTTTAGTCAGTTAAAGTGGCTGGAGCTGGCTTATTTTTATTTAGCTTTCATTATTTGCAAAGCATTACTTTTATAGTAAGGCTAGAAAGCATTTAGTAAAGTTAATGTATTTCCAAAAGTATCACTGAATCAACTTTTAATATTGGACTATTTATAAACTTCTTTATTAAAGTAAATTAACAATTTTCTTAATATTTATGTAACCTGGAAAATGAGCAAAGACAGAATCAGAAACAACTTTCTTACCTTCTCCCCACCCCAGCTGCCTACTTAACACCACCCCCGCTGTGAGGGGCAAACCCCTGTTACTTAATGAAATATACAGCAGTTCTCATAATGCATCTATTTACTCCTAGGTAACAAAATATCCTCCAATCACTTTTCTTCTCAAGAATTGTCTTGTGTATTAGTTACAATTCTGAGTACTCTGTAAGAATCAAGATGCCAACCTTTGATCCATGTTATCTTCATAGGTACGGGCTCACTTTAATGAGCAGACCACTTTTAGTGAACTTTCTTCCTATTTCCAGGCCTGAGGCTTCCATCGCTTCATCACACATCCTTGAAACACTATGGCTCATGGAGGACTGAAGTGAGAGGTGTTACAGGGACAGGGAGAGCTGGGCACTAATAAGGTTACTGATATGCCCCCTTGTAAACTATTATTTGATTCCTTTGAAAGTAATAGGAGGTTGGGTGTTGAATTCTTCAGGGCATACTTGGGGGTTCTTTGAGATCCCTGTCCATGGCAGTTTTTCCAGGTAGAATGAATCCTTCAACCTCAGCTGTTCTCCAGAGACTGGTCTCTCAACCTGGGATCTGGGATGATGCCCTTCCCCTTGCTTCCTGCAGAGATCGCCTCATTGGCCAGGGCTTTCTTGGACAAGATCTAAGACAATCTCAGGCTAAGCTCTGTCTCACAATGCCCACCAGAAAATGATAAGAAAGATGCAATCTGGCCTGCTATTAGGGGAATACGATTATTTCCAGGCTATAGCCTTCTTTGGTTTTGCATGGGCCTCTTTAGAAGCCTCTCATCCTTTAAAGATTTTCTGGAATAAATCGGACAGGATGCACATCGAGTTGTCTGACAGGGAAGGGGAGGAGGAAGAGCACTCAGCATCCATCTGATTTCTCCAAGGGGAGACTGCAGTTCTTCCTTCAGAACCTTCAGGGGGATGCTGAACTTAAGGCCAGAAAATCATTTTGAACACCTCTTTGCAAGTCCTGCAAAGCAAATCTGTGCCTCCCTTTGGAATGTAGAGAGATTGGCACCTGATGTATATCCCCATAAAGTTACTCAGAAAGAGCCTGTTGTAGACACTTAATATAGTTATAAAGAATATAGGCAAGTCTTGGGATTCACTTTACTTTTTATTTTTATTTTTTTTGGAGAATGGAGTCTTGTTTTGTTGTCCAGGCTGGAGTGCAGTGGCATGATCTTGGCTCACATCAAGCTCCACCTCCCAGGTTCAAGTGATTCTCCTGCCTCAGCCTCCCAAATAGCTAGAATTACAGGTGCCCACTACCACCCTTGACTAATTTTTGTATTTTTAGTAGAGACAGAGTTTCACCATTTTGGCCAGGCTGGTCTTAAACTCCTGACCTCAGGTGATCTGCCCACCTCAGCCTTCCAAAGTTCTGGAATTACAGGTGTGAGCCACTATGCCCAGACTTTACTTTAAAACTTTTAATGTTTTACTCTTTCATAGTCATTATCTAAAGTTATCAAATTTTCTGATAAGATTAGCAAAACACACAATAGAAAAAATGGAGACTATCATTTAAAAATCTACATGATCAAGCTGATCTTACCACAGTGGCACTTATATTTAGTTGGTGTTCTGAATTAAACTGTGCCCACTGTATCCTTCCTCCCTCCACCAAAAAAAAAAAAAAAGGTTGAAGTCCTAACCCTAGGAATGTGACCTTATTTGAAAATAGGGTGTTTGCAGATACAGTCAAGTTATGGTGAGCTCATACTTGATTAGGGTGAGTCCATATGACTAGTGTCTTTATTAGAAGAGAAAGCAGACAATAGATGAAGACAAAGACACAGCAAACAATACCCTGTGGGGCAGGCAGAGATGGAAGTGTTGCATCTACAAGTTAAGAGTTGTGAGCAATGCCCAAAAGCTAAGGCAGGAGCGCAGAACAGAGAGAAACAACCTCACCAACACGTTGATTTCAGACTTCTAGTTTCCAAAACTGTGAGAGAACAAATTTCTGTAATATTTTACCAAATTCATGCACTTAAGAGGGAGGGATAGGCTGGGCACAGTGGTTCACGCCTGTAATCCCAGCACTTTGGGAGGCCAAGGCAGGAGGATCACAAGGTCAGGAGTTCAAGACCAACCTGGCCAAGATGGTGAAACCCTGTCTCTACTGAAAACACAAAAATTAGCCAGGCGTGGTGGCTGGGGGTCTGTAATCCCAGCTACTCGGGAGGCTGAGACAGGGAATTGCTTGAACCTGGGAGGCAGAATTTTTGGTGAGATGAGATTGTGCCACTGTACTTCAGCCTGCTTAACAGAGCAAGAATTGTCTCAAAAAAAAAAAAAAAAAAGAGGGAGATATAATGGGGAAAATGTTTTGCTTGAGATCAAAATGCAGGGGTTTACACATATTCCTGCATAGTATCATTCTGGTAAAAATATATCATAGAGACACAATTCATTATTTAAGAAAAATCTTTATCTACTCATTTATACAATATATTGCCTCCACCCCATCCCAATATCTCACTGAAATATTAGGAAGCCAACAAGCCTGTCTGCCTGAAGATCTATAGAGGCCTTTTATGCTTCTCCCATCTTTCACCTGTTGCTTCAGAAATTAAGGGTTGCACCATCCAAAAGTGTGAGCAATCATACATAAACTGCAAGTAACTTGTTGGAACTTCTTAGCAATACTTTTGTAATCCTATATTGCTGCCCTTTTTTCTACAAGCAGCAAGTCATTGTTTCTACCAAAATCACTGATAAAAATATAAAAGGAACTGATCATGGTACACTGCATGCAGAAGGTGAAGGGGCAAATCCCAAAAATAAAGCCCCACAGCTGAGGCAAAAAAAAAAAAAGCTGTGTTCACTGGAAATTACAGGTGTTTCTATACACCATTGACTCAGAGTGTTGGACAGCTAGGAAGTATGGGTGTGTAAATATATGCTGCTCAATTTTGCAGAGCAACAGTTTACAGCCTAGTAATGACTTTGTCTTAAACCAGTTCAGGCAGCAGAGTGGAAAGAATGTAGTATCGAGAACCATCTCACACCCTGACAGCTGACAATAACACTCATAGAAGAAAAGCTTGTGAAAATATAGACATAAAAATATCATCTTGAAAATTCAGCTTTAAAAACACATCATAGAAAATAATTTGGGGGGCAACTAGGAGAAATCGTTAGAATAAAGTTTGACATCCTAAAAATGTATGCAGGAAGAGGTGATTTCTGTGGGTCAGGAAAACGAGTTAACATGAAGAAGATGGTGCGGGTTGGGGAGGGTGAAAATCGGGATGACAAAGATGTCTGGGAATTCAACGGCAGAATTGAAATCTGCATTTTCATAGTCAAGAGAAAAAAATGACCTCAAGGAAAAGTAAAATAATGATGTGAAATAAATCTAGAAGACATGGGAAACTGCAACAGAAGAAAAATATGAAAGTTATTTGCATTTATCTGATAAAAACGGGGACAAAAATTGAGAACTTGTGAAATAATTTTTGTTTTATATTATTTTTGCAGAAAAAAGCATGAGAATAGCATTCAAGTACATACAGAAATCTATCAAATATTTAGATTTTAATTTTGACATCACAAATACATATTTTTTTTTTTAAGACGGAGCTTCGCTCTTGTTACCCAGGCTGGAGTGCAATGGTTCGATCTCGGCTCACCGCAACCTCCGCCTCCTGGGTTCAGGCAATTCTCCTGCCTCAGCCTCCTGAGTAGCTGGGATTACAGGCACACGCCACCGTGCCCAGCTAATTTTTTTTTTTTGTATTTTTAGTAGAGACGGGGTTTCACCATGTTGACCAAGATGGTCTCAATCTTTTGACCTCGTGATCCACCTGCCTCGGCCTCCCAAAGTGCTGAGATTACAGGCTTGAGCCACCATGCCGGGCCACAAATACATATTTTTATTGTATTTGTCTCCTCCTTTCACTTTCAGGTTTCAAGGACATTTCACATGTAAACCACTGCACCCTAGCATGTTTATCTATCTTTGAAGGCTCTGGTCTCAGTGAATGGCAGTAGCTTCACCCCATCACATAAACCTTCTGAAACATGGCCTCACCAATGACTCCATTCTTTTTTCTTATCCCAACACTAATCTGTCCACTTGTCTTTTTGATCTAACTCCCAACAGCCTCTTCAGTCTTTACACATTTCTCCATCTCTACCTTTATTCAAGCCTGGCTTATTTTGATATTCCTAAAATTGTTTCCTCTCCATCATTACCCACTGTATCAAATTCCTTCTCTATTACGTTTAACCAGAAGAACTTTATAAAGAAATTCAATCACATCACCTCCCTAATTAAAATGTTCCACACTTTTCTTATTGCCAGGAAGACAATATTCAACAGGACCTTCAAGGTATCCCTTATTTAGAAAGTACCCCTAGTTTTCATTTTCAGCCTCATCTCAAATGCTGGTGCCATTCCTTGTCTCTTCCATCTTACACACAGAGGCTCCGTTCTGAGGTAATTTTATGTCAAAGCATGGTGTTCTTTCTTAAGTCCAGGGCCTGGCAGGCCAACATAAGAACAATGACTTTCATTCCCAGTGGGAGGAAAAGCTGAGGCTGGTTTCTAGCTGAGTAAGTGGCACATTTTCATTTCGTAGGGTCACTCTTCTGACTGTTCTAGAACAAAGGGTAATTTGTAAACCAAAAGTATCTGAGACAGGTCTCAATCAATTTAGAAAGTTTATTTTGTGAAGGTTAATGATGTACCCATGACACAGCCTCAGGAGGTGCTGATGACATGGACCCCAGGTGGTCAGGGAACAGCCTGGTTTTATACATTTTAGGGAGATATGAGACATATTAGTCCATTCTCATGCTGCTAATAAAGGCATACCTGAGACTGAGATTATTGACTCACAGTTGGGCATGACTGGGGAGGCCTTAGGAAACTTATGATCATGGAGGAAGGGGAAACAAATATGTCCTTCTTCACAAGGCAGAAGCAAGGAGAAGTACAGAGCAAAGGTGGGGGGAAAACCCCTTATAAAACCATCCGCTCTCATGAGATCTCACTATCATGAGATCAGCATGGAGGTAACCACCCCCATGATTTGATTACCTCCCACTGGGTCCCTCCCACTACAGCTCAAGATAAGTTTTACTTCTGCCTTTGGATTTTCTTCATTGTCTTGTTATAACTTCTTCAATACATAGCAAGCTTATTTATTTTAGTTATTTTCTTTTCTAAAATCTGCATTAATTCCATTTCTGTCTGACTGTAAGTTACGAGGCTTGATATATATTTTCATCATCTATTTTAAAAGATATTTTCTAATATCTATTTGAGGTTCTTCTTTGACCAAAGAGATGTTTAAGGGCACATTTATTGATATGTAAACTAGTTGTCCTTTTGTTATTTATTTGCAAATTGATGTTTTTGCTTTCAGAGACAGCTGTCTGCTTAACATAAGTCTTTTAAATTCCATGGAAACACATTTTTATATCTGTCAATTTTATAGGTATCCTATGGTTTTGTAAAAGGAATCTGTATTCTGCAACTGTGGAGTACATTAACATATATTATGTACATATATAATATATACATATATATGCAGAATTATATATATAAATATACATATAAAATAATGAGTGCCTTGAAAAACATACTGAACCTTATTATATGTATATAATCCTGCTGCTATAGTTTGGATATTTGTCTCCTCCAAATCTCATGTTGAAATGTAACCCCCAATGTTGGCAGTGGAGCCTGGGGGAGGTATTTGGATCATGGGATGGATTCCTCATTGATGGTTTGTTGGACTTCCTGTGGTAATGGCTGTGATGAGTGGGTTCCCCTTCTCTTAGTTCATGTGAGAGCTGGCTGTGTCATAAAACATCTTACCTCCCCCTTCTTTCTCTTTTGCTTCCTTTCTCACCATATGACATGCTGGCTCCTTTGTCCTGCACCATGAGTGGAAGACAGATGAATGGAAGACCAGAATCAGATATGGGTACCATGCCTATTTTACAGCCTGCAGAGTCGTGAGTTAAATAAACCTCTTTTCATGATAAATTACCAGACCTCAGGTATTCATTTATGGAAACCCAAAATGGATGAATACACCTGTTAATACAGTCTGCTAGTTGTTATGCTGTAACTTTAATAATTATAGTCTTGATGTTTAAATTACCAAAAAAAAGTTAAAATTATTTCAATATAGTCATTAATTTTGTCAACTTCTGTATTCTACATTTTGAAGCTATATAATAAGGTAGGCATAGGTTTAAAATTTATGTTTTGTATCTTGGTTTATCTCCTTTATGAAGTCTATTATATAATATATGTCTTTATTAATATTAAATTTTGTCTCATGTTTGATTTGGTCTAATTTAAATATAATACAATTAAAGAAATATATTAAATATAACAATAGTTTGCCTTCATTAGAGTTTATGCAATTTATCTCTTTATTCTTTTTAATTTTAACTTAGTATCTTTATATTTCATCTCTGTCCCTCATAAGTGGCTTAGAGATTATTAAATCCAATGGGGTGTCTTGTAGGTTATATCTCCTATTTGGTATCCAGAGTCCTACTTTTCCCTGTTCTGACCTCATGAGCTGACTATATGGCCACATGAACAGTTTTCACTCCCATGGTAAGAGCAGATGTCGAGATGAGGTACTTATTCCTATACTTTCCTCCATTAACAGCTCTCCTTTCAGTGTCAGATAAAGACAAAGAAAGCTAAAGAGGCATGCTCAAGGGTATCTCATTGCCCTTGTTGGTTTTCCTGTTTTTCTTCAATCAATCCATACTTAATCAGCCCCTATTTTTTTCTCTTTAACATTAGACATATTTAGATTAAACAAGATCATCCAAACTTGTGACAGCATGTAAACAATTTTGCTTCCTGTTTTCCCACCTGTAACCCAAAACAAGGTCTGGGATGTATCTCAATCAATTTAGAGGTTTATTTTGGCAAGGTTAAGGACTATGGCCCATGATAAAGTCTCAGAAAGTCCTGAGAACCTGTGTCCAAGGTGGCTGGGTTACAGCTTAGTTTCATATATTTTGGGAGACAGAAGTGGCTGACAAACACACAAATAAATACATCAAGGTATACATTGGTTCAACCTGGAAAGGTGAGACATCCCAAATACCTTCTGGAGGGGAAAGGGAAGAGTTCCAGGTCATGGGTGGATCCAAGGATTTCCTGATTGGCAATTCATTGAAAGAGTCAAACTTTACCATAAGGTGTGTTAAGGTATGAATGTATTTTTAAAATTTAACTATCCTGCTTAGTATTCATATGTTTTCATGAATTTATTGATTGTTATCATTCATCAGTTCTCAATAATCCTCAGTTATAATCTTTACACTTTGCTACCACTTCTGTTTTCAGAGCTCCAGTGAGAGCTATGTTTGTCCTTCACAGTCTTTCCTCTACCTGTGCTAGAGGTAGAGGTAGCTTCATTGCTCTTACTTCCTTGCTTGTCTGCACTGCCTTCTGGGTAATTTCTTTCAGTCCCTCAGTTCACTAAAGGCACTCAGCTGTGTCCTCCCTGGGGTCACACCCAAGGCCATTGGTTCTTTTATATCTGAAAGTTTTACTCACTTGGTTCTTCTTTTAAAAATCAATTTGCCTATTCTTATGTTTTCTTTTTCCATGATCATATTTTAGAACTAGTCTTTCATTTCTTTAAAGTTTTTAAATATAGATTTTATATCCCATGTATGATTACATTCGTATCAGATCCTTATTAAACAACATTCTTTTTGATGCCTCTGTTTTTTGCAGGTTCTCCCTTGTGGTTCTTTCTTTCTTGATTCTTTAGTGAAATCTGCTGGTGAGTGCTCATTTTTCTAGTAACATTCTCTAAAAATATTATTTGAGTTTAGTAATGAAGCTGAAATTCTCCAAAAATATTTGTATTCTTTTGCCATATGTAAATTGCCTATAAAATAAACTATGGGTTTGTTGTAACATATATTCATGTCTATGTATCTATCATACCAAAGTGTAAATTTGAGGGAGGCCTAGCTTTTTTCTTTCTTCTTAAAGGGTTGATGGTAGGTTTTTGTGTGTATTTGTATCTCTGTGTGTTTATGTGTTTACCTTCCATTTAGGGTCAAGTTTATCAACAATTTACTTTGTATCAGCTAAAGAAATGAGTTGTCTTTAGTTTAGGCTCACAGATCTACTAGGAGTGTAGCCTTCTCATCATTCCAGCTCATCAAGAGAACATATGATTGTTTCCCATCTTTTTAGGGATCTGGATGTCCTCCTGCTTCCTGCACTCTTCAGAGTCTGTACAAACCAATTTGAAAGTCAACATTTTTGGGTAATATCCTCAAAGTCAAACCTGTTTCAGAGTTCTCTTTTCTTCTCTTGGTTTATTTCTCTATTTAGTTTTCAAATGAGAATGCTTACTTTCTTTCTGGTGCATTGATTCATTTATAAAATACATTTCCTAAGACTTTTAGGTGCTTTTAATTAGTAGAAAGACCAATTAGAATATCTAGTCTCCCATATTGCTAGAAGAGGAAAATTGTGTTGAGAAAATTGAACAAAAGCTTGCCAATATGCAAATGCTTTACAAAATTTAGCCTTTGTCTGCTCAATGCCTTTCACCTGCTTTAAGTTTGTTATTTTTGTTATTAAAATAAATCACTTGTTTCTATTCCCTAATCTACTTAACTAAATTGTGACTTGCAATTTAACTCATGTTTGGAAATAATTCGTGTATTTATGTGCTGCTTTAAAAATGTTCTGTAAGTATCCTGTATGAGTGACACATGCAGCTTTTACCAGAAACAGTACCATAGTGAGAAGACTCTGTGTATAATAATGAAGCACACTGCATAATTCCTAACAAAAGTACCAGATTTTCATTAATTCAAGTTTTTTTTTAAGTGATGAGCTGCTTGTGGTTTTCTTTTATTGAGTTTATGCGGTAGATTGTAAATTAGAATATACTAATTGCATTCAACTTAAGTATTTTGAACAGATTTGGTATGGACCCCCCTATCCAGAATCTATTCTTTACAGGTTCCTGTATTTATAGCTTTATGAAATACTGCCTATCCATAGGAATGGTAGTACTCTGCTATTGCACTTGGTAAATTCCCTTAACATGGTCATTCATACCATCGATGGTAGCTAAATGTTTACAGACCAAGTAATCTATGTAATTAATCTTAATTTGTGGTTGATGAGTATAATTGGAGAAACAAAAAAACAACTTATCTGGATCAGGTAATTTATTATGAGCTTATGCCTGTCTAACAAAGCTTGCCTTGAGATGATAAGTATCAGTGTGAAATTATGGATGGCTCTGCATATATTCATGATAACTATTAAGAAAGTAACTCAGGATGAAGGCTAGAAACCCTTGGGTTATCTTTGCAGTAGAAAGAAGTAAACAAGGTTGTCTACTGAAGTTATTTACTAATGCCTTAAACAAAAATCTTTACAAAAATGCATTTATTCTAGCTTCCTACATCCAAAGCATGTGTTCACTATACAGACAAAACTGAGACATGGAGTCACTGCAAATGCCCAGTGTTCAAGTCCAGCTGAACCCTCACCACTGACCTGGAAATTTGAGCTCTATTTTGCAATCCTACCCCTAGCATGCTTTCTCTTCCAGTACTCACAGTTCCTGTTCTCCATAAGCTCCTCTGCTTTTGGCGTATCCCATTCTCCACCTCCACTCCTACACACTCAGGAGGTCAGCAGATCCATTTCCACCTACCTTATTGAGGAAATTGAAAGTGGTTTTTTTTTTTGTTGTTATTTGGAATAGACTCTCACTCTGTCTCCCAAGCTTGAATGCAGTGGCCCAATCATGGCTCATTGCAACCTCTGTTTCCCAGGTCCAAATGATTCTCCTGTCTAGCCTCCCAAGAGCTTGAGACTACAGGTGCCCACCACCACGCTTGGCTAATTTTTGTATTTGTGGTTGAGATGGGGTTTCACCATGTCAGACAAGGCTGGTCTTGAACTCCTGACTTTGGTGATCCACCCACCTCGGCCTCCTGAGGGGAGTGCTGGGATTACAGGCATGATCTACTGTGCATGGCCAAGGAAATTGAATTCTATCTCATCTTCATGGTCCCCACTAACAAACATGGTTATTTGTAGCTTTCCTCATTTTCTTTCTTCTACACCTACCTTCTCCTCACATGTATGATGGTTGCAGTGGTCCAGCTGTGAAAATGAACAGTCTAAAATATCAAGAAAGGGCACAACACAGTGGGACTGTGTGTGTGTGTGTGTGTGTGTGTGTGTGTTTTCAAATATCACTGCAGGGATGCTTCTGGTTGTTCCATATTGAGGGTCTCTGTTTCCGTCGATTGTACGGTGCATCTCCTCCTATGGCTTCAGCTTTTCCATCCAGCTGGGAGGAGGGAAAAGCTTCTGCCCTAAAACAGCTGGAATTCAGTCACATGGCCACCCATAATAAAAGGGCATCTGAGAAAAGGAATCTGTGTGGCATCTGCAAGTCCAAGAAGAAATGGAAAGGAAGGTACTGCCATTGTGCCAGACTGAGTATCCCTGCCAGCCTCTTGTGCTCACTGCTTCTCTCACCTCTACCTCAACATTTTGCTCCTTTTTGGCTGGTTTATCTGTAATCACTCCTAACATGACGTCTCCTCAGCCTATAAGCACAGTCATCATCGTTATTATCATCACCATCTACACTCATTTAACACACACTTTTTTCCAGGTCAACAGCCATTGGCCAGAGATCATTATCAGCTTTTGGAGGCCACCTGTACCCCCTTCCTTGTGTTCCTCATCATCTTCCCAAGTATCGATACCATGTCAAGTCCTCATCATGCTTGAAATATCCGTCCTGCCTCTTTCCCTTATCGGTCTACCTTCTGCTTCTGCTATTACAGACTCCTGTGATTACCCTGGGGCCACCTGGACCACCCAGGATCACCTCCATATCTTAAAGTCAGATGAACAGCAACATTAATTACAACTGCAAGCCTGTTCTGCCATGCACATAACATAATCACAAACACGACACCAGGGGTGAAAGTCATAGTGAACAAAACCCTGCCTAGCACACTGCATAAGTTTAAACATTGTAGCGTGGCGTGTGAGGGCAGCATTGCAATTCATTTCCCACTTTATTAACCTCTGGTTTTACCATTAACTTTGTGCCTAGGCAGATCATATGTCTCAATTTGCCGGGGACAGCTCTGGTTTATGTGTATTTCAAGATTAGAATTCCCAGCATCCCCTTTGATACTAGCTTTAACATTACATTAGATGGTCACTTAACTCTATTCCATGCCCTACCCCATTGTGCCCTGTTTTCTAGTTTTCAGAAATTGTGTATTTCATGACTGTTTGTCTTTTTTAATAGTGTTTATTCCTTCTTCCTCTAAGATTATCCTTCTCTTTGATATCTTTCTGGGCATTTTCTTATTTATCAGACACAGTTTGTCTTCTCCATGAAGCCATCTTTGTACCCATTTCTGATAATTTTCCATTTTTTTCCTTTGTCCTATCACTGTACTTTTATATACCGGTCTCATAGCAAATAAACTTTTCTTTTTTTATTCCTGTCTTCTCTTACTAGGCTATAAGTTCCTAAGCCCAGAAAAGGTACCTTATCCTTTTTGATATTGACATATCCCAAGCAGATCAGAGAGAATCTGATCCTTTCCATGATTTTGTCTGAGAAGGAAACAGGTGAAGCAGCAACAGGAGGCTCCAGGGAGTATATTTCAAAAGGAAACCCAACCCCCAAATAAACTCTTGACTTAGAGTTTGGTTTGAAATGCACTAACTCTAGGTATCAATAACTGAAATGAAGACAGAACATCCAGGATCTAAGAGCCCATTCACCTGGGGCATGGGCTCCCTGAGATGTGGCTCTCCCATGCAAGGATGGCTTTAAAGGAAGATGCATTATAAACATATGCTTTCCTGAAGCTGTTGGCGCTTTGGTTCTTAAACAAAATCAAAGATTACCATCTGCTGAAATAATGTTGAAGTTGGTTAACAGAGTGACTGGTTTCGTCTTTATTTCTTTGAAAGATCTATGGGGCAGTTTGCGTTAGATGGTGATCAACAAACACTGCAGTGGGAGCTCACAAGAGTAAACCTGGGCCACCGTCCACCACTGCTCCCCTTGTGTTTTAGGCAAGTCCGAGGAATAGGCTTTCCTAAAGCCTATCAGGAAGCAGACTGACTGATAACGCAGACTGTGTGACACCCGCTGCATGCTTGTAAACTGCCAGCCTGCTCTATGCACTGTGCATTGACAACATGGGTGTGATTGGAGGAATACAGTAAATGTGAATTGTAGGTAGCGGTATCCAAATGATTACACACGGTGGACTCTGTGCTAAATTCGTGCATTCTGTAGTTTGGTGTTTCTGTGCAAGGTAGCAACTAAGCTTCATTTCCTGAAACTCAGCAAAGTAAATCAAAAACCTGCCTGCATAGGAAAGCATTTCCACACTGTATATTATTTTTAGAGAAAAAAGTGATGACCTGCAAATATAGTCAAATAAATGTGCATTTCTAAATGAAACTGATTAGACAAGGTTCTCTGTAGCAAAACGTATATTCAGTGTTTGGCTTTGTCCTCCCCAGTCCTGCCTGCCTGATCAATGGACTGCACAACTTTTAAAAACATAATAGCATTTTCTGTACTATACTGTCTATGGTTTAGACTGTAGTAAGATTATTGCTTTTTTCAAATTTGGAACAAAATAAGGTGATGCTGAATTCTTTGTAGTTGAGAGGATTATGGTTTTTTTGTGACAGAATTTAAAATGTCTACAAGTAAAATTGTTTAGTAAATAATTATCTCAATAATTTTTACATTTTGTAAAACAACTGCAACTCAAGCCATAATTAGGCTCATTTATATAAGCAACTAGTGAATCATGAGCTTCTTAAGGCTGTGCAGTAACTAGTTTTCCATGTTTTCAAAGAGCCCTAAAAGGAAAAGAATGAAGGAAATGGGCATTTATTTGACCCTTTTATGTGATACATGCTTTAGCTTTTTTCCTCAAGTCCTCATGTGAATAATACTAATATTTATTAAGCAAATCCTCTGTGCATAACACTGATATTTTTACATGGATGGTCACACTGAATTTTCACAATGCATCCAGAGGAAGGTGATACTATTCCTATTTTATAGATAGTGCATAGCACAGGGAAGCCACATAACATTAATATATTTAGGCAGCAGAGATGGGATGATCACGGGCGGGTGTTTTCCTGTGTAGGGAAATGATGAAACTGAAGGGCACAAACAGTGGAACAGGATTTAATGTTATACAGATTGTAAACGGAAATTTGTGAATTTGAACCCTGACCGGCATGACCTCGAAGTCAGTGTTCTTTGGAGTACGCTGATAACCTCTGCTGAGAGCAGTAGAGACACACTTTAAGCCCCTAAGAGGTTATTATTCTGACTTCCACTAGAATCCAACACACGAGAACCACTTCCACCTGACAGCTGCTAACAGCAGTTCTGATATCCGACTTATTAGCAGAGGCATATTTATGTATGGAGTTTTCCTTTCAACATGGCATTTCTAGAAGTCGCACTAACACTTGGCTGGCAGATGAACTGGTCTGCAGGATCCAAGAGGGCTATTCTCACTTTCCTACCATCTTGGCAGGAGATCTGGAATTCTGGGCTAGGTGGGAGCTGTCCATCAGAATGCCTTTATGTGTCTTCCCCAGTACAGCAGTGGGGTAGTCGCTAGACTTACATGGC
>CM052648.1:186254698-186291570 GCA_028533165.1 Leontopithecus rosalia
TATATTATATATTTTATATAATATATATTATATTAAATATATTAAATATATTTAATTTAATATATAATATATTATATATATTATAATATATTATATTAAATATATTAAATATATTAAACATATATTAAATATATGTTATATATATTATATATATATATATATATTTTGTCCTACATTCTGTTGAGCAAGGAGTCAATAAAATGTGGCTACATTCAAGGTGATGTGAATTTGTTTCCCTATTTCAAATGGGAGAAATAGTAAGGAATTTCTGGCAATCTTCAATTTACTAAAGAAAGAAAAATATCAAATTGTAAGTAAACAGAAAGTCACACAGTTACGGCAAAATGGCTGCTACAGGATTAGCCTACCTGCTGTAATCAACCATTAGCAATTATTATTATACTTATAATCGTAATAATGATAAGTAATGGATTGGAACCCATAAAATATTTCCACTAGAGTACTTAATTTAAACATTCAGCACTCACGATGGTGTGGTATTGGCATAAAGAGAGAACATTATAAAGAGTTCCAAACCGGAAATACACAAATATTATTATGTGATTTTTGAGAAATATCAGAATTCAGTGGAAGAAAGGACAAATATAATTCAATAAGAAAAGAACAGGAATAGAACAATCTTTTTTTTTGAGAGGGAGTTTCGCTTGTTACCCAGGCTGGAGTGCAATGGCGCAATCTCGGCTCACCGCAACCTCCACCTCCTGGGTTCAGGCAATTCTCCTGCCTCAGCCTCCTGAGTAGCTGGGATTACAGGCACACGCCTGTTTGTATTTTTAGTAGAGACGGGATTTCACCATGTTGACCAGGATGGTCTTGATCTCTTAACCTCATGATCCACCCGCCTCAACCTCCCAAAGTGCTAGGATTACAGGCGTGAGCCACCGCACCCGGCTCCAGAACAATCTTAAATCAATGTTGGTAGAACAAATGGATTCCATCTGGAAAAAGTAACCTCAATACTACCTCACACCATATACAAAAATAAAGTTAAACATAGATGAAACAAAAATAAAGTTAAACATAGACAAAAAGCAAAAATAACATTATAAAACTTGTAAAAGAAAGCATAGGAGAAAAATTTCAGACTCTTGGGGATAGGCAAACATTTCTTAGACAGAATACAAAAGCACTAAGTGTAAGAAAATAAAAATTATATTTCACCAAGATAAAATTTTGTTCCCCTAAGAGCATGAAAATATAAGCCACAGACTGAGAGAAAAATATTTGCAGTGCACATATCTCACAAAAAAGGTATATGAATAAGATGGAAATAACCCTTAAAACTGAAAAATAAGAAGACGTAACCCAATTAAAAAAATTCTTGAACATGCACATTGCAAAAAAGACATAGGAATGCGTTAAAATCAAGTAAAGATCATTATTCACATAAAGAACATAATCAAGTTCAGCATCATTATTCTTCAAGGAAATTCAAGTTAACATGCACCTACTGGAGTTACTGAAATTAAATAATTCTCCTACGTTGCTAATGGGAGTACAAACTTACTCAGCTGTTGTGAAATAGTCCTCTATGGGTGTCCCTACCACCGCACATTTTCTAGATACTTCAAAATATCTAGAAAACTATCTAGTATCAAAGCCTCCCACTTTTTAATTATTACTTTTTAACCTAGGCCATTTCTCAGGGTTATGATTGCAATGAGCCACTTTGAGGGATGAGGAAATGTTTTCATCCAAGACAAAGTTTAGGGTTGCTTACCAGTTGCCCTACAATGAAGAGTTTCCCAAGGTCACTGTTCCTCTCCTGCCATGTTCAGCCATCCATCTGCACCCTCTGTGTCATCCCTGTGGGAGGTGGGCAATAAGAAAAGCCAAGTCAAACATGATTCTCATGCTGATTGCCCTACTGTGGATAATAAAATCATGTTTCTCTGACCCAGGAGTTTTGTGTCTTCGGCTTGCATCCATAAGGCATTAATAAACTAACATATTAATTAGCTTATAAGTAGGTTAAAATCTCAAACTCTAACAATAGTTGCTTAGAAAAAGTTCTTCATTTTGTAGTTAAATTTATGCATACCACATGACCCAAACACCCCACTGATAAACGTTTCCCTAAGAAAAAAAAAGTCTATAAAATAAATATAGATGAATTTTATATAATTTTATCCAGTTGATGTATTCATATCAAAATTATGACAGCAATAAAAAAGGGCAAATCTGATACAACATGGACAAATCTTATATATATTACATTAAAACACAAAACACTGTGTCTTTCAAAGCCCGACATAGAAGAATGCATATTCTAAAATTCAATTTCTTATGATGTTCTAAGACTGAAAAGTAACTTGTGACAGATTTTCATTCATAAAGGCAAAATTATAATACTTTGTTTTGGGGATGTTAAATTTGAGATGTATTTTGAGACCACCAAGTGAAAATGTTGCATATTCAGTCAGTTAAATATTAATTTGTGAAGGAGAAACTTTTTTTTTTTTGACGGAGTTTCGCTCTTGTTACCCAGACTGGAGTGCAATGGCACGATCTCGGCTCACCGCAACCTCTGCCTCCTATGTTCAAGCAATTCTCCTGCCTCAGCCTCCTGAGTAGCTGGGATTATAGGCGCACACCATGCCCAGCTAATTTTTGTATTTTAGTAGAGACGGGTTTTCACCATGTTGACCAGGATGGTCTCGATCTCTTGACCTCGTGATCCACCTGGCTCGGCCTCCCAAAGTGCTGGAATTATAGGCCTGAGCCACCGTGCCCGGCCTAGGAGCAACATTTTAGGGTAGAGATCAATCTGAAGTGGAGGCAAACAACAAGAACGAACGATGCAATCATGGTTACTGAAGTCAAGGAAGATCGTATTTTATAAAATCTGGAATGGTCTAGAAAGTTAAATATCAGTGAGTATGCTGAGAAATTGAGGACTGAAAGGGTATCTGTTGCCTTTAGAGACACACCTACCACTAATACTATTAAAGGGTGTTTGCACGCATTGCAAGGTTGAATTCCAAAATGAAAAATTTTGAGGAGCTGGAGGGAGCTCACAAAATGGGAATGGAGAGAACAGAACTATTTTTAAAAAATTGATTATAAACAGTTGTTTAGCAGTACTAGTGTTTAGGAAGGACTCTCAGCAATTTTATTTATTTTATGTTTTGGAGACACCTATGCATGCATTGAAGCTGATAAAATTTATACAGGAAAGAAATCTAAACTAAAAATTTACATCTGAGGAGAAGGTAGGGTATTTCTTCTTCTCTTCTTGCTGTGGGAAGAAGCGAGGATTCTCTGCTAGCATGCATTGATAGAAGGCTAAGAGACCAGATAGGAGGTTGAATTCAAATCTGCAAATATGATCACCTGTTTTTGTCAGTTTTCCGGAGGCTGGGGTGTGCTATGGAATAGTCCCCAGACCTCAGGGGTTCACACTAGCTTTTCACTCACTGACATTGCATTTCAGCTCCGGGTTAGACACGGTTTCTCTCCTCATGCCACTTTACCAGATTGAAAGAGCAGCTTCTATTTGAAATGTGGTTTTCAGGCAGAAGGGAAAAGGGAGACAGCCAAAGCAGACGACGCCTCTCGAAGCTCTTTCTCAGACACGCAGAAGTGTCCTGTTTTGAAAGGTGACAATCCTCTAAGCAGTCTACTAAAAGCAGAGGCTTGCACACAGAGAGGACACAAAGTGCAAAGGTCTCAAATCCCAAACTGACTCTGCCGTTTAGAGAAGAGAAAATGCTAGTGAGGAAAGTGCAGTGACGGGGGATGGGATGAGACCTAGGAGCAAAGGCGACATCCCCATGAGTCATCCATGCATGGAAGGACACAGACTGACTTGTACCCTTTGCCAACACAGAGCCACGCATCGGAAGAACATCATGGTTTACATCAGAGGGCCCATAATGTGATGGAAGAGTGGAGGACTCAGACATGTAATCTGCCAATTACAGTTACAGTGAGAACCACGGTGATGGCAACAGGGGAGGCCATGGCAGTGCCCGGCATCCTTGGTGCGGTAAGTACCAAGGGGGAGGTGATGACAGGGTCCTAGATATGAGCTGCCTGCAGCATTATCTGTGATAGATGTGGCCAGCTCTGGAGAAGCTTTCTAAACTACAGTAAGAAGTTTAGATTTCATTTTTAGGGTAATGGTAAGACATTGGATTATATGAACAAGTGAATGATATTGTCTTAGTTCCATTGTAGAAAATAAAACCTCTACAATGAATTTTTTTTTTTTGAGACAGAGTTTCACTCTTGTTACCCAGGCTGGAGTGCAATGGCGAAATCTCGGCTCACCGCAACCTCCGCCTCCTGGGTTCGGGCAATTCTCTTGCCTCAGCCTCCTGAGTAGCTGGGATTACAGGCACGTGCCACCGTGCCCAGCTAATTTTTTGTATTTTTAGTAGAGACGGGGTTTCACTATGTTGACCAGGATGGTCTCGATCTCTTGACCTCGTGATCCACCCGCCTTGGCCTCCCAAAGTGCTGGGATTACAGGCATGAGCCACGGAGCCCAGCCCTTAGAATGAATTTTTTTTTAATGAACAGATGGAAAAGGTTAAAAGAATCTGATTGTATTTTAGGCAAAAAGTTTCAGTAGCCTAAAGTAAGGCTGTAGTCACCACAGCAGAATGGAGTGAGTTTATCTGAGAGACTTTCAGAGGATTGGGGCAATAGGATGCTGTGGCTGATTAGAAAAAAAGGAGGCTGGTTGGTGAGGAAGCAGAGGGGAAAATCCAGGATGACTATTATGAAACTTCTAGGAGGAATGGAGTCGTTGGCAAAACATCTTGTAAAGAAGGGAACATGAAGGACGAAGTGTAGATTTGGAGGATGTTTGGAGATAATTATCAGTGTTGAAGTTTGAGATATCTGGTAGACATCAGGCAAATATCCTCAGTAAACCAAATAAAGTTGTAAGAGTGGGTCTGAACTGAGTGAAGGATCTAGAAGTCTTCAGCAAGACTTTGGGATAAATAAGATCATTTAGAGTCTGTAAATATTACTTGCTGTTAATTATGACAAGCCGTGGAAGGGTTTTAACCTAGAACATGGTTTCTGTTTTAGAGAGATTATTCTGATAGCAGTCTTAATGGGAAGCAGGATTACCAGGTGAGAATGTAATCTTTAATAGACAGAGCGAGAAATAACACAGGTTTCAACCAAGAAACTAGTCACGAAAATGACAGTGGGTAAGAAAATATGTTAATAGCCTCAAGGGATGTTAAGAAACATTATAATGCCCAAGGCAGTTGATTGGGTATAGGAGTTGAAGGAGAGAGAGGGGAAGCTGAGTTTTTTGATTATTGCTTTTATAGTTACAATCAAGGTAGAGATGTATGGGGAATAGCCGGTTAAAGAAACAGCATTACTTTCATATTATCTTTTATTTGAAATACACGTGGGAAAACCAGAAGGGGAAACCTCTTAGGAGATGGGTATAGGATACTAAAATCTGATCCACAAAAATTTCAGCATCATACCTACATGTCATGCTAAGATAGCGAGTGAGACTGCACAGGAATTGCATGCAGTTTAAGAGAGAGAGATGTCAGAAGATAAATACCTGCAACACTAACACAGAGTTATCCGAGGAAAAATATCCTGCAGAGGTCACCATGGGAGACATGTTAATTGTTTAGCCAATATCCATTTAACTCACCTTTCCTCCTAATGAAAACCAAATTTGGAGAAGTGGGCAGTGCAGCTGGCTAGAAATACACATCTTTCCAGCTTCTCTCATGCACTGAACTGACAGAGTTCAGGTCTGGTGTAATTCAGCCAAGGGTACCTAGGAGGACGTGGCTGCCAAGGTCTTAGGGATACTTTTCCTTTCTGATGCATTGAGTAACGAATTTTTTAAAAATCTAATTTTATCCTTTTTTTTTGTCTTAGACACAGGATTGTCCATGTCATTTTAACCCTGCAGTTTCCACAAGGCAACAAACAGAACAAAAGTCAAAATGATCTGGAAGATGGTGTGGAAAGAGGGAAATGCCTAGACCTCTGTTGACATTGCTGAATGGCTGCATGAGCCTTGAACTCCTTGACTCCAGATGTGAGGTTCGAAATCTGAAAAAAATTCTTGTTTATTTTGGTTAGTGTTGGGTTTTTGAGTCTCCTACAGTTAAAGGCATTTTTAAAGATAAAGACACTGAGAAGAAACATCACATACTGGAGGAGAACCAAGGGTGGATAGTGTCACAGAAAAGAGGAGAGTGTCCATAAGGTAAGAACTCTAAAGTGAGGGGAGCCAAATATAACCGTCCTCCCAAGAAGACTCAGTCAGAAAGCCACTCTTGCCCCAAACTATCAGAAAACTTCAGGCATAAAGGTCAAATTGCAGAGTTTTCAAGCATGAAACAGAGGTAAGAACCTGGAAACCATGAGAAATAGAAACTTTGTCTAAGAAGATTGTCTGAAGAAAGAGAAAGGGGTGCGTTAACAGAAAGACTATAGGGGAACAGTCAGCAATCCAGGGGCTGCCCCTGGGCCACCTGTTCCTGTGAATAAAGTTTTATCATAAAAAGTCATGGCCACTCATTTTTATATTGTCGTGGCTGTTTTCACTGCAATCACATAGTTGAGTATTGTGACAGAGACCATATGGTCCACAGAGCTGAAAACATTTATTGGTATGGAGCATCAGGGGAAGGTTTTGTTCTTGCTTTCAGGGTGAGAACGACATTGACATATGGTTTGGCTCTGTGTCCCCACTCAAATCTCATGTTGAATTGTAATCCCCAACCAAATCTCATGTTGAATTGTAATCCCCAATGTTGGAAGTGAGGCCTGGTGGGAGGTGATTGGATCATGGGGGTGGTTTCTAATGGTTTAGCACCATCCCCCTAGTGCTGTCTAATGATAGAGTTCTCATGAGATCTGATTGTTTTAAGTGTGTGGCACCTCCTCCACCCTTCCTGTTCTCGCTATGTAAGATGGGTCTGCTTTCCCTTCACCTTCTTCCATGACTGTAAGTTTCCTGAGGCTGCTCCAACGATGCTTCCTGTACAGCCTACAGAAAGAAAAGCCAATTAAACCTCCTTTCATTATGAATTACCCAGTCTCAGGTATTTCTTACAGGAACAGGGAAAAACTGCACAAAATTGAGAGAGGTGGTTACGCCATTAACACAATAACCTTAGAAGATAGGGTAGCTGTGTTGCTACAGCCAAGACGAGGGATGATTTGTGATGGGGTACATGGGAAGCTAGGAGCTCCTTGTTTTCTTTCTGGAAAGGGGGTTGAAATATCTTAGTAAGAGTGATTAGCAAGGATACCATGACAGATTACCATCTCCAAAAATGCTGTCTGGAAAATTCTAACAAATGATTTTTTAATGAAGTAAAAACAGGTATCATATATTTCTATGCTCTAAAACTCTTAAAATAGCAACATCAATAAAAGCATTACAGGTTAAGAATAATATGTTTAGACTTATCCCCAAATTCATTTATTTTTATATAAAATTACATTTTATTTTATTATATTTTTTCCTCCATGACTTTAAAACTCTGAAAGTTGTAGATCAGAAATAGACACCATTATCATTATTCAAGAACTAAAAAAAATAAAGATTATTAGAAAACTACTGGCATTTTGATAATAGAGAAAAAAACAACAGGTTAAATTTCATCATGAGAATGAGAGACACTGCCCTTTTGTTTTTATGTATTAACATTACAAATAATGCCCAAAGGAACCCTTGAATAGACTGAGTCATGTGCGTTTAAGAAACAGATTTAACAAATACCTTCCTATTCCATTCAGGTTTTATGATGAATTCAAAGTATTTGCTTCCTTGTCCTATAAGAAGATCACACCTCCCACCCTGATGACATCAGGCTTGACCATGTTATCTGCTTTGACCAAGGAAATGTGAGCAGAAAGGATGTCTATTACTTTAAGAACCATCACGTGACTCTTATTCTTTATCTAGGAAAACTTCATTGTCCCAAACAGGGCATTCCTTCCACCTAGATCCAAAAGGAAAAAAGACACAAAGATCACAGTCAGTGGACCCCTGGAGAACTTACCACAGGAGTGAGAAATACCCATCCGTTGCGATGAGTCACTGACAGATGAAGATACTTTGTGTAAACCAATGGAAATATATTTTACTTGAAGATTATTTCATTAATCCTGATATTTCTTAAACTTTTCCCTTCTTTTAAATTTCACACTATAGAGACACACAGAAACATATACCAAGTAATACAATGGGATGTCCTTATGGAGTTGATATAAAAGAACGGAGATATCAGAGAATTCTAAACTCCACAAAGACACCTGACCACTTGACATAAATGAGAAATGTTTTATTATGTTAATTCTTGGAGAACATGGGTTTAATTTGTGAAAGAAGTTGGGATTTCCTTAATTAATACTTACTTCCCAGGAGAAAATTTTAAATCTGTGCTTTTAGAGGCTTTACATGACAAGATGGCTAAAATTATTCAGTTTGCAGACTTGCTGTTGCATGCTGACCCTCGGTGTGTGTAAATATTTTATATATTTTATGTATTTTATACAATAAGTATATAAAATATATATTTATGTAGTAATACATTTAAATATATATTATATATGTAGTATGTATGTATATATATAAATATATAACTACATAAATATATATAAAATATATTTACACATTTTATATATATGTAATATATATATAAATATATATATTTATATTACATATATATTTAAGATGAAGTCTTGCTCTGTCGCCCAGGCTGGAATGCAGTGGCATGATGTCTGCTCACTGCAACTTCTGCCTCCTGAGTTCAAGTGATTCTTCTGCCTCATCCTTCCGAGTAGTTGAGATTACAGGAGCCCACTGCCACACCCAGCTAATTTTTGCATTTTTAGTAGAGATGGGTTTTACCATGTTGGGCAGGCCGGTCTCAAGCGCCTGGCCTCAAGTGATCCACCTTCCTCAGCTGCCAAAAATGCTGGGACTACAGCCATGAGCCACCGTGCTTTGTAGTGGTGCATACATCCATCATCAGATTTATTTTTTTCTTTGTGTTACAAACAATCCAATTATACTCTTTCAGTTATATTAAAATTTACAATATATTATTCTTAACTGTAGTCACCTGTTGTGCTATCAAGTACTCGATCTTATTCACTCTATATTGTATGGTATATATATTGTATTTTATTTTTCCAGATTATTTTTGGTAATGATAATATGTTAGATCTCAGTCGCATGTTAGAAACATGTATTAAAAAAACATCAAGATACAGTTACTCAAAACTAAGTTATTTCACACTAAAAAGGCACACAGAAACCTACACCAAGTAATGCCAGGGTATGTCCTTATGGAGTTGATATAAAAAATAAGAGACACCAGAGAATTATAAACTCCCAAAATAAATATTTATAAATTTGTTTGAAAAATATTACAAATGAGAATTTTAAAAAGAAATTAACAAATCCCCTCAAGGTTTTAGATATAGAATAAAAATATGAAAGATAAAAAATAACTGTTTTAGGGGGTTCTTTGGAGAGCAGAAGTGCAGGTAGAAGATGCCTTCACAAAAGAATCTAAAGTTGGCTGACCCAGAGTAAAAGTCAGACTCTCAAACCATTTAGTACATTGCTTTCATGTTTTACCAGGTGCAGTATACAATCTATTAGCATTTTCAATGTAGAACTCTAGTACCTAATATAGGTCAGTTTTTAAAACTTAGACTGAGGTTTCAAAATCTTGAGAGGAAACAGTGGGAGAAAATTATGTGTGTTTTCTATTGAGTTATTAGAAGACACTAATTATTGTATTACTTAGAGCCTTAAGGTTCCTTTGTTAATATTTTATGATTGTTTAAATCATGATATTCAAAACAAAGTTTGAATCATAGGAGACAGCAAGAATGTAGACCTGACATAATGAGCATGAGAAATTGCACACAATATTCAAATGAGCTGAATAGCTGTCCTAGCGTATTTCTTTAAATATTAAAGCTAGACATCAAGTCCTCTCAATTAAAAAACCTCTTACAAAAGCTGTATCAGCCATTTCAAAAATGGGATCTATTATACATTTAAAGCAATGTAGATCTATATTGGTTCATGTAAGCTTCCTAATTAATAAAATCAACAACAGCCATGACTTTAGTTTCCAGAAAACTCTAGATAAGGTTCTTAATATGTCGAGTACTTGTAGAATAATTAAAACATAGTTTTGCTCTTTATAGGAGAATTCAGTACATTGTTATCTTACCTCTAATATTGAATGGCATCAGGTCTGTGTAACTTATTCAAGATGAATCTCGAATGTATCAAGGATACATTCAGAATATATACCCTGGATATATTCAAAATAGTTTTGGAATAAGATATAACTTATTCAGGGAAACCTTGGAGTCACTGTTGACTTTTTCTTCTACATGTCTTCATCCCCTGGAGTAGTTGCTAAGAGCTGCTCATTTAGGCATCTTAAATTCCCTCACAGCAACCCGGCGGCCGGCACACTGAAGTAGCACTTGAGAGAAACACCTGCAAGGACCTGCTAACCGGTGCCTTCTCTCCAATCACTCACACGTGCCAGCTGGCTGCTTCCAAAATACAATTTTGCTCATGTTGAATCAATTCTCAGGATTTTAGAGGCTCCTCACTGCCTAAAAAACTCAAATTCCTCCAGGTGCAGTGGCTCTTGCCTGTAATACCAGCACTTTGGGAGGCTGAGGCAGATGGATCATGAGGTCAGGCGATCGAGACCATTTTAACACGGTGATACCCCATCTCTACTAAAAATCCAAAAAAGAAGAAGAAGAAAAAAGATATTAGCTGGGCATGATGGCATATGCCTGTAGTCCCAGCTACCTGGGAGGCTGAGGCAGGAGAATCACTTTAACTCGGGAGGCGGAGGTTGCAGTGAGCCAAGATAACGCCACTGAACTCCAGCCTGGGCAACAGAGCGAGACTCCATCTCAAAACAACAGTAAAAATAAACAAACCAAAAACAAAACCCTCAACTTCCTTGGTCTTATTTTAGAGACACTGATATCTCTTATTTCATTACTTTAGCAGCTTCAATTTCCCACTTTGCTCTATGAAAGTTTCATTCTGACCAGTGCAGACTACTGGCCTTCTGTAATATTTGTTAATTATTAACTTTACCCAGTATTTGTTTCTGCATATTATTTTCATTGAAAATTACTTATCTTTTAATACAGAACTTCAGAACCTAGGAAGCTTCCTTAACCATTCATACTGCATTATTTCATACCGTTGTGTTTTAGAAATGTGCATTTCTTACTCTCCAGCAAAAAAATTCCATTTGGTCGTTTGTTGTCAATTACCTTCTGTCACCCTCAGTCACTTCTCAAAGTCCAACTGTAATATATAGTGCATCTTATCTCCAGATAAATGTTATGGCAACAGTCAGAAACCCACAACATTCACAGGGTTTAGCCAAATTTGAGTGTAAGCCTTGTGACTGGGAGGGTCAGTTAGAATTCACTCAGTAAAGATATGTTTCATTAATAACATCTTGAAAGGTACTTTAATTCAAGATTGTACAATAATTATAATGACATGAGGGTAAATTATCCCACCATTAAATTAAACCTTTAAGTCTATTATAATGTGACTAATTTAACCAGTCTTCATAAAGCCCTTAGCACCGTACCTGCTGTATAACACTCTGTTAACACCAGTTTTCATCCTTTAGGCCCATGCTACCTACATTAATGGTAAATACCATGTAGTGGACTTATGACGACACCCTTCAGGTATATCTTCACATGAATTATGAGAAAATGCTTTGGCAGATGTGGACTAGAAAATCCCTTTTACATGTATTCTAATTTCAATTTCCAACTTTTGATGATCTTCTGTGAGTCTTGCCTTCTTGTCATAAACTTGTCTTGACACACACAAGCACACACGCACACACGCACACATACACAGAGTGTTAAGGATGTTCTGTTGGAAATTTGGAGTTCGTACTTACATTAACTGCCTGTTAATATGCTGTTTCTGTTGGCAACAGTTAGTGCTTAAGAGTGTACATGTGACCTAAATACCCAACTATGAGAGGAGGAATAGGAGGGAAAAGGGATAAGCTAGAGCTAACATAAAATTGTAGAAATTTACATCATCTAAAAATAAATCTTTATGGTTACTGGCAAAGAGACAAGATTTAGTAGAGGGTAAAATGTTGGACATCCATGAGAGAAGGATAATCACTGACAAAATAAGACGTTTGAAGCAGTGGGAGAGGTTGGAACAGATTGACATTGTACAAAGAAAAGGGGAATAAAATGGAAAAATAACGGAGGATGTGAATCGATATGGTTTAGCATGACAGACCCACAGTGGCAAGTGTTCCTAGCTGACACTGTTCTGTCTCCATGAAGTAGCATGTAAAGTGTATTCTGAATATCAGGAAAGGAGAGTCTGGAAATAAACTTTTAATAATCAGGGAAGGTATAAGCCTACAGAAAAGGCATGTCACGTGCTGATCCAAAATAGAAACATATTTTCTATACAGCACTGTGGGCTCAGGAAGGGTGTAGATGGCAAGAATTAGAATTAGAAGCAATTCACATAACTG
Organism: Leontopithecus rosalia; assembly: GCA_028533165.1. Lineage (NCBI taxonomy): Eukaryota > Metazoa > Chordata > Mammalia > Primates > Cebidae > Leontopithecus > Leontopithecus rosalia. Next base: position 186,267,262 of record CM052648.1, read on the forward strand.
CTGCATTGCGTTCGACACAAGGGTGGAGCCTAAAGAGAGACCAGGGGATTGATTTGATGCATAGGTTTTAGGATCGGGTGGAAATGAAGGACAAAAGATGATGGGATCAATTTGTGGCGAGGGACTGACTGGTCTTTACATATCCAGACTGAGAAGGAAGGAGAGGAATGACGGAAGAGAGGGATGTCTCAAGAGATGATACCTGATACGAATGAAGGGGTTGCAAAGCTGGAGGACTTAATGTAAAGGGGTGTACGTGCCTTTAAAACATAAATAAAGGTTATGGTCTATGTTCAGAGGATAAGTTATTAAAAATTCTACAGATGAACTCAAATAACAATCATGAAATTTTAGTCTCGACACAGCTGTCAGCTAAATGCGTAACCTTGAATAGATCCTGACATACTCCGCACCTCAGAATTTCGATCTCTGAAATAGAGAATGAGACTTGGAGACCTCCGAAGAAATCCCAGTGGCGATATGGATAAAGAATCAATAAATCATCTTTCCAAACAAAATAAAGGGCATTGTTAATTTAAGAATGCCTCGTAAAAAAAAAGATTTCAAATGTAAAGCTCTTCTACCTGGCTGACTTCGGCTTTCTTGGTGTCTGCTCCTTCCATTTCTCTGCTGATCACTCTCTTCTCCTCAAATATGCTCCTATTTCTCTGACCTTTTATTCTTCATCTCCTTGACTAGCTCTGTATCTTTAATTCATTCATTAAATATTGGGCATTATCCAAATGTCTTCTATTTGCTTACTTCTCATTGGAAACACTCTCCCTGGATGATATCACCCACTCTAATTATTTTGACTGCCACATACATACTGATGACCCTGGAGCAGACACTTCAAGCCTAGATTCTTCCACAGGGCTCTGCACACATGTATTGTAAGCTGTTTGTTAGACCTGCCCACCAAAATGGCTCATACGCTTCACATTTAGCGTATTTAAAATGACTCTTCTCCTCTACAAGCCTTTTTCTTCGAGTACAATTTCTGCTTCCCTTAATGCACTATCACGCTCGATGACTCTAAGTCAGAAAACCAGGTCATGCTCCCCTGCTTCTCGTTTCCCCATCCATAAATTTAATTCTCTCCCACTCCTAAGAGTCTCTGTGTTAAAGAGGACCTGAATCTGCTTTCAGCCTACCAAACCTACTTCCGCCTTCTCCATCCGGGCTTCATTTCTAGCCTGGGCCTTGGTAATAACCTCAGCATTGCCTCACTAAAGGCAATATATCTTTCCCGTTCCCAGGTGATGTGCCACACCCTTGCCAGAAGGAATTCTCATGTAAAAATACAGACAAAAATGCTGCTCACCTGTGAAAATTATTTGCTGGTTCTCTATTCATGATAAAATATATCTCCAGCTTTGTTTGGGTAATAGAAGCTCCTTTGAGATCTAATTTCTATCAATCATTGCCTCTTCTCCCTCACACTTTTGGGTTAAGCAGTGAAGCTTCTTGCAGTTCTCTGAACATTCTATGCTGTTTAGTTATCTTGTTAGCATTAATTTTCACTTCTCTTTGAAAACTTTCTCCATCATCTGCATGGATGATCTCCACTCATCCTTCAAGAGTTGGGATGAGGGAACCACATCCTATAAATCTGTTCATGTCCATATTTCCTAGCACATGGCTGGCTCTCAAGAAGTGTTTGACTCTGATGGAATGTGAGAAGCAAAGTAATATGCATAATGTAGGTAGACATGTATATGGTTAAAGGTTCAAAGGAGGACGACTTGTTGGTTATTTTACCAATGGCTTTTATCCAAGGGAAATATATTTATTGAGTGAGCGCTAAATCACAGTAGATTTTCTGATATGGCAAAGAAGAGAAAATATTGAGGGCCAGCAGATCTAATTGATAATCTTGTGTTTATTGTTTGCCTCTCGGTATGCATTCCAAGTCTTGCATCAACACTGATTTAATTTTCCTTGAGGAAGAGGAACCAATCCTCCCTTTCTTAAAACCTTTGTGTTTGGGTGAAACTGTCTCCAAATATAGGATCCTCAATACGCCGGTTAATATACTGTTTTCTGTTGGTAACAATGATCGTTTCAGAATGTACATGTGAGCTAAATACCCAACTGTGAATTTCCTGAGAAAAAGATATCCACTCGTTTTTCAGTGGATACTAAGGAAGAACCATATACCTTTACAAAGCGCTAGCGATCATTTTACGTTTAAAAGGAGAGCCAGCCCTACAATAAAACCAGCATCCAAGATGGAGAGCAGATAGCTGGACAGAAACTGTCTGCGTTAAAATCCACACATCTGCTTTGCCATTTGATTGATGGATGATGTTGGCAAAAATAATCTGAACTCCGTAAATAAGTTTAGGATCCAAAGACACTAGGATTGACTTGTGCCATCAGCATAAAACTAACAGTTGTTTTTAGTGTGAACATTTTCTGAAGGAATATTTGACGAATCATTTCTTCCTGATGAGCATGGCACTGAATGAAAAGGAAATGTGCACAACAAGAATTCAGAAGGTTACATTTCCTCTGAATTCTGTTTTTTACTGCTGAAGTGGGAACTCCACTACTTATGGGGACAGTATGAAAGTAACCAGAGAAATAGTGGTTATTATGAATGCAGGAAAAGGCGGATACCTCAGAGAGGTGACTGAACATATCCACAAAACCTAATTCCATTGTTACGGTCATTTTCTTGTTCACTAAGCATTGTAATTGCCTAAATCAGAACAAAATCTGCTTAATGTTTAATAAGATAATTGATTTAGATTCACATCTCAGAAGAAAAAAACAGTGAATAACATGTCATTTCCCCCCAACTTAAGAGATGGTAAAAACTAAAACAAATGAGAAATCAGTGAAGCTGAATGTCCTGGATGTATCTACACCCTCTAGGAACAACTGAATAAATCTTTCCTGGAAATTGTGTTCAATTACTCACAGCAGCGTCACATTGATACAGAAGTTGTGTATGTCTTCCATATATTCTCTGTCCTTTTCTGTGTAACTCAGTGAATTTTTTAAAGTGGAATTATTAACTAGCCACACTGCTCACATATTAACTGATTATTATCAGATTTCACAAGTAATTGATGGAAATTGCCTGGGTTAAACTTTCCTGTTACTCTTAGTGCTGCCCATTCTCATTGGTTTTATTTGTTTCGTTTGTTAATGTGTTTTGAGCAATCCTATTTACTTTCATCTTTATTTTACTACCTATTTTTACACTCATAAATTTCTCCTGTAAAGTTTTTGCACTTTCATTTACATGACTTTTCTATTTCAATTATGAGTCACATCTTTTTTTATATTTCAATGTTGTTCCTTTCAAATGTTACTCACCGACTTCTTGGTTTCTGTTCTACATGTGTAATGAGAATGTCACTGGGGCTTCATCCTTCAGTACTTTCAAGAATTCTTGTGAGAAAATCCCCAGCCACATGACATTGCATGGGATACCCTTTCAAGTTTTTTTAAATCTAATGCACTTTTTGAAAACTTTAGAAATGGCATTGGACAAGTTAAGTGACCTAACTTTTCAATGACTCAGGCTTCACATTTTAACCATATAATTGATGTGATTATTATAACTGAATAATTTTTGGAACCAGCTGCTGGAACACCCATATTCTATAAATATAGGTTCAGTTTTCCTGATGAGGAAAAGGTTATAAGAATCTAATGTTTAAAAGGTGATTTATGAGTTGAAAATAATACACTCCCAATAGAATTCAAGATTTTAAAAGTGGGGTAAATATCTTAGTGCATAAAAAATGCCAATATGAAGAAAAAAAATATAATTGTATATAGTTTTATGTAATTTAAATTTTCTAATTTACAATGTAGGAAACTTACAATTCATGTCATTTTTACAAAAGGAAATATTTATCTGAATTTCTGATCATTTTCGTTTCAGTTTCACGGGGTAAACGGTTGTCTAAATGTCTCAGGATCCTTTTGTCCATGTGATATTAATGCCTAGGGCTGGTGTGTCCAGCAGGCTCTGTCTTTCCCCAGTGCCATCAGTGAATGCGGCTCCTTGTCGGCCAACCAGGGAGCAAGAAATGCTTTTGTGTCAATTCAGACTCTGTGGCAAAACATAAAGGTAATCCTCTAACTGAGTACCTCCAAAATAGAAGGAAAGTAGTAGTTGAAAATAAATAAATCACAACTATTTTTTAATTAATTCAAAGCACATATGATTTACTAAAGGTAAACCGAACATAAGTTCATCATAGAGAAAACCTAAATATGTATGATATATGAAAGCATATAAAACCCCACACTTCTGGCCAGGTCTTGTAACCAGTGGCTCATGCATGTAGTACTTTGGAAGGCAAGGTACTGGCCTCCCACCCTGAGGTGGGAGGATTGCTTGAGGCCAGGAGGTTGAGGCCAGGAGTTTGAGATCAGCTGGGGCATATAGTCAGACCCCATATCTAAAAGAATAAAATAAAACAAAAAATTAGCCAAGCATGTAGTCCCAGCTACTTGGGAGACTGAGGCAGAAGGATGGCTTGAGCGCAGGAGTTCAAGGTTACAGTGAGCTATGTTCAAATCACTGCACTCCAGTCTGGGTAACAGAACAAAACCCTGTCCCTAAGAAACAAAACAAAACAAACAAAGGCATATTTCCTCTAAAGTAGAGGGAAAAAAATATCATTTTAAAAGCCTTATAATACCTGCAGATAAGAGCTCAGTTCTAAGCAAAATGTTAAGTATAGAGAAGGTAAGAACCAATTATACATCAAATCACAATGAATGCAGAGACTTAATGGTGAAAGAATTAAGAGACATCTCAAGCTGTCCCCTTATTAAAAGGTAAACTAGAAATCATAAAATAATATATTTGACAGAGAGCTCAGAAATGATTAAATTCGACAGGCTTGCCAACAGAATTGCACCATAGAATTGCCCGGGAATTATCCCGAAGCACCAATTCTGGGCTCTGCCTTTGACCTTCTAGGTAGATAAATGCCAGTGATTTTGAAAGTAATTCGCTGCGACTCTATTGAATCTCCACAAATCTTGTGTAATCTCTCAATTTTAAAAAGAAGCTAATATTGTTTCCAGTTTAAGTCACTTATTCAATGTCAAACATGCTTTAGTGACGGAGATGAATCTGCTTTTAAATGTACTGAAACAAACTGATAAGAGTCACGTTTCTTATTGTTTTCCAGTATAAAGTTAAATAGGAGATTTTTGATGTTATACATCATTTAAATATCCTTAAAATATTTACAATATCATTTATTCTATTGTTATCTTCTGGAGTAATATTATTTAAATAAAATGAGTTATTATATCAAGTGCTTGCTGAAACTAACTAGAAATCTTAGGCCTTTAAAAATCCATCTCATAATTTTGAAGAAATATCAATCATTTTTATATACTTTTTAATTTATGATGTGAAAAGTTAGCTTTTACTAATCTTATCAGGCTACATTGAATAATAATAAAGAAAATTAGGAGCTCATAAATCTTTGGAATATCAGTAAAAATCTTTAAAAAGAAAAAATAAAAACCGGCCGGGAGTGGTGGCTCAAGCCTGTAATCCCAGCACTTTGGGAGGCCGAGGCGGGTGGATCATGAGGTCAACAGATGGAGACCATCTTGGTCAACATGGTGAAACCCCGTCTCTACTACAAATACAAAAAATTAGCTGGGCATGGTGGCACATGCCTGTAATCCCAGCTACTCAGGAGGCTGAGGCAGGAGAATTGCCTGAACCCGGGAGGCGGAGGTTGCGGTGAGCCGAGATAGTGCCATTGCACTCCAGCCTGGGTAACAAGAGTGAAACTCCATCTCAATTAAAAAAAAAAAGAAAAGAAAAGGAAAAAAACCCTCATCCATATGTGTGAGAGACATAAAGTCAGACTTTGTTGAAATGCAAAATGGCCTTGGACTATTTCATGGAATGAAACTACACGGCAGCACATCACTTTCCAGATGGGGTCGTGGTCGTGGCTCTCCCCCGCTCATGGGGGTGACAGCATACTCTTCCAAAGGAAAAATAGTGGCAATCCAGTCCGAAGATGCTACCGAACATAGGATCACAGATGAGTCATCTGTCAGTTTCTCAAAAGAAAGAGCTTTTAGGAGTGAGAGTAAGGATGTGTTTCAATGACAATACCCCAGCTATGATACTATTCTGAAAACTATGTGGGGTTTTATGAGGGATATGCAATATCCCTCAATATGCTACAATATGCTAGATCTCCGCATTAAGAAAAAATATTATTTTTTGTTACATGTTACAAATATGCCTATAAACTATAATTTAAACACATCATGTGTTTAGGCCAGGCGCTGTGACTCACGCCTGTAATCCCAGCACTATGGAGGGCCGAGGTGGGTTGATCACCTGGGGTCAGGAGTTCGAGACCAGTCTGGCTAACATGGCGAAACCCCGTCTCTACTAAAAATATAAAAATTAGCCAGGCATGGTGGTAGTAGTCCCAACAACTAGTTAGTCCCAACAACTAGTAGTTAGGCCCTTGTAGTCCCAACTACTCGGGAGGCCGAGGCAGGAGAATCACTGGAACCCAGCAGGCAGAGGTTGCAGTGAGCTGAGATAGCACCACTACACTCCAGCCTGGGTGACAGAGCAATACTCCATCTCAAAAATAAGGCCTGAAAAGTAAAATAATTAAATGCTTTATATTCCACCCTCCAGAAGTAGAGACATCATCACATCATTTTACCTTTAAGACACTGGACTGGATTCATAGATGAATGAGCCATATACAATATACAAAAGAGTATGTAGAAAGAGAGACAATCTCTTAGGCTAATTTTTAACTCATATTGTAGTTTAATGTAGTAAGAAGCAAAGCTAGAGCATGGTTGATAGAATGAAGAGGGCACTTTAAATCAGAGAGACAATTGGAAAGAAAGAAATATTTTTTTTTGCTGGATGCAGTGGCTCACGCCTGTAATCCCAGCATTTTGGGAGGCCGAGGTGGGCGGATCGCAAGGCAAGAGAAAGAGACCATTCTGGTCAACATGGTGAAACCCCATCTCTACTAAAAATACAAAAATTAGCTGGGCGTGGTGCCGCGTGCCTATAGTCCCAGCTACTTGGCAGGCCGAGGAAGGAAAATTGCTTGAACCGGGGAGGCGAAATTGCAGTGAGCCGAGATCACACCACTACACTCCAGCCTGGCGCCTGGTGACGGAGGGAGACTCTGTCTAAAAAAAAAAAAAAAAAAAAAGAAAAAAAAAATTTTTTATTTAATTTGATTTATTACAGATTAAAAAATTAGTTTAAAAATGTAACCAAGAACTTACAGTGATAAGTTGTTCTTTTTCAAATCACGATAATGCTGCATAATCACCCATTCAAAAATTTCATGGCTTAGAACAATAAACATTTACTCTGGAGCTCTCTGTTTTGTGGTTGGGTGAATTTTGGCTACTCTTGACTTGGCTGAGCTGGGAGGATGCATCCGCTTCAGGCTGCAAGTTGGCTGAGCTTGGCTCATCCCTTTTCATTCCGAGACACAGACGGAAGTGTTCGGAGCAGCCCAAGCTGTAGCATGTTCCTTGAATGCAATGAGAGAAGCTTAGGGCAAGCCCAAAACATAAGCACACTTGATTAAGTCAAAAGGCAAGGACTAGAGAAGTGCACGCCACCGATCATCAAGCCGTGGTAAAACTGTGGATAGCTTAGAATTAAAGATGTTCTTTTGAAGGTGCTTTCTCTTGCAGCATTAAATCTTTAACACTGAGACCATTCTCTAGGCATACATTCCAAATCTAATATCCAGAGAAAGTTGGACATAGGTGATATTATTTTTAGTGTCAATTTTTATGTTTCTTTACTTCATCAGCATTTTTTAAATAAGAATGGTAACAATGACTTTAATGAGCAAATGAATTTAATAACTGGTTAATTTTACTGTCCAGTGAAAAACAAAGAAGTCTAAGAATGTTCTTTACAAAGGCAGAAGAATGCTTAGCATTATGTTTAGTTGGGCTCTGAGGAGGGACTCTACAAGTAAGTTAATAAAAAATATTATGTCTAGACAAAAATTTAAGTAACTTCTTATAGGATGAGTCTGGCAGTATCACCACTTGCTAACTGTTAAAAGCAGCTTTTCAGTTTAATATACAGTTGAAAGAAAAAAGAAAATGATAAAGTGTTGGTAGGGACCCAACACCCACCAAGAGTTCCAGGACCTCCCACACCAAGAGCACATTCACGTTAATTCATTACATTTAAGGGCTCCCAGAGTAAATATTTTCCATTCCCCTCATAGCTATATTCCCCACATGTAGACAAATTAATGAAGGGGGATTCTGGAACTGTACATAAATATTCAACTCGTGTCTGTATTTATGCCCCAGCTTACAAATAACTAATAGTCGGCTGAGGCAAAATAACCATATAAGCAAGACATGTAGAAGGATTGCTGATTTCATTTATTATACCACCTGTGAACCTCCTAGGGGAAGGGCAGTCTAGTGAAATATTTTGGTGTGCTGACACAGTTTTGTACTTGTTTATGAGGCTGCACCAGCCTATTCCTAATTTCCTGTTGTAATTCTCTGCTTCAAAGGCCAAGTCCACACATGGGAAGAATATTTTCTGCAAACAGTCTTCTCACAGCTCTGCTATCTCTGTCTCTCCAATTGCCTCTCTGGGCATTCTCTTCCCCTTTATGCTTTTAACAGTCATAAGGGATTTAAGTTGGCATTTGAGGCAGAACAAAACTAATAGCTGTAGAGGTTTTAGTTGGCTATGTCAATTACCTGGTTCTGATTCTTTTTGAATATGCAGGAGAAAAAAAATGTCTTTTCTGATTCCTGAGCTACTAATGACACTGGGAAGAGATTTTACCCCTTTGCATTTCATCAAAAGATCAAATGGAGACCAACTGATCTTACTGTTGAGCTCACAGCCTCACTACAAACATGTTTCCATCCTAAAGCGAAGTGTTGCTGTAATGCAGACAGCCTGGAAATAGTAGTGCTATCCCTCAGGAAGCACTGAAAGCATCCTCTCCTGGAGGAGTAGTTAGTGCATTTTTGTAAGGATTCATATGAAAATGTGCTAATCCTAGCTGGGAAGCTTCATGTAACTAAAACTGGTTCAGACAAGGTAGTAGCTTCTGTCATTACATCTATCAAAGAATCCCTGAAATACTGCATAATATTATGACTTTCAGCTTTAATTTATCATTTGTTGTTCATTACATACAATTTCAGTGTCGATCGGATATGTGCCTGTTTAGAATTAATATTTACAGCTTGATATTTTGAATTTTGAATGTTTGCTTTATCTTGAGATTGAGAGTTATTTTTAAAGATGTGTACTTTCGACATTGAATGTTTAGATGTCCTAGAGGGCAGCCAGAATATACCAGTCCAGTGGAATCCATTGCTTAACCAAGGCAAACATAGAGCAGTAAGAGATGCCATTGCCTTTTCTGATGATATTGGACAAGTTGGAAAGCTAATGACCTAAATGAGTTTGAGTTGAACCAGTTATTGGAATCAATAACATCTGGATGTTCTCACGCCAAATGATTTCCCCAATTCCCTAACTGCTGATGAATGACAGCATTCTACTATTAAGCAATGATCAGTCTAACTCTATGTCAGTGATTTTTTCGCTCTTCATCACATAAATTCTGGCATCATGCTAAGCAGCAAAGAATTTAATACTGCCTGGCCATTGGCTTAAAAAATTTTAGAAAATAATAAACATGCAAATAAAAATGATAATGAGAGTCCAAGGGGCACATTGCTTAACTGATAATTTGTTTGTTGTGCTTAAATATTGCAAAGGTTTTTGGTATGAGCATCATATTGTACCATATGTAATTCCGTTTTGCTTATACCAAAATAATTTTGATTGCCTGAGCTTTCGAATCAATCTCTTTTTCTTTTTTGTATAAGCCCTACTGATCACATTATTTAAAATGTCAGTATGAGTCTGCAGGCTAACATTAAGTATATTTCTTCTTAAAGTGATTTTTTTGTTTTGTAATATATACTTTTTTATCTGTATTTGAATATTTAAGGGGCACTTTCCAAGGCCACTTCTGAAGAAACTCAACTATTTTTGTTTTATCTAATTATCTAATAAATTAATACAACAAGTAAGCTCATTAAATGCAAACGAGGAAGAGGGAGAAGGTGTTGCTAGAACTTAATTAGCAAGATACAAAGACACCAATTAACACCTATAGCTCAGGGAAAAAAAAACAAAACTCTTTTTCATGTGGCAGCATCAAAAAATAAAATCACGGCTGGTTACACATACTAAGCAGAGTGCAGATGAATTTCAGTCTTCCGTGATATTAACGCCTCAGGAGTAAGTAAAAAGGGGGATGGGGAAACAAGAAAAATTTCTAGGCTGGACAAAAAAGCACCGTTTTGTAAATCTGAATGTCTTCTGTACATGTGTTTGGATGAGACTATACATTTAAGGGGAAAATTCTAGACAAATTCCAAGCCAATAATATTTTCCTGTTTCAATCCTTAGTATAGATATCTTCTCTAAATACACTGTAAATATTTAACTTATAATAATTCTGTTTGATTTTGTTAATTTTATCAATAATTATTGACAAATTATTGATATTATCAATAATTATTTTCAAACCTAGTAATTTGTTGATTTTATCAATAATTATTGATTCTGTTGATTTTTTTCAATAATTATTTCATCAAGCCTAATACTTTGTTGATTTTATCAATAATTATTTCCTCAAACCTAATAATTTGATTTTATCAATAATTATTTTATCAAACCTAATAATTTGTATGCTCGGCATGGTAACTCATGCTTTAATCCCAGCAACTGAGGAGGCTGAGGCAAAAAGATGGCTTGAACCCAGGAATTTGAAGCTGCCATGAGATATGATCACACCACAGCACTCTAGTCTTGTTGACAGAATGAGACTTTGTCTCCAAAAGTAAAATAATATTAATAATAATTTAAAAAGAATCTAACTTATGTGTTAAAATAAGCTTCATAAGACATAAATCTTCATAGCTTCCATAGTTTAAGGAGGCATGAACTTGAAAGAGGGTTCAGCTTTCAGTTTTCTAAGAAAGGACTACAAGTAGTTCAAAACCAACATATATTAGTATGACTTGAAATGTATTTCATTTCGATTTAAAAGGAAACAAAAATTTTGTGCTTCTCAAGATAACTTAAACTGGTTACACTTACATCTAAGTTTATAATTAAGGCAGAGTGGTTAAATCCCAAATGTGAAATCAGTGTGTTCCAGTAGCTTTCAATACATAAAGGAAGATTTGGAAGTATTCATCTAAAATAATGTTATGCCAATCTTTCCTGGGGTGATATTTTTTAACTTTTATTTGAGAATGATTTTAAGCTTACAGAAAAATTGCGGCAATAGTACACAGAGCTCCCATAAATCCTTTTCTGGGATGTACTGACTGTTGGATCATCCCCCGTGTACACGGTGTATATGTGCATGCTTGTACACCTGCACACACACTGCCAAGTGCAAGTCACTGGCACATGGTTCCTGCATCCCTAGTACGTCATCATTTATGTTCTAACAAGGGCATCCTCTTTGTTAACCACAGTACAGCTACCATTTCAGGGACCGGAATGTTGATAGAAAACCTTTATTTGATCTACCTTCTGTATTTCAGTTTTATGAATTGACCCAGTTACGTCTATAATAGCTTATGTTACATCACATATTGGATTTGGTCATAATGTCTCTTGGGTCTTCTTTAAACTGGAATGAGTCCTCAGTTCTTTGTTATTTTCATGGCATTGGCATATGTGAAACTTTTAACTATCAAGTGTTTATGGTTTAAGGTTTGTGTGATGTTTCCTAAGAATTTGGTTCATTTTTCTCATAATACCACTTAAGTGATATGGTTTCTTTATGAGTACCAGAACTGGTGCCACACAGTTATCCACTGACCCTTCATTGATAATTTTATAATTTTTACATTACTTTTGTCTAGTTTACTACTTAGATCGATGAGATAATTTTAAAGGTGGTCATATTTTGTCTAATGATCATAATAACTTTAAACAACATTACATATTCTAATGAATCACATTGCATAACCTACGTGTTAATCAAATTAGATATATTTATGTTTTAGAATTCTATTCACCAAGCCTACAACATTCTAATATAAAAATCTTAATTCACATTAAGCTCAACAAAATTTCCAACATTTTTAATGACTGTAAAAGTCAAATACATTATTTAAAAATCCATGGTTTTAAGATTAGGTAGAACTTTTTTAAATGTTCTGTGTACAGCCTGTGCCAATTTAAATTATGTTTGTTATTTCTTATAAGACCACATGAACACACCCACACACATATCAAATAACTGATTACATTTCTCTACTCCCTTAAGCAACATTATCTACATTATTGTTAATGAGAATATGGGCAGGGAAGTTATTGCCTGGTTGGGAAAATAAAAAAATTGTATATATCTGTGCAGCTTGGACTAAAAAATGTATGTAACGATAACAGAGGTGTGGTTACCATGTCATTATTTGGCCAATCTATTTTTATCATTGAAATTCAGATCAAGATCAAGAATCAGAATGACCCTAATTGCCCTCTATGTCATGCTCTATTTTACATATTATATTTTATACATTGGACCTCTAAGTTTGCTTAAAATGATTCTGGAACATCAAATCACTTACCTCTTGGGTTAGAGCCACTGTTACTTCAGTCCCAATATATCCTCCTGTTATTTTTTTCCTTGTTTTGCTGAAAGACATGCTCAGAAATCCATTTCTCCAGAAATGTATATAAAGATGATTTCTTTTGTTCTTATAAATATAAAACGATTATTTCTTATTCTTATATTAGAATGATAATTTGATTAAATGATAATTTGATTAAATTTTAGCTTCATAATTATTTTCCCTCAGCACTTCTGTAGATACAACTCTTTTGGAGTCTAGAGTCTAGAATTGCTAATTCAAAATTTATAGCAAGAGAGTTCCACTTCCATTGAAGATATAGAACATGAAAGAGTATTACCAATGCCTTAATAATTTTGAAAAATATGTGGGACATACTACAAAATCATCTCTATTTTTGAATCCAACAGAGAGCTGATATGGCAAGGAAATGGAATAGCCTAAAATCCAAGAAAAGACAGGCCATGAAGCAATGGATACTTTTAGCAGAGCATGGCATGGTGGGGAGGCGGGGAGATGAGGCCACCTTTATCCTCTTCCATTGCATAAGAGCCAGATACATGACAGTATGTAACTGATAGAATATGGTAGAAGTATACCAATAACAGTTTCTCTGACTAAACCTTAAGAAAATGGTAACTTTTACTTTCCATCTTTTGGAAAACAATCCCTCCAAATCCTTGCCTGCCATATGAGTTTGACTCTCCCAGGGGAGACAGGATTGTTAAAAGAATAACTTCAGCCAAGCTAAAGTTAAAGGAGTTTAATTGAGCAATGAACGATTCATGAATTAGGCAGCCCCCAGCATCACAGCAGATTCAGAGATACCCCAGGGATGCCTTGTGGTCAGAACAAATTTATAGACAGAAATGTAAAGTGATGTACAAGAATCAGAAGTGAGGTACAGAAACGCTGGATTGGCTGCAGGTTGGCCTTTGCCTTATTTGAACACAGTTTGAACACTCATTGGTGTTTGAGTGGCTGAAGTATGGCTCTTTGGATTGACCAAGACTCAGCTATTGTTATAAGTGCAAACTCCTAAGTTAGGTTTAAAATCTCTTCTGCTTATTAAGTTAGGTTGCATTTCATCCACAAGGACTCAAATATAGAAGTATGACATCTTTCTCAGGACATACTTATTTGCTTTAACAGTATAAACCATATGACCTGCTAATATTTGACATTCTTTGATCTTAATAAAAAACCTTGAATTTTGTAGGTTTCAGCCTAATATAAATTTTGAGAAATATTTTGTGGGAATAGTTCAGCTGACTTAGAATGTGCATGCTGGAAATGGTTGACTAGTAGGAATTCTAATCAGAAGCCTAAAACAAGAAAAGGTAAAAACATGCCATTTATTTTTCTCTCCGATGAACCCAGAGGCTGGTTGAATCACATATTTAATAAAACAAAAGGTATTTTTGTCTAGTGGTCTAGAGTAAAATAAAATAAATACTTTATTTTTAAAGTATTTTAATTGAGGAAATATTAATGTTTGAGATATGTGAATTGCCTAGAATTCCATATGTACTCCTATTATTTCAAAAGTTTATAAGAACCTAGCAAGTTCAAGAGCCTGAACACTTTGTGATGGCATCCAAGGCTTTGTATCCAATCACTGATTTAATTTGGATACAAATTCAGTTAATCTTATGATCAGATATTTGGTACAATATTACCTAATAAAATTACCTAATACTTATGAATGAAAACTAAGCTTGTCAAGGCACATGTAGAGCATGTTCCTTCTGTCAACTGATAAAATGTAAGAGGTTTACTTTGGGGGGGTCTCAACACATAGCTAGCAATTTTGACTCTCAGGCCACTCACTCACTTACCATTAAATATCACAGACAACCCTGTAGTATGTGGCCAAAAATTCCAACCTAATCTCTTCTTTGGCAATGAGTTGCAAAGCTGGACTGATCAGCACAACTATTCAACTATTCACCATCCATTATTCACCTTTTTTTGGACCCAGTTCTCATTCTCTTTCTGCATATCTGTGTACCCAAAACCTCTCTGAGATTTCAGATTACCACCCACTTTCTCAGCTTCTATCTCTCACACATACTTCACATGTAGCATACTACTTCACTTTTAATTCTCATCTTCTTGCTGTTTTATATAATTCATTTTAAACTTAACAAAGACTTGGAAAGATAAGTAAAAAATGCATATGGTTAGTCTGCCACCTTGAATTCAAATTTGCATTAAACAAATATAAGTTAGTTCCATGAGACTTACTTTTCAATGTACTAGGGACAATCATTCTTTATCAATTACAATACTTCCTGATGTGGTTTTGCTGTGTCCCCACCCAAATCTCATCTCAAATTGTAATACAAATTGCAATCCTCACCTGTCAGGGAAAGGATATGGTGGGAGGTGTTTGGATCATGGTGTGGTTTCCACCATGCTGTTCTCATGATAGTGAATGAGTTCTCACAAGATCTGATGGTTTTATCAGTGGCTCTTTCTTCTCTCTCTTTCTCACCTGCTGCCATGTAAGACATGCCTGCTTCCCCTTCCACTATTACCGTAAGTTTCCTGAGCCTCCCTAGCCATGCAGAACTATGAGTCAATGAAACGCCTTTTCTTTATAAATTACTGGGTCCCAGGAAGTTCTTCACAGCAGTGTGAAAACAGCCTAATATACTCCCCAAATATCCACCAAGTATGCAGCAGTCTTGAATACTTACTGTGCCTCAAGTGGTCCCGTGTCTGTCTTGTATCCAAATTTCTATTGCTTAGAAGTCTGGAATCTATGTGTTCTCATAAAATAAAATTATGCTTTAAAATTTAAGTATGCATTTGAAGTTATTGGAGCCCAGAGAGAGGTTCTCAATCTCAGTCCAAGAGAAAAAGCTGAAATCTCATAAAGAAGGATGTTAAACTGAGCATTTAAAGATGATGCAAAAAGTTTGGCAGGTAAAAAAAGTGAAGATGGCACAAAGTCTGGAGACAAAATTGCTTATTTGGGACATGAAAAAACACTGAATATGGCTAAAAACCAAGATGTTTAGGGGAAGACTATAGCAGAAAATACTAGATACATGAGCATTAGGACAACGCTAAGAATCTTGTTTCTATCCCTTAGCTAAGAGAGGAGGCCAGCTAAAACTGGAGACCTTCAGTATCCAGGGACCCCCAGTCTGCACCAGGGCATTCTGTTACACAGCTCTCTCTAACAACATGCATCTAGGAACACTGAAAGTGTATTGCATAATTGTTAAGATATTTACACCAGAGTGACTGAAGATAAAAGAAGGAGGAGGGGATGTTCCTGAAAATGCTGTGAGAACAGGGATCAAATGATGTGGCTGGCTTAATGAGGGAAGAAGCAGCAGGCAGAAAAAAACAAAGTTTGAGGTTGAATAGAAGGCACTGGGGAATAAAAGCTGTGATAGAGAGATGATGCCGTTTACTGACTGCAGATACTAATCTTTCACAGTTCAAAGATGGGGATTTCCAGGTGCTAACAAGGACCTGAGCGTGGCCAAGAGAGTGCGTGCCAGAGTGCCTGGAACTGAAAAAATATCGAGGAGGAAGCATTAAGAGGCCAGGGAAGCATTGCTGTTAGTTTACGGGAGCGTGTCAATTTCTTATCACAGAGCTAAATCAATATTAGCTGTTAGTAACTAAGGCACTAAAAACTATACTATTTTTAGTACTACAATCTTAATTTTACACATATTTATACAAAATATTTCTATGTGATTGTATCAAACTAAACATTCCAACACTTCCACTAAAATATTATACAGTTGATCATTGAACAATGTTGAGGTTAGGCAACCCTCCCACCCCCAGCCACACAGTCGAAAACCTATACATAACTTTGACTCCTCAAAAGCTTGACTACTGACAGCCTACAGTTGACTGAAAGCCTTTCCGATAACAAGCACTAAATTAACACACATTTTGTATGTTATATGATTTATATTCTGTATTCTTACAATAAAGAAAGCTACAGAAATGCTATTAAGAAATTCATAAGGAAGAGAACATATATTTACTATTCAAGAAGTGGAAATGGGTCTTCATCCTCATCGTCTTCATACTGAGTAGGCTGAGAAGAAGGAGGAAGAAGAGGGGTTGGTATTGCTGTGTCTGGGGTAACCAGGTGGAAGCAAATCTGCAGATAAGTGAACCCACACAGTTCCCACCTACGGTGTTCAAGGGTTAACTGCACTTAAGTTACTAAGTTATAACATCTTGATCGGTAAAAATTAAATGCTGAACATTTTAGGCTAATCTGTAATGCTTTAATATTGCAATGTGAACATGACAAGACTTTCAGGATGCACCTTGAATAAAATATACACCTATTAAGATGCCAAATTAGTGACAGAAAAAGTAAAATGTGATTAAATTTTCTTTAAATTCCTTCTAGATTACTCTTTACAATCAATAGAATTAGTGGGTTACCATCAACAAAAAAGAAGCATTGGATTTCCTTAGCATCAGAATAAAGGATAACCAAATTTTGTGATCAAACTAGGTTAATACATACTTCGGCAAAAAATATGTTAACTCAAAATCTTGTTAATATCAAAGCTATAGCAGGTTGTTTAAAAACTGGGACTCTCATGAAACAAGAGATAATAATGAAAACCCACAAAACAGGAAGCATAACATTTAAGTTGAAAAATTCTTAGAATAAAATGTCTAAATTATCTGATTGGAAATGTTAGGAAACAGAACTAATCACTGATATCTAAGTTTTGATGTCAACATAAATGATAGTGGCGATGGTGGTGGCACTCCCTCCCAGAATCAATTAGGAATGTCTCTCCTGCTATCAGCCTGGAGAGTCATCTTTCAGCAGGGTAAAGATAACTGTGTCTTATACAGGTGCCATTCTTCAGAGAAACTGAATAATACAGCTGGAGCAGAATTGAGCAAAAATGCATTTATATGAATGGATTATATTATCATTTTTCAATTTAAAGGACCAAGTTTTCCCTCCACCCTGTCTCTATTCCCCTTTTCACATTATCTGCAACTACTCCTCTCCACCCATTCGACTGCATTCACAAACTTTTCTAAGGATATAAGTGAAGCTGAATAGACAGTGAATTTAATAACAAATGAGTGGTACAGGCACTATATATTTTACCTTCATGTCTTAGACTGGGTGGCCTAAAATGCAGAAATTTATTTTTCACAGGTCTGGTGGCTGGGAAGTCTGAGAGAAGGTTCTTGGTAAGCGCTCTCTTCCTGACTTGCAGAAGGCTGCCTTCTTGCTATATCCTCAGATGGTGGAGAGAGAGATCATGTCTTCCATCTCCTCTTACACAGACATTAATCTCATTCATAAGGGCTCTACCCTCATGACCTCATTTACCTCCCAGAGATAAATTCCTCACATCATCACATGAGGAATTAGGGCTTCGATACCTGAACTTTGGGCCCATACAGTATTTGGTCCAAAGCACTCTCCATCAACAGTAGCAATTCCTCCATAAGAAAGTAACTAAATGACATTGTAACTGCACCAGGCCAGCCTGCACGCTGCCAGTGTGACTAAATCAATTCCTCACGCACACAGGCAATAAAAATGCAGACCCCCCTTAAGGCAACACAAAGAGACAGATACCCAGAGAAAGGGGATTGGAGCCCCTATGAAGCCCGTGCTTCCTAAGCCTAGCAATGGTTTGGCATTGCTAGGCTTAATCCGTCTTCTACAGGTGGTGCTTCAGGTGCAGAGGAGACCTGCAAAAGCTGCTAAGGAGCGACCCCACCACCACGCCTGCCCTGGTGCAAAGTCCCATGTGTGCCCTCTCTGCATATGGCGGGGTCTATAACTCTCTTATAGTCAAGAGAAAAGGATTTTCTCTTTTCAAATGTTAGCTTACCTAGATAGACTTGTAATTCTCAGAAACAAAAGACAGCATAAGGATAAGGATAATATCATTTCACTTTTCTGCTGGGGTGCTTTTTTTTTTAGTGACACAGGGTCTTGCTCTGTTCCCCAGGCTGGAGTGCAGTGATGCAATCATAGCTCACTGCAGCCGCCGCCTCTTCCAGGCTCAGCGATCCTCATGCCCCAGTTTTCCAAAACTGGGATTACAGACAGGTGTGCACCACCATGCCTGGCTAATGTGGTGTGGGTTTAAACTCTTTTTATTTGCTGACATAATTACAGAGTCTAACATGTGTTTCTCAACATAATTGCAAAAACCCTTCAGTTTTTATTTACTCAAACATAAATTCTAATTAAATGATTACAGCAGTTATGGCATAGTAGACAAAACAAAAATATTGAAACAAAAATCTGAGGAGGCATCTCATCCGCATGACCGCATCCCTGGGGGACCTGGTCTCATCACTGAAAATCTCCCTTGTACTATTGTGAGGATGGCCTAAGAGAGTGGATGAGAAAACACTTTGTAGATTCTAGAATGCTGTCAAAAATTGAATTGTCATTTTATTGTTTAATGGATCTTTTTAGATTGATAAAGAGCAATATAAATGTATGTCTATTGAGTTTTCCACCTCATTTGTTCACGTATGCTCTGACATGCACACTATCTAACAATGTGTGTTAACTTGTGCAGATGAGCTAGGAAAAATCAAAAGTATTTTCAGTTGATGCCCTAACTTCTGCTAACTCTGAAGATATTTAAGCACATCCCCCCAGAAGAGCATAGTCATGGCTCTGGCATTTACACACCATCAGTGGCTGTTGGCTCGAATCTTTTGCATCCTCCCCCGGGCTCTACTTGTCATCACAGGTATTAGGATCACCCACCCACAGGGGCAACCATCCGTGCAGTATGAATCTCATCCAAACTGATATTGTATCTACAAAGCAAATACATAAAATGTTTTTCTCATATGTTCAAATGCATATGTATGTATTCTATGAATTGTCTTTATTGACAATTCTTGCTTATGCAATAACTTTTCTCAACTTTTATGCTCTCCCTCTTTCTGGAATGACGAATAACATCTCATGCTTTCTTCTGAGGATTGCTTATCACTAGATTAAATCCACATGTAGAGACTCAAATTCATCAGAAGTTTTTTCTCTTCTCTGATTTGTTTGTTAAATAGTGTTTGTGAATTCATCACTTGCAATTTCTAATTTGTAGCACTAATTGCATCCACTTTGAATTCTGCATAAAATTATCTTCACAAAAACAGTGCAATTTACTGTATCATATTTTTATGAGTTTTCCATCACTTTTTCTTTTCTGATTCATATATTTTTAAAGTAATGCAAAACGTTTTTTAAAAAAATCATTCTTATTTAATAACATTTATTACACTTTATTAATCAATTGTTCCAAATATTGAGATATTTAATGAACGCTTTATATCATTACTTAACTTGTGTGATCAAAACAAGATCTATGTATTTACTACAACTAACGTAGTACTTGCTAGGAGCATGCCACTTGCCCAGGCTGGAGTGCAGTTGCAGGATTTTGGCTCACTGCAACCTCCGGCTCACAGGTTTAAGCGATCCAGTCTCCTGAGTACCTGGGATTATAGGCACTTGCCATGGTGTCTGGCTAATTTTTTGTATTTTTAGTACAGTCAGGATTACACCAGATTGGCCAGGCTGGTCTTGAACTACTGACCTCAGATGATCCACCTGCCTCAGCCTCCCAATGTGCTGGCATTATAGGCGTGAGCCACTGTGCAGGGACCTACCATGGCAGTTTTCTATGTGTGTTCAACAAACTTCAAAACAACAATGTGATGCAGATATGATTATTGCATAAGCTTCATAAATGAAGAAAACTGAGATTCAGAAAGAAAAGTTAATTGTTCAATGTTACATAGCTAGTATTTTACAGAATGTGAATATAAACTTACACAGTCTGTTTCTACAACTCATGCTTTTAAGAAATAAAATGCCAGTGGTTCCCAAACCTTCATGTATATAAGAATCATCTCAAGAATCTACTAAAATAGAGTTTCCTAGGTCTCATGATCAGATAATCAGAGATTTATGGTAGGGCTTCTGAATGTGCATGTCTAACAAACTCACAGATGTTACTGCTGCTGCTGGTCCAGGTACTATACTTTGAGACACACTGAGCTACATATACTGAGTCTTGTGAGGATAATCAAAGATGCCATAACCTGAATCTGAATAGCATTCACTATTTTCCCTCAGAAAACACTAAAACACTGTTCTGTTTTGGAAAAGATAAAACTTCACCAGCCAATATATTATATCTAACATGGTACTTTTAAATAATATATAGAAGCGTCTTTCAGTAAGGGTTAAAAGTCACATGGCTTTGAGTTTCAATTATTTTCCATGGAAGTTATGCTAGTTTGATATGGAGCACATCGTGTATCTTCCAGAAACTCCGTTTTGTACACTTGTAACATAGTCACACCATCTGCTACACTGAGTGGATTAACTGAGATAATACAAATATACTTGCTTAAGTAGTTGCCTTGTTAGAAGCTATTTTTCTTCTCAGGCTATTAAGAAGGAAAAGAAACATAGATTATTTAAACAAATCAATAATACGCAGCAAAGAAGAGGGGGAAATAGCATAAAGAAGAGGAAGAAAGACCTTGGAGGTTATACACCATATTGACAAACTCCTTGTTTCATCCAAGTGGAAGTTCAATTAATTTTATAACAAAAGTAACAATATTTCCTGACAATCTTTCTTGCTAATAGCTTGAGTAAAGTTATTAAAGGCCATTATACTCTCCTGAAATAGTCTGCTTCCAGTAAGAACTCATTAAGCACTTTAAACTGTGGGACATGATTATAGAGAATAGAATACTAATTGTTAAAAATAACTGAATTAATTCATTTCAGTATGTTGATATATAAAATTCTCTTACCCCATGTAATTCTTAAATATCACAATTCCTTTTCCTCTGATCTTTAGTGTTACCTATTTTGAATTCCATTTTCTTTGTTATATGTTAGTGGAATGTGGCATTACTTACACTTTTACTGTTAAATCCAATATTGGGCAAAAGTAGTGTAGGGAAACATTGTGGCATGAACAATCTGGCCACCATCAAAGCACAATCTGTACTTTCAACATGGGTCACCTTATCGATTTCCAGGTTTCTTTCAGTAATCACAAAGGTTACTGTCATGGCAAAACCAAAGTGTTTAGATTTCCTTTTATTCTATCTTGATATCTCCTGGTTAAAGATTGATTATTCGATGAAGGCAAATTCCATTTGAAAGAGCTTCTAAAATGGAACTTACAGGCATTGAAGAGTTGTCTTCAGGCGAATAGGCAAAACTAATATGTAATAATTAAAAGCCAGGATAGCAATTACCTTTAGGATGAGACATGACAACCCCTGGGTCGGGGTAATGCTCTATCAATGTCTTATTTTACTGGCATGTTGGTTACATGGATATATTCACTTAAAATCCATTGAGCCTTGGGCTTCTGATTTGTGTACTTTTCTATATATAGTTTAATTTTCAAATTTCAAAATTTTACTTAAAAGAATGTATGGTCCTAAACTCAGGTATTCTTCTGTGCTCCAATCTTCCATATTTATGAGGCAGGCAACTGAAACACAAAAACTACTTACTTGCTCCTATAAATTTTATTTTTGGTTTGCTCTTCAGAGCAGTATTAAAAAGACACCTTTTCTTGAAAAAAAAATTTTATTTCATGTTCTGTGGAAATACACATTTCCAAAGATTGTAAACTGATTCTTGTTATATGATGGCTCTTGGTTTCCTTGCTTTATGCAAGTCAAAAATCATCCCTGGATAAAAATCAGACACCTAAATTCAGAGGCATGATCCAGGACAAACCCATCCAGTTCTGGAAAAATAAAAATCTCCATCTTCTAGATTTATTTATGTTATTACTATGCTCCAACAGCATCATTTTGGTTTCTAAAGACTTTAGAATAATTTGTTTTCTCTAAACCAATTTGTATCATGTCAAAGTGAAATAGCAGTTTTATAACCACCTGGGGGAACAAGCAATCCCCTTCCATAAATAAAAAAGCAATCTGCATAAATATGTACTAAGATATCCCTATAGACTTTTAAAATCTAGTATATGGGGGAGGGGAGTGAGTACAAACAATTAAAAAAATATGTGAAACAAGTTCCAAACTTTTCATCATTTGCCATATTCTAATCATCTAATAAATCAATATAAATGCTCAACAAAGATTTGTACAAATATTCCTGTGGGATTAGAGCCAGCTAATTCAGATAAGCATGTATCTTCCCACTGAGCTGTATGCTCCAAAGTAGAAACTTATAAAAGGAACCCTCAGCAAATACGAATAACATGTTAGGAAGAGCCAATATATTAAATTTGAAAATTCTGTGCTATGTTGCATTATACTGCTCATCAAAGAATATTTTTACATTAGTCAGCCCTAAATGTATTTCATTCTTCTCTGTAATAGATTCATATTAACATGACAGATATGCAATTCGTGAAGCAGGAATGAATGCCTTCCCATTGACAAGTTGTCAGAAGGGCAAGGGAAATATCCCAGATGAGAAGAAGCAAAAACAAAAAAGTCAACAACAACATAGTCTCCGAAATAAACGTCTTCATTAATCCCTTTCCAGAAATAAACAGCGTTCTGAGTATTCAGGCTAACACTTAAAGCCTGAATCAAGCGAAAAGCTATTCTTGCAGCTAACATAATCTGCAAAATATTCTGTGTATCTGCCTTGTTTATTCCATGTTATCAGCTGAGTCACAATGAGTAACCTATTCACAAATTGGAATTTGGGTGTAATTATACAATGATCTTGAGCAAAGGTTCTCTATTATAATCACTAACATGACATCCTACTATGAGAGCTTCGATTGTGAGTTTTAAATATTTCATCAACTAGCCTCTCTGTACCAGTGTCACCTTTCGGTCCTGTGAAACCTGTATGGATGTTCATTCCAAGTATTTCGTGTATGCTTATATCCACGCTATCACATGTTATATTTCTTATCTTTTTTACCAATTCTACTATTTTATTTAAAATATTTCCCCCCTACTTCAAAACATTGGTTGTCTTCCTTTCTTTTTCTTTTATTTTTATTTTTATTGCATTTTAGGTTTTGGGGTACATGTGCAGAACATGCAAGATAGTTGCATAGGTACACACGTGGCAGTGTGTTTTCCTGCCTTCTGCCCCTTCTCCCATATTTGGCATTTTTCCCCATGCCATCCCTCCCCCACTCCCCCCACGCTGTCCCTCCCCTCTTTCCCCCAATAGACTTCAGTTTGTGGTGCTCCCATCCCTGTGTCCATGTGTTCTCATTGTTCATCACCCGCCTCTGAGTGAGTATATACAGTGTTTTCTTTTCTGTTCTTGAGTCAGTTTGCTGAGAATAATGTTCTCCAGATTAATCCATGTCCCTACAAAGGACACGAACTCATCATTTTTGATTGCTGCATAATATTCCATGGTGTATATGTGCCACATTTTCCCAGTCCATTCTATCATCGATGGACATTTGGGTTGATTCCAGGTCTTTGCTATTGTAAACAGTGCTGCAATGAACATTCGTGTGCATGTGTCCTTATAGTAGAACGATTTATAGTCCTTTGGATATATACCTAGTAATGGGATTGCTGGGTCAAATGGAATTTCTATTTCTAGGTCCTTGAGGAATCGCCACACTGTCTTCCACAATGGTTGAACTAATATTTCCTCCCACCAGC
>CM052648.1:186292070-186323937 GCA_028533165.1 Leontopithecus rosalia
CTTTTTCTATCTTTGTCCCAGAATGATGCCCGCCAAATGTCAGTCTGATCAGTCCTTTTTGAGGTGATTCTTTGGGTATACGGGGGTCAGGGAGCTGCTTGAGGAGACGATCTGTACTTTACAGGAGCTCAAGTGCTGTTCTGTGAGCTCTGTTGTTCATTCAGTGTTGCTAGGCAAGTACGTTTAAGTCTGTTGCGGCAGAACTCATGAAACCGGTTTTTTTCCTCAGATGCTCTGTCTCGGGGAGTTAGGGCTTTATTTGTGAGTATCCATTGCAGTGTCCTGCCCTGCTAGGAGGCAGTCTAGTCACTATTTGGCTGCCGAGGCTCCGCCCTGCTGGAGTGAGGTCCGCCCTTTTCCTGTGGGCTCCTTCCTGCTGTTTTGGGCTCCACCCTGCTGATGTGGGCTCTGCCCTGTTGGCGGAGTCTCTCTGTTATTGCGGGTTGCCTCAGCAACGGCTGACTGCGTCAGCAATGGGTGAGTACCTCAGTAGGGGCCGAAGCTCTCTGCCATGGCAGACGCCCCTCCCCCACCGAGCTGCACAGCCATGGCTTCAGCTGCTCCTGCAGTGGAACTCTCAACCCCGGGTACTCCAAGTCACCATATTGCTTGTCCCTGTTGGGGTGGGACCTGTGGAGCCTGATCACTTGGCTCCCTCCCTCTGAGCCTTTTTGCTTTTTTTTTTTAAGTTGTAGGGTTGACTCTCTCCTGGGTGCCTCAGCCACCGGCTGAAAGGGCACCGGGATCTGTGTGATTTCCCATGCAGCAACCCACTACGCTGGTTCACAATTCACCTCCCAGAAATCTCCTGGTCTGGTTCGCCATCCAAATCCCATTCAATCAGATGAACACAGCAATCTGCCCTCCCAAGTCTCAAATTGCCGGTTTAACAGGATGCCCAGACCCGCGTGTTTTGTGAGCCGTGCAGCTGTGCTGAGGCGCTGGCTGCTTGGCCGCACCAGCGGATACTGCTGTGCTTGCGTCCTGCGTCCCTCTTACACCTGGGCTTTTCCCTACTCTGTGGGCTATAAAGATCCGTCTGGAAATGCCGTGTGAACTCACCCTCTGCATCTTGACAGAGAGCTGCAATCGTGAGTTATTTCTAGAGCGCCATCTTCCTCCCTCTGATCTGGTTGTCTTCCTTTCTTTGGGAAATCTTTCCAGGTAGCCTTCATTCCGGTAAAAAAAAAAAGGTAGTAAAAGACAAAACTTTTTTTTTTTTTTTGATTTGGAGTCTTGCTCTGTCACCAGGCTGGAGTGCAATGAAACAATCTCAGCTCTCTGCAACCCCACCTCCTGGGTTCGAGCAAGTTTCCTGCCTCAGCATCCTAAGTAGCTAGGAATACAGGTGCATGCCACTATGCCCAGCTAATTTTTGGATTTGTAGTAAAGATGGGGTTTCACCATGTTGGCCAGGATGGTCTTGATCTCTTGACCTCCTGATCTGCCCCCCTCTGCCTCCCAAAGTTCTGGGATTACAGGTGTGAGCCGCTGTGCCTGGCTGAGATGACTTTCTTAATGTGATTTGAAACACATCAGAAAAAGCTCGGTTTTCTAGAAAACTTATGACTAATGTTTTAATTTCAATTTTTTTTATAGAAGCTTTACTAATTTTGACCAATTTGCTTTGTTAATATTAATCACTCATTCAACTTAATGAGCCTTTATTATGTGATAGGTTCAATTTATACAAATAAAATAGAATATGTTTCTTGCTTTCAGATTCTTCACAGCCCCAAGCAGAATTCAGAAGTGTGAACTAGTAATTGTAATAAAATATTTCGTAACTATTCAAATCAATGGGAAATCAATGAGGGAGCAATTAATTCTTCAGAGAGGGTGGGAAATATATCGGGAATATCACTAATGAATAACTGCTGTAAATCATTATTAAAGGATGAATTAAGATTTACAAAGAAATGAGACAAGAAAGGCCATTCTAGGCAGAATTTTAAAAAGTAAAAGCATTTAGTTATAAAACTGAGGAAAAGGATGTTTGGTTTGCAGAACTGTAGCAGTTCAGAATCACCAGATTTGGAGGAGCAAGAAGAGAAAGGACAGAAGTTGGAATTCAATTATCACGAACTTGTACATCATTGTACATTCTTGGACATTATCCATGAATGAGCAAGCATGGAGGGTCATGGTAAGGAAATGGAGGATGGGAGAGAAATGTCAGCAGGGGTGAGGGAATATTGGTGTTACTGTTCTTGTGCATTCATCCTTCTAGACTGCTAGCTTTTGAGGAGTTCTCCTCAGTGCACAGGCTCAGTGAGACCTGGGGCAAGCCATTCCCCCACTTTAGAGAAAGTATGAGTCACATTAAAGAGCTCAGGCTAATTTGCTCTTCCCTGGGGATATCATACTAGGGATTTTGCTTTCATCCACCTTATGATGAAGACTTTATCACAAACTAAATTACAATATACAACTCTTCATCTGGATACACCACGATGGAGTGTTTTGCTTTGATTCATACATTTTCCCATAGAGCAATCTTTCTTCTTGCTTGCAAATTTTCTCAGAGACCAGAGTACAGTCAATAGCCTGGCTAATTCCCTGCATTAATTCATGCATCTAACCCATATTTATTGTGCTATTATATGCCAAATACTGTTTTAGGCTTTAGAAAGAGAGTACTGAGCAAAACAAGCAGACATCCTTGTTATGGAGTTGCCATTTTAAGGGGGAAATAGGCAATAAATAAAATAAAGATTGGGATAAGAGCCACGGAGAAAAACAAATCAGAGAAGGTAGACAGAAAGTATATTTGTGGGGGGACAATTTAAGATAGGGTGGCAAGGCAAGTTGTATTGAAACGGTGACATTTGAATCAAAACTTGAAGAACCATGAAAGAGAATTGATGAGGTTATCTTGGGCATTCCAGGTGGAAGGAATTGCAGAGTGCCAAGGCCCTAGACAGAAGCATAATTAGGTGTGGACAAGCTAACTGGACCTGTTGGGACAGGCAATCAGAGGAGGAAGGGCACAAAAGCAATTCCATCGTTCTAGTTGCTTTGGTTAAAAAAGTGAAATCACTCTTGAGTCTCATTGTTCTCCCCCACTACACATGCAATTCTCAGCAACACCATTTACTCCTTCCTCAATATAAAATCAATTTCCACATTTCTGATAACTTGACGTGCCGCTACCTGGGTTCTAGATAACAGCACCTTTTGTCTAGATAACCATACTATCAACCAGGAGATTTCCCTTTTGTACCATTACCCCCTTCAGTGTATTATGAAAACAGCAGTGGAGTCACACAGCCACAAGTGGTTTTGCATTTCCCAATGTCCTTCTAATAATCATCAAGGAGGATATTAGATTATTCTAATAATTATCCACCTCCCCCACTCCCTGACTTCATTCCCTTTTAGGAGCACTCATGGGGCCTTTTTGTTTTCTTAGAGAGTGTGTCAGGCACACTCTCCAGCCAGGGACTCCAGCTTCAGTTCATTCTGTCTGGACTATATCTATAAACTTGGTAAGCTCAAAGAAGGAAATATTTTTAGAAGCACTCCAAGTTTCTACTGCAGAAAACTCTTATCTACCAGTTCTAAAGAAATAGAATGGGGAACATGGGTAACTACAATCCATGGGTAACTTTTAAAAAACTTCTTTTTGCTTTTTTTACTGCAATTTCATTTTTTTAAATTGCATTTTAGGTTTTGGAGTACATGTGCAGGGCATGCAAGATAGTTGCATAGGTACACACATGGCAGTGCGTTTTGCTGCCTTCCTCCCCTTCACCCACATTTGGCATTAATATCAAGACTTTTTTTCCTTGTTGGACTTGTGATACACATAAGAAATATTTAAATAACAAATATCAATTTAAGTTGATTTAAGATTAATGAGGAAGCAGAAACAGTAGGGTAATAGATGTAGGGACATGGGAAAAAGACAGTAAGATCTTGGAGGTGAAAAACAAGCTTTATTTTCTTGACAGGTTTTTTTCTTAGTATTATTCTCTCTTATGACCAGATCTTTTTTTACATTGGATTTGTGAATAAGATGCTTATTGTACTTCACTGTTTTGTTAAATATCTCAAAAGTTCTTTACAATTGCCAATACACTTATTTCTCTGGATTTTTATAAACCATTGGGTTTTAAATGCTTTATTTAAGATCAGACTTCAAAGAATATTCGACAAATGATTTTACAATGGAAACAGCTTCTAGAATGCCTCTAGCACTGAAAAGCATAAATTCATTTTAAAGTATAGCTAATTCAAGATTTTCTGATAGTGCCCTGATTATCAATTATACTTAAATAAATTACCTAAGTTTTTATTATATTCTCAACTTCCATTTATTGTAGCAAATTTATTAGAGTGTAGCAGGAAGAGGCAGTATATTCAATACTTGTCTTTTCCTTTATTATTTCACTTATATTTATGCAATGAAATTGAGGATTCATTGGCATTGCTATCATAGCTTACTATAATAAGCTATTGGCATCTCTTCAAACATAAAAATACTATTAAAAATAGCTGTAGCAAATTTTAAATAACTGTACATGCAGCTCATGTTTTCAGAGAAAATTTAGAAAAGTCCCAGAAACCTGGTGTTAGACCTTGGCTAGGAAATACATTTTTGAAACCTAAAACTAAATCATTAAAAGTAAAAACTTAAAAACCTAGTCTTTAAAAAAAAACCCAGCATTTTCTTAAATTTTACCTAAACTTTTGCCAAATCTCTCCTAAAATTGTTCTCTTATGTAAAATAATAATAATAAATAAAGCTCTAATGAGAAGTTCCATATATAACTCATTGTCCTTATATCCACATCCCAAAGTAGTAGATTCAACACATGCCTGAGCTAAGCGCTGGCCCCGCTGTCACCATTGGCTCTGGTCACTGTTGAAAGTGCCTTTGTCACTTTGTCTTGGATGACTGTGTAGATGTGACTAAAATATGTAATGCATTTTTTCCAAGCAATTAATTCTTTTTTTCAGTTAGCATAGACAGAGTCTATTAAGCAATTAACTGTGGTTAACTCAATTACAGAAAACATAATTCATCTGATTTAGAAACCTAACTGACAAGGCAAGTGAACTTTGGCTAACCTCAGTGGGATAGAAATGGAGAGTAATAAGGCCATAAGGACCAATCATCCTAGAAGAATCCACACAGGAACAACTTTGGGGATACTCAAACGTGTGGTCAAGTGTTTATGACTTTAGTATGTTTGGGTTGCTAAAAATTTTATTTTTTCTTACATGAAAGTTTATCTTTACCAACAAGTGTACAATAAATTCCATGTATTCACATTAATTATTGATAAAAATTACTACATGTTCACTAAAACCTCTATTAGCTGATTACTTTCACATCGTGCAGTCTAGGACAGTGTTCATTTTCGGAAATGTTTGATGGTAACATCTTACTCTTCAATTTTTACTTAGAAAATTCACTCTCCTATCGCACTGAAAAGAAAAATTTTATAAACTAAAATGTATTATTAAATCTGTGGCAAGTTTAAGATTTCAAAGATCCTTGCATAAAGATTATTAAATGTCTATCACATGTATTTTGTAAGATTTTTAAATACTAAATTAACTCTGATTATTTTTTGTTTATTTGAGGCACAATATTTTCTTGGTATATTAATTTTAATTTAATCAAAATCCTCAAAACTCTTTTTGTGACATCCATAGAAGGACACAGGTTCCAAGGAAAGAAAGGGTACATATGAATGACAAATATCCAGGTGGAACCTAATGGTTAATAAAATAATGTTCACCAGTAATGTATTAGAATTTTTATAGTACTCAATACCTCAAGATCAAAAAACAGGCTAAATTAATACCAAACAGATAGAGTTAGTATTATTTAGGGTTAAGGGGTCTTTATACTGATGTTCTTACTACTCAAAACAGCTGTGGTAGATATGAGAAGAAAGAATTATAAATAGTGCATCAAAGCCAGGACAAAAAAGAGGGTGGATGTTGGTGAGAAAGAGGACAGTAGGTGCATGGGAGAGGGACAGAGGAGCAGCAGAAATTGAAGAAAAGATCTTCCCATAACGCCATGGCTAAATTGTGAACCATCTTTCAAAGTAAGGGTTGTGTATTTTTTTTGCATCAGCATCTCCAGAACTCATCAGAGTATTTGACAGATTAACTGCAATCTGAGTGTGAGGCAAAAATGGGCAGCTTGTTGACTTTAAAAATAGCATTACTAAATCTTTTTGAACATTGACCAAACATCTAATTCATGCTTGGGGCATGTGGAAGAATTCCCTAATTTTTTTTTGGCTTTAATTTCCTTATATCTCTGCTTTAATATAAGCTGGCTTTAATATAAGCTGGCTTCTTCAGGCTCCCTCCTTATTTTACTTTCCCTTTGCACTTTTGGTGACAAGATGCTTGATATATTTAACTGTGTAAGCTTGCTTGTTCAATCAAAGGAGTTTTGCTTGCAGAGATTTTCTATGTCCAAGGAAATTCTGATTCAAGATTGGCTTCTTCTCTTCCTTAACTTCTATTTCTTGCCTCTGAGAAACGATGAGGTAGATACAATTTAACTTTACATTGACCCTAAAATGGTATACTCAGGCAAATTCAATTACATTACTCAGCCAGGCAGCTCATGAATGTGGGACTCAACACTCAGATTACAGACTAATTGTGCAACAGAAAAATCAAGGATAGGTTAACAGAAAGAGTTCACCAACACACTAGCAAAAGGAGTAAGGGGTAGAGTCTAGATATCTAAGCTGAAAGTCAAATTAGGCAGATCACCACAATGTGGAAAGAGAAATGTGCCGTGGAAAGTTTGGGTTCTGCCGTAGATCATTTTTGAGACATTTTTCAGTCATTGCTGTGAACTTCAGTTTCTTCAATGACACATAAGGCAATGAATTAGGAGTATATGAAATCTAATTTTTTTCCAAATACAGTTTTATAAATATTGACATTTTGCAGTATACCCAGTATTTTGATTATGAATGTAAAATTATATAAACAACATATATGAGATTGTATTTTCCTTTACCTTTGTTATAAATCGATCAATATAAAAATGATAGCTAAATAGATTATAGGCTCAAAACAGTAAATAATTTCCTTTCCCTAGAAATTGAAATACTCCAGTAGAAAGTTTGTTTTTGTTAAAAACTTAAAATTTGAGAATATAAAATACATTTATTTTCTGTAGAGAAAGTAATAGCATCCTGAATCATTACTTAAGCTTTGTTCAAGGATTTTTATGTCTTCAAATATACTTTGTGATATTTTACTTTCTCTAGTTATGTATAAACCTAATAAAGAAGTGGATATAATAGCTACTTTAGGATAAACTAAAGATAGGAAAATAATTATATTTTTATATAGAATGTGTCAGCTATCCTCTAAATGCCTATAGTGGTATCAAAGCTAACACATGCTAATTTAGCTAGGTATCAGCAATATGCTGGCAATTAGTAACAGTGCTTTTAAGCAATCACTGAAGTTACAACACAAGCCCCACGGTAGGCAGCACAAGTTACATTCTTTTCTTCTTCATCACTCTTCGTAATTTTTAGTGGGAGAAAGAATAGTCCTTTTCAGCTTATCTATTGCTACATAACTAATCACCCTGAAAACTCAGTGGTTTAAAAATAACGATAATTTCATTAAGTTTCAGGGTTTATGGGGGACCAGAACTAGGAAAGAGCTTGGCTTGGTGTTACCATTTCAGAGTCTTTCCTTGTGATTGCATTTAAGTGGTGGTTGATATTGTGTAGGGAGAGGAACAGAGGGTGGTAGGAGAGCAGGTGAAAGCTAATGTGGCGTCCCTATCCTTTAAACTAGCATCAGGGTCTCTCAGGGACTAGTTTGGGTTTCCTCACAACGCAGTGGCCTTAACATAATCAGATTGCCAATATGATGGCCGAAGGGTCCAAGGGCCTGCAGTCCGGTGATCAAGATGATCAAGCTGTAGAAAGGGCCAGTATTCCAGTGATTGGGATGATCAAGCTGATTAGGAAGAATAATTAGTCTGTAAATATTGTTTACCTTTGCCATATTCTGGCAGCAAGGAGCAATGTACAGGTCTCACACACACTTAAGAGGAGGATGTTTTTGACAAGGTCTGGGACATTAGTGGCGTCCTTAGAATTCTTCCAACTACAGGTAACAGCATTGGAAATTAAAGTTTAAGATGTCCCCTGAACTGCAAAATAATTTTAGGGTAATGATGGCCAACTGACTCTTTCACATACGAATTCTATCATTCCCTCTCTATTTTCACCACATTTTACCCAAGAGGTACCTGTCTAGAATAACTGGTTATACTTAACTGATGTTTTCCTAATATACATTGTAACTGCTCCAATATATAAAGTTGCATTGTATTCTGAATATGTTAACAAACAACATTAAGAATCAAAATAAAATAAATGGAATTGTTTTCCTTTTATCAGAATGTGCAGGCAAGCAAGAAAGACACAGAGTAACACGGAGGGAAATAGAGATCATTTTGAAAGGAGAAGGCTGTGAATAAAAATTAGCTGGAATGTCAGTCATTATGTCAGAACAAATGTCTTCTAAGAAGAAAATTCTGATTGATTTCCACATAATCACTCTGATTGTGGAGTCAGCCTGAGCCACACATGAGCCATCTCTTCCACTGCTGTTGACTGTGCCTGCAAACAACCAAGAAAACATAAATCAGGGAGAGGAAATGACTAAAGTATGGATTTAAATGTTTCTATTTTTACAAGGCTGTAGGCTCCACATTTCTGTTGACAGTTTTAATGACACCAGCAACAATTTGGGGCAGCCATCCTCGTAATGTCTCTTAACCTTTTCTGTCGTTTATGGGAAGCAGTTTACAGGTACTTCATGATCAGAGAAAGAACTTGTTCAATTTATTATTTAGTATTTAGTTCAAAAGAGAGCTATAAAAACTGTGTTTTTTTTTCTAGTTTCAAGGGTTGCTGTTTTGAGAAAAATATTCTCCTAATAAAATTTGTGGGCTGGGCGTGGTGGCTCACCCCTGTGATCCTAGCACTTTGGGAGGCCAAGGTGGGCAGATCCGAGGTCAGGAGTTTGAGACCAGCCTGGCTAACATGATGAAACTCCTGTCTCTACTAAAGATACAAAAAATTAGCCAGGTATGGTAGCACAAGCGTGTAATCTCAGCTACTGGGGAGGCTGAGGTGGCAGAAGAATCACTTAAATGTGGAAGGCACAGTGCCTTTTAGGGTGCCAAGATCATGTCACTGCACTCCAGCCTGGGCAACAAAGCTAGATCCTGTCTCAAAAAAAAAATGCACACACACACATATGTAAATAATTTAGTGAGTGGAGTACTTTCAAGGTAAGAGTTAGGAAAGGTAATTGAAGTAAACTAGCACTTGAACCTGGGAGGCAGAGGTTGCAGTGAGCCGAGATCTCACCATTGCCCTCCAACCTGGGTGACAGAGCGAGACTCTGTCTCAAAAAAAAATGCTATTAATCTAGACAAAACATATACAAAACTTAAACGCATCTAGTAATATATACAAAAGTTACATAGCTCAATTAAACAATTTCAATATGAAGAAAGGCAAAAGACACTTCCCAAAGATGAGTAACCATAAGGTCAGTGACCAACTAAGATGATTAAGTAGATTAAAAAAAATACCCACATATTTTGTCTGTTCATTTACTCACCTAACATTAACATTTACTGGGCACCTTTATGTGCTCGATGTAGTAGTACATGGAACACTTAACGCAACTTTAAAGACATATATATACTTTAATCATAATTTTAAAATGGAACTCCTCCTTGTTATTAAAGTGAGGCAACTTAATTTTATTTCTTGGTGACACCGTTTGGCCATGTCCCTATCCAAATTGAATCTTGAATTGTAGTTCCCATAATCCCCAAATGTCGTGGAAGAAACTTGTTGGCAGTTAATTAAATCAGTGGGGCGGTAACCTCATGCTGTTCTCATGATAGCGAGTGAGTCCTCATGAGATCTGGTGGTTGTATAAGGGGCTTTTCTCTGTTTAGTACTTCTTTTTGCCATGTGAACAAGGACATGTTTGCTTTCCCTTCTGCCATAAATATAAGCTTCCTGAGCCCTGCCCAGCCTCAGGACTGTGATTCAATTAACCTCTATCCTTTATAAATTACCCAGCTCTGGGTATGTCTTTATTACAAGTGTGAGAAAAAACTAGTACAGTAAAGTGGTATGAAGGGAGTGGGGCACTGCTATAAGGATACCCAACAACGTGGAATTGATTTGGGAACTGGGTAACAGGCCCAGGTTGGAACAGTTTGCGGGGCTCAGAAGAAGACAGGAAAACTTGGAACAGTTTGGAACTTCCTAGAGACTTGTTGAATGGCTTTGACCAAAATGCTGATAGTGATGTGGACAGTGAAGTGGTCGTCTCAGATAAAGATGAGGAATTTGTTGGGAACTGGAGCAAAGGTGACTCTTGCTATGCTTTAGCAGGAGACTGACAGCTTCTTGCCCCTGCCCTAGAGATCTGTGGAACTCTGAACTTGAGAGAGACAATTTAGGGTACCTGGCAGAATAACTTTCTAAGCAGCAAAGCATTCATGAGGAAGTGGAGCATAAAAGTTTTTAAAAAATTGCAGCCTGAAGATGCAATAAAAAAAGGAAAACCCATTCTCTGGGAAGAAATTCAAGCCCACTGCAGAAATTTGCATAAGTAATAAGAAGCCAAATGTTTACTAGCAAGACAGTGGGGAAAATGTCTCCAGGGTGTGTCAGAGTCCTTCACGATGTGAAGCAGAACAGGGCCATGGTCCCTGCTTTAAACTGGAAACCATCCTGCTTCCCAGGCTTTTGCATTTTGGACCTGCGATAGGGGCCGCAGCCCTGATAATTTCTGAGTTGACTTTGGGATCAGTCTTCCATCATCTGGGACAATAGGTCCTAGATACTGTTAAATGGCTGAGTCACTACATCAGATGGTCCATTGGTCACGCCTTTGGTCTTCTCTTGCAAAAATACTTCCTCATTCTTTCTAATATGGATAGACTAAGGACTTTCCAAATATTTAAGTTTTGCTTTCCTTTTAATTAAAAATTCCATCTTCAAATTCTCTCTTCTCACATTTCACCAGGATCAGCAAAGAGGAATGAGGCTACTCTTGCAAAATATTGTTTAGAAATTGCTTCACCCAAATATACAATTTCATCACTCACAAGTTCTACATTCCCCAAAATATCAGGACAGGAGCACAATTCAGCCATGTTATATGTCACCTCATAACAAGGATAGACTTTTCTCTGTTGTCCAATCCCATGCTCCCCCAAAAAATCTAGGAACACATCAGAATGGTCTTCACCACCCATCTTTCTACCAACAGCTACCAGTGATCACTTAGGCGTTATCTAAGACTGAGGCTTTCTCTACTTCTCTCCTTTTATATTTTCTGAGTCCTCTCCAGAATTACCAATCAAGATACATAATTAAATGGAATAGAACCAAACATTTGTCATTTAAAAATATCAACTCTGAGCTCATCCAAACATTTATTTATGTTATTCATACATAACATGAAATGTATTTTTATTACATTAAATCTGTTATACAAAAAAATTTTGTTAATATTGTAAAATGTTTAAAATGGACTTCCTTGTGTCATATTATTAAAATGTCTGCTTTAACTCACATTCTCACTCAGATAAGAACTTTAATATTATTTAACAATTATAAAACTATGTATTTTACTCCTTCTGACAGGCCACCTTGGGGCCCCTAGGAGCTTGCCTTCTATCAGAGTGAGAAAGCCTTGCAGGCAAGAAGCAATGTAACTGAGGCAGGAGTGGGGCATGAATGAAAACCAGCCCTCCATTTCCTTGTGAAATCCAAAAACTGTGGCTTTCCCTCTTTTTTGCACTCATACAGCATTGCCTTTTGTGACAAATCTTTCTCCTGATTTTCCTTTGTTTAATTATTGCTTGTTTCCCATCAACACCAACTCACATAAACTTGGAAGTGGTGTTCCACCCCTGGGAAATATTTACTAAACTCATAGCTAACATTGGTTTCTTATTTTTCTTTTTTAATCTTACAGCATCCATTGAAACAACTCTCTATAAAGATACCTTTAACTAATTCCTAGAGATGAAGAATCTTGAGGATTAGAAAATTTAAGTGACTTGTTCAAAGCCATGCGAAATATTTAAACATTCGCATACTATTCGCAACCCATTTAAGACATTATAAAGTACATAAAAGTATACAGTAAATGATAAATTATCATGCAATTGTGTAACCAAAGTGTCAAATGGAGCCTTCCTACTTCTCTGGAAACATAAATGTGCTTGGTTCAAACGCTCAATTTGGTAGTCTTTGAAGTCCAAAGCTTCCTGTAATTTCTGCTAATTACAAGCACTTTCTGTCTTATGACGTATTCTGCATCAGGCTCCTGCTTCAACATGTGCTGTTCTGAAACAGCCAGTGTTAACTCAAATTCAGAATCACAGTAGATTATCTCCAAAAATGTCAGTCCCCCAAAAGCAATAGGGAACCATGCAAATTTTACAGAAAAGATTACAAAAGAAGAGAGTTCTTAACCCTAAAGTTCACAATGTAGAATTACTATGAGACAGTGAAGTTCTCCTAAAAGTAGTTTCTAAGTTGCGTCATTACCAATTGGTAACTATTCAGCAACTGGGTCTCCTGGGGGGAAAAACACCCTTATTTGTAGTATCTGCTAAGTAATGTGGTGTAAATATCCCACTGTAGTCATATTCAGACTATTAATGACATCGCTGAACTCAGAGCTGGAATTGAGAGAACAAGTGAGTAATTGGCTCTTGCAAGCCTCTGTAGACAAACTCCGGCACATCGCTGCCTGTTACCAGAGAACTTTCTCACTGAACTTCTTCAGTGCATGTCCCAGCCTCTCTTACTTTACTTTTCTTGCCCTGAATCATCACTACCAGCCTCATCCCTGGAGAACTTTAGTATTTCTTCCCTTGAATATAATGCCTCTTAGCTTCTCTATACTCTATGACAGGTCTAAAACATGCTCACAAGTTCTTTGATTCACCTCCCTCACATGGATAGATAATCAATCTTAGTAACTCTCTTGTGATCAGTAAAATGCAGTAGAAATGTCTTACTGTAACTTCCAAAACTAGTTATAAATAAGCCAGACATTTCTGCCTTGGATTCTCTTGGGACCCTCTTTCAAGAATATGCCAGCCACTGGAAGAAATTCTAAAGGCCTAACACTGCTATGCTGCATAGACACGTGGAGGTGATCCACTTGTCATCCTCAGCTGAGTTACCAGTCAACAGCCAACATTTGCTACCAGTCACATGAAGAAGCCATACCATGTTCAGTTGAAATAGACTCCACATAATTCTAACACCAGCCAACATATGTCATACACACAGGAAAACTTCCAACTCTGCCAGGCCAAACCCTTTCCAATTTCCTTTCCCAACAATTAGAAGCAAAATAATTTTTTTTTAAGTTACTAAGTTTGACCTTCATTCTAACTTACCCAACTTAAAAGAAAATGGTTGGGTTTATTGAGATCAAGTATTTCTCTTTACATATAATTGTAAAGAATTTTTTAATGATAATTTTAACTAATACAGATCTTAGTAATATTATATCCCTGCTTGAGAAAATGCAGAATAAAGAACAAGTCTAAAATACGGTGAAGAAAACTCAGCTGCAAAGATCAAGTTTCTAATTTTGAAACTGGTATGATTTCACAGGGCACCCTTAAATAATACCTTTGACAAACCTAGGTATGGCTCCCTACTTTCCATCCCAGGTTTCTGCTCAATAGAATCCTTTACGCTATCTAAATGTCTCCCAGGAGTAAGGGAGAGGATACAAATGACAGAATGAACTCTACTGCCATTGTTGAGTCAGAGCTAAGGCACAGAATGAATGGGGATGACAATACACAATTACATTGGTTTGTTTGTAGCTGGAGAATCCTAGACCAGATAATGCGAGAAGACTCTTCCAGTTTGAGAATTCACTGACTCACTTTCTTCTTCATAGATTTTTCTGGTACTAAGATTCTTGACCTTTGCTTTCCTGAATTCTGAGATTTTTATAAAGGTTTAAATTGACACTGCTTTCCGTCTTCATTCACAAAGATATTTCCCTTTGTTCTAACCATAGAACTAATCTCAGTCTGTAAAACACCCAGATTAATGGAGACAAAAACTCTCTTGTGCTTAAGGAGAACTGAGTTGCACCTAGAATGCCATCCACAAGGGGCAAGAACACCAGCTTGACTACACACAATCTTTCATCAAATATGGCATAAATTTAAATTGGAATCAGGCCAGGTCCTACTGTTACCACTTTAACCAGGGACCATAAACCAGTGTGTGAAGAGTGAGGAGTCACATATTTGTCTGGTAACACTGTGCCTGCAGGATGCTGGTGATAAGTGGCAGAAGCTTCATTACCATAAAATGACAATGCCAAATTAATTCTAATTATCCTGATCATTGAACATTTAAAGGAAAATGAAGACATTAAAGGTAACTAATTACTAGGAGGGCCATTGCTGAGGATGAATTATGAAAGATTTTAAACAAAGACGTTGTAAAACAATGGGTTCCAACTGCCCAAATCTTGTCAGTTTGTTTATTTGTACTGAGCACATTGAATTTACATACCAGAAAATTGCAAGTGATTTGGTTGTTAAGGGAATGTGAAAGAAGTTCTGTGAAGAAGTGCACCCTCATTTGTGTTTCTGAAAATAAGAAGTCACAGTTAATTGTTTCTAAACTAGTATCCTTATCAGTTTTCAGACCAAAATATAAATTAGAAACAAAGAATATGAAGAATGGGAGCATTACTTAGGAAACTGACTTCTGAATAATTGTCAGCTTCACGAATGTCCTTGCACTGAGCAGTAAAGTACAGCAGTTCTGGAATTATCATCATTTAAACAGATGACAAGGGAAAAAGAAGAAATGATAGTCCAATTAAACAATTACAGTTAGTAAACAAGTTAGGAAAATACAATTTTGCTGACCAGAAAACCTAAATTTGGTAATCTTTTCTTGATCTGGAAGAGTAGTGTTCTTATTTCCATCTCCCCAACTTGTTCTTCAGAAGTAACTCAATAATTATATTTTCATCTTCTAGAAAAAGGAAGAAGGCTTGACTAAGCAAAAGTTGTGTTGTTATTCAACAGCTAGGCAGTGAGATCAAAAGGTGGACTTTTGGAAAGTTGGTATGCATCAGTTCAAACATATTTCCTACTTGAGACCAAACAGCTTTCACATTATAAAGATTCAGGCTCATGCAGCAACTTGTTTGTGAAATAAATTAAAACAAAACAAAGTCAATTTTTCTTTGTTGTGATATATCCCAGTGCACTGCATTGCCAAATTTAGGTGGAGCAAAAAGTCAAATATTGGAATTGTTAATAAGCAGTATGTTTGTTTTAAATTACCTATGAGCTAAGTTGCTTAGGGATATCTTGCTTTGAATTTAACAAAGTATTTATTTTTTTAAAAAACTGACAAGAAATAGTTGCATCTTCACTAAGGTCTATGTCAAATTCTTGAGTTCAAATGCTTTTTATACATAAACTTTATATTTTTGATACCACCCCTTGCTAGGATCCTCCCATTTCTTCTGGGTTACTTGTAAAACCAAGACCCATCTAGTTATATTATTTGGAGTTAATAAACCACTGAAGGACCTTCAAATATTGTTTATGATTCACTAAGAGTGATTTCCCCTTTCCAAGTCACTGCATTTTGCACTGGCCAATTTAAATATCCACATTCCTTTAGTTAGTTGAAACAAAAGAAAACAACATGTGTACAAAAGCTATGGAACATCAGCAATGCAATATATTTCAACCACAAACTTGAAGGAAGGAGCCATTTCCATCTTGTCTACGATTGTATTTTGGGTATATTAGTTACAGACTAAAATCATGTACAAAATTATAAACAATTACTTGCCCAATAAATGAAGTCTCAGTTCATCATCCCAGTGTTGTTTATTTCTTATGTTACTCTTTGTTTTATTCATTTAATTCTTTATTTAGCCACTTGATCAGTCAACATATATCTCTTACATGGGCATTGCCCATCAATTACAAAAAAAAAAAAAATTATTACATTTGAAGAGCTGCATTATCAAGGATCATCAATACAACGCTTAATCAAGTACCAATAGAGTATCTTAACCCACAAAAGTGAAGTGAACCAAGATTCCAGTTAGAATGTGATCTGCCAGAGGAGAATATCCATCTGAGTGCAATGTGGCGTATTTTCACCATTTTAACAATATCATACCTACCTAAAAATGTGCCAAATAGTAATATAAGATAGATCTACATAAGATTTAGTTAACTCCATTTTCAGGGAGGGTCAGCAAAGAAGATCAAGAGAAGCTGGTGCCTGGAAATAGGCATGAACATGAGCCTGCGTATCCTGATTTAGTGTGGAGCTTTTCTAAGCTCTTCAGTCCAGTCCAACCACTGTAGGCAATATTTTTTTTTTTTTTTTGAGACGGAGTTTCGCTCTTTTTCACCCAGGCTGGAGTGCGATGGTGCGATCTCGGCTCACCGCAACCTCCGCCTCCTGGGTTCAGGCAATTCTCCTGCCTCAGCCTCCCGAGTAGCTGGGATTATAGGCACGCGCCACCGTGCCCAGCGAATTTTTTGTATTTTTAGTAGAGACGGGGTTTCACCATGTTGACCAGAATGGTCTCGATCTCTTGACCTCGTGATCCACCTGCCTCGGCCTCCCAATATTTAATCATGTAATTGCATTTTACGTGTTTTTTTCTGTTCCACGTCTTCACCACCTGGAAAAACAAAGAAAAGGGAGAATCTTGCTCATGGTGCTTTAAAAAGGCCTGGATGCAAAGAAAATAGATTTTCCAGGATCTCTCTCCTTGACTCTACTGCTATAGCTGGAGGAGTTGGGCCTGACCCAGGGATAAATGGAGTAGTCAGCACACACGTCTATGGTATGTCAGGCTCTATGGTTGGCATTGCAGATACAACATTAAAGACACCCCTGCTTCAGCTGGACACAGTGGCTCTTGCTGTAATCCCAGCACTTTGGGAGGCTGAGGCAGGCAGATCACTTGCGGTCAGGAGGTTGAGACCAGCCTGGCCAGTGTGGTGTAACACCATTTCTACTAAAAATATAAATAGCTAGATGTGGTGGTGGGCACCTATAATCCCAGCTACTTGGGAGACTGACGGGGGAGAATCACTTGAACCTGGGAGGTGGAGCTTGTAGTGAGCTGAGATCACACCACTGCACTCCAGCCTGGGCAACAGAGCAAGACTCTGTCTCAAAATAAATAAACAGATAAATAAAGACACCCCTGTTTAGAAAGCTGCATAGACTTTGAGCTAAGCTAAATGAAATAAAAAGAAAAAAAGATTCCAGGGAAGAAGTTTTGAAGTGAAGGTTGATTGACTTAAGTAAACTCTAGAGGGATTAACACAGAAAAAGGCTGTTAGAAATTGTAGGACTAAGGAAGAAGTTTGATTACCAGGATCTAAGGGTGCCTGTCCTTGCAGGAACAATATTTTTAAGTGTTTAGGCATTAGCTATAGAAGAAAATATCCCAAATCTAGGTGGATAATTCAAAAAAGTATGACCACTAAATGATGAGACATATATTCGAACCTATGTTTTTCAACATTCTCTTTTCTGTCTTTATAAGCAAAGCTGCAGGCTCTTGAGTCAGATAAGATTGTATCTAAGCTCCTGTTTCTCCTCTCACTAGCTATGTGAGCCTGTCAATATTACTTAATTTTTTTTGGTGTATATTTCCTCAGCTCTAAGGAGACACAGTAATAATTACTCACACAACTGCTATGATAAATCTGTCTAGTCTAAATAATTTAACATAGGATCTAGTTTGTGGTAAGTCCTCAAAAAATGTTCTCCTGTCTTAATTTTTATGAAGTGGCATTGACAATTGGTTGGAAGCTAACTGAACTAGAAGTATCCATAGACTTAATTAAATATTACATATGTAGACTTTGATGTTTTGTTAGCCCCAGCAGCAGCTTTCTTGTGGCAAAAGGAAATTCACATACCACTTGGGGGAACCGCCATCGTCTCGGCTTAGGTCAGGCTGACTACATCCCCAGCCCCAGGAGATGGAGACAAGTATGAACAGAAGGACTCCAAGGGAACATTATTTTCACAGACTTGGCGACATGTAGCTGAGTTCAAAGCTTGTACCCCTTGACACAACACAAAATAAGTCAAGAGACAGGAAGAAATACCTAATGTAGATGATGGGTTGATGGATGCAGCAAACCACCACGGCACATGTATACCTACGTAATAAACCTGCACCTTCTGCACGTATATTCCCGAATTTAAGGTATAATTTTAAAAAAGAAAAGAAATCACATTCTCTTGTCTTCATCTGATTCTTCGTTGATTATGGTCCCAAAGTGGACTGTGTACCCTCACCCACATTTGTTATTGCCCCCTTGCTGATTTCTAAGTGGAATAATAATAGATTAAAATAGTGCAGTAATAAATGCAGAAGATTTATAGTGAGATTTTAAATGGAACTACCATTGTAATTGTCTTTAAGAAAAAGAATTCCAGGCTTTGGGTTATATCTTATATCCCCTTACATTTTAGGAACCCAAATGGCCATTTATGCATATGTATTCTTTTCCTTGTTGCCTGAAACATGTGCCCAAAGGCTAGAAAGCACTAGGGAGATACACTAACTTTAGTGAGTAAATATCTGCTTCTTGTTGGCAAAGGACCTTGGGGCTTTAGTGACAGGTAGTATGTAAATGTAAAATTGGCTGGGAATGAAAATAGCTTAGAGCTCTCTCAAAGAGCAAAGCTATTAACCTAAGGGTTCTCATCAAATTCTAGCTCAGGCAGGTTTGCCATGATGCAGATTTAAATGAGTGCCTTCTCATCTGAAAGCTACATGACTCAGGTGAGCAGAGTGCATGTAGTTGTCCTGTGTCTTACTGCTAGTTGACATTGAATGTGCTCCGACATACCTAAGCAGAACCAATGTATTCATCAACATGCTGTAGAGAACAGAGATTCGGGCTCTACCCAGGGGCCTCTTGGTGCCTGTGAACTTGAGCTCTAGAGACAAGTCAACTGATACCTAAAGACCACAGGCAATCTCTCTGTGGAAGTAAGGGATTCTGGTTCTGTGGTTTTAGATTGACTCCATTGCTCTTACCTCCATAATAGTGTGTAAGGAAAACAAAAGGTTTAGAAAATGAGTTGGATTTAATAACAAGCATATCAGATAGTGTTAGGAAATTAAATAACTGGCAAATAGTTAAACATTTACAAGCACACTCTATTTCTTCTGCATATAAAAAAAGATACTGATCTTTTTATGCAAAAAAGAGACACTGATAAAAGATGTAGAAGGAACAGAATAATGAAAGAATGAGTGCTCACATAGATTGACTGAGGACCAGGAAAACCTACGACATGCTTTAAAAAAAGAAAAAGTTGGAATCATTCAGCCAGGGCATGAATTTTAATATGAGAAAAAGCCGTTGAATTGTATCAACTTCTTTTATGATCTTAGGTTGTGTCAGAAGGATACCGTAATCTCTTGATCAAAAGTGGTTATTTAAAGATTGAATGACTAGTCTTGAGGTATAAAAAATGAAAAGAAACTTGAATGATTTCAGAAAGTCTTCCAGAAAGTTTGGAAATACAGGGAAAAGGAACTTGAAATTAGCTACAACCAGTCTATAATGGCAGTAAAGCATGTTCAGACATACTGAATACATTCCCAAAATTTTGATCCTATGTGATCTGAAAGACAACTGAATCCC
Source organism: Leontopithecus rosalia (assembly GCA_028533165.1). Taxonomy (NCBI): domain Eukaryota; kingdom Metazoa; phylum Chordata; class Mammalia; order Primates; family Cebidae; genus Leontopithecus; species Leontopithecus rosalia. Next base: position 186,311,842 of record CM052648.1, read on the forward strand.
AGGGGTCAATTAGGAGTCTTCTGTTTTTCGGCAGCACTAGACCTTTTGAGTTGTTTCCAAGGTAACACCTAACAACTCCCTTCTCACATTCAACTTGTTGGAAATATTAATAATGTCAATGATAGGCCACTTTCTTGTCTACATAATAGCAAAATTATTGATTTGGTTTTAAACTACTGCTCAGCAGGATGCAATTGTCTATTTTTGAATAAACAGTTTTAATAAAACTTTTTATTAGGTTTCAAATAAGCAGAAATGTTTTCCCTAAACAAACATTTTGGGGGAAACAATTACTCAATTATGATGACAGTTAAGTCACACTGGAAAAAAATCACTAATACTTTTCTGATAGTAATTTGGAGCACATATTTGGAATTTTATGGTATATTTAATAAAAAATAAAATTTATATAATAATATCAAGAATATAGCTGTAAGTGATGAAAAGCAGAATATTTCTCTCATTTTCTAAGCCAGAGGGCTTAGAGTTTTATAATATAAGAAATGTTACTTTGTGTCTATTTTTAAAACAATAAAATAAATTATTATGGATCTAAAGTAATAAAATTTTTCTTTAAAAATACTTCAAAGTATTTCCCCTTTGGAGAAGATATACTTCAAACAATGTTTAAAAGCTAGGAAATGCAAATATATGTATATAGGATGGAGTTTGTGCATTTCATGAAAAAATTTAGGGTATGAATATAAAATAAAAGAATGTAATGCAAGATATGGCAACAGATTTCTTAATTTTGAAACAGGCCAATCAGCTCTACTATGTTCTGTTACTACAATCGATAGCTCTCACTCCTGCTCCTCATCCTGCAAATGTATCTCTCATGCCAAGCAAGAGCCAGTGAAAGAACACAGATCACATAGCTGTCAGTGATGTCCCATCAGCCCTAATGGAGAAGCCAGTCATGCACCATATCACAGCCGATCTCCCAAAGCATCAACCCAATGATAAACCATAACATTTAAAAGCAAGATAAAAATATTTTCCCCATTTTATTTTATCCTGTACTACTACCAATATTGGCGGGAAAACAATCCATTAACTCACTGCTGTTCTAAAAGGATCGACTTAATAGACCATTACATTGTCCCAGGTAAATAATGCAAGGTTTTGTGTATCACATTTCAATATAGCCTGAGGACCCTCAAAGATGACAGGGAATCCATTTTTGTCCGCTTTCATTTTAAATTCTTTTGTTCATTTTACCTACAGTCAAAGGTTTGGGATTTAAAATTAATGAGCAGGTCTGTAATCTTCCAGTGAAATCTTAAGGTCCACTTTTTCGCAATCACGGAGAGACTGAAAGGAGGCCAGGCTACATTTTTCTTCCTGCAGAATGGTTGATGATTTCAACTCACTAAGAAATAATTTTTTTCTTAAAGAACAAATAAAAGCCTTGTGCTCACTCTTGCTTCCCATTTGAATATGACTCTCACAATATTGCTCTAAATGAAATTTGTCATGCATTCTTAAACAGATGGATTTTGAGTTTCTGTTGTGGAAATGTATTCATCCAGTGTTAGCATGAGCCAGGCTGGTATTTAGAAGGAGCCAAAGGTTTCGACGCTTGGGAGACATGAGACATGGTTTGCCCCAGCTCCCCAGCACAGGGAAAGAGGAAGAGCAACCTTTAACTCACAGAACTGTGCATAGCCCCCACTGGAAACGTGGGCTCCTCCTCTGTCCTCAATCAGACACATTCATTAAAAACTGACTTGCCTTTGACTGCAGTCCATACCTACCCTATGTCTCAACATAGGGAAGGCCTAGAGATCCCTGATGGAGCAACTTAGGGTCGTGTGTTCAAACTTGGACCTGGTGATATAAAAGTGGAGTCTTAATCCACTTTAAAAATGAGGAAGCTAAGGCAGGGACCATTCCGTGACCGGCTGTAAGTGACAACATGCATTACCTAGAGTCCAGCATAAACCTTGCCATCCCTGAGTGCCTACTTCTGACTTTTCCCAAAGAAGCAGATGAAAATACATTTTAAAAAACAACAACAACAAACTCTGTTTCTCTAGCTGCTGAAGTAGTTTTTAGCATACTTCATTTTTTACTACCTTCCTTAGTAAAAAAGTGATTTTTAAAAACCCTGGATAACAACAACAAAAAACATAAAAAAAGGAAATCAGAGCCAAAAGCATGGAATTAGTCATCAAAATATGCAGCTATTAAATATTACCGTTTTAATATGGGAAAAAATAATGAGGGTTTTGTAATAGTTTCAATGCCTTAACTTCAAGATCAGATAAGAAATAGCAATGAAGAAAGAAAATGAAATGAGATGGTAATTTCCCGGTCAGTGAACTACATATGCCAGTAGTTAGCGCTCTAAAAATGCAGTGAAAACCAGTGCCACTCACTGGAGAAAAATGCACATAGATTTTTAAATGTTGGTAATCATTTGTCACACGTTCATTAAAGTAATTAACATTGATGAAAGTACATAGTCCATGATTGTAATTTTATTTTATTTCTTGACCTTACGCTTTCTTCTCAAGAGTGTAAGTTTTATTTTGACCTTTTACTGTATTATTCTGAAAATTAGCTCATCAGCCTTCTATTAAATAATTCTATTTTTAAGAGAGGGTGTACTTATCAAAGCAAATTGTGAGCTTGAGACTTAAGAGATGTCTTTTTCAAGTGTTTATCCTTTGAAATGTTCAAAATAACATATTGACAAAGGTGTGGGCTTTAAAGAGACTTTAACATCTGTGATATGATTGTTTCTATAGAAACCGGTTTATTAAACATTAAAATTAATAAACTAAAAAACCACTTATGCTGGCATGAAATAAAGAACTTTATAAATTTAATTGAGGTATAACAGGAAAATAACAATCTCAGAGCATAGGGACCTTCTTCATGTCACCTTCCAAGATCTGAAAGACCCGCAGAAAAATATCACGGCTGATATTTGGGGAATGGGGAAGACACAGAGAAAGTGAATTGTTAGACACCTGGGACATTTGCAAACACTTGTGTAGGTATTTATTTTCCTCAAACCTTTTAAAGTTTGCTATTTCCAGACTATGTCAAATCAGGGTCTCATTATAACTTTTGTGGACATTAAATACTTTTGTCTTAATTGGGCTCTGGCACTGTATTGATATCAACATTAAACATTTTTTAAATGCTTAAACATTTCATTTTTTCTGTCTCAGGAAAAATTGAATAGACTTTTATTGTCTGTATTAGTCAGAGTTCTCTAGAGGAACAGAACTAATAAGATATATATATATGTGTGTGTGTGTGTGTGTATGTATGTATATATATATGTGTGTGTGTGTGTGTGTATGTATATATATATGTGTGTGTGTGTGTGTGTTAATATTAAGTATTTAAGTATTAATATTAAGTATTTAAGTATTAACTCAAAGGAACATAAGGTCCCACAACAGGCTGTCTGCAAGCTGAGGAGTAAGGAGAGCCAGTCCAAAGCTGAAAAACTTGGAGTCCAATGTTTGAGGACAGAAAGCATCCAGCATGGGAGAAAGATGTAGGTTGGGAGGTTAGGCCAGTCCAGCCTTTTCACATTTTTCTGCCTGCTTAATATCCTGGCCATGCTGGCAGCTGATTAGATGGTGCCCACCCAGATTAAGGATAGGTCTGCCTTTCCCAGCCCACTGACACAAATGTTAATCTCCTTTGGCAACACCCTCACAGACACACCCAGGATCAATGTTCTGCATCCTTCAGTCCAATCAAGTTCACACTCAGTATTAACCATCACATGGTCCCCAAAAGTCTTATTGTATCTGATTTGGAAATAAAATCAGAATACAATAAACTTTCTCTTTAAAAGTTTTTCCTTTTGTTAAAATATATTGAAATATTTATATGGATTTCTAAAGTATCGTGGGTCCCAGGAACTGTGGTAATGTGCCTGATGGGTAAGTTGACCTCTTCTTTTCTCACAACATGTGCATAGCTTCAATACCACGTGCATGCAGACAATTCACAAATGTCCGTACACAAGTCAGGCTTCCCTGGTGGGCTTTTGATCTGCTTATCCAAAAGCTCAATACCTTCTGAATATCTTTTAAATGTCTCAATGGTCCATCAAACTCCACACACATAAAAGCTGAAAGCATGCCTGACCCAACAGCAAATATTCTTCTTAGAATACTTACCTCAGTTCATCAACCATAATCCTTCCAATTTGCCAAAACAGAAACAGTTGCAATAACCCTAAATGATCTCCTATGCGAAAAACCATACCTTTCATTTTTATGTATGTTTACATACACATCCATATTCTCCAAATTGTTTAAATTGAATATTATTAGATAACAAAAATAGTTTAAAACTAATATATCTGAGAAAGTAAAAATAAAAATATTAGTCAATTTCTAGAAAAATTAATAAGAAATATCAAGCTCTTGTCTTCTGCTGACACATTAACATATGAGGAAATGGTGAAAAACCCATATGAGTCACCCCTTATTCCAATATAACTCTGGTTTCAATTAAAATGAAGAAATGATCCCTCTTTTGATATGATGTAATTTCCATGTTAAGGTAAATAAAAAATCGGTGGTATTTGCTTTATTTTGTAGTTATTAAAATGTCACTGTTATGGACTTAATTGTGTCCCTCTAAGACTCATATGTTGATTTCCTAACCCCAAAGGCAATTGGAGTTAGGGCCTGTAAGGGATAATTAAGATTAAATGAAGTCTTAAGAGAGGGACTCTAATTTGATAAGACTGGTGTCCTTGTAAAAGGAAAGGAGACCAGAGATCTTGGAAGGGCCATGCTGGGACACAGTGAAAAGTGGTCTTCTACAAACCAGGAAGGACCCTAATCAGAAACCAGCCCTGGAGGCAACTTGATCTTGGACTTCTCACCTCCAGAACTGTGAAAACATCCATTCCTGTTGTTGGAACCACCCAGTCAATGACATTCTATCATGAAAGCCTACACAGAATAATATAGTCACTGGTGAAATATTTTCTGTCTTCTCTGAGATTGACTAATCATTGTGACAAGCCCCATAGTCATTGCAGGGAGCTCCTTCTCAATAATCCAGAATTCACACAAGTTTCTAATTTGTTCAAGAAAATAAAAATGATGATAATAACTATTAACCTTTATTGATCCCTGTCTATGTTAAGCATTTTAAGTCAATCCCCACCATACTAAGCGGTAGATACCATAATTATCCAATTTTACAGATGAGAACCCTGAAGTATGTAAAAGTTACTAACTTGCATGAAATTGTCAGGGTACTAAAAATTAGAAGAACTAACTTCAGAGACTCTCAAGAAATTCAGTGTTGGTAGGGTCTTTCCAGTACTTCTGAACACGGCTCTCATTTTGCTCCCAGAAAATAGGCCCCTGGAGATGAGGAAAGACAGTCCCAGAACCACCCATTTGCAAGGAAGCCTGAGTTCTGGACATCATGGGCTCTTCAAGCTTCCTTCTGAATTCACCCTTGCGCCCTCTGAGGAGGAAGATCAGTTCCAATCCTGAGGAAAGAGGAACGGTAGCTTGTATGGGTGAGCTTAGCAAGGCCCCTGCTCTTAAGCTGAAGAGATGGTGCTGCATGCCTGGGGCAGTCATCAGTTTCTCCTCACACTGTGGTTGAAATCCTGCCTTTATGGCTTTATGGATGTCCTCTCTGTTCTTTGTGTCTAGGCAAGAGCTACCCAAGTCTTCTTACGTCAAATTCCGGTAAGATCAAATGCAAAACTCTTGAAAAATGAATACTGCCACTGAAAACTATGCACACACCTAAGATTATTATAGAGCATTGTGCCCTCCTCATATCAGATTTCTTTATGTTAGGGGAGTCTGGTAAGATTGTTCACTGAAATCTCATTACTGTTCAGTGACTTTTAATAAAAAGAACATCTCTGACTGTCAAAACAAAACAGCATCTTCCATATGTGTCAAAATAAAAGAAATCGGATGGGTGGGGGGTGATAAATTCGTATTATCACATTGGATATTTTCAGACATAAACTCATTCATAAAATAATCTCTGCAAATCACTGAAGCTATGATAACAGGCCTCAGTTTCCATAACAATATTTTTACTCACGGCTCTGAAGTTCTCCTGCACATTTTAATGAAGTATGTTAAAGAATTGTGTGCATCTAAGCAGAAATCCCACATTCTGCTACGCACCACGCACTGTTTATTTTTAATAAAACTCTCCGTATGACAACAGGGAAGGTTAACTGGGTAGTTTCCTATTTATAGGGCAATCAACACCAGGGTGAATACGAAAACTGTTTCCTTTCATCTTTAGCACTGATGCAACAAGTCAGCAAAAATCTTCCACCCCAGTCCTGTTAGGTGTTCTGAGATCAAAAGCACTAAGAAAACAAATATCAGATATTCACACAAAGCATGCTGTTCGCCACTTCGCTGGAACTTGCCATCACTCACATTTCACGCTTCTGCCTTAAAATTCTGTTGCTCAATTTTCCTAAAAAAAAAAAAAATCTGAAATCCTATAGTTCCTTTTCCTATATGTGGCTGACATGTCTAATAGCTATATGGAGACATGTTCAAAGCTCTCACCATAATGAAGAACATGTGGCTAATTACCATTACTTTTAATTTATGGCTGAGGCTCTCTGTCTATAAAACAACCAAAAACTAATTTGAAAATGAAAAAGGTGAATTAACAATGTGGTTGTTATTAAAAATGACTAACCTTTAACATGTTTTGATTAAGTGAACTGGTTCTTTTTTCTTTTCATTTTTTAATTTGGCTTATACTGTATACAAGTAGAAGAATCAAACCCATATTAAGGTGGTAAAACTGGTCAGACGAAAGTTTGCCTATCCAAATCCCAAGAAGTGCCTGTTCCACTCTTGGCTGGAGCAGACTGACAGCTCTGCCTGGCACGCAGCCTGCGTAGCCCTACTGGGGTCACCGCAAAGCTGACCCTGCCAAAGCAATCTGAAGGGTGTTGCTTTCTGAAGAACCATCATTAGCCAAATATGAGATTGCCCACAGCATTCAACAGCTCGTTTACATCACAGCACACATGGGCAACCAACCACTGGATCAACCATCCTGAGGGTATGGCTGAGATAATGCTCCAAACTAAGCATTTAACCATTAGAGTAGGGTCAATGATGGCTAACAAGATGAGAAATCTAAATGAGAGAGACAGGGAGGGAACATCTTGATTGTAATCTGCAGTTCATATACTTGTAAAAAAACCTAAGTTTATGTTTGAAATGTGTCTCATGCAGTGAAATGGAATTTTACAAGCAGTCATGGGTTACCAATTGTCCTAAACAGAATAATAGTTTAGCAGCTGAATTAGCTCTTGGTGTTTGACCTTGGTCCCTTAACTCTATTTTTAACTCTTTGTCAGCCATTTATTTGATTTGCTTATGGAACCCCTACTCCGTTCCAGGCTCTCCTGTATACACTGGGGATCCAGAGGTGAAGGAACACATTCTTGTCGTCATGAAGTTCCTGTTCACTTGGAGAAGCCAATGAACAAACAGATTCACATTACTCCTGGTGGTTGGAAGTGTTTGAGAGAAGTCTACAGCAGGATACAAGGATAAACAGTCATTCAGCCCAGCGTGGGACCAAACGTTATTTAGCACAGGGTGATGAAGAAAGATGTTTTTGGTAAGACGGATTGTTTAGCAGAGATCTGAATGAAAGAGAGAGAGAGGAAAATTCTGATATCTGAAGGAAGAGAGTTTCTTCTAGAAAAAACAGGAAGTCCAAAAGCCTTCAACTACTCCCTATGTCAAAGAAAGGACATGTTTTTCACAGGGATGGAGAGAGAAGCCAAATTTGTGGACAAAAATAATTAGAACTATGGAAAACTCCCACCCTGGGGACAGTATAGACAATGCTGGGATGAAGATGAGATCAAAAGTTTTATTAAATTTGAGGTATAGTACAAAAATTCATAAAGAATCAAGCATTGAAAACTTGAGGATGGGATCCAAATTCAGAACAAGGAATAATTTAAAATGAGACCACACATAACATTAATATCAATAGGAACAAATTAATAAGAAATGAAAATAATAATTAAGTCATTTGATTAAGTTTCTTCATTCTTCATAACAACTTTGTGAGACTTGTATTTACTATTATTTTCTCAATTAAGAAATCATGAAAATTAGGTCATGGGAAAAGATCATACCAGTCCAAAACTCACCCATGTGTGTGCGATGAGAGATGGTACTGATTTTTTTGCTGGTCCTGGGTGGATAAGTGAATCTGGCTGGCCTTGGTGACTCCATTCTCCACTGGAATCTACCCAAAGAAGTTTTCTGGGACTTGAGGATACTCATAAGCAGTGCTGCATCTGCTGTCTTTCAACACTTGCACTGCAGTCCTCAGCTGAGATGTAAGAAGTGCCATTAATTTGGGACTGCCATGCTGGAGAGGTCATGTGTAGCTGTTGTCCTCTCCACTCTCAGGTGAACCCAGTCTTCCACCAACCCTGTCAAGGGCCAGACACACAGTGATGCCACCCTTGGTCCCTGATGCCGACTTACCCATCAGCTGTCTGTCTCTGAGTGAGCGCCTTGAATTCCCATAAAACCGAAGAGTTACTCAGCAGAGTGCTGCCAGTTTCTGACCCACAAAATTGAGAAATGTGTAAATAATTTTTGTTTAAATCTACTAGGGCTGTGGTCATTTGTAAGATAGCAGTAAATTACTGGCTTATCAGGTAGCAAGTACATTCAAACACTGCTTTTCAAATTCCAAACATTGGTCCTTTTTTCTGTTTCTAATACAGAAACAACAAATTCAAGGGAAAAGAGTACTCATGTAGCAATGGTTAAAACGTTTATTCAGAAAAGCCAATCACAAGTCAAGCAAATAATTCCAGGAGAAAGAAATCATGAAATTGATACCTCTGAAAAACCTTACACTGTAGCATAGTGATTTAGACTTGGAAACTAAAGCACTAGACCAAGAATGAAGAACTGAAGACAAAGAAAATTGTCACTGTTTACACAACACTAACCAATAGAGAGAGAGAGTTCAACCTTAGGGAGTGACCCTAAGAAATGTTTAATACCAGAGTGAGTCAAAAACTGAACTTTCTGTAACCCACTGTAAAATCTGTAAGAAAGATTCATTCCACCAGCAGCTCTGAAATAGTTACGTGGTTCTCAAAGCCAACTGATGCCAGGAAGCTAGTGGAGGGCTTAAGATCCTCCTAAACGGCTCATTGGCATTCTCTAAATATGATTCTGTGGATCAGCCTACATGGACTCAAGTAAACTGGAAGATACTAAAAATATTAAATTAAATCAGCATCTTAGAAGTCATAAAATTAAAGGACAGAATTCCGGAGCAACACTGGGTTAGCCACAGAGAATTATAACTACACTGGGGTTATAGAGTCAAATTATTTGGCAAATAATGTATTAACAGCAAATCAATTACTTCTAATTTAAATAACTCATTTTCACGATACAGTCAAAAAGGAGATCCGACGTTTTAGAGTTTGGGAAGTCTAGTGTCGCTGTTTGTTTTGCTTGTGCTTGGTAATTGGGTTGGCATCATAGACATAGCATCTTTAGAGGATCAGCTGCACAACTTCAGAGGCATGGGGAGAACTTGGTAAGAATTCAAAGGATAGCAACAAATAGGTTTAACACATTTAAGAACTGTGAAGTAAGACCTAGCCTAGTAGGAAACGTAGTTCTCTCTCTTAATAAACAAGAACATCAGAAGCATGGCTAGGCATCAAAAAGAAGTTTTCTGTAATGCTAGATGCTGTCTTGCACACTCAGGCCAAGACCCACAGTGACGTCCCCTGAGGCCCTGGGAGAGGGTCAGCCCCTACCTCCAGCTCCGATTCACCTGGATGAATGGCTCCTTTGCATTCCCATGGTCCAAATACCAAAGGAGATTTTCGGGAGGCAAAGTATGTAGGGAATTGAAAGTACCACCCCATTCGTATCAGCCCACTCAGTTTTGGTTCACACCCTTGTCAAGGCAAGAAAAGGCAAAGCAGACTTACCAGGCAACTTGAATGCACTGACACAGCATCTTGCTGTAGGATAATTAGGTGGAGTATATTTCAGGAAGACACCAGCTCCCATGTACCAGCAGCGTTGTTTTTATGATAGCAGCAATTGAGTTGCAGTAATTCCTTCCTGACTTCCCTCATTGACTTCCATGATCTCCCTTTGACTGTGTTTGTGGCCCAGTTATCTTGCCAACGTGTCTCTCCTGCTGCTCGTGACCTCCCTCTCAACTGTGGCTTTGAGAGACTCAGCCTCTTGGCTCTGTACATCCAGGACAGCCTGGAAACAACCTTGGCTGCACTTCCATCATTCTGCCACCTGATCTCGGACAGCGCTTCGGCCCACTCAGTGGTTTCTGTGTCTGGACTTTCCTTCTCCCTGATTTTTATCTCTCTCCAACTCTTTACTGTGCTGTCCAAAAATAAATAAATTACTGAAAATTTATGGACCACAGTAGGAATATCTGCTGGAGAAATTATTTCAACGAAGCCAAATACCCTGTTAACCATTTTCAAAAATACAGTGTTTTTTTTTTCTGGCTTAAACCACTTTTATTTAGAACTAAAGTTATAATGACTTTCAGTTTTTATCTTTGACATTTAAAAATCTGAGTTTCCTTTAAATCAAAATTATTTAATTGAATTCTCATATTTGAGAATTTTATTTTATTTGGATTTCATTTGACCCATTCTATCAAAATGATCTTCCCAAATTTTGACTGATGATACCACTGCCTGGATTGCTCCTCCCTGCCTTTTCTTTGTACATCATCTCTGATGTCAACTTGACCGAAAGGTCCTGCCCATGTTCCCTGACTTCTTTCTCCCAGCTCCATGAACCCACGTCCTCTTTCACAACGACCACTGAAATTGGTGTCTTCTTGACTCTCTCTATTGCAATCTACTCTTTTACTAGCAGAATTATCCTTCTCAACCAAAATGCAATCTATCACTTTTCCAATTAATTTTGACTGCCCCTGTTCTTCCTCTAGCTCAAAAGTAACGTCTAGATGTTTTGGCATACACTTGGAAAACATTCAGAGTCTGTTACCAACTACCCCATTTGGACACATTATTTGCCATCCCTCCCATAAAACTTTTAAATTCAACCACATCAAATGTTTTGTCCATTTATGTTGCAATAAAGAAATACACGAAAACGAGCCTGGGTAATTTACAAAGAGGTTTATTTGGTTCAGGCTTCTGCAGGCTGTACAAGAAGCATACCAGCAACTGCTTCTGGTGAGAGCCTCAGGAAACTTACAGTGATGGTGGAAGTGCGGACAGAATGCAAGAGAAAGTGGTGAGGTGCCAGGCTCTTTTTAACAACTGTCTTTCCCATGAACTGATAATGTGAGAATTCACTCATTAAGGCCAGACTGGCACCAAGTCATTCATGAGGGATCCACCCTCATGATCTAAACACCTCCCATTAGGCCCCACCTCCAACACTGGGGATAAAATTTTAACAGGAGGTTTGGAGGGGTCAAATGCCCAAACCATTGAACCAAACTTCTTCCCTTACTCAAATATCGAAATATGTCGAGTTCAAAAAACAAACAAACAAACAAAAAATATGTCAAGTTCAAGACAATGCATGATGGTGCCTCACACCTGTAATCTCAGCACTTTGGGAGGTCAAGGCAGGCAGATTGCTCAAGCTCAGAAGTTCAAGACTAGCCTGGGCAACATGGAGAAACCCCATCTATATTAAACAAACAAAATATGTCAAATTCAAATAAACTTCCATGTCTTTGGTCAAATTATTTCTTTGCTTAGAAGACTCAAATTCAAAATCCTTATCTTCTCTGAAGCTTTTTCTAGCTACCTTTTTAGTTATCTTTCATGTTCTTGAAGCCTTTTTTTTTTTTTTTTTGAGACGGAGTTTCGCTCTTGCACTCCAGGCTGGAGTGCAATGGCGCGATCTCGGCTCACCGCAACCTCCGCCTCCTGGGTTCAGGCAATTCTCCCGCCTCAGCCTCCCGAGTAGCTGGGATTACAGGCACGCGCCACCGGGCCCAGCTAATTCTTTTATCTTTAGTAGAGACGGGGTTTCACTATGTTGACCAGGATGGTCTCGATCTGTTGACCTCGTGATC
>CM052648.1:186333201-186351824 GCA_028533165.1 Leontopithecus rosalia
GCCTGAACCCAGGAGGCGGAGGTTGCGGTGAGCCGAGATTGCGCCATTGCACTCCAGCCTGGGTAACAAGAGCGAAACTCCGTCTCAAAAAAAAAAAAAAAAAAAAGTTAACTTTTCTTTTTTTTTAAATCACATAGTTCATTATTAGACAGCTCTATTTTTATGATTCCTTTTGTATTATTCCACCAAAATAAAAGTCATATGACTCTTTAATCATATATTGTGCCCATATATCTTTCAACAGGCAAACTCTGGCTCAGTTATTTCCATTGATGTGAGAAAACTTTTAAATGGCCCTAATTCAAATACACAGAGAGTAAGAAAATAGGATAAAATACATTATTCCCTATGGTTACATAAAGTCCGCCTTCGGAATTTAAAACACCACATTCTCACTTCTACCAACCTTATAAGGCAAAAGTCAACAATTTTGAGGGACAGCTCATCAGTTTTGTTACGGGGTATTTACATGAAGTGCAGGAAACTAACAGAAGTTGGAAGGAATCTAGACTTGATCATGGACACTTTTTTTTACAAACGCAGTGCGAGAAAAAGCAATTTTCCCTCCCAACATAGAGACTATGCTGGGAATATGAGCGCAATTCAGTTCAGAGTTTTACCCTAGCCAGCTCACCTCCAAGTACGTGGCTGGTAAGCACCTAAGGAGAAGCTACAGAGACCCTCTCACGACCTTAAGGAACTGATTTCAAGACCATTGTCCAGGACTTTTGTCAGGTAATAGGGGTGACAGTATTGGTCAAATTGTTTTCCTTTCTGTTTCCATGTATGATTTCTCCATCTAGTTGTTTCTGGTTTAAGAGTTTTCAGTCTGAGTTCCTGGAAGACAACACTAGGGGTCCATGGTATCTCAGCATTTGAAAGGAGCTTAATGAGTTAGAACCTGGCACCCAACACCCTCTTCTCACACTTTAAATAGAAAAGCTCCCTCTTCATACTTTTATTTATATGTTAGGCTTCCAAGTAAAAATGTGTTTCAGACGAAGGATGCTGCTCCATCACACATTTGGAACAGCTCCTGCATTTCCATAGGAAGACTTTCCTTTTTCCAGACAGGGGAATCTTCTGCTACTACTGAACTTCAAAGAACCAAGTCAGAAACTGCATATAATTTCTGTTTTTTTTTAAACTGGTTTAATTGCCCAAATATATTCAAGGGAACAAATGGCATGGCTCACCTTCCATTTTATATACTTGTATAGGCTGTTCTTGCATTGCTATAAAACAATACCTGAAACCTCGTAATTTACAAAGAAAAGATGATTACTTGGCGTACAGTTCTGCAGGCTGTACAAGCATAGCACCAGCATCTGCTCAGCTTCTGGGGAGGCTTCAGGGAGCTTTTGTTCATGGCAGAAGGCAAAGGGGGAGCGGGCACGTCATATGGCCAGAAAGGGAGCAAGAGAGAGTGCGAGAGGATAGCACCAAGCCATGAGAGATCCACCCCATTACCAAAGCACTCCTCAGCAGACCCCACCTCCAACACTGGGGATTACTCTCAACATGAGATTTGGAGGGAGTATCCAAACTATATCAATACTAATCATTTGTTTTCATTTTATTACGGTTTTCATAGACTGCTATACAGAGGTTCTGCTTTCATGTAAACATACTCTGTAGGTTCTTCTTTCCTCTTAGAAAAAGTGCAAATGGTTAAGAAACCATGTTTAAAAAGTAGAAAATCCAGAATCGTTTTTATAAACAAGAAAACTTGAAAATTAAAATTAAGAAAGTAGTACAAGTCAACAAACAAAAAAAATCAAAGAAGTACCAGGTACAAAAATTTCCTTATTGGAAGACTAGAACAAAGACAATAAAAATACATTTATGTTAAAATATTTGACTTCAGATTAAATGTGGAGTGAATATTCAGGGTATAGAAAATTCTACTTTATCTGAACTCATTCTTTTATCCTTAACCATTGCTTTCTATTGTTTAAAGACAGTGTTATGAAGGCTAGATTGACTGTGGAGACAGTGCAGACCCGACCTGAGAATGTATTCATTATAACCTTGCATTCTTGTAATGTTTCTGTGGATGCCTTTCAGAATAAAGTGGAAACAAAAACAGCAAACTGACTCACTCCAAGATAAATGAATGTACCCAAAAACAAGAACCTGTAGTACCAGCCAGAATTACTGACCCAGGCTAGTCAAGAAAAACATGAAAGAAAATAGGAAAGGGTTTCTCTGGATGCCAACCTAATCAAAAGCCCCAAATATGATAATAAAAGCATTTGATGAAAAAAAAAAAAAGACAATAGCTGTTTTCCTGACTGGAATGAGATAAAGTTTGGAGGAAATCTGGATTCTGTAATTAAAGGGAGTAGCTATTTATTTAATTATGTATGCATATCAAAATCAGGTCTTTGTAGTGAGTTGTAATGCTGGTACTTACCTCCCTGTGTACAAAGCATTTGTACAATAAATAAAATTATTATTTTTAAGAGTATATCAATTGAGCTCATCTAGAATCGGCTCCAGGGAATATAGAACCATTCATCCTTAAAGCTGCTTAGTTGCACGTGCTCCTGGATTTGAAGAAAATATTCCTCTGTACAGTGATCTTCTGCATGATCTTTCCCTCTTCTATACGGGATCAGGTATTACTTGCCATACCTACCCATTGGCTTGGGGACCCTGGGAGCCAACAGCACTTTTAGCTTAAACACAACTGTTCCTATGAAACCTCAAAGAAACAATGGAAAGACAGAAAGTAAGAGCAGCCAGTGGGCGACACTATCCAAGAAACTACCACTATCCAAAAATGGAAAATCTACAGGGGCACAGGAGTCCCCTAGACATGCTCTGGTAGGTCATGTTAATAGAATTCTACGCTTTTAACAAATGTTGGTACCTTTCTGTGCAGTCATTCTGTGATAGCTAATTTCATGTGTAGTACCCAGAAACGTGGTTAAACCTCAGACTGTTTCTGTGAAGGTATTTTTTTAGATGAGCTCAATATTGAAATCAGTAGACTCATTAAAGCAGGATGTCCCTTATAACGTGTGTGACTTATCTAATCGGTTGAAGACCTTAAAAGAAAAAGACTGTGGTCCCCTGAGGAAGAAAGAATCCTGGCTCCAGACTGCCTTGGACTGGAGGTGCAGTGTTAAAATTTCTCGTCTTCAGACTGGCCTGCCTGCCTGGAATATTTCAGACTTGCCAGCCCCTACAATCACACGAGCCAATCCCTTAAATTAAATGTCTCTCATTCATGTGTGTGTGTGTGTGTGTGTGTGTGTGTGTGTACATATGGATACATACACATTCTACTGGTTCTTTTTCCTCTGAATGACCTTGCCTAATAGAAGTACTCCCGACACATGTCATCTCTAGCTTATAACAGCCTGTCAAAATATCTATTATGTATCACCACCCTCTCCTTATGGACAAGTAAATTGATGCTCAGAGAAATTAAGAACCTTGACCAAGTCACAGGTCTAATAAATGATGGAGTGGAATTCAAGCTGTAGGTCTTTCCTTCCAGGATTTGTGCTTTCCCTCTCTGCTACATTTGAAAAATATTTTATAGAACAAGTATTTGTATCTTGCAAAAGTCCCTAAAATGTGTATCTTTATTTTCACATAGGCTATAAATATCCTTTATTAGATAAGTCTGTGTAAATTATTGCTGTTCATTCCAGAAATTCACCAAGAGATGCCAAAATACTAAGCAAAAGCAAGTTAACAATATAATCCAATAAGGAGATGATATTTTTCTTCTATATTAGCAACTATATTTGGGAAAATTCTGCTATGAGAATTTAATCAAAAGCTGGTAACACACTGCAGAATGGGTATAATAACCTTCACAGTTTGTTAGTTAAAATTATATTTTGAACCTTTAGAATGAAACTTTTATGGAAACAAGTAATACTCTCAGAAAAAAGAAATAAGCTTTTTAAACATATTATGTACTATCTCAAAATATCTGAATCTCTGTGAAAGTCTCTGATGTTAAAACTTCATTTAAATTCAATGAGTTAAAATATATTATAAATGCAAGTAACGTGGTCACCTGCAGCCAGGAGGAATATATGTATATTGGACTGCAGCCCATATTAGAAAATTATATATATATGTATATATATATATACTTTTATTTACATAATATATATTATATACATACATTCTATTTCATGAGTGGAGGTAAAAACAAATGTGTGTGTGTGTGTGTGTGTGTGTATTTCCTATTTCATGAGTGGAGTTATAAACATGAGTGTGTGTGTGTGTGTGTGTGTGTATTTCCTATTTCATGAATGGAGGTATAAACACAAGTTTAGCCAGCATTTTGCAACTAACAAAGTCCCTTGGAGGCAGGTTATCAGGAAAATTTGACTGAGTGGTTGAATGGTACATTTCTGCAGACATGCATTTCTTAGTTGGAATAGAAAATGAAAACCCAAGGCACAGCAGATTGTACTCCTTCCTACTTTTAACAAAAACTGCTTTGAAAGGAAACAGATAAGTGTATAAATTTAAAAGACTTTTAATGAATTTATGCAACATACCTTTTATTTTTACCAAAATGTTATGTTTATATAAGAAATCATAGTGATTACCACACATGTCCTATTTCAAATTTTTCAAGATATTTAAAATACCACAAATACCTAACTTAGAAAGATGAAATATATATATTTCAAATATATATATTTCATACACACACATAGATATATAAAAAGAGAGAGAGAGAGAATGGTAATTTTCAAAGAATCCCAGTTAATGAATATGAAGAATATGACAAAATTAGAAATACCATCATTTTTTAATACATAATAACAGCTAGTTTTAGCAAGGACTAACTATTAGATAATAAAAGACACTGGATAAAAATTTTAGGAAGAAGGATGCTCACATTGCCACAAGGCAATAATTCTTTACTTATCATTTATCATATACATATATATATATATATTTACTACATAAATATAATGTGTGTGTGTCCGGGTGTGTGTGTATATATATATGTGTGTGTGTGTGTATATATACACACACACACACATATATATATACATATGTATGCATACATATATATATACATATATACACATATATACACAAGTACATACACACATATATACATATATACACACACATATACATATATACATACACACATATACATATATACATACACATATATACACATATGCACAGATATATACACACAAGTATATAAACACATATATACATATATACACATACACACACACACAAACACACACACACACATTTTAATGGAGTCACCTGGCAGTCACCACCATAACCAAGTCATTAAACCAGCATCACCAATAATGAAGCGACATAAAATTATGTGCCTCCTGTTATGACGCCTTAAGTATACAATATCAGCTACCTAGTACCTAGTGTTCTTACTATGTTTTACTTGCTGCTTACCAGAAGGATATAATGAGACATATCTAGAATGCAGGACATTCTGATGATAACTGCTTCATATTCTTCAAAAATTCAGAGTTATGGAAACCAAAATACACCAAGGCACTACACAGACAAACCGAGGTGAATAGAGAGATCAGAAATGAAACAAAGCAAACCAAACTATGGTGGAATCACAAATTACAGTATGAGTAAATCTATATCTTGAATAAGATTAAATTATTACTCATTTTTGTATACATGATACATATTGTCATGATTTCTAAAGTAAACATATAAAAGGATAGGAAAGGTACCACCTCTGTGTATATGTGTAATATACAGACAGAAAGACAGATACATAGATGTAGCTAGATAGATGGACACATATAGAGATGATGAGGACATAAAAAGAAATGTGGCAAAATTCATAACTGGTCAATTTAATTGAAAAGTATTCACTAGTATTTATTTTACCTTTGTTTCTGATTATTTGAAACTTTTCTGTAAATATGAAATTTTTTGAAATTAAAATCTTGGGTGTGGCATAAAGCTAGTTCCCTTTCCATTCTACAAATAAAGAATCTGAAAGCAATGAAAACAGAGGCAAGGTGTCCAAACTGAAAGACAGAAGGAAGAAAATCTCCTGGGAGTCTTTGATGTGCTTGGTGACTTCACATACATTTTCGAGAACCGGTTGAGGAGTGTGCAAAGTATTCCCCCAAAAGTTCTCTACATTTGTGGGTGGTAAAGCTAGCACACACCGTTTGTGAAGTCTGGTCAAGAGTTAGAGTGGAATAGCAGAAAGCAGTATCTTGCAATGCCCCATCCACCCACCATCTGACCACTGGACCAAGTAGTGCATGGGTGGGAGTTATTAAGTGCACTGGAGTCAGCAGGTTTTAGAGAGCGTGAAGCTAAGTCATTGATTCAGTTGGTACCACAGCGGCATATTCTGTCCCTGCTGTCCTCAGTGAGGTATGAATGCCTGTGTCTGAATGGTCATAAAGAGCATCATAAGAGAACTGAGAGGGAAGACCATTAGTAACCATTACTGTATCTGAAAGAAGATGACAAAGTTGAATTGCACATCTACTGAGAAAGTTCATCATTGTAGATGAGCAAAATCTACTGAATAGAAAAATTTGTAACCATACAAGCAGCAAAGAATCCTTTTAGATTTTGGTGGCCTTCCAATTCAGAGTCATCTATTAACACAGCCTTCAAAATGAAGAATATACTCACTCTCATAAAAGCTAGAATCAAAATATCAGAGACCACGTGGAAGGGATGTTATTACTCAGAAGTACGCTGGCATTTCAATTGGTGTAGAAAATGGCTTACATTGCTATCAATTTAATGAGAAAATTTACAACTTTAATGGTCATTTTGGGTCCCATCCAAACAGTCAGACTTCTTTGTACTTTAATGTTTTTGTTGTTTTTTGTTAGTTTGTTTTCACTATTTGTGTTGTGATTTATACAAGTTGATTCACAAAGGTTATTTAATACTAGTGGAAGCTGTCTAACTGAAAATTCATCGTAAGTATTCATCAGCTTAGGCCTGAAAAAACTTAGAGAAAAATCAAAGAAAAACGTAAAAGTTTTTCAAGAAAATGCTACTACACTCTCTGAAACGACTCATCCGTTTTCTGTTTACTCCTCTGATGTAACAGAATGCCATGGAAATATTGTATCAGCAATGCGCTAGCACTGAAACCAGAAGGCTTTTTGCACTGCCACCTCAAACACCAACCCAAGAAACTATTTCCTGATTTAATGTAATACTCAAAGAAAGCATTGAAAATATCATATATTTCAGACTTACAGAATTGAAAGAGATTAGATTACACCATCTGGTAACCAGCCCAATTTCTTCAGTGACCTCAGACATCTACCTGAATTTCCTAGAAGTACCAATTAAATGGGATCATTTTGTATTTTATTTTATTTAGTTGTCTCTTATCACTGGAAATCATTAGTAACTGCCAATATTGACAATTTTTCTAAACTGTGACTTAGAACTCCTGTCCAACTCTGAGATTATGTTCCATGGAAGTGCTTCTTTAAAATGATTCATTCTAAAAAGATAGCAATCAATACTATCATAATTTTTTAATCAGATACCTCGGTCAGGTAACAATGAGCTCATAAGTAACAATATTCCACTTTTAGGCTAGAGATAATATATTTTTTGTACTGGCCAGATTTAGCTAGCAAAACCTTTAATGTCATTCTAAATATCTATAAACACGTAGATATGCATAAAATAAGATTGATTTTAGATGAATTCAATTATTAAACAAACCTGATCTACAAATGCCTAAGCAGTTCTAAAAACTTGCATAAAATAATGAAAAATAGATGAGAAAACAGGACACAAATGTAAAAGTAGTCAGAATGACACTGAATCATCATAATTCTTTCTTTTTTTTTACCTTTTAACAAACTTTTTTTTTTGAGTTGGAGTTTCACTCTGGTTGCCCAGGCTGGAGTGCAATGGTGTGACCTCAGTTTGCTGCAACCTCTGCCTTCCAGGTTCAAGCAATTCTCTTGCCTCAGCCACCTGAGCAGCTGGGATTACAGGTGCCCACCACCATGCCTGGCTAAATTTTTGTATTTTTATTAGAGACAGGTTTCACTATGTTGGCCAGGCTGGTCTTGAACTCCTGACCTCAGGTGATCCACCTGCCTCGGCCTCTCAAAGTGCTGAGGTTACAGGTGTGAATGACCATGTCTGGCCCCTTTTAACACATTTCAATCAATTTATTCTATTTATATTATTACCATTTACCTTCACTTCCCTCAATCAACCAACCAATCAAACAAAAGCAAACAAACCACAGTGTCCATGAATTACAGGGTCAATTCCGTTGATGGGAGTCAGTCATCTTAATATAGAGTGGAGAAGGAAGAAAGTGTGGTTTTCACCAACTGGAGAAGTGGCTTCTGATGCTGACATAACATCTTGGAACAGAGAGAGTCCACAAATCCTGAAGGATACCTGGTCTTTCCACTTCAGCCCCCAGAGAAGAATCGAGTTGCTCTATACCTGGGCTCAACAATTACAATTATTTGAATTTATACTCCATCACTTATGTATGTTTTCCCAAAGAAAGATTTCATGCCAGAATGGCCAGTGCTTAGGGATTTCCAGAGTAGGCAACACTTTTGGTCAGAAGAAGCTTTTTCCTAGGACTGTCAGAGTTTGTGTTGAAAACTAGTAGCAAGCCACCCTTGTTCTTAATGTTACTCTCCTTGTGAGTTCTCCAGATGCTCTTGGAGCAGTACTCTTAGAATACTTAGTCAAGTGCCACTCTAGTCCACTCCATCACTTTCCCAACTTTGTGCTGGGATCACACTCACTTTCCTTTCTGAGGATCTCTGGGATCCCTGCGTAAATAAGTTACCTACTAACCCAGACACTCAATGAAAACCACAAAAGATCATGTGATCATCTGTTTTTTTGTTTGTTTGTTTGTTTGTTTGTTTGTTTTTTGAGATGAAGTCTCACTCTTTTTCCAGGCTGGAGTCCAGTGGTGCAATTTTGGCTCTGCTCACTGCAGTCTTCACCTCCCGGGTTCAAGCAATTCTCCTGCCTCAGCTTCCTAAGTAGCTGGTATTACAGTTGCATGCCACCACACTGAGCTAATTTTCCTTTGTATTTTTAGTAAAGATGATGTTTCACCATGTTGGCCAGGATGGTCTCAATCTCCTGACCTTGGGATTCACCCTCCTCAGCCTCCCAAACTGCTGGGATTATAGGCATAAGCCACCTACTTAGATTGCTCATGTGATTCTTACCCCCTGCCGTGCACTAATAATAAAATTCCAAGGTTGTCTCTCTATGTAAACTTTTAAGAGGTAGATATATAGAATATATGTAACATATAATATATAGATACATATATATGTATATATATGTTTTGTTTCCATTTCCTCAGATATCCAATTATTTAAAAGTAGAAGAGTAAGAAATCAAT
Source organism: Leontopithecus rosalia (assembly GCA_028533165.1). Lineage (NCBI taxonomy): Eukaryota > Metazoa > Chordata > Mammalia > Primates > Cebidae > Leontopithecus > Leontopithecus rosalia. The sequence continues at coordinate 186,342,584 of CM052648.1, forward strand.
GGTAAAGTTAACACCCAACATTATTGTCCATGATACTGTGTAGCTGCTAGAAGTTGGCTTAAAGAAGGAAGCCTTCATTTCCTAAAAGGCATAGCAAGGAAGCAAATGCAATAACTGACAACTGTTGTGATCGCCATAAAGAAATGAAACTGATGTTTAGGTAAAAAACAGCCTTCCTTTAAAATGACAATATACTTATACAAATAGAAAAGATAAGTGATATAGTAGTTGACATCCTTAGGTATAATCTTTCAATGGGTACAAAAAGAAATTTCATGTGATTATAAATAGCATGTAATTTGTCACTCATGTCAAAGGATAGATTTTTTAAGGTCAGTAGTTGGAGACTAGCCTGGGAAACATGGTGAAACCCCATCACTACTAAAAATACAAAAATTAACCAGGTGTGGTGGTGCATGCCTGTAATCAATCCTATCTACTTGGGAGGCTGAGGCAGGAGAATGGCTTGAACCCAGGAGGCAGAAGTTGCAGTGAGCCAAGATTGCGCCATTGCACTCCAGCCTCAGTAAGAGAGTAAGACTCCATCTCAATAAACAAAAATAAAAAATTAGCAATGAGAAGTACTGGGGGTGTTGCCTTTCTCGCAAAACAAAAAGATGTAGCCTGATACGGATGTACGAATTTTAGTAGGAGGCTAAACTATGGCGGCTAGAATATAATATAGATATATGAATTCCAGTAGGAGGCTAGTATGAGACTTCTGGGACAGAGATCAAGAAAAGTTGAGTAACAGCAGTAACCAAAGTATCAACTTTTTTTTTTTTTGAGACGGAGTTTCGCTCTTGTTACCCAGGCTGGAGTGCAATGGCGCGATCTCGGCTCACTGCAACCTCCGCCTCCTGGGTTCAGGCAATTCTCCTGCCTCAGCCTCCTAGTATCAACATTTTTGTTTCCACAGGAAAACACAAAGAGGATCCGATGAAACTAGAATTTCCAAGGGGTTGCACTATTGTAGAGGAACATCAACTTAGGGACCCTGTAATGGGGAGCAAGTATGTGTGCACACTGTTCCACAGGGAGAAATGATTCTTCTTTTCCAAGGATGTTTGCTATCTAAACATCCTCAAAAGAAAGGCCCGAACAAAAAGAGAGTCAATGCCTGACTTGCAAGATGTGCAAAAATGCAAGAGACCAATTTTCTCCCTGTAAAGACATGCTGGGAGGATGCAAAATAAGCTGAAGAAAAGTGTCACTCTAGATAAGAGGAGTCAAAGGAAGATTGGAATGCGTCAGTCTTGATGTACTGTATATATAGAAGTAGCTTAGATAACTATGTCGTGTACCAACATACCCACCACAATACTATCGCGAGAGATTAATGCCTCTGCTAATTTATGCTAAATCTTTATAATTGTCCTATATAATATTGAGAAACAGCACTTGTCTTTGCAGTTTCATATAGACCATTGCAATCTAAAGATATTTGGGGATTTCACAACTGGGAGTACTATTGGCATCTGGTAAGTAAAGAACAGGATGCCCCAGATCCTACGATGCACAAGACAGCTTCCTAAAATAAGTAATTATTCCACCTAAAAGCCAGTGATGCCAAGATGAAGAAGCCCTAATGTATACATGCCTAACTTCAGTAATTGTATCTAAGTTCAAATCATCTTGGAAAACATTGTTTGAACTACATAATCATTGATGAAGTTTTAATTCAGAAGGTGTGCATTGGTTTTAAGTAAACAAACAAAAAATATATTTTACTCCTCATTTTGTTGATGACTTAAAAATCATTTCTAGAAATATTCTGGATATGGTCTGATTGCACTAATTTAAATAAAGGTTATTCTTCAATTCATAATTAGATATCCAGTTAGTAAATACACATTTTAGTGGAATGGAAAAACAGCAGGTCTCACTCTCCATCTTTTGGAGATAGACTCCTAGAACCATTACTTACCAGGTGCAAGACCATGGGAAATAATATAAGTTGTTTGACCCTCTTCTCCTCAGTTTTCAAATGAAATAATTATAATACAATTGTTAAGATTGGCTGCACCACATTTGGAGAGTTAATTAAAATAATGTAACAGTGGAGTGCTTTGTAAATTCTAAAGCTACTAACATCCACCACTGTGTTAAAAGCAATGTTTTTTTTCCTGTTTCTTTTTTCTTTTTTTTTCCCTTGACATCAAAAAGACTGTAATGATAAATGGCCTATTCTCCTTCTGCAGGATCATTGATTTTTGAAATCCTCAAGAATTATAATAGTAACCTTTTATTCTTCTTCAGTGAGTTTTAGTTTACCCTATTATGAAGGCCAGGTATGTGTAATTGTATAGAAGAATCTGAAAAATTAGAATCACATTTGATGGCACTTCTGAGCAACATGTTTCATGCAATGTCTGAGAACTGACTTGGCAAGCCTTTCACAATGGGAAAATTCAGGATCAAACCTGGATTGGAGCCCACCCAGGGAAGTAGAGTTACATATGTAGCTTTCATCTGCTTGTGAAATAACTCTTTTCCTTTTCATTCTAGAAGAGGTAATGAATTGACTGCCTCACGGATTTGATTAATAAAATGCATCTTGCTCAAATCCAGTTTTTATAAGAGGTGATGGTAAATCCTTTTAAAGGAGGGTTTTAAAGCTACGGCTGAAATGACTTATGGGGACTAAGGCACTGAAATGTAAAACCTTACCTGAGATTTTTCTTGGGTTAAATACCAATTTTTTAGCTACAATTTTGTTGGTGTAAGTATAAGAATAGCATACACTGTTTGCAAAAGATTATACTAGCTGACCACAGAATTTCTGTGTTACTTATACTGAATAACCATGAATATTTAAGAAGTGCCTAAGAAGAACCTGGGGTTCTATTTTCAGAATTATATTGAAAAGAATCCAATCATCTAAACTGTTTCAAGGATGGTTCTAGCCTCAGTTGTTGATTACATTGAGTACCTGCATAAATTTACATAACAATGAAACAGAAGTGACTGCTTCTTCCAGCTGTGCAGACCTGTAAAAGTATCATGCTGAGGAATTTGATTGACATTTAGGGAGGAAAGTTTCTTCCCATCATTCCACCATCAGCTACAGATGCCACCTGAATTTACAATGGCCCAATATTTCCCTTCAAATATTTGCACTTGGGGAGCCATTTATGCTCATTAATAGGATTGGACAAGTTAACAAATAAAAAGATGAGGACGAAAATTACCTCACATCCTTAGACAATTGATCTAAATAGAAGATAAAAGCTTATTTAAAGTTCTTAATTTGTGAAACTGTTCAAAGAGTGCATCCATTGCTTCTGTTTGCACATAAGAAAGTTGAAGTACAAACAAAATGACAATATAGATAATAGAATTCACTTAAACCATTTATTCTCAAAGACAAGAACTTCCTATGTATTCATAGATTATGGAACTCACTTGGACAGTTATACTCATGAACTTACCACTTTCTTTTGAATACTTCCATAGTTCAAAAGGAAGTAAAATCTTATTTTGTAGTCTTTTCCAAATTGCCTCATCATAAACTCATGGGAATCAAACTGATTAAATTGAAACTAATTAATTCTGAATTACTCAATGTACTTCACATTTATGGAATCAAAATCTGATCTAAATAATGATTCATAAGAATCATAAACATTGATTAATAAAAATATCTCAGATAAAATTCTGTACTGTTCCTTATAGAAGTGTATTACATTAAGGAATGTCCTTTAAACATTTTCAAATAAGTCTTAAGTCTCATATTTCTGCATGGTAATAATTTATCTTTCTTACTGAGCTTAACAGGTAAGGACAATGATTATGGCATATTGAAGTATACAAACATACTACTTATTTGTGCAAAGAAAAATAAATTTTGCTTCCAAATATCTTATTTCAAATCACTTTTTAATATGCATTTCTTCACTGATACATATATATTTAACCCTTTATGTCCTGTATAGGTTAAAAAGAAATTGTAATTTGATTTCATTTTATTTTTGTTTATGTAGACCTACAGTGTCTTCCTATAGCATATAAGAAAAAGGAAGTCAGAATCCCTCCTTTGCAGTTTGAAGCAGACCTGTGGCTGACTCCATAACAGCTGTGCCACTGAGGTGGGGCAGCCGGTGCCTGTGCCTTTGAACCTGCCTCTCCTCATATGGACAATGTCAGCCATGAGACTTGAGCTCAGGCCTGGTTCCTAACTTTACGCAAAGCATCAGAAAAGTCTGGATGCTGCTGGGACATTGAAATCAAAGCAATCAGAGCCCAGTCTGTGGCAGAGAGGGAAGTAATATTTACATGTAACTATACAGTATTTCCCAAACTACTAATTCAGTAAGTACACTATTAAGTACAACTTTTAGAGTGAAGACAATGATGGAGACTGATACAGAGAACAGATAAACATTGGAAAATCTTAAAAGACTACGGTGAAGGGCCGGGCGCAGTGGCTCAAGCCTGTAATCCCAGCACTTTGAGAGGCCGAGGAGGGTGGATCACGAGGTCAAGAGTTCGAGACCATCCTGGTCAACATGGTGAAACCCCGTCTCTACTAAAAATACAAAGAATTATGGGCATGGTGGTGCGTGCCTGTAATCCCAGCTACTCAGGAGGCTGAGGCAGGAGAATTGCCTGAACCCAGGAGGCGGAGTTTGCAGTGAGCAGAGATCACGCCATTGCACTCCAGCCTGGGTAACAAGAGCGAAACTCCGTCTCAAAACAAAACAAAAACAAAAACAAAAAAAAAGAGGGAAGGGTAGTCTTCTTGTCTAAAGGCAGAGAAAGGATATTCTGACTTCAAAACCCGTTGTAATTTTACCATTCTAAGAAGTAGCGTCATTTATCCTGAAGAAAAGGCTCAAAGGTTTAGTGTGTAGAAGGGGGTGACCAGCTGCTCTCCTTACAGATTACAGAAAAGGAAATGTGTTTAAATTTGAGCATGAGTGATTGAGGCTTGGAGGGAAGACTTTCTCGACACCAAGGCTATGTCAAAATCAAGAGCAAAAGGAGTCAGACATCCTGGTCAGCATGGTGAAACCCCGTCTCTACTAAAAATACAAAAAAAAAATGATCTGGGCATGGTGGTGCGTGCCTGTAGTCCCAGCTACTCCGGAGGCTGAGGCAGGAGAATTGCCTGATCCCAGGAGGTGGAGGTTGCGGTGAGCCGAGATCGGGCCATTGCACTCCAGCCTGGGTAACAAGAGCGAAACTCTGTCTCAAAAAAAAAAAAAGACAGTAAAAAAAAAAAAAAGGAGTCAGAAAATGTTCCCAAGTAGTAGTCTCTTCAAGGTCGAAGAGATCCCTATAATGAGCAGAGGAGAGTGCCCCTATATTTTGTTTGCCTTTCTGTCTCCTCAACATTGGTCCAGTGTTAACCTAGGAAAAATTATAGCACTATGAATTGTTCACATGAATTCCTGAAGGGCACGGTGATTTATCTGGGCCTTCAAATGCCTGGGTTAATGCTCATTAATTTGCATTTGTTAAAAGCTACCCAGGAGTTTATGGGGTGCAGCTAGGAGCCACTGGAAGAGGAATTTAATGTGCTATTACATTTCTATGACTCTGTCGCTTAAGAATGACCATGTGTTATACATTCTACTAATTTCATTAATTACAGATGTACACACTTAGACATTAAAGTATTTTCTTAAAGTCACTGCTCTCCCAATGTTCCACATTAGGTAAAATTATATGAATTCAGATATTTAGAAGTGATTTTGCTTGATATTTTTGGAAATTTTATTTTAGAAATGCCTAAAAGAAGTCAAGGAACTTATCCAGAAATGGTCCTAATATATTGGTAGAAAATGCGTTAGGAGGCGGGTGGATCACGAGGTCAAGAGATCGAGACCATCCTGGTCAACATGTGAAACCCCGTCTCTACTAAAAGTGCAAAAAATTGGCTGGGCATTGTGGCATGTGCCTGTGGTCCTGGCTACTCAGGAGGCTGCGGCAGGAGAATTGCCTGAACCCAGGAGGCAGAGGTTGCAGTGAGCCGAGATCGCACCATTGCACTCCAGCCTGGGTAACAAGAAAGAAACTCCGTCTCAAAAAAAAAAAAAAAAAAGAAAAAGAAATAAAATGTGTTACCAGTATTCTCTGTATTCTTTATCAGCCTAAACCTCTGGAATAGAGGGAGCTATTGCTTAAAACCTATTAATAATCAGCTATTATGAGGCATGAAACATGACAATACCAAATAATAAAAATATCTATAAAGTCTGTATGAAACTGATTACTTATAACATTCTTTTCCTTCATGCTTAACTTAAAAATATCTATTACAAAATATCAATATCAACCGAACTATATAATTTAACACTTTTCCAGTATGGACAAAACTAATGAGTTTCTATAATTAAAATATCTCTCTGTATAAATTTATTGTTACCATTATTAAATCCTAAAAAAGTCAAAGAGCATATAAGATCGCCACTAGGATCTACATCAAAATTCTTCCAGTTATTACATAACGATATCACAGACACACAATTTTGTTTGAGATACTGTATATTTGATCACTGGAAAACAAAAACCTAAATATAATTTGAATTGACATAGATTTCAGAATATTTACATATGGCTAATTATATGGGTTTGTATGTACCCAGCTACAAATAATAAAAAACAGTTTAACAGTGAAGAGAATATATTCTGTCTTATCACCAGGAGTTCCTAGGTACGGTGGTTCAAGGGTTGTCTGTTCTCAGCAGGTCGCCCTAAATAGGAATCTCTCCAGGCTCAGTGGGCACGAGAACTTCCAGTTGTTGGGTACATACAGGACCTCATCCAGCAGAAGAAAAATAACTGTTCCTCCCTCTCTTTCTTTTGCCAAAACAAGCCTTTTCTGAGAAGCCTCCCAGCACAGCTCTTTCTTCACTTCCCACTCGACAGAACTAGGTTGTGTCCCCTTGCTACTCTGCTGGGATTATTATGACTGGCTTTGGACGACTGAGACTTACCCCAGGACTGCGGGTAACGCGTGGATACCAAGGAGGCTGCCAAGAAGGAAAAAGAACACTGTTGAGTAGGCAACCAATATGATCTCCAAAACACACATGTATCCAAAATAAACATGTTTTCTGTTTTATTTGTTAAGCCATAATGTGACAGAAATGTCATCCGGTGTGCATGTCCACACAGATATACTAAGAAGTGAAAACAGTAATAAAAGCTAACCAAAGACACCAGACTAGTTACAATCATTTACGTCAAGAAACAGAAACCAAATCTTCTAATTCTACTTGCTTACTGTACAGCCAGATGGAAAGTTGCTTTTATATTATGTCAGATATTTCAAACCATCATCTCAAGATGTAGTTACCATTTTTGTATGCTTTTCATACTGAAGTTAAAAAAAAACTTAGAGTTTATTCTTAAAATAACCAAATCCTTAATATTTATTCAGTGAACTGGAAAGTAATTCCTTAATAATGAGAACATTGATGTCTTTGGATATTTTGTCTAAAGAATATGCTTATAAACTTTAATATTTCATGTATATAATTATGTGTTATTACTATAAGATTGTAATTTGATCCTGATTAAAGAACGTTTTGTCCTTAATGCAATATGCTATTTGGTAATTTTTCTACAAGTGAAAGAAAACAGATTATTTAAAATCAACTTAAATTTGAAATGTGCTTCTATTTTAGATGTGATGTGACTAGCATTGGTATTTGCTCTAAGTTCCATGATGTCAACGTTACTTCCACTCCTGAATCAAAATTCAAGGTGAGGTAGTTCAGGAAAGAAACATTGATAATTTTACAACAACCTGTTACTTTTATTTGCGATTGGGAAATAAACTTTACTTTTTCTTCCTTAAATCAATGACAATCTGATAACAAAAATGATAGAAGACTTATGAGAATAGAATAGTCAATATTACTTTCAAATGTAGATGAGATTACTCTAGATATTAAATTATCGTTTTTAAAGGCAACATATATATTTTGTATTGAATTACCATTAAACTATTGAATATCAAATAACTTTTCATAATAAAGACTTATGAGAATAGAAGAGTCAATATTACTTTCAAATGTAGATGAGATTACTCTAGATATTAAATTATCATTTTTTAAAGGCAACATATATATTTTGTATTGAATTACCATTAAACTATTGAATATCAAAAAACTTTTCATAATAAAATTCCAGAATCAGGTAATATATTTCAGAGGCACATTTAGGGACAGTGAAAATAACTGATTATTGTCTACCCAATATCAATCCCCCATGCCCAAGAGATGAAATACAATTGGCCTAGCCAAATAGGACCCATGTTTCCACCTTCCAACCCTCTCTCACGCATAGGCAAAAACACATGACCCAGTTTCTGCCACAAAGGTGTTGAATCTATGACTGCCGAGAGGTGTCTAGAAAGGCTTTTTGCTTTCCTGATGACGAAGAATGAATGACCCTTTATCCTACCCTCTTGTTTTGAATGTAGGCATGAAGTCTAAAGCAAAAGCAATCATTGACTTTCAGCCCTTGGACACCGCTGTCTCTAATAATGCCTGCAAGATTCTAGCGTTAAGGAAAAAAGAAAAGACTCACCATTTGTTGAAGACTCTGTGAATTAGACTTTCTTTCACATGTAGCTGAAGGCTTTCCTAAATCACGTAGAGGGCTTTAACTAGATGATTATACAAACATAAAAGGTATTATTCATTTATCTCATCATTCGAAAGAATACAGGCTGTGGTATTATCTAACCATCACAGATCAGCTACAATTGTTTTCTTATACTTACATGCACACTGCCTCATGAAACAGAAAAACATGAACCCCCGGAGATCCAAGATGGCTGATCGCTGACAGCTAGGGATTGTAGCTCCCAGTGAAAGCCCAGAGAACAAGAGGACGCCACACTTTCGGGCGAATTTTCGTCACTCACAGACCAGAAGATTCCCAGTGGAGGGGCCCCACGGGTCGCCAGCGTGACTCTTGTGGCCTGCACAGCGGTTTTGCCGGCGTCTCGGTGCGGCAGCTCTTCGTGTAGAATGGACGGGCTTGGTTCCCCTACTGACTAATGCTTGGAGCTCCAGGAAGGCAGAGCCGCTTGTTACGGACTCAATAAGAAAGCCAGACCGGAGATTCCCAGGCAGAGGAGCACCATCAGCCTTATCACTGCTGTTTTGGCCGGCACAGTGGGTTGCTCGGATTCCAGCACTGGGAATCAATAAACTGGGCGTCCACTCAGAAATCTAATTAGAAAGGTGGTAACTGTAAAGACGACGGATGGATAAATTCATAA
>CM052648.1:186352324-186390006 GCA_028533165.1 Leontopithecus rosalia
AGATTGATAAGTTATAGCATGTTAAAGAAATATTTTCCTATTTATATCTTTAAATTTAGAACAGGAAGGAGCATTAAATTTTTATCAAATATTTAAATGTTGTATCAAAAATCATATAAATTTTATTCTGGAATTTACTTAAATTGTATACTCATTACTTTATACATTTAAACTAAACATAAACATATTAAACTTTATACTTTTAAACTAAATGTAAACATATTAAAAGACTTTCTTAACGTCCATGGTGTGGGTAGGGAGGTGTGGACGAAATAAGACATAAAGATTCCCAGTTGGTGGGTCTTACACTGGTATTCAGATATGTCATAAAATATTTGATAAACATATATATGTTTTATATATATATATATATATAGTTGCATTTTAGGTTTGGGGGTACATGTAAAGAACATGCAAGATTGTTGCATAGGTACATACATGGCAGTGTGGTTTGCTGCCTTCCTCCCCATCATCTATATCTGACATTTCTCCCCCATATTATCCCTCCCCAACTCCTCTTCCCCCACTGTCTCTCTCCTACTTCCCCTCCACAGACCGCCCCAGCGTGTGACGCTCCCCTCCTGTGTCCATGTGTTCTCATTGTTCGACACCCGCTTATGAGTGAGAACATGCAGTGTTTGATTTTCTGTTCTTGTGTCAGTTTGCTGAGAATGTAAACTTCTAGCAGTTTTTTTTTATTTTTTTTTATTTTTGTTTTTTTGAGATGGAGTCTTGCTCTGTTACCCAGGCTGAAATGCAACCTCCTGGCTGACAGCAACCTCCACCTCCCACATTCAATGGATCCTCAAGCCTTAGCGTTCTGAGTAGCTGGGACTACATGCTTGCACCACCACACCTGACTCATTTTTGTATTTTTAGTAGGGATGAGTTTCACCGTGTTGACTAGGCTGGTCTCGAAGTCCTAACTTCAAGTGATCTCCTTACCTTGCCTCCCAAAGTGCTGGGATGGGTTACAGGCATGAGCCACCATGCCCAACCTTCCAGAAGTTAATTACACTCATGTGATAAGAAATTATCAGGTACAATAAGGTCAAAAACAGCACAGTCTCAGAGGCAAAGGCAAAGCCAAGTTTAAGACAAGATAACATCTGCCATTTCCAATTTTTTCTGGCCTTTTACAAACTTGACTCATATACCACCCCTATAAACTGCAAATGGACCATGTTATAAGTAATAGCTAGCAGTTTCCACTTCTGGGGAATTAGAAAGCCATAAGATAACTAAAAATGAGAACAAGGCAGATAACTTGAAAACAGCAATAACAAAGCATAGTTTATAAAAGCCATTGAAGAGCTGGGGATGCAAGAAAGCCTGACTGATCTAAAATCTAGAAAGTCATGGTCTCTTCCTGTGAGAGGAGGATCAAGTGTTTCCCTGATGTGGGTGGAGTGATGGGAAGATGAGCAGGGATTTGCCAGGGAAGGGATATAAGAAACAAGGCCAACTTCCAACACATTTTTAAAAGCCTATGCAATGTGATGATTTAGGTCCCTGAGGAAGCTCAGTCAAAAGCAGCTCTGCACCTGCTCCCCTCTCTGTCCCAGGGGGCCTTTACTTTAGTACATGCATGTAATGCACCCAAGTTTGGGGGCGTGGTAGAAGATCTGAAAAATATCACCATGGAGGCTTGTGGAGCTGACTTGAGGCTGGGAGCAGCTCAGGAGAACCGTAAGAAGACCCTCTAAGCCATAAAGCAGCTGCTGAAAGCTGGTTAGAGTAGGAGAGCAGTGAGAAACACCTCCAGGGCTCCTGGGGGTTCACTGAGTCCACTCAACCCCCAAAGGCTCAGAGCAGAGCAGCAAAGCATAGACATCTGAGTTGTGAAAAAGCTGGGGGAGCAACCAGATGGCAAAGAGAATTCACTGGAAGCCTGGGCTCAGGGAGTCAGCAGCTGGGTTATAAAGCACAAAGAGAAACAGACGCTCTCCCTTGCTCAGATCTCATGCCCTGTTAAATGGAAGGAACCATAAAAAGTTACAAGACATGAAGAAGCCGTATGTATTTTATATATTCAAATAGATATGTATATATAAAATATATACAGATAGATATGTATATATAAAAAGATGTAAATATATACATATGTATAATACATATATTACATATAAATATATACGTATATATAAAAGAAGATGTATAAAGACAAGTATGGCATATGGCCAAGAGAAGAAAGAGAAACAGAAGCCATTCCAGATATAGATGTTGAGATTATCAGAGACAAGTTTTATATTAAATATAGTAGATATGTCAGATAATCTAACACTATTTTTGAATTATTTTTCTGAAAAAAAAGAAGAATTTTAGCAGAGAGATAAACACAACTAAAAATGCAAATGTCAATAATAGAAAACAAATACAATAGTAAAATGGAGAAATAATCTGACAGGTCTATCAGTAAAGTGGGTTACCAAAGGAAAGAAAGAGTAAACATGAAGATAGAGCAATAGAAATCATCCACTTTGAAATACAAAAACAGAAACAAAAGCGAAAAGGAGGGAGGGTGAGAGAGAGGGAGAAGACGTAGAAAAAAAAGGAAGGGGAGAGGAAAAGGAGAGCAAAGCCTGTAATTCCAGCACTTTTGGAGGCTGAGACAGGAGGATCACCTGAGGTCAGGAGTTTGAGACCAGCCTGATGAACGTGGTGAAACCCCATCTCTACTAAAAATACAAAATTAGCTGGACATGGTGGCAGTTGTCTGTAATCCTAGCTACTCGGAAGGCCGACGCAGGAGAATCACTGGGACCTGGGAGGTGGCGGTTACAGTGAGCCAAGATTGCACCACTGCACTCCAGCCTGGGCAACAGAACAAGACCCCATCTCAAAAATAAAATAAAAAAGAAAAGAAGAGTCATCTGACATCTGTGGAAAATATTATATCATCAAATATATTTACATTAATGACCTTGGAAAAAGAGGACAAATAATGAGGTAGAAAACAGTTTTGAAGAGAGTGACAATTTTCTAAAATAGGTGAAATATATCAACTCACATATACAAGAAACTTGGTAAATAAATTTAAATGTAACAAGAACTAGGCAAATGATCATCAAATCAATGATGAAAATGAAACATGAGTAGAAAATCTTGAAAGAGGCTGGAGAAGATGAGAAACACACATTGTGCTCATAAGAAGATGGAAACTAGCAGTCTATGAAATGTATTTATATTGTTAAAAAACAGCAAAAGAAAAAACTGTAAACATGATAGTAAATATCCTGAGACAATGCCTTAAAAACATTTCTGTATCATTTATATATATATATATATATATATATATATATATATATATATATATATATACGTATATACGTATATTGTTTAAGGCGGAGTTTCTCTCTTGTTACCCAGGCTGGAGTGCAATGGCGCGATCTCGGCTCACCGCAACCTCCGCCTCCTGGGTTCAGGCAATTCTCCTGCCTCAGCCTCCTGAGTAGCTGGGATTACAGGCACGCGCCACTATGCCCAGCTAATTTTTTTGTATTTTTAGTAGAGACGGGGTTTCACCACGTTGACCAGGATGGTCTCAATCTCTTGACCTCGTGATCCACCTGCCTCGGCCTCCCAAAGTGCTGGGATTACAGGCTTGAGCCACTGCACCCAGCCATTTCTGTATATTTTTATATGTTCATCAGAAAAATCTGAGAGAATGGTCTGGAGCAGATCTGTTCTGTAAAAAATGCTAGGATAACTGCTTCAGCTTAAGAGGAAAAATACCGGTTTGGAAGGAGGAAAAAGCCCCAGAAAGGATAAATATTTGTAAAACAGCAAAAACTTCCAATTAAATATGTGGGTAAATGTGATTACAAAGCTTCAAGTTACATAAATTTAACAATTTAAAGAACTGAAGGTGGATTGCAGTAAACCCTATAATTACAGTCAGACATTAAATATGCTTTTTTCAGCAATTAACATAACTAATAAATAAAAAATTAATAAGGATGGAGAAGACTTGAACAACAGTATCAATATTAGTCTAACTGGCATATATAGAACAATATATTCAACAATTGAATAATACAGTTTTCTATGCATATAAAACATTCACTCAGGGAGATCACCATCTCAACTGTAAAGCAAGTTGTGATAAATTTAAAAGGATTGAAATTATACATAGTATTTTTCTCTGACTATAATGGTGTTCTGTTAGAAATCACAAACAATAGTATAATATATCTATAAAAATTCCCAAATATTTGAAAGCAAATAATTGTAAATTATCTATATGTAAAAGTGGAACTGTCAAGGGAAGTTAGAAAATATTTTAAATTGAATGATAAGAAAAATAAACCATATAAAATATTGAGAGGTAAAATTTGAAGACTGCAGCTAAATCAGTTGGAAGAGAAAATTTTCATCTTTAAATGCCTATGTTAGAAAATAAGCAGTCCAAAATCAGTTATCATCTATGCATTTATCTTAAAGATAGAAAAAAGCACAAATTAAACCCAAAATAAGTAAAGGAAAGAAAATATTGATGGGAATTTATAAACCAAAAACAGACAAACAAAAAGACAATGTTATAAACCAATTTAATTCATTGAGAAACAGTAATGGGAGTCAACCATTATGTGCTATTTTCTGGGAGTGCTACTTGCTCCACATTGTCATTTTTCCTCCGAGTAGACAGAACTTGCACCTCCCAGGCATGTGCTGCTTCTTGCACCCCGCTCATAACTTCCTGCGATAAGAGTGTTCTTCCTCTGTTTCAAGAAGAAATTATGTTTGACTCAGCTTCATTTGGGTTTCTCTCTTTTTTGTAGAAATCCTCGCTGTTGGACATTCATGTTATTTGCTGCTGGATGCTGAAAACTTCTAAAGACTAGCACTTCACAGTTGTTAGGAAAAAAGCCTGCCAATTTTGTAATATGTTTCATTCAAGAGAAAAAGCTGGGAAGCCCAAATGTATGATCGCAGTAGTGAGCCGCATTCTTCAACATCTGTAACAAAACTGGAATATATTGATCTACGTCACTGTGTTTTCTCCATAGATTCCAAATTCTAAAGGAGGGTTCTGGCTGAAACCCCGACCCTAGCCAGTCCAGGCAGTGCTCTGCCCTTTGTGTCCAAAACCTTTCTGCCCTGCTTTTATATTGGCCCTGAATTTTGACATCACTAATGCTCTCTTGCATGAAGCACTTTGCTTCTCTACATTCTCTAGTTTAACCAGATAGAAAGGTCACTCGTTTCACAAAGTGCAGAAGAGGATCAAAGGAATCCAAGGGAAATAGAAATTACCCTCAGGTGTTGCTAAGCACTTTATTAAAACTCTCACCAGCTCCAGTCGATGACAAATACCAAAACATGAGCAGCAGGAAGAGGTAAATATAATTCATTATGTCATTGTTGGAACAATTCACTAATGTGAGAGTTTGGGACTAAGATGACGCAGACCCTGTGCCTGCATCCATGTCTTCAGTATATTTTACTGTTTCTGAGGCTGAAATTACTTTTAAAATTATCTCCAGTTTACCTACAAGTGGTGGAATTGAGACTGAGCTGGGCTTAGAAAATTTGTGAGAATGTCTGTGATAACTCAGTCTGCAAAATACTCTTTGCCAAGAAAATCGTCACCACATGACTGAAATTTACCCTCTGAAGGCTACAGAATACTCTGGTGACTTCTGAAGTGCCAGTCACTATTCTGGAATTCCAAAGAGTTAATGCAGATCAAACAGGGCAGCATTTGAATCTCATTATCGAGAGAAAAATCTCAATAACAGCAATTTCAGATTATGCATTATTGATTCCAGTACAAATTGAGATGTGTCAAGGAACACCACATCTGAGAGTATCCTCCAAACACATGCTTACTGAACCCAGATGTGACTGATATCACATCAATAACAAATTCGAAAATATTTTTGTATAAGAGGAGAGATTAGGGCAGTGAGGTCTTACTCATACTCAGTTTTGGTTAATTTTGCATTCATGTACACTTTAATGGAATAGAAAGGTGAAAATAAGATGCTCTGGACAACTACAAACATAATATTTAAGCGTTACATGAAAGGCTAAGATCAAGTTGTAGAGATACATGTATGTATTAACCACCTGTTTCTTGTTTAAAAGTTGAAAGTGTGGCAGTGTTCAGAACTGCATAGCAAAGGTCCGGGTTAAACTGACAAAAGCAAGGAAATTCAGAGTTCAGATGAGCACGTCATATTTAGAATGCCTCTGACATAAAAATGAAATGAAATCACTAATGTTCGATGTCATATTTGTAAATAATACTGAAATGTGAAATCACTCTGTAATGTGTATGCCACTATTCTTAACCAAAATTTGTTTTCCACTTTTATGTACAATATAGAATACTCTGAACTAATAACAACAACCAAAAACATTTTTTACAAGGCATGGTCAGCCAACCAATTGTAGAGTTGAAATGTTTGAAGTCACTGTATTGTCTAAGGCAGAATGGAGCTGAATCATAAAACACAAGGAAATCATTTCCATCAAATGATAGGACAAGAAAGGTGTCCTTGGATAGCTCAGCATAATGAATATAAACTGAACATCAGGAAATTGATCTCTAATGCAGGTATCTTTCATTTAATTTTTTCCCAAGGTAAGGTCATTGAAGAACCATTGTATAATTCTTTTAGGGAATTAAGCTATTATCCAGTGTTTCTTCTTCACAAAAAATCCTGTTAGAGTATACTACTTGTATATATAAATAGAACAAAGGTCATGTTATAATTATAGTACAATTATGATAGAATTAAATGAACCTAATTATTTTCTTAAACACGTGTGAACATTGTTAACACTTGAAGGCACAATTGTCAACAGTAAAAATTTTTCTATTCCACTTTTTATTTTTTTTTAAGATGGATTTTCACTCTGTCACCAAGGCTAGAATGTGGTGGCATGATCTCAGCTCACTGCAACCTCTGCCTCCCAGGTTCAAGCAATTATCTTGCCTCAGCCTCCCAAGTAGCTGGGATTATAGGACTTGCCACCATGCCCAGCTAAATTTTTTTTTTTTGTATTTTTACTAGAGATGGGATTTCACCATGTTGGCCAAGCTGGTCTCGAACTCTGACCTCAGGTGATCCACCGCCTCAGCCTCCCAAAGTGCTGGGACTACAGGCGTGAGCCACCATGCTTGGCCTATTCCACTCTTATTTGCAAGGAAAGACTGAAACATATATTACCAGATGATTAAAGAAGTCTCCCCAGTGAATTAGACAGAAAACTGTAATAAATGTGCCCTGATATAGCAACTACCTACTAGTGCATCTAGCATTAGCAAGCAATTGATAGTGTGTATATATATAATATATGGACATCTACATATATACACACATTCAAACAAATGTATGTATGTATGTATGTGTGCACATGCAATATAATATATCTTTTCCTGCTCTCCAAGACAGACTGTAAGCATTGAATGAAAGAATACGTTTTCTACTAGCATTAGTTTTAGAAGAGATGAAAGTTTCTGCTACTTAGAATTTTACCTCCAGGTTTGTTATTCATATTTTGAAATCTGAATCCTCAATGTGTCAGCATTAGGAGGTGGAGACTTTGGGTGATTATCTCATGAGGGTGGAGCTCTCTCAGATGGGATCCGAGCCCACTCCAGGAAGTCTCTGCTGTCTGCCATGTGAGCACACAAGAAGTCGGCAGTGTGCAGCCAGAAGGATGGTCCTCGACAGAAGCTGACTGTGCTGTCACCCTGATCTCAGACTTCCAGTCATCAGAACTGGCTGAGAAATAAATGTTTGTTGTTTGAGCCACCCAGTCTATGGTATTCTGTTAGAGTAGTCAGAACAGACAGAACTAAGACAAAGTTTATGTTTTTGCTCTTAGTGAAAACCTTTGTGTTTTAAATACGTTTTATCCTGGTAAATACCTCTTTGAGTCCTATATATTAACATCTATGCCACGTTTTTTTCAGCTTGATGGAAATTACTGGTGCTCACCGATATTTCTGGATCTCCTGTATTTCTTTGACAAATGAGTGAATTATTCTTCCTTGTCTTCCTAAGGATAGGCTCAGGAATGGCTGTGATGCACTTTGGCCAATAAAACATCAGTAGAAGTGATGGGCAGCATTTCCAGGAGGAAGCATTTCAGAGATAATAAGTCTTAGAAATGTATGATTGGAATACATTTGGAAAGGAAACAGCAATAACAAAATTACAAACATCCGCATTTTAGTATCAAAATACTTCTATATAAATAGAAACCGGAATACATTTCTCTTCTTTCTTAGTGACTAGCTATTGAGGTATGAATGGCAGATGAAATAATGGATGTGTGAATAGATGGATACATAGATGTTTGGGTGGATGAATGGATGGACATATAGTTAAATGAATGAATTGGTGGATGGATGGTTGGTTAGAGTGCTGACCATTTCGTTATATACAATAAATAAAATTGAATATCGAAAATGTCCCACATTATAAATGATATTTTTCCTCCCTTTTGAACTCTAAAAACATGCTTGTTTTTATTACCACACATTTAATATTTATCATATATAAACCAAATACATTGTTTTAAAACAGTAGTGGTAATTGAGTATGTATTTTCCTTCATCTATATTAAAAATTTGAATAGCAAAAACTACCTGCCTTATTTCCATGTTATACTCCCCTACAAGAAACTACATTGTATCATAGAAAAAGATTCTGAAGCATTACATAGATTCAGATTGTATTGGCACATTTCATTTCTGTGACTACAAGTAAATTATTTAACCTAAGCCTGAATTTTCCTCATCTGAAAAAAGAGATAGTATCTGACTTAAATATTTGTTGAAATGTTGTACATTTAAAGCATCTAGCATATATTAGATCATCAAATGCTAGGTTTTTTTTGTTTGTTTGTTTTTAGTGTATCTTTCACTAATAAACTTCACACAAATTGATGGCTTTAAAAAGAGTTGGACTAATACATAAATTAATAAATATGTAACGAAGTTACTTAATCCATCATCATTTTTGAGTTATTATATTATTTGAGACAAGTGTTTTCAGTTGAACAGATGGTTGTGTGTTCAATCTAGTCTGTGACCTATAAATTTCATTTTTCTCCGTAGAGATTTCCCTGAACATTTAGTGATTCGAAATTATTTTCAAGATTTAGACAAAAAATAATTTTAATAGAATTGCAAATTTTGGCATAGACTCTAATGTCTTTTTTTATATAGCAAAAGTTATCTACATTTTAGGCAAAAGACTTAGAGGGATTAAAGCTAAAAGCATTGCAACACAATGCCAATCATATTTGGTAACATCATAGAAATAGAATAATCTTTCACATTGAACCAATGAAAACACGTGCAGAAGATATTCGGTCTTGCATTTAGAACTTCAGATGACTTAAAATATCCTTCTGAGAAGCATACTTTGAGAGAACATTACTTAGTGGGATAATGTCAAGTTGGTGGCCAACTTTTTATTCATCTGGTCAACCATTCTCTACTACTCTGTTTATTTAAAGTGGAATAATAACTGTTGCAATATTATAAAGAATAGCTTTCACTAGACCAGTGAATTGAGAGAACAAGCTGGGAAAAATTCAAGAGAACTTCTGGAGTTAGAATTCATCAAACAGTGTGATGAATTACATGTGAGGGAGGAGGAATGGTTGGCAATTGCTGAAATCTAGCTATAGTTATTGGGTAAAATAGTTCCTGCCTTTCCATGTTGCCGTTGGATTCCTGTTGGATTACCTGGCCGCAGAAGTTTTCCCTTGAACCTTCACTATCTTTATTGCCTATTCTTACATATAGTGTGAAAGGTCAGCAGGATTTAAAGTATAGAAACTGGATCAACTGATAACCAATCTAAAAAAAGATTTTTTTTACAGTGCATTTTTTTTCTAAAATATTTTTAAAGCAATAATCATTGTATAGTTAAGGGAAATACTTAAGTCTACATTTATCTTGATTTGAAACTTAGGGATGGAAAGTAACAGGGAACCATCCTCTTTCAAAAAACAAAAAAACCTCCATAAATATAAAGATTATGAAATCACTCTCCAGCTGCCTCCTTTCCAGGATAAAACACAGCAATTTATTCAATCACTGTTTGTAGTCTCAATTATGCAACCCATGAACCATTTCCATTCTTTCCTTTTAAACTCGTTCTTATAAATACTATCTAAACTAAGTCAAACTTTTCTCCTACCCATACTTTACTTCCCTGTAGGTGAACAAAAGGCAAGTACTTTAGATACTGAATTTCAGCATTAACCCACCAGACTCCTGAGGTTCTGGAGCTGACACCAGTTAGCAACAGTCATCTGTGGTCAGAATTCAGTTCCACCTGTGAGTAAATGAGCCATGGTTGGAATATTTATATCAGGGAGATTGCCAAATGCTACAAAAGGCCTTCCCTGACCACCCATGAAAACCTATTGTTAAACATTTAGCAACAAGCTACTGCACAAGCCACAAATCTACAAGACCTCTGTGGACATTCCTTCTATTTCAATTACCTGATGACAGAAACCTACAATTAATTGATCTCAGACTTCATTAGGCTCTGTCTTGGGATTCTATGTAATATAGCTCAGACATGTGTCCGATTTAAATAAACCTCATGTTGAAATGTAATCCCCAGTGTTGGAGGTGAGACCTGATGGGAGGTGATTGGACCATGGGGCTGGATTTCTCATGAGTGGTTTAATACCATCCCCTTGGTGCTGTCTTTGCAATAGTGAGTGAGTTCTTACAGGATCTGATTGTTTAAAAGTGTGGCACTTTCCGCTACTCTTGCTCCAGCCCCTGCCACGTGAGACACCTGCTCATCCTTTGCCTTCTTCTTTTGAGGTCTCCCCAAAAGCAGATGTTGGTGCTATGCTACATGCACAGCCTGAAGATCTGTGAGCCAATTAAACCTCTCTTCCTACAAATTACTCAGTCTCAGGTATTGCTTTATAGTGACACAAGAACAACCTGTCACACTAAAGAAAATATTTCCAAAGTCAAGGCTCCAAGTTGCCACTGATGGGTGATTAGAATTGGCTCCTGATTGAAAACCTATTGCAAATATTAACACAACCACAATATTTATGAAAAACAGTGACTTGAGATCATGATCATGTAGACAGAACATATAAAAGTCCCTATTCCTGATTCAAAGGACACTTCACTGTTACCATCTTCCCAATATCCAAAGTGTTTTCATTTAATAAAGAACCACAGAGTTTTCCACAGTACTTCCAGCTTAATGCAATCAACTTTTTTGCCAATTAATTTTTAGACCATCTGACCCTCCCTTTAACAACAGCTCCATGATAAATTCCTTCTAGTGAAATGGAAGTTTCTAAGGCTATAATTTTAGTTATTTGATGTTACATAATTTCTTTAATCTGCGTAAATTTAGTCTCAGTGGTCAAGAGAAATCTTGGGATCACATATCCTCTTGTCAACTCAAAAACGCCATGCAAGGGAGCCTGCACTTCTCTCTTCTGATTCCCTGTTCTTATTTCTGTTATTAGTATCTTCATTCCTTTCACACCTTGAATTAATTACTGGATAAATATGTATGTTTGGATATATAAATAATAGAATGTTACTGCAAGAAATACTATTGTAAAAGTAACATGAATCCAGATAGGAAAACTGAGCTATAAGAAACCATGTACATCATTTTGTATTTCATCTTGATTAATGCTTTATCTGAGTATAAAATTTTAAGTTCATAGGGCTCTTTCATTGTCATTTTGTTTTTGTTTTTGCCAAAGCATTTTGAAAGTATTCTCTAATGTCCGTTTTTAAAAGTTAGGTTTCTAGAGAGGTCCAACTGTTATTTTTTGTGGGTAATACTTTTCTCATGTTTAAGTTTTTAATTTTTTAAATTTATTTTTATCATTAAAAGATTTTAAATTGTTTTTACTATGTATTTATTATATACAATATGTTATTTTGAAAGACATACATTATAGAATGGCTCCATCAAGCTAATTAATAGATGCATTGACATATTTATCTTTTTAGTAGTAAGAACAGTTAAAATCTACTCAGCAACTTTCAAGAATACAAAAAATATTAACTGTAGTCACCATACTGTACAATACATCTCTTGAATTTGTTCCTCCTATCAAACTGAAAGGGAATACGGTTTTTGAGGCACTACAGTTTGATTACTTTGTGCCTCTGCGTGGATTCATTTTCGTTTATTTTTCTTAGTACTGGACATGAACTTCCAATCTGAAGGCTCGTGTTTTTCTTCAATTGTGGAAAATCCTTACTTTTTTCAATATTGTTTCTCCTTTATTCTTTTTATTCTGAACCTCATGGTTACATGCTGGAGTCTCTAAATCTACCCTTCATATTTCTGAATTGTTCTTTTATATGTGGAGTGTGTGTGTGCGCGCATGCACACATACATGCAATTCCTTCATATATGCCCTAGCATATTTTCTAAGCTGCATCCTGGGTGAATTTTTTCCTGGATATCCAGTTTGGAAACTCTTCTATCTGTTACATATTTTTGCAACCATGACTTGATTTTTTTCTGAATCCACAAATTTATTTCTGTATGCATTTATTGTACAATATTTGTCCTTCTTTTGTGGATGCTGTGGTAGACAAATCCATGCCCCCTTCCTCCAGGATGTGGAAATGTTACTTTGCATAACAAAGGTGATTTTCTGTGTGTGACTAAATTAAGGATTTTAAGATGAAGAGGTTATCCTGGATTATCCAGGTGAGTCCAATAGAATCACAAGGGTCCTTGCAAGAGTGAAGTAGAAATGTGAGAGACAGAGCTGACCTGATGAAAGAAGCACAGATTGCTGCGATGCGCTTTGAAGATGGAGAGGGAGCCAAGAGCCAAGGAACGTGGCAGCCTCCAGAACTGAAAACGAAAGAAAAGCAGCCCTGCGGACACCTGGATTTTAGCCCAGGGAGCTCCATGTTGGACGTCTGAGCGGCTGAGAAGTAATGGATGCACGTTGTGTTAAGCTAAATTGTTGGCAATTTGCTAGAGTAGCAATATGAAACACGAATGCTGTGTCTTTTTTAGAGGATACTTAACCTAGGTAGAGTCTTTTCTGTTATTTATTTATTTATTTATTTATTTATTTATTTATTTATTTATTTTTGAGACGGAGTTTCGCTCTTGTTACCCAGACTGGAGTGCAATGGCGCGATCTCGGCTCACCGTTCTCTTTGTTTTAGTATGTTTATTTTCACTAGAGGACACCCATCTTCTCTCTTTCTTCCTTTCTCTTGCTCTCCCTTTTCTCGTTAGTGACACAGGTCTTCTAGTTTGTTTTGCCTCCGTTCCCCTGCCCTGTGATCTCCCGTCCTGAGCCACGACTTAGTGTAGTGCCACCCTTTTCCCTGTCATCGTGGGATATGTCAAGCCCTGGAGCAGATCCAACAGGCAGCTTGGCCCAATCTTGGCTGTATTACTGTTTGCTGATTATTTTCTGTAAGTAAACCTTACTAAGCCTTAGTCCCAGACAATGACCAGTAACACCATTTCAGCATCATTTTTCAAGGAGGGAGCCCAGATATTGTTTACGTTAAGCAGTAACTTTTGCTGGCCAGTCACCTTGTGAGTGGCACTTAGACCCCTCGGTGCCCCAGAGTGGCCAAGCAACCCACTGTGAGTGCCTGCTTCCAGTCCCAGGGCCTGGGATGCCTCTGGCTCCAGCTCTTTTTATCATTGCCTTTTCTTCTTGATTTCTGGCTCATAAACATGCTTATTTACCTTTCTATCATTTAAATCATCTCTTTATATTCTGTATCTTATTATTTTTTCCTGCAAAGGAGAGGCGATTTCAAAACATAAACTTAAAAAAGTCATAAAAAATAACACCTTTACAGTCATTGGTTGACAATAGTTTTATTTTTAAAAGAACTCTTTGTAAGAGGTAAAAGAAAATAAGCTCTACATGGCAGCGATGCCAAACAGCTTATTTCCCTATGCCAGTGCAGACTCATGTCGAAACGCTTCCTGAAGCACTGCGTGGAGAAAGAGTCCAAGGTTACATCTGTTCTCACTGGAGAAGTGCGCCAGCCTTGGTTAATGGTCCCTGTTGTGGGTGCTGAGGGAGAACCTGCCCCTTACTCCCATCATGTATTTGCCATGATGCAGACCACACCCTGTCACAGAAGTTAGGTTTACTTCATGTCATGCAACACAATCAACCCAGTTACATTAATTTTTAGGAGGGTATTTATTATAAAGACATTAGTGATTCATAGGACCAACAGGCACTGTGGAAACATTTCTCTGGATGACTCAGGATAGGTCATCTTCCCGGTACTCCCTTAAGTATCACACCGAAGAGTTACACTGACACAGTTCAGGTAAAATCTTATAAAAGTGGCATTGGTAAAGGAGTTGTTCACTGTCTCCCACAAGACAGCAAGCTTCAAGCACATGTATGAATGCAATGAAGAGAACATTACAAATGTAACACCTCAAACTCACAAGCAATCCAAGATCAATCTTTTCACACCTTTTCCAATGTTCCAAGTGGACCCTAAAGAGGATGGCCTTCATATTTTAAATTTCCTTTTCCATATTTCAAACCAATATTGACAACAAGATGTGGGAATTTGGCACACCCCAAATTGCAAGTAGGTCCATAAATAAAAAACATCATCTGTGGTCTGGCAGTTTCAGTATACTGTGCACATTTGAGAAATACATTTCTATAGGTTTGAAGGGATGTGATTATAGCTATATATAAGCATACCTGTATATCTATAGCTATATATGTAGTTCAGGTTAAAGTACATATCCAAAAAGAGATTAAAATACTTTAGGCGATATTAAAATTACAGGTCGTTTATTCTTATTTTGTGAATAGAATTCTTTTAACTGTAAAGAAATCATGTGGACATTAGCTTCAAAGATACTATTTCAAAGAAGAAAAACAATAATAAAACTATCCTCTAACTGAAGTAAACATTGATTAAAAAACTTAGCTGAAGTTGAAAATTTGCTTAATGAAAGTTAAATTAGTGGAATATCATTTCACTATTTGAAATGATTTAAAGATGATTTTAAAAATATAGCAAAATGCCAATATTCTTTTAATAATTCATAGCATGGTCATGGAAAAATTACAATTGTAGTTGTTAGTAAAGACTTCTAGAAGGCCAGGCAACTCATTTACTGTTAAACTCTCCATCTTTTCCACGATCCTTAAAAATGAAAAATACTTGCTTACGCTTTAGACTTGGCTAGTATTTACATGATGGTACGTGACAAGCCCATTTGCAAACGTAATTGGTTTGAAATGCAACTTCTACTTTTTTCTCCTAATACATTCTCTTTTAATATTCACTGATTTATATGATATACTAATTTAATACCTCTAATTCAAACTAGTACACTTTCCTTTTGGTCCATTTGGTTTCACATCACAAATCTAATCTCAAGTTTGTCATCTGCTCTTACACAATATAAACGCTAGTCACAAAGAAAACAACCTTGGTCCTCTCTTTCACACACACCCATAGAATGTCTTTCTTCCTCTCACGCCACAAGGCCACAAGCACTGAAAGATCTTAATTAAATACAAGGTTTGACTCTGTTCTCTTCAAGGATTACTGAAGCTAGGAATGTGAAAGGCATGGAGATTTTAGAAAAAATCACTCAGGCCCTAACAAAGACTTCCTTTGAGTTTCACACTGTGAACTTTTCCGTGGCATCATGCACTTTGGGAAGACACAGTTATGGTGAAAAACCAGAGTGTGGACATCATTTGAGCTAATTTAATGTATGCATTATCATATTAGTTTAATGCATGCATGTCAATGTGAACAGAATTTCGAATAAACATCTAAGCAATAATGCATGTAGAAAAGAGATTTATCACCTAAGGACTTCACAAAAATAAGCACACTATGTCTTCCCATATCTCTGCACATATTTTTTAACATTTGAGAATATATATTATATTTTATTTTATAACTTCAATATTCATTTTAGATGTGGGGATACATATGCAGGCTTATTATGTTGATTCTGTCTTTTATGACTATAAGTCAAGGAAACAGATGTATTTTCAAGAGTAAATGTCAAGAGTTACATATCTAGGTCAAGCTCAATACAATAACTTCTCCATGATGTTGAATCATCAAAGAATTTCTTTTTAATGAAATATTCTTCCTTACTTATTTTTCTTCCTTCCTTCCTTCTTTTCTTCCCTCTTGTCCTCCTTCCTTCTTTCCCTCCTTCCTTCCTTTCTTCTTTTAGTGAAAATGCATGAACCTCAAAAGAAAAAAAATTGCAACTCTGTGTGGTCACCACTTTGTAGTGATTCTGCTATAAACAGACTCAAGCTGATACAGATATAGGTTCATGATCTGGTCTTACTGTCTTTGCTTGCTCCTTTATGTCCTTTATACTAACAAATATTTAACATCATTCACCCATAAAAGGTCTAACACGAATACAGAAAATTATTAGCTTATATTATGTACATTTCCCTAATTTTCAGTTTTAGTAACTCTCTAAATTAATACCACTTGATTCCATTTTATTTAAAACCTCTCTTTCCACCAAGAAAACATGATTTAATTGAGGAAGAAAAGCCAAAGAATAACACTCTGGCTTTCTAAAGTTATAGCTGTACATAAAAAAAATCATTGAAATAAAGTGGAAAAAATAATTTATATATGGAACACATGATAATGATCTCAAGAAATATCTCTGAGGATATTTCAAAAATGTTATTACAATGTTTCTTCATAGCAATTTAGCCTTAGACTTTCAGCACTACTTAGCCATTCACACCGGCCATCGCTTCTCTTCATAAAGACTAGAGAGATATTTTATATCATTGACCATTTGATACCTTTGGATTACTTGAGAGATCTTTTAATCTTTGAGTTCATATTAATTACTCAAATTCCTTTTCACTTTATACAACCTTAAACTCAAAGGCTAAGGTTCTGTTAAAGAAATGTTTGAAACTATACTTATTCATTTTTACTATCATGATTGCTTGGACACGATCTCTTCTCTCAGATAAAAAAAATACTAAACTTCACTTTCTGCTCAATTATGGCTTTGGGGAGATGACATTTGTGAGTGCTAAGGGGGCAATTAGGATTTAGAGGATAAATGACCAGCCCAGGGAGATCCAGCGAAGTAAAGATAATTTTGCATTAGCTTTCAGATCTCCTTGTTGTCTTCCCCAAGGTCTCACTATAAAAACATGCTGTCATCAGGGAAAACATGACCTTTAAAACGTATCATGGAAAATTTCCTTTAAGATCATTTCTGTGCAGTTACATCTATTTTGTTGAAATTATACAAAAATGGTCAAAGGTCACATCTAAATTAAATACGTATAACAAAATGAAAAGTAAGTTTAATATCCACATCATTGACATCATGTTGGCGAAGTATGTGTTCTAGACGGCATTCAGAAATTTGTAGTGTTCATGCAGATATGGTCTATAGTCGGACACGTATTTTCTTTTCCTTTCATCTGACTGTAAGCATGTCTTCTCAGAGTCGACCGATGAAGCCCCTTTGGTACTTTCAAACACAACCAAAGTAGCTCATCAAAGCAGGAATGAGCAAATAAAAATTTGAACTTCAATTAGCCAAAATGGCAAAACTTTCCATCTATTAATACAATTTAAAAGTAAGAAAAATAGTTGGAAAATATCTCATACACAGAAACAAAGAAGCCAGGTTTGAGGCATATGGTAAAGAATTCTCACCCTCTTCCCCAAAGACAAGGGTTCACCGAATTTTGGTGGCATTAATTAGAACTCTTCCTCAGAATCACCTTAAAATAATGACACTGAACACCAAAGAGGGACATTAGACAACAACCACACAGGTGCAGCTTTAGGACCACAGAGGAGTTCTTCAGTTCATCTTAAGGGAATAATAGATTACCAAGTTCAGGTAACTTCAAGGCTGGTAGCTACCTTGATTCGATATCCGATCTCTTTGGGGAATATCGCTTAGAAGCTGAATTCAAATAGAACAGCCACATTTCACCAAGTTCTGATTGCACTTATTATGTCTCTTTATATACTTTGAATTGTTCAATCCATAACAAGGGTCCAGTGACCCAGGAACATAACTGTATTTCCCCTGCTGAAACACAGTTGGATATGTGTTGCTACTTGTTCCTTTTCCAAGTTCTTGTCAATACCCAAGTCTTCTAAGCGTGAATATTTCCTTCATAAACAAGTATAGCTATCACAACATCCCCTGAGGTACTTCATTTATGGTGAGATGTTTAATGTTCTCATATAAAAACTACTATAACATCTAAATTTTTTCCAAATGGAAAGCCAATTTAGCATTCAATTCAATCCAGACTGGTTACTCTTCCACACAAAGCATTTAAAATATCATTTTTCACACAGATGCACATAACCCTCCCTGTGTGCAATTGCCCTGTAGCAACTGAGCTTTGTTTAAAGCAACAAAGTTGGCAACAGCATCGTAAAGATTTGGTTATAAAATTTTATTTGAACATTTGCCAGTGGAAAAACCAAGACTTCTGAAAATAATAATATTGATTCTGACACAAGGAAGAGATCAATCCCATGCAAGATGGTATGGAATAAGAACAGAAGGGGACCCAGAGAAAAGTATTGATAAAAATTTGAATGGTATAAGAACAGTCTTCCCTGGCTAAGAAAATTGTCCAGTCCGTTTTGGAAGAGGAATTGAAAGCTACCATCAGAAAACCACTTTATGTTATATACATAGAATATATGAAAATGAACAAAATATTAAAATGGTTGCAACTCATATGACATATTATGGATTCAATATTTCTACACTTTTATATGATTTACACAAAATCCTTAGAAAAAAATTGCTTTTGTGTTTTAGATATGAATACTCAGACTTGATGGATGTCACTTCACTATAAAAGTCAAAATTTTGTTGCAAAACTTAGACAAAAAAAAATTAATGCACCTCCTGAAAAATTTTTGAAGCATGCTTTTTCCTAAGCATGTCTCAAAAACCTGTTTCAGATAGTCCTAGTTTATATATATATATATATGTGTGTGTGTGTGTGTATATATATATATATATATATATATATATATATATATATATAATTACAGATGAATTATTAATAGTGCCTTCTTTTACTCTCGATTTTTTTCTAGTTTGGAATGTAAATTAAATGGGAACCACACTTAGAGCCAAATGTTTCCATGGTGCTTTTGTTTTATACTGAAGATAGAGAGGGCTAACACTGGCTTGGAAAGTTAAAGTAGGCAGAGAATCACCTAGAGAAATTGTTAAAATATAGATTATTGGCTTACAACCCTAAAAATGATAATATAAAAAATTGGGGAAGAGAGTATTCTACAAAGATGGTAGAGTAGGTAGGATTATAAATATGGATTCCTACATAGAAAAAAAATTTGACTGGCAGAATCTGTCTAATGTAACTATTATGGAATTCTGGACTCTATTAAAATTAAATTCCAGGAAAAGAGTTGTACTTGCAACTTCCAGATGGCTTAGAGTGTCAATTGTGGTTAATTTTGGTCAGTTTTAGCTTTTAGCACAATAGCACATATTTATTTCACTCTCAACTCTGTGGCAGGCAGCAGTCCACTGTCCACTTGTTCCTGGAACAGCTACCACACAGCTTGCAGAAAGTAGACTGGGCAAAGAAACAACCCTGCCCCCCAGATATCAGAGATCCATGCTCTGATCACTGATCACTGCTTCTAATCCCAGAGGTGCTGACAAAGAAGCAGTGGCTAATGTTATTGCACCTCCTTATTTATTGTCAGCCCCTCTCCCTGGCTGAGGTGGCTCCTGGAGCACATAAAGGGGGTGGTACCTTATTTTTTCTCCCTTTGTTTTTCTTTTTACCTTTTGGGAGCCTGGCATTGAAGATGAAGACATTCACAAGCATCTGTGCATGTGGGTGAAATTAGGAAGTCAGCATGTATACACAGTGGGATGATACAAGTTCAGAAAAATTCTGAGAAGAGAATATGTTTATTACTCATGCTAATACTTGGCACAGAGACAGCTACAACAATAAAAAAAAAAGAAGAGCAAAAACAGCAGACCTCAGAAGGAAGGAGAATCTGCTTATCAGATTTAACATATTATTAGATTCAAATGCTCCCAGTTTTCAAGTGAAAGTCATAAGGCATGCAAAGTACTAAATGTAAAATACTGTCAACCAACAATACTAGATTCAACAAAATTGTTATCCAAAATTAGGGAGAAATTAAGGCATTCCAGAGAAACAAAATCTGGGGGAGTTTATCACCTCGAGATCTTCCCCAGAAGAAACACTCAGGGGAATTCTTTGGGATGAAATAAAAAGACACTAGACAATAACTGAAAGCTATGTAAAAAAATAGGCAATTTTAAAAGCTAGTATTATTGTAACAGGGCTATATATTTCACTTTGTTTTCTATATCATTTAAGACACTAAAACACTAAAATTGTTATTATGCTAAAAGCTGATATTCTAAGTTTGGTTTGTAATTCTACAATTTGTTTTCTACATAATTTGAGAGATGAATGCATCAAAAAATTATTAGTTTATGTTTTTGGACATGAAATGTATAAGACATAATTTTATGGCATAAAAAGCTGAAAGAGGTGGAAACAGAGCTGTTAAAAATACTTCACTGTATTATTAAAATTACGTTGGCACAAATTCAAATTAGAGTGTTATAACTTTAGTATGTTGAATATAATCACCATGGTAAAAACAAAGAAAATAGAAAAAAGAAAATACAAAAAATTTTAATATGTAACTGAAAAATCAACTAGATGAACTAAACACAAAAGACAGAAATGTAGAAAATGAGGTATGAAAAAGCTATAAGGCATATAAAAGACAAATAGCAAAAATTTCTTTCTTAGCAGCAGTGACTTTAAGTGTAAATGAATTAAGCTCTCCAATCAGAAGAAAGAGGTTAGCAAAATGAATTTTTAAAAATTACATATGCCCAGTCTACAATATACTCATTTTAGACCCAAAGACACAGATACACAGAAAAATTAAAGGATCAAAAAATGTATTTCATCCAAATAATAAGCAAAGGAGAGCAAGGATGGCTATACTAATATCAGACAAAGTTGACTTTAAAAAATACGATGACAATGAAGGACATTGTATATTATTAAAAGGTTTAATGTAGCAAGAAGATATAAAAA
The DNA here is from genome assembly GCA_028533165.1 of Leontopithecus rosalia. Classification (NCBI taxonomy): domain Eukaryota; kingdom Metazoa; phylum Chordata; class Mammalia; order Primates; family Cebidae; genus Leontopithecus; species Leontopithecus rosalia. Next base: position 186,373,460 of record CM052648.1, read on the forward strand.
TTATAAACATTTATGCATCTCATAATAGGCTATAAAAATATACGAAGCAAAAAGCAACAGAATTGAAAACAGAAATGCACAGTTCTACAATAATTGTTGTAGTTATTATTATCCCACTCTCAATACTGAAAGGAACAATGAGACAGAATGTAAGTAAGGAAACAGAGGATTTGAATCGCACAATACGCTGACTAGGTCTAATGGACAGATATAGAACACTCTACCCAGTTAGAGTGGCATACGCATTATTTTCAAGTACACATGAAACATTTTCCTGGATAGAACACATATTAGGTCATAAATTAAGTCTCAAAAAATTTACATTAAAAGGCATCATACAAAATATTTTGCTGATCAAAATGGGATAAAGTTAGAAATCAGTAACAGAAGAAAAATGAGAACATTTACAAATTTGTGGAAATTAAACAACATACTCTTAAAGAATGAAATGCCCATCAAAGATAGACTGTATAAGGAAAATATGGCACATATACACTTCAGAATACTGTGCAACCATAAAAAAGGATGAGTTCATGTCCTTTGCAGGGACATGGATGAAGCTGGAAACCATCATTCTCAGCAAACTAACACAAGAACAGAAAACCCAACACCACATGTTCTCACTCATAAGCAGGTGTTGAATAATAAGAATATATGAACACAGGGAGGAGAACATCACACACTGGGGCCTGTCGGTGGGTAGGGGAGGGATAGTGGGAGGTGGGGTATTGGGGAGGGATAACATTGGGAGAAATATCTAATGTAGTGACGGGTGAATAGTTGCAGCAAACCACCATGGAACGTGTATACCTATGTAACAAACCTGAACGTTCTGCACAGGTACCCCAGAACTTAAAGGATAATTAAAAAATAAAAAATAAAAAAATTTTAAAAAAGAACCAATGGATTAAAGTATGAATTACATGAAATTAGAAAATACTTAGATATAAATGAAAATGAACAAACACTATGTCAAAACGTATGGGACCACGATGCAAGCACTGTTAGTAAGAAAATTTGGGCCGGGTTCGGTGGCTCAAGCCTGTAATCCCAGCACTTTGGGAGGCAGAGGCGGGTGGATCACGAGGTCAAGAGATCGAGACCATCCTGGTCAACATGATGAAACCCCGTCTCTACTACAAATACAAAAAATTAGCTGGGCATGGTGGTGCGTGCCTGTAATCCCAGCTACTCAGGAGGCTGAGGCAGGAGAATTGCCTGAACCCAGGAGGCAGAGGTTGCAGTGAGCCGAGATCACACCATTGCACTCCAGCCTGGGTAACAAGAGTGAAAATCTGTCTCAAAAAAAAAAAAATTGGATGGATACATCATAAAAATAAGAAAGATCTTGAATCAGTAACCTAAAGCAAAAGTTGATTCTTCAAAATAGTAACAAAATTAGAAAATCTTTAGCTAGAAAGAAAGAAGAGAGATGACCCAAGCTACCAAAATATTTTCAGAAAAGGAAAGTAGGAACATTACTTCCAACTCTATGTAAATACAATGATCAGAAGAGAGTATTATGAAAGTAATTAATTTCAACCAATTGAATAACTTGGATGAAATGGATAAATTCCTAGAAACGCAATGCCTACTAAATTTAAACCACAAACAAATAGAAAATTATAATAGACATTTGAAGAGTCAGGAGATAGACTACTAATCAAAAATATCCTGACAAACAAAAGTCCTTGCCCTGATGGCTTCTATGCTGTATTCTACCAAACATTTAAAGAAGAGCTAAGTCACAATATTTTCCAAAATATCAAAGAAGAGGGAACACTTCCTAACACATTATATGAGGCCAGAATTACCTTCATACCAAAGGCAAAGACATCACAAAAAATAGAAAATGAAAGATCAATATTTCTTAGGAACATTAATAGAAAAAAATCATTTAAAAGGTACTAGCAAACTGAATTCAGCAACATATTAAAGGAATTATACATCATTGTATAATTACACAGATTGTAGTTTCACATTGAATGTATCATTATTGCATATAATCATGAACATAGTCCTTTGAAGCCAGAGCAAATCAGGGAAGAAATCGCTAAGTATTCTGGGTTTATTAAGAGGCTGCCATACAAATGCTGGGAAGGCAGAGCTCTGAGGTGGGAATGAAAGGAAGGAGTTGAAGGGAAGAATCAAGTGCAATGAATAGTTTTATGCCTGGAATACAAAGATGGTTAACATACAAGAATCAATCAATGGAATACACCACATTAACAGAATGAAGAAAAAAAGACATATAATCCTCTTTTATTTATGCAGTAAAAGCACCTTACAACATTCAATAACTTTTCATAATTAAAAAATACTCAACAAACTAGTATAGAAGGAAATGACCTCATCATAATTTAAAAAAAAAAAGTGTTTTTCCTGTAAGATCTGGAACAAGGCAAGGGAGTCTGCTTTCCTCACTTCTAATTCACACAGTACTAGAAAGCCTAGCCAGAGCAATTAGGCAAAGAAAAAAAAGAACATATATTGGAATAAAGAAAGAAGTAAACATATTTCTGTCCATAGATGATATAATCATATATGTAGACACTCTTATGATTCCACAAAAATCCTACATTAAACTAATAAATGAATTTAAAACTAATATGTGAATGATCAATATGATTACATCAGCTGGCATAAAACAAGCACGTTGACCAATAGAATTAAATATTTACATAGCCAAATGAATTTTGACAAGGGTGCCAAGATCATTCAACGTGAAGAAGACAGTATTTTTAACAACTGATGCTGAGAAAACTGAATCTCCACATGCGAGGGAATCAGGTTGAACCTTATATGAACCTCCATATAAAAATTAACTTAAAATGAATCAAAGACCCAAATGTAAAGCCTAAAAATATAAGACTCTTAGCATATAACAAATATAATGTGATTTATATCTACTGTGGAATATCATTCAGCCTTAAAAAGGAAGCCAAGTCTGACATAGACTACAACATGGATGAATCTTTAGGATGTTTAGTGAAATGAACCCATCACAAAAAGGTAAATCCTGTATGATTATATTTATACAAGGTACTTACAGTGATCAAAATCACACAGACAGAAAGTAGAACTGTTTGCTGGCAGCCGAGCTGGGGGCAGGAGGGTATGAGGAGTTGTTTAATGTGTAGAATTTCAGTTTTGCAAGATGAAAACAGCCCTGGAGATGGAGGATGGTGATGGTTACATGATGTTATATGTGTATTTAATATCACTAAATAAATGAACACATTTAAAAATGATTAAGAGAGTAAATGTTATATGCATTGTACCACAATACAAAAGAAAAAAAACAAATTGGGGGTTAGTTCTTAAAATCTGTTTTTTTTAATGTTTGTTAATCTTTCTCTCTCTCTCTCTCTCTCTCTCTCTCTTTCTCTCTCTCTCTCTCTCTCACCACACACACACACACACACACACACACACACTATATGTCTTTGACCTGTCTCTGGGCATAGGAATTATTATTCTGCTTATGGTTGACACAATTAATCTTATCTACGCTTTCAAAGAGAAATATGAAGTTACACAGATTGTAGTTTCACATTGAATGTATCATTATTGCATGTAATCATGACCATAGTCCTTTGAAGCTAGAGCAAATCGGGGAAGAAATTGCTAAGTATTCTGGGTTTATTACGAAGCTGCCATACAAATGCTGGGAAGGCAGAGCTCCGAGGGGGGAAGGAAAGGAAGGAGTTGAAGGGAAGAATCAAGTGCAATGAATAGTTGCAATTACAAATTAGGTAATTAGGAATGGATGCATCTGCTTTACTTTGCACACTCTTCTAAGTATTCTGAATTCACTGCTGTCGATTTGTGTCAGTGTATCCTTATTTCTTGTTCCTTATGGTTTTAAAACATAATGGTCTTCGGCTGGGAATGAAATACTCCATGTGACACATTACATAGAGGAGATTATATCATACATAACTATAATGATAATCCTTTTTTTTGGTTATCAGACATTTTAGGAAGTCTAAAAGTGGAAAAATATACTCTCATGTCCTGACAAAGGAATTGGTGACCCTGGAAATAATGTTATATTTGTAAACTAGAACCATTAACTGTGCCTTACAATTCTATGAAAAATAGGTACACTAAAATAAAACTGCTAGAGAGAAAAGTACCTGAAAAGTTAGAATTATAAAAAAATTCTATATTTATAGTTATAGTACAAATATATCTTGAGCTTTCAATAGTAGAACAATTCTCACCTAAACTCTCATACACTGGTAAATAAAAAATGTTTCCCAGCAGGTAATGATTAAAGAGTATTAGCAAGGAGGACCACTACCAACAACATACTTCTTCATTAAGTTCAAAATAACTAAACTTTAGGACATTATGGAACACTGCAGTCAGTAGGTCAGATGTACTGTTTTCCTTAAGGAGAGGCACTACAAAACAAGTTTGGAACGAGCTCATTGCTCTGATGACACTAAGACCAGAATGTGATGAGAATTGCCAATGAAACCACCAGCAGAATTGTGGTAGCTCAATTGTTTTCCCCTTCCCACATTCCGATTATATAACTTGCTAAGAGAAACTTTGAAGACACAGTTTTTTGTGAATTGTGTCATAGTTTTTAAAAACTGTTTAGTTCAACTTCTCTAACGTTGCTTGTGTGTGTGCATTTTGGAAAGGAGGAGGCTCTTTTTTCTTCCAAATAATATAAACCCTGGTAGCAATAAAAAAAAGAGACAAAAATGACTAGTCTTAAAATCTGAGCTACGTGATTTTTAAAGTAAAGTAGGTGGAATTTAGGACATGGATTTTGTAGATGAGAACGTTTATCTGCTTTTTCTTTTTAAATTTTGCTCTAGATTCTGGGAAAATGTGTAAAGAAAACTATTGATTTGATTATGGCTAATTGAAACATATGACTCCAATATCATTCTATGATATAACAGTAGATTGTACTACTGTTCAAACAATAAGCCGCCGATCAGGGTCAGCATTTCTCTTGCTTTGACCAAGGAAATGACAGCAGCAGTAACATGTCTCTTCCAAATAGATCTTCTGAGACTGCATAGTGTTCACCATGTTCCTTCTCTCCTTCATTACCAGTAATCTTGTAAAAAGACATTCAGCCAGGCTTAGGTCTGGGGTGAAGGTGATGTGGGTGAAGCAGAAGCCGACTGGCAACAAACACGTGGCACAGGTAAGACATCAATCTTTATTAGATGCCAGTGAGGTTTTGAGATCACTTGATACTACAGTGAAGTTAGTATATCCTGATGAATAAAGATAATAATCAGATTATAACATGATCAATGTGTTAATGCTGTCTGCTCATTAGTCTACGTTTGACATGGTACACCCAAAGAGGCATGTCTGTGATAGTCTATTTACTGGAGAAATTCAGAAGTTTCATTCTAAAATCAGGCATGCTGCTATTTATTACTTCTGTACATTATATAATGAGATAAACATTTAAAAATACAATTTTCCAAAATTTAGAAGAGGAAAAAGGTAAATGAGGAAGGTTTCAGTTTTATGATGATCATAAAACATAGTAAACCAAGGATAACTAGAGATAAGGCAGGACATTGATAAATGTCTTCGTAGGGAAAGTTTTTCTAACAGATGTTTCCTGAGCATTAAAATTACATGGTTATAGCCAGGGATTCATTGCTAACCACATTTATAACAAAAAGAATTAAGTGGAGGAAAAGTTTCTCATAGCCAATGATTCAATGCTAGCTACATTTATAATTAAAAAATTAAGTGGAGCAAAAGTTTCTCATATTAAAATTATGGATTTTAATTGGCCTTAGAGTTAACATGTACTATTTACTAAATAAATATTAAAGAAAGCATTGTTAATGATCTGTACCTAAATATATGGTCACTGACAAAAAATGATTGCATGTATTCCCAGAAATCCTTGTAAGTGCCAAAATGTCTCTCTATGCTTGCCTAATACCTTAAAAAATATTTTTGTTTTGTTTTCAATTCATTGTATTATAATAGAAATTCCAAAACTTTAGTCTTTGCTTTTATATAATTTTATCAGTATGTGGAGCTTTTCTTTTAGCTAGATACAGATATAAATATAGATGTAGATATAGATACATATATAGAAAAGCTATTGTGTAAGGCTTGATTCAGTGTGCATGTGGTCTACTTTGGATATTGTCCAAAAAGACATACTTTTTAGAACTACTCACAAAATCTCATGGCATGCATCCCACAGTGGTAGAGTGGTAAAATTATAAGCATTTATATAAGAATTTTTTGCTTTATATAATTCAAATTCTAAAGATTGGTTTACATTTTTATGGAAAACTCCATCTTGGTCAAAAGCTAGTCACAGCAAATCCACCTGATTTCCAGCACTCTACAGTCAGGTCAATCTCCCCAAGGAAAATCAGTTGAAGACTCTACACTGGCATCTCACACTCCACATCTACTTTGCCTCAGTGGCTTACATCATTGAACAGGCTTGGGGCTTAATGGATCTTCTGTCTTTAGCCATACCTTTTCCTCTCGTGAGCCTCTGACCACAACAGCATGCTTCAGCTGAATGGACTGTGACCTTGTAATTTGTCTTCTTACTCTTCTTATTAACCATTCATCGATTAACAAATGAGATCAATAATATTTTTGTGATTTGATCAGTGAAATACTTGAACTTTTCTATTTGCTTTAGTCTACGTTACCATGTATAGATGTGTGTGTGTATGTATTTGAGAAAGGTGCCAAAGAAACCATTTATTAAGCAAAGATAAACACAGTAGTAATTGTGAAAATTCATGGCCTTGAAATTGCAATCTGCTCATGGATTAAACTTAATACCTGAAATAGTGCTGGAAATAATGTTGAAAATATCATAGTATCCCTTCAGTCAGTTTTGAAGCTGACTATCCATAAATCAGTTCAAAAACTATATAAGAAAAATATCACTATAATGAACAATCACAATATTAAATACAGCTAAGCTTCCTGTTTTCTATTCAGTATTCTATTTCTAACAAACTTTTACTAAAGTTTAATAAAAATGTTTCAATTCATTGTATTATAAAAGTTTTATTAAAGTTTAATAAAAGTTTGTTAGAAATAGAATACTGAATACTTTTATTAAAATTTAATAGAAATAAAAAACTAAAGACAGTAAAGTGTAAGGCAAAGAAAGTTGACTTTTAAAACTTGTCAAGTGAAAGGAAGTTCCTGAAGGTACTAAGCACGACTGTGAGCTTCAGTGGCAGGTTAGACGTCAGAGAGTGTTGAGAAGGAGGCAGAGCTGGTGGCCAACTGTGTGGTGCCAGGGAAGGTAAGAGAAGGGAGCAGGGTGTCATTGAGGTGACAAAGGTGAATATGATGTTAAATGCATTTCTTTCATAAATTCACTTCTCTGTAAGAAACAGGGCCGCAATTCATAATGCATTAGTTGCATAAAACATGGGAGCCTGTTACGGGAAAAGAAGGGAACATATTTGCAAGTTGTTCAAGGACAGTGACTCCTCCAATCAGAATGAAGTCACAGTTTTCAGGTTGTCCCCCAATGCTCTTTTAATTATTCTAATTCTCAATCACGCCTTCAGTTTTGTGTTAGAAATGTAAAAGATTGCCATCCTTGTCAGACTTAAAAATTCTACTTCTTCCCATATAATAAGTGGTAAATATACACATGTAAATTAAAATAATTGACATAAAAAGATGTATAGGAAATATAAACTTTAACATTTAGAACAGAAAAGTTTACTAAAATGTGTGCTAGGTTAGAAAACAATAACTACTCCCTAAAGTTGCAGAGATTCAAGATTTATTAATCCCATATTTCAAGAGGCTGACTTTGATTTTCATGTCTGACATATAAGATATAATTTCTGCTTCCAGGCATGTATATCTTTGAAATTTTCTCATTTCTCAGTTTTATCAATTACTTAGTGATCACATTTTCAATAAAAACTATCTTCAGTATCTTGGTGCAATTATTGATATTTGTTTTATTTCTATTTCAATTAAATAGATCCACTGAAAAGATAAAAACCCTTGTTTTAACAGGTACTGGCTAGTTAAAATGTGAGTTTCTATATCTCTTTCTCCAAAACCCTCCTTCTTTTCACTTTGTCATTTGGAGTCACCAATAAAAATACATTGAATGCCAAGACATGCAATAGTATCAGAAGCAGAACAGTCTAAAGGTTTAAATTGATTATTGTCCTATCTTTAAGATCCTTAACATCCAGTGGAGAATCTCAGATGTTTAAGATTACTAACCCTTTAGGAATAAGGGATTAATCACACATACGCATATTATAAAGGCTGCTTGATATTTGGAAAAGAGTAAGATGAGGATCACAAGTGCAAGGGAGATGGGGAGGGCATCTGAGTACTAATAATCACCTGAGGATGTTTTGCAGCATTCTTAAGGCTCGGCCACCTCTGACTATTTGAAAAACAGCCTAATCTGCTACTAAGTCCTTAATATCTTTGAGAAATACCACTGGGTATTCTCAGACATATGAGGTGTCCAGAAATGTGCCTAAAATTTCTGAACGCTTTCCAAAGCAACACTTTCCACCATCTTCCAGAAAATGCTGGAAGGTGACAGTAAAACTCTGACAACCTTGAGGAGGAAATTCTCTAATAAACTAATATTTTTTCTATTCTCAAGACCTTCTGAACTAGCATTTGACATTTTTTTCTAAATTTCTCTATAAAAATTTTATTGGAAAATCTTATTTAATGTAAACCTTTCATAATTCCCTTAGACCTTATCTGTCCCTATCAGATATTCAGAAAAACATATATCCATAACATCATCCTGCATCCTGGTGTGGACTAGATGCAAGGGAGGTTTAATTTTTCCTGGAAAAAAAATACTTTAGCACCCAGTCCTATAACCAAGCATCTTATATAATTATCATGTGACCATGAGCAAGTTACTTACCATGTAGTTTTTTCTTGTTCTGCAAAGTTGTCTCAAAAGGTTCAGTCTACTTAGGCAGTGAATCTGAAGCTCTTTCAAAAACTGTAAACATAGGCATTTTTAATGAAGAAAAGTAGGTTGTTTTAATTACAGACTGTGAGTACATATAAATAGTCACAAAACATTTTTAGAGGGCAAGAAGTTATTTTGAGGGTGCAGAATGCATAGTAATATTTCTAGAAATAAGAATGGACACTAGTTGGAGAATTATGTATTTTTAATCGGAAAATATAATTTCCAAAATACTACCCATGAATTGAAAGTTAGAATTTTTCACAGCAGTGAAGGGATGTGCTCTCAATTGTTTTGAAATAAAAGTTTAACAAAACCCGAGACTACTTTGGAATGATCATCCCTCTCTCTCTGTCACCAGCACACTTAGGTGCTTTTACAAGGGCAAAATCTTGACATAAACCATGCTAAGCAAGGGGAGGATATCCATCCTTCCTTTCTTAGAGCCACGGGCTCTTTCAAGACCAGTGTGAAAAAACAATTGAATGTTAGGAAAGGTCAAAAGCCAGGATGAAGAGACATTCTGATGAAAAGCTTTCCCTGAAGGCAGCAAGACCTTTCCCTGTTCTCTAATGCAAACATAAAGATACTTAGCTCATGCTAGTTTTCTGGTTAATTTTTCAAGAATATGGGTTGCTAGGGATCAGAACACTGTACAGGCTTCAAAAGATTTGAAAGGCTCTGGCTGGACCCAAACACTTTAAATTGGGTCTCACTGCTAACAGCCTTGTTCGTTCTTTTAATTTCTGCTTTTCTTCTTTCTTCACATTTCTTTCTGACATCCTTCACAGTTTTAAAAGGCTCATTTTTTAAGCTACGGTATTTAAGACAAAGAATTTCTACAAATTCTTGTAGGAGAACAGAGTTTTTACTTTCCAAAAGAAGCTACTATTACAATATTTTTTAGAAATCAATGGCATTGATATATGAACCTCAAACATTTTAAAGGCTTAATTTTTGTCCAAGTTACTTTAGTACAGAAAACCTCAGAAGATCAAGCTTTCTTTTTATATTTCTATTACTTCCTGGTTTCAGTCAGATCTGAAATACCACAAAACAGCTTGACTTGGATTTATTTTTTTAATATGACACAAAAGTTTCCAAGCTTGAATGTTGATGGAAACCCAGATTTCTCATTTATATATTAAGGGAAGCAAAGGAGAAAAGATGTGAAAAACCATTTACAAGGATGGATCTACTTTCTACATGGATAGATCCATAAGGCTGCTGTCAGGCCCTGTCCCTAATAACATTTGCAGGACCCGGGGGCACAGTGAAGATCCACATACTACATGTGCAAATAGTACAAGGTAAAGCCAAGGAAATGACAGCTTGGCAGTTCCTCAATATATTGAACATACCATTTCCGTCTGATCCAGCAATTCCACTCTTAATTATATAACCAAAAGACTGGAAAACAAGGACTCAAGAAGACACTTGTACAGCAGTGTTCATGGGAGTGTCGTCACAGTAGTTAAAACATGGAAGCAACGCGAGTCCCAGCAACCAATGAGTGGAGAAGCAAACCATAGCACATACATGCAATGAAACAGTCTACGAAAGTGAATGAAGTGCTGATACACACAGAAACATGGATGAAACTAAAGCACTGTGCTGCATGAAAGAAGCTAGACTCAAAGGGAAAGCACTGCCTGCGTCCGCTGTATTGGGGATCTAGAACGGGCAAGTGCAGGAAGGCAGAAAGTAGAATCGTGGTTACTGAGGGCTGAGCATGCAGGGGAGTGGGAAGTCAATGTTTAATGGGTAGAAGGGTTTTGTTTACAATTATGAAAACGTTCTGAAAATAGTGCTGATGTTGTGCAACATCATGAATGAACTTAATGCCACTGAATTTCACACTTAAAATTGATGAAAATGGTAAAGTGTTTTGTACTTTTATGTATATTTATATTGTATTTTCTGTGTATTTTACCACCTAAAATTACTTTATATAAAACAGAAAACAATCTGTTAAACAGGTAAGATATATCCTATTCTATTATCTTGATGCTTATACCTTTTGGTATAATTTGAATTTAGGCTTGGTGGATTTCACTGTCTCCCATCTGGAATACTGTGAAAACCTCCTGCTCTATATTCCTTATCTATCACACGCACACACACAAACATACACACACACAAACAAATACACCCTATAGTATATTGTGAAAGGCTCCTGCTCTATACTCCTTATCACACACACACTCCCAAACACACACACACACAAACACATACACCCTATAGTATATTGTGAAAGCCTTCTGCTCTATACTCCTTACACACACACACACTCTCTCTCTCTCTCTCTCCTGTAGTGAATTCTCTGCTATCCCTGACACTCCTTGTAGGATCACAGTGCTCATGTACATTGGCCCCATGATCAGACAACATCCTCATCCCCTTGCTGGAGAGAGGCCCATGCTGGGGATGGTGTGACCACAAGAACATGAATCCAAGCCAGAGATCCACTCTTGCCAATGAGCTCCACACTCTGCAAGGAAGAACCCCTAAAAGAATTGCTCAGGACACACCGATTAACTGTGCTCATGTTCCCTTGGCCTATGGTTCTTGGACTTCTTGCTCCATGCCGAGGGTTATATTATTCACAGGAGGGTAAGAGTGGGGACCCTCTGCAGTATGGGGTCCAGCATGGCCTCCTCTCTTCTTGAGGTCTAAGGGTAGAACTGGGTCTGGTGATTGATCCACAGGCTATTCATGCCACCTCACCAGCCTCACTGAGTAGAGAGAACTTCACCAGTTCAAAGAAAAAGACAAATGTCTAATCTAGACTTCATACAAAATAAAAGGTCTCTGAGCTCACATGCTTGTGTCGGGTTTTTCTATTTTAGGAAATAGCTGTGGTGTTAATCCATGTAGAATTAACACCAGCGGCACTCTGCGGCACGTAACCTTTTGACATCCAGATTGGTTTGTTTAAACATTCCTTGTTGTTGCTGCTCAGTCATTTCTCTCAAATGCTGACAAACTTATGCGCAGACAGACACTCCAAAAAATCTATTTTGGGGTCCCTGAAGCAGATTATTGACTTTGTTGGACAGCTGCCACCTATTTTTACACACCCCTTTTCTCTACTTAACTTTATCTTCTAATAAGTAACAGAAGCCCTAGCAGTCTGACTTAAAAAAATGTGATGGTGATTTGGAATACATAAAGAAGAATCACAGCCTTTTTTTCTTCTCATGAAAGGAAGAAGTAAAACTTGATTGATCATGTTTTTGATGCCTATGCCATGATTAACACCCACTTGTACCTTTCCCATCTCTTTCCAGTTTTGAAAGTGCATACCTATCAAAATTCTACCATTTCTTTGGAAGATCTACTGAACCTGCAAATAGAACTGGACAATATTGCTTTGGTTTCCTGTTTGAATTTTGCAAGTATCTCTCGTTCTTCCTGTTGTAAATATATTTAGTTGCTTCTGTATTTAGAAGATCAAGATGACTATCCTTATGATCAGAAATTCAAACTACTCATTTTTTTTGGGGTTCTCCTGATGAAACCACATTGCCTCAACTTTTTAAAATTTGCCAATGAGACGTTTACCTTTCAGAATTAAGATATAAATCTGATGTCTGTGGTTTCTCACTGGCTCATTTACATATCCCTACAGAAGTCATCAAATTCCACAAGCACTATGTAAGTAGTCCTTGTAGGCAAAAGCCATTATTGATGCTAACAGTAGTGGGCAACTGTATCATGAAGACCAGAATATTTCCATAGCCTTAAAACATCTTCCCAGAACTGAATGCGTATAAATGGTGACACGTGACTTCTGAGACCAGGTCAAGAAGGCATTATGGTTTCCTTTCCATCCTCTCTTTCTTGTATCTCCTATTCTAAGAAATGTCAGCTGCTAGAGAGAGAGGCTAGTCAAGCTGCCAGTGAGGAACGTATAATGTCTGCCAATACCATGTGAAAAAGATACCTCAGATGCTGATGCTCCAGCCCCTGTCATTCCTATGGGTGGCTGTAGCCCTAACTGGCATCATGACTGTAACCTCATGAAAGACCCCAAGCCAGAACTGTCCTGTTTAGCCATTCCCAAATGCGTGACCCATCAAATCTGTAAGAGAGAACGAATATGTATTGTTTTAAGCCACTAAGTCTTGGGATAATTTGTTACACAGCACTAGTTAACTAACACAGCCACTCAGAACAAAGGCTGGATTGGAACCTGGATTCTTCAATCCAAGATTCAGAGTAATTTGTACAATACCACAGATGCTTTCTTCTTCACAAACTATAAACCAGTTCATTATATTGCTGAAACATGAATAATCCACAAGTAAAGGTAACTTTGTAATCAGCACTCTCAGTAATGGGAGGCATTTGCCATTTTGTAGATATTTCCTGTCACTGCTTCAGAGTTCACATCCCCAGCATGACATAACATTTAATGGTTAATAGGAAGAAGAGGCAGAGAAATTCTCACATGCAATGAAATCCATGAAGTATTCATGGAATAAATCATGGGAGTGTCTTAGTACATATTTTATTTATATAGTGTATAAATAAAAAGATTGTATCCCTCCTAAGATTTATAACTGCAATAGTTTGATCAATCTAGAATAGGTAATTAATTAGAGTAGCTATAGTTAGCTACTGTATTGCTATATAATTTTTTAATTTTATATTAATCCTGTTTGTGTATATGTTTTCTTTGTGTGTCTAAAAAAGTTGATTATGAACAGAGTAGCTATCAGGACAGAAGAATATATTTGGCACACATGAATAAATAATAGCAAGGGTACAGCATTTTTTCTCTATGTCTTAAATAATTAATATACACAGCCATTTTAACAATTTTATCTATTGATTATTAAATTTTGTTGTTTTGACATATCCACACAGGTGCACATGTGCATGCTCACTCATTCATGGCCCCCATGCAGATGTCTTGATGCCTCTTCTCTCTCAAGTCCAAAAATGGAAGCAAAGGCAGCCAGTGCCTGGAATATCTTTAACAAAACTTCAAGAAGAGAATGGTGCAAGGTTTGCAGGTTTTAAAGCTCTACCCCATGTGTTCTCATCTTGGAATAAGTCATTTTTACAAGAGTCTGACCAAGGCCAGATTCTATGTGGAAATCATGTGCTTACTAAAGCTTGGCATGGAAATGGGCCATTCTTTTCAACAGAATTGACATTTCTGGTCAAATGGAGGGGAAATACCACAGACAGGACTAGCAGTAACCTGCCACTGTCCCACTCTTGTAATGCTGTTCCTTTTTTTTTCATTCTTATTTGAGCTCAACTAAGGTGCTAATCACTTTGGTATGTGTATATGCGTGTCTCAATCTTAGTCAATGTGGTCAACAACTGACTCTGTTTTTCTCAGATTTTTCAGTTCCCTGCTGTGCTGTGTTTCCACTCTAGTTGCAGGAATAGATCAGAGTTGCCAGGAAGATTTTTTCTGGTGTTCAAAGAACTGCAACTGGGTTTCATTGAAAAAACGGGGGAAGAAGGTGTAAAATTGTGTGGATAAAAAGTAGCCTCTAAACTGTTGACATCTATTTTTTGTTGGGAACATACACAGGTACATTTAAAACTGTAGTAGTTATATTTTCTATTTGCTAATTGTATTTCTCTGCGGATTTTACATGACATAAACAATTTAAATTTCGAAGATAAACATTTAAAAAATACATATGAATAGCAAAACAAAAGAATAGAACATTTTTAAAAATCAGAATGTGTTGATTTTCCATTTTATGTCCTATGTGGGAAAGCTTGGACTTCATCACTCATTTTATTGCAAGAAAAAGCAGGACAAAGTGACAATCAATGAATTTTGCTGGTTGCATCAGAGAACAGAAGTTACAGGATAAAGCACCACCTCATCTAGCAGATGTAGCTGAGCTCTGCTTAGTTGGAGTAGTAAGTGACTACAGCAAGGTTACAGGATACCAGGGCAATATAAAATGTCCATGGCTTTCTCATACATGAAATACAAAGATTTGGAATTAAAATTAAATAAACGTTATCATTTACAATGACATCCAGTAAGTGAAATACTTATATAAGAATCTAACAAAATATGCACGATTTGTATGTTGAAAACTATAAACCATTGGTGAAAAAAATCAAAGATCCCAATAAATAAAGCAATATTTCATGTTCATGCATTAGAAGACATGACATTGTTGAGATGTCAGTTCTTTGAACCTGATCTATAGATTCAATGTAACCTGAAAAGAAAATCATGGCAAGCTATTTTGTAGATGGAAACAAACTGATTCTAAATTTCATACAAGTGGCACAAGAGCTGGAAAAACAAATACAATAGTAAGAATAAGAAGAAAGTCAAAAGACTTGTCCTGTCAGTATTCATGATTTACTATGAAGCTACAGTAATCAAGATAGCATGATATTAACCTATCAATAAACACTAAGATCAGTGGAACAAAATAGAGAAGACAGATATCATTGTTATTGGTTTGTTTTTGTGCTACTGGTAAAGACTGGGCAATCACAAAGAAAAACAGGTTCAATGGACTCATAGTGATTTCTAGGGGAAAGGAAGGGATATATAAAATATATGTAATATATTTTTAAAATTTTTATATAAAATGTATTAATATATTACATAAAACATAAAATATGTATTTTATAAAATATATATGTGTTTTAAAATATGTGTGTGTATATATATATATATATAATACATATATGGAGCATTCTGTAATCTCAGTGTTTTTTTCTTAATTTAAAACTATTCTAAAATTAAATGTTCATTTTATAAGTCAGAATAACAATAAAAACTCAAAAAGTGGTATAACTGTGAAATGGGACATTTATTAAGAAAAGGAACAAAGTAATTATATTTCTTAGTAAGTTTTTTCTCATTATTCTGCTCATAGATCATCATAAATATTCAGGCAGTGTATGTAAAATATTGAGGCATATAAGAAGTATCCATATTGAGCAAACAACTTTGATTTATCTGCAGCAATATATTAAGTCAAACATGACAATTCACTTTCTTAACACATATTTTGCACTTTGTTGTACAAGTGATTCCGATATTTCTGGAGTCTGCCCTTCATATTTTCCTATTACAAAAACCAATGTAGTTATGTTCTGAATGGAGAATAATAGCTTCAGATAACAGAGTGGTGAGGTAGAGGAAGTGGGGGAGTGAAAAGTTCCAGTCCACGTCACGTGGTAGTTACTAAATTGCTATGGTCTAAATTTTTGCATGTAGAGTAGGATATGGCTATCCTTATATAATTGTATGTTTAATTGATAGAATGAAAAGATCTACTTCCAAGAGTGGTTTAATTCATAATGCAATTCCTTTGCAAGAATACGGAGAGAAATAAGAGAGTTCTAGGTATTCAATAATAGATTTCAAAAGTTTTCCTTGCAATTTGCAGCAATCAAAAACGATGAGTTTGTATCCTTTGTAGGGACATGGATGAATCTGGAGAACATCATTCTCAGCAAATTGACACAAGAACAGAAAAGGAAACACCATATATACTCACTCATAGGCGGGTGATGAACAATGGGAACACATGGACATAGGGAGGGGAGCACCACACACTGAGGTCTATTGGGGGAAATAGGG
>CM052648.1:186390506-186427416 GCA_028533165.1 Leontopithecus rosalia
AGAATTGTGGCTTACTACACCCCAGTAGGGAATTCCACTCTTCTCCATTCTGATGTTATTGATTATTATGATAAACTGGCCACAGGCATTCAGTATTTGCCATCTACAGGTTGTTTCTCTTTACTCTGATGCTAGATACTGATGTGAGATTCATACCACAGTGTGTCTTCAGTAAAAGAGGGCTCTGAGAGCCTTGTGGAAATGTTTGAACCAGCAACTTTAACTTTTGGTACTTCCAGAATGGTCTCTTGTGTACAAGCTGCTGAGCTGATGTTACTTAACCAACTATCAGACAGTAACCATCCACTGAGTCAGGCTTTCCAGGACACTTTATGATCCAGGAAAATAACTTCCTCTTAAAAGCAGGGTTCCTGAGAACAAGAATTAATTACATAAATGAGAGGAAAACGCAAGTATTATGTATACCATCAATATTGTTTTTAGTTTTAAAAGATATATATCAAAGTGTTTTCTTCTTCTTTTGAAGAAAATCTTACCCTCCATTTCATAAACTCTGTTCTTAAAGATGAAATTAAACATTTAAAATATGTATCAGATTCTCATTGATTCCCCAGAAGTCATAAGATTTGTTAAGTCTCCTGTTTTATGAAACTGCTATATAGATAGTTATACAGGTTCACTAAGAATCTGTCTTCTTTTTTACTAGGATACAATGGGCAATTTGATTGTACATCAAGATGTAACGTGGTGTCATCTTTGAAAATAATTCTCATTTAATCAGGTCTGACAAGCCCACTATTAAAGAACAAGTTTCACTTTATGTGTGGAGCAAAAGCCTTAAAGTCTCCCCAGGAAAAGCACCAGAGTTCCTGGCTCAGAAGTTCTCAGGATGACAGGCAGTAACAAAGATCTCTTCCTGGTACATGATGTACCTCAGCCAATTTAAAGAATTCACCTGAATGCAGGAAATGCAGGTGAAATCTGGTGGAGAAGTTTCTTATGGTCAGTTTCCTGGTCTTGGAATATGATACGATTTGGTTCTGTGTCCCCACCCAAATCTCATCCTGAATTGTAATCCCCATGTGTCGGGAAAGGGGCCTGGTGGGAGGTGATTGAGTCATGGAGGCAGACTTCTCCCTTGCTGTTCTTGTGATAGTGAATGAGTTCTCCAGAGATCTGGTTGTTTGAAAATGTGTGTCACTTTCCCCTTTGTTCACTTGCTAGCTCTCCCGCTTCGCCATGGTAAGATGTGCTGGCTTCCCCTTCAGCTTCCATCATGATTGTAAGTTTCCTGAGACCCACAAGTCATGCTTTCTGTTAAGTCTGCAGAAATTAGTCAATTAAACCTCTATTTTTCATAAATTACCCATTCTCAGGTAGTTCTTCATAGTAGTGTGAAAACGTACTAATACAGAATGGCAAATAATAAAGATGTTTAGAAATCTAGTATAAGATTCTTTGTGAAAACCACTAGTCATAAGTTTATTCTCTGGACTTAGTAGTTGCTTAATAATTCATTGATTTAGAACTACAGAATAAACTCAAAGATGCCCATATGGTTAACTGAAATTCTTCTGCACCTATGTAAACATGAGGTCAAACTTTATGGGCATCATTGGTGTGTCTGAGATTAAGAATTTTCTGTCAGGAATATTTTTATTACCAGTTATTACTAGTAAAGAAACTATCAGGAAATGGGCAAAATAAATTACTAGATGTCCTTTCAGTGAAATGCTGGAAATTACTTTAGCAGGATCTCTGGGTGGTTATCTGATTCGACAGGAATACACATTCTGTGTTATTTCTTATGTTCTTTTACAATTCTGTAGATTTAGAACTTAAACTGTAAAATCAAAAAGTAGACAGTAATGCACAGGTTTCCTTCCATAGGAATCCAAATAATTACTGCTATTAGAAAGTAAATTGAGGCATAATAAAAAAGAGTTTATTTGAGCAAGTGATTCATGAATTGGGCAGCTCCCAACTAGAACTGATTTAGGAGCTTTACAGAGGAAACAGAAAGGGGAGGTTTTTATAGAACAACACAGAAGTAAATCAGAGAAAACATTTGGTTTGCCTTATCTGATCTATCCCACTGGAAAACCCCCAGTTACATAATCATAAGAGTGTTGTCTGCTTCTGACTAAGTTCTGTTTGAATACAGGCATTTACAAGAAATAGCTCAAGCTGAGTTTTGCTTATGTTTGCAAATCAAGCAAGGTTGGGGTCACTTACGAGGCCTGACTAGTATTGTCCGCTCAGGGGTTCTTCAAACCTGATCCCTTTTCAGAACATTGCACGGCAATACAAATGCATCCTGTCCCCTGGAGAATGCATATCGCTGTACATCAAATCCACATTTGAACCAGTTGTAACACTTTGTTTCTCTCATGAATATACCTTGAAGGAGACAAAGCAGGAAGAGTTAGAAACATGGAAGGAAAACAAGCAGGTTGTGGTATTAAGCTCTCTAAAGTGAAGGGTTCTTTTCACTGCTTAACCACTTCTTTGTGCTCCTGAAAAGGAAAGTAGGATAAGAGAGAGAAAATCACCAAGATAACTGTTCAGAGAAGTGATGGGCCAGAGGAGAATGGTGTCCGTTGAGCAGAGTCCAAAGAAAATGCTGGTGACCAGTATGGGCAACTTCATTTCTGTCCCCATTCCTAGCACAGAGCCACCAAAACCCTTGGAGTTTGCAGAAATGGGAGTGCCTCCTGTTATTCATAACAAGCCCCTTTTTACTACACCTGTATTTATGCCAATGAAGTAACCTAGTAGGGACCTCTACACAGCTTCAGAGTACGGCTGGTCACTCCAAAGACCAAATGGTGATTAGGGGTTGGGAACCTTCAGCTACACCCCCCAACCTCCATGGAAAGGAGGGGTTAGAGATTGGGTTGTAAAATTTGTGAGCAAAAAGATTCAAGGAGTTTCCAAGCTGGCCAACACGTGGATGTGCTGGGAGGGTGCTGCGCCAGAGAGGGTGTGGATGCTGTCAGTCATTCCCCCCCCCACGCCCAGTCCGTCCTGTGCACCACTTCCATTTGGCTGATTTTGAATTGTCCTTCATAATAAACCAAAAATCAGTAAGTGTAGTGTTTTCCTGAGTTCCATGAGTTGTTCTAAAAAGTTGTCACACTTAAAGGGGTGGGAATGGTGGGAATCCTGCATTTCTAGTGGGCCTGGGAGGACAGCAGATAAGCTGGAACTCTTTTTTTTTTTTTTGAGACGGAGTTTTGCTCTTGGTACCCAGGCTGAAGTGCAATGGCCCGATCTCGGCTCACCGCAACCTCCGCCTCCTGGGTTCAGGCAATTCTCCTGCCTCAGCCTCCTGAGTAGCTGGGATTACAGGCACGCGCCACCATGCCCAGCTGATTTTTTGTATTTTTAGTAGAGACGAGGTTTCATCATGTTGACCAGGATGGTCTCGATCTCTTGACCTCGTGATCCACCCGCCTTGGCCTCCCAAAGTGCTGGGATCATAGGCTTGAGCCACCGCACCCAGCCCGAGCTAGAACTCTTTTTGTAGCTGGCATGTGATATGGGGGCAATCTTGTGGCACTGGGCCCTGATCCCATAAGGTTTTCTCTAACCTTGGGTAGTTAGAATTGAATTGAACTGTTTTCCACCCAGATGGTGTCAGCGTATTGGTTGGTGTTCAGAAAAAAAAAATGCAAGAGCTTCTTGAGAAGTCTGGTTTTCATGAAGAAACAATGAAATGGCAGGAGTGGAATCCTGATGTTACACGTATTAACCAGTGACATGTTGTGTTCTCTACCCTTTTTAAAAGACTTTTTATGGGTATGCTTTACCAGATCCTCACAAGAGTCCTGTAAGGCAGGGAAAGATGACATTCCTATTCCCATATTATAGCAAAGACTCGTCCCAGGAAGCTAATAGAGTTGTTCAAACCCACATGACTATTTGGCAGTCGATCTGGAACATTAACCCTAATCTCCAGTTGATTTGAAGGTTCCCTTTTGGCTCTACAAGTATAAGACCTGAAAGCTTTCAATTTAAATTCAAAAATCAATTTAAAATAGAGAATCAGAGAGATCTGTCTCAGCAGCTAGGGCTGTACTTTGAAAGAGAAATAATGGAATCTCCTTTTTATGACACTGAGATCGTCACCAAGTCCATATAAAATGACTCATTAGCTGCAGTGTGCACTGAGCTGAGCAGACCTCCCGGGAGGAAGCTCTGCCCAAGGCCTCTGCGAAGGGTCATGGACAAGTTGTCTGAAACAGAGGAGAGGGTTGGAAGGGCAGGCAACCTGGACACACTGTCCTGTGGGAGGGACCACAGAACAAAAGGAAGCTCATGGGATTTTAGTAATTGTTTTTAAAAATGAAAAGGACTAGAAAAGAATATATTTGGTTTATTTCGTTCCAGTGGGAAAAACACGGATCAATTGATTCAAATCAATATAAAAAATATTTTCTGACAACCACAATGTGCATTAGAGAAATGGACTAAGAGTTACCGAGGTCTTCGTCCTCAGGATGCAAGGGAAGGTGACTCTGGCTGATAAAGTGCAAGAAATAGCACAGTAGCTACTTAAACATCTCTCGGAAATTGATATGAAAATCATCCCTCACTTTGGCAGCTCTGATTTTAAGAAAAGTTATTTGGGACTTTAAGCATTAAAAAAAAATGAAGAAGTTTGGTGAATCACTCAACTTTAAATTCAGTAAATCAAATCCAGAGATACTCCTTGGGAAGGTTAAGACACAGGTACACTAAACAGTTTCTATTTCTGGGTGAATGACAAAGGTATTTGCTGTAGTGAGTTTGATCAAGTTTATGCTACAAAACAAGGTGGGTCAGATTTTGACACTTACCATTCATTCTGCTTTAATAAAAGTAGTTTCGTGGTGCTTTGGTTCATTCACACAGGTGTGGCTTTGTTTGTGAATGTGAGCTGGAGTATCAGTGGGAAAGGCAGGAGAGACAGAGGCAGTGGGCTGAGGCCTGCTTGTCTTCAATAAACATACAAAAATAGAAAAATATAACAATCCTTTCGGGATAGTGGCAAAATAATGCTTTATTCAAACACTGTCAATGCAATACATTGTAAAATACTTTTAATTTTTTAAAATCACGCTTTTTTTTTTTGAGACGGAGTTTCGTTCTTGTTACCCAGGCTGGAGTGCAATGGCGCGACCTTGGCTCACCGCAACCTCCGCCTCCTGGGTTCAGGCAATTCTCCTGCCTCAGCTTCTTCGGTAGCTGGGATTACAGGCACGCGCCACCGTGCCCAGCTAATTTTTTGTATTTTGAGTAGAGACGGGGTTTCACCATGTTGACCAGGATGGTCTCGATCTCTTGACCTCATGATCCACCTGCGTCGGCCTCCCAAAGTGTAAAATCACGCTTTAACAGTTTGAAGATAAGCTAGCGATAGATTAAAATGTGAATGAAATTAAACTAAAAGAAAAATTCCCAGGTACGGAGAATCAGGGGTTGTTTTCCAGCAGAGATTGGAGATTTGAGGCCCCAAAAGCCTGGCAGGCACCATATCACCAATGGGGAGAGTTATACCCTCTAAATATTGCGCTATGGACTCATCATTGCCAACATGGTTTTAAACATTTTGATGTAGCTTCATTTATAGTGTTCAACTAAAAAACAATTCAATCAGGATTTTCTTCCTAGTCCATAAACTTTGTGTCCTGTATATTTCTTTGATACTGTTAATAGCTCTTACAAGGTTTATATTTCATACTAATGCTCAAAATTGCACACTTTTGACTCTAGTTTCTGCAGTGAAGTATACTCTCACCTTTGCTCTACTTGTTGTGTTTCTAAATTTCAGCAGCATAGGTCTAATAATATTTCACATTTCTGTTAAGTATAAGAAAAACAATAGCACAAATCAAAGGAAATTGGAAATGTTATACGGTCAGTCTCTGAGTTTAGGAGTGGAGCCCGGAGAGTAGACAGTGCAGAATACTCACCGTCTTCAGAAACAGCTGCAGCTTCCTTAAGGTGCCAGGATGGGAAGGCCTGTACTCATTTTGAAAAGGAGGAGCTAGAAAGGCAAACTCATATGTCAAATCAGCTGCTTTTTAAACAGAAAGCAACTAGTTTAATTAAAACGAGAACACCTACACTATGATACCCACACTGCTGGCAAAATTCCCAAGTCTCAGTTCTCTTTAAAATGTCACCATAGTTTTTTTATTTTCTGTTCTGTTCTTTTTGTTGTTGTTGTTGTTAAAGACAGAGTCTCCCTCTATTGCCCAGGCTGGAGTGCAGTGGCGCTCTCTTGGCTCATGGCAACCTCCACCTTTTGGATTCAAGGGATTCTCCTGCTTCAGCCTCCCGAGTAGCTGGGACTACAGGTGGGTGCCACCACGCCCAGCTCGGTTTTATTGTATTTTTAGTAGAGACATGGTTTCAACATATTGGCCAGGCTAGTCTTGAACTCCTGATGTCCTAATCCACTTCTAACTTCCCAAAGTGCTTAGATTACAGGCATGAGCCACTGCACAGGCCAAAATGTGCCCATAGTTTTTCTAGGTTATCTTAAACTCCCAAATGTATAAATATTCTCAAAATGAATTGTTTCTCACATCATTTTTATAGTATCTAAATACTAACCTAATGGACTTGTATCACTTGCAAATAAATACATTAAAAAATTTTAAACATTTCATTTAGTTGGGAGAGTTTTACTTTAATTGAAAGCCGAATATTTGTACTCATTAATTTTAATATATTTTAGTTGATTTAATATTAGTACTCATTTCTGATTTCTGTTTTTTTAAAAATACATACTTACACTTCTCTCACAAAGTTAAGACTAACAAGTAAATTATACATTATTTCCAATGTTTAATGTAAGTTATAAAAGTAGGGTTCTTTTTTACTAAAATTGGGTGAATGGAAGTTTTAAAAGAACCAAATTTGTTTGTAAGCTATTGGTTAAAAATATAGCATCATAATCTTTTGAACTAAATAAAACTTTGAACAATTTTATTTAACAGA
Organism: Leontopithecus rosalia; assembly: GCA_028533165.1. Lineage (NCBI taxonomy): Eukaryota > Metazoa > Chordata > Mammalia > Primates > Cebidae > Leontopithecus > Leontopithecus rosalia. The sequence goes on from CM052648.1 coordinate 186,397,458, forward strand.
TGAATAACACATAAAGCAAAATGACTACTATGTCACCATGCCGTAGTAGGAATAAAATCTTGTTTTTACACTAAATTCTGATAATATGTTCCCATTTCTTTAACTTGATGTGTGGTTTTGATAGCAGTATTCTGAGATATATTTACCTCGTAGAAATATGACGAGCTTTGAGATTGTACGTATAATTCTTTTTTTCCCCACTGCTTATTAATCTCTCTCATGGAAGCAGCATTACTGTGGAATGTGTGTACATGTGTGTATGCTCTGTGTGCATGTGTGTGACAGAGTATTTGTGCACATCATTTTACATGTTTAATTCTATGAACAGCTTATGTCGTTTTAAAATGTTTTAGTCCTCTCTCTTCCTATAGCCAAAAAATAAAAGATAAAATACTAACACTACAAGATTGGGAGGAGTAAAGCTCTGGACAGAAATATTCTAAAACCTAACCCTTGATCAATTTAACTGGCTTCATTCAACAATACAGCATATTTCACAAATATAGAATTATAACATTAATAAAGAAAACTTTTAATAAGAACGTCTCAGATTTGTCAAAACATGTTTTACATTCTTGCATTTTGATACTTATTTCAGGAATTTTCTAAAATCATTTTTTTAAAAAGCTTAAGGGAGAAATGTACTTAATTTACAATAAGAATACTTTGTTAGTTACAAAAATATCTTATAGAATATTGCCATATATAAGAAACTAAAAACTTCCATTCCATAATGGAATTTGATTCTCTGAGATTTTGTGATGCTCAGCTTAGATCGTAAATCTGATTTGATCAACATCATAGAAATCATTTGCTAATGTTACAAGAACAAATAAAAACTGGAGAGACCAATGATAGGATGGTTATTGAGTACTTGTCTGACTACTGACGGCTCTGTGGAATTCCTGAATCAGCAACTTCCTGCATTCTTTCTTAGTTCAGTTGAATATGGATTCAGAGGATGGCATTAGATAAATTCTTATATCATTATGTACCAATAATATCAGATTTAAATATGAACATGCAGTATTTCAGTTTAAAATTCAAAATATATTATTTTATTAAAGTAAGACAGCTTTTTCTCAAGAAAGTACAGATCAGTAGAAAAATAGATATCAAAATAATAAACTCAAATTTGTAAAACAAATTTACAAAATACTTAATAAAATTGTTGAAATAAAAAAGTGAAACTACTAAATGTTTATTACTAAAAGGTAAGTGAATCGTGGCAGAGAAATAGTATCCTTCTGCTATTTTTATGTGCTGTTTTCTTGTCACCTCTCAGGGTTCATTTACTTTTAACATGTTTGTGGTCATTAAAAAACATACTTTGCTGGTCAATTGTCTAAACCCATTGTCTATCAGAGAGAATTGTGAATAATAAAACTATCTAAGAGAAAAGGCTTAACACTGCTGATTATTAACATAGTTTCTCAGTTCACTGGCAATATTGGAAGACCAGCATTTCATGCAGTTCTCAGGAATTAGGTTCTCCCCTTTACTGTCATTGAGTCACAGTTGAAAGCTTTGCCAGATAAAATCGTATTTATGAAGAACTGTTTGGGAGATACAGAATTCACTCTGGTTGTTTCCACATGACACTTGAATACAGTCAGATCATCAGAGAGCTACATATATTGACATCACTCAATGTCCTTCCATGTCCCTTTTTCCAAACAACATTTTGCTAAGTTGGAGTGTGTAATGATGTCATTGCTTTGTCTGGAAGGATATTTTAAGAAATAATTCCAAGAAGATGTTTCTAAAGATGATATTCACTATGTCACACAGTGTTCTCCTTAGGAGAGTAGATTTGAAAATTATTTTCTGTGGTATTTATAGCAGGACTCTTTCATTTCCTATCAAATGGCTTGCTAGTTCCTACCCAGGGACTCTGATTTTGTCACTACATTTTCCAGTCTGCACTGCTAAATGTTTGGAGTTGAACTTGAAGCTCCTTGTTTGGAAGGGCAATGATGTCACTGACAAACTTTGTGGATTGATTTTGCTCGTGGATTCTTATTTTTTCACTTGCCTCATTTTTCTACCTTTTGAAGCATATTTTATTTTACTTTGTTAGCTGTAAAGCAAACTATTTTTTAGGAAAAGGCTAAAATAAAAAGCAGAAATGCATCAAAGTAAGAATATGAAGGAGCACAAAAATTGTAAAGCCTAAATATGTGTGGTTTTGTTCTGCGTTTTGGAATAGTGTGCCGTTTTTCCTGTACTGTTTCCTCTGTGAATACTTTCCAATCACTCACAACTTCAGTCACACCTATGACTGCGTTTGTGAAGCACTGGCAATTTACCTGATTTAATTTCATCAATGGAAACAGTCAATCTTGATAATTTAGTTTCCTAATTTAACTTCGTCTACGTTGATGAAATTAACTGACACATTGCCAAATTCTTCCCCTCTTTTTTCTTACTTTGCTTTAGGAAATGCAAAAGAAAAGAGAACGAAAAAGGAGAGAGAGATAGAGAAGAATGACTTAGCTTTTCTCTTCAGGCTACAGATATCACTGAAGTGCCTGGCAAATAGGGTACAGAGAATCTGAGAGTTTACCAGTGTTTTTGCTTTGGATTGTGGACATAGACTGCCTAACTGAATTATCACCATAATATGGCACAGTAGAAAAGAGTATAGACTCTGGGAACAAGGCTCAGAGGGTCCCATTCCATCTGTGTGTGTGTGTGTGTGTGTGTGTGTGTGTGTGTGTGTGGTGTATGTGTGCGGTGTGTTTGTGTGTGGTGTGGGTGTTCCATTAACTGTTCATAACTATGTGCTCTGAAGTGAAGAACATGTATAAATTCATATAACATGAACACCATTAATCCAGTTTGAAGGAAGATAAAACTCATGTTGAGGTAGGCATGTGGGGTTGTTTGAGATGGACAAGGACACAGAAAGCTGGGATGCCACGAGATGTGGCACAAATGGATTTGTCACTATCAGGAAAGTAAGACAGTCAAATATTGTGAAATTAAAACAAACACATTTAAAAATAACTGAGCTTCTTATTTAGTGTAGGAGAAATTTTCAGGTTATCTGTTTTCATCCTGTTTAAAGTGGTTACAATTCCATAAATTGTAGATAACTGATTGCAGTTTAAATGACACCTGCCCATAGAAACACAAATGAATTCTGTCTCCGAAAATAACTACTGATTCTTGGACAGCCCCCCAACCTCCATGGAGAAAGCCAGTTTTGTGTCATTTTGTAAACCTATTTCGACATTCCTGATTTACCTATATATGTGTTTATTTTGTGTATTGAATTCTACCTTGAATTGGGTATAGCATCATACCCATTTCTTCAGTAAAGAGGTAAATAAAATACTTGCCATGCATTCATTTGACACTCATATGAGTATCATAATACCACTTTTTAAAATACAGTTATTCTTTAGTATCAATATATTTTGTTTTCAATAATGCTTTTCTTCATACTTCTTAAATATGTTTTAGGGACATTGAATAGCATTACAGAAGAGATTCATTTCAACCACCACTTTCTAAGTGTCTATGTTTTCTATGTAAGAGCATTTAGGTGGGAGGAGTCAATGGACTTTGTGATATATATATATGTATATATATATATATGTATGTATATATATATATATGTATATATATACATATATATACATATATATATGTGTGTGCTTGTGTATGTGTATATATATATATGTATATATATGTGTGTGTGTATATATATACATATATATATGTGTGTGTGTGTGTGTGTGTGTGTGTGTGTGTGTGTGATAAAATTATACCTTAAAATAGAGCATACAGTGCTTCAATGGGTATGCTGAATGGGTCTTTCCATCAATCCTATTTTATAATCCAGTGGCATTAAATGAAGTCATGATGATTAGTGGTACCTAAGTGCTCAAGAGAAGGCTTAAGGGAGAGGACACCTAGGCAGGAAAGCATGGCCATATGAACTCAGAACTTCAGTGAAGCAATTAATGTTTTCTTCAAAAGTGTTAGAGTGCAAAGTCCAGACTTCAGAAAAGATACATCAATTGGCGTTCTGACCAAAAATGGACTTTATTTACCTTCTTGCCAGTAGTGGCTATGGCCAATTTTCTGAATCATTATGAAGCTATAAGGTGACATCATTGCTCATAGAAGCCTTCTTTTGGTTACTAGAGATGGCCATCATTTCATATGTTTTGATCATTGGTACATATTCTGTATTTTCTCTCCTTATATCTTTGTTCATTTTTTAAAAATCAACTTTTACCTTACTTTTTGTGTTCTTCCTTGAGTAGCTCTCAAAAATCTAAGCCTTTATAGCACTGAGTATGCATGTTGTGCTCACATCATCTCTTGGTGATATTATTAGTTCTCTGTCATAACTGCTGGAGACAGAGCACAGTGAATTTTCATTAAAAGAGTTTGGCAACCTCCGTTGATTAGCTCCACATCTTCCTTTTAACAAATCCAGACTCTTTATTCTTCCTGTCATCAAACTTGTCAGATAACTACCCTTCATTTCTTCCAGAGCCTTCATGCCACAGCCTCCGCCATCTGATTTTTGTCAGCATACCACTAAAATTTTTCTTGAGAAGAAGGCTTTCATGACTTTTCAAATACAATAGACACTTTTTCTGCTCTTACATTTAAACTCTACGCCCTCAGATTCTGTTGCAACAACCTCCCCTGGTCCCCTCATTACATCTTTTAAAGGTCGTTGTCTCCCTCCGTTTCATCTTCAGCCCGCAACTCTTCTTACATTACCGCAGCAGGCAGGGGCTTGGCATAGAATATTCAGCATAAGGTCACTGCTTTTTATTTTATTTTTGAGTGGGTTTGTGGGTGGAGTGAACGGTAGAGATACTAACATATATTCTGCTTCCTATGAGAAAATATCATTGAGGCCATTATTTAATCTAGTTGTGAGGGTGGAAGACAAAGTTAGAAAAAAGTAAGCAGGACTTAATTTTTTTTAAGAGAGAAAGAAAGAAAGAAAGAAAAAGGAATGAAGAAGAGAAAGAAAGAGGAAGAGGAGGAGGGAGAGAGAACGGGAGTGTTGCTTAATTGCCCAGGCTAGAATGCAGTCTAAAAATGGCTACTGAAAACCTCCCTTATACCATCAATTGTGCTTAATAATGGCCAACCAAAATTCCCATTTAAACCTCTGAGTAGGTGTGATGTAGTACTGACAAGAATGTATATTTTGTGTATTTAAAGTGGAGAGCTCTATAAATGTTTATTAAGTTTACTTGTTCTGGATCTGAGTTCAAGTCCTGGATATCCTTGTTAATTTTCTGTCTCATTGATCTATCTAATATTGATGTTGAAATCTCCCACTACTACTGTGTGGGAGTCCAAGTCTCTTTACAAGTCTTATGTATCCTGTATTGGGTGCGTACACATCCAAGATAGTCAGCTCTTCTTGTTGCATTGATCCTTTCACCATTATGTCCTCTTTTGATCTTTGTTGCTTTCAAATCCATTCCATCAGAGGTGAGAATTGCAACCTCTACTATTTATTTATTTTTGCTCCCCATTTGGTTGACAAATCTTTCTCCATCCCTTTGTTTTGACTCTTTATGTATCCTTGCATGTAAGATGGGTCTGGATGCAGCATACTGATGGGTTTTGGTGTATCTTTTGATTGGGGGATTTAGTCAATTTAAATTTAAGATTATTGCCATTTGATGTTAGCTGGCTATTTTGTCCATTAGTTGATATAAATTCTTCATTATGTTGATACTCTTTACTTTTTGGTATATTTTTAGAAAGACTAATACTGGTTGTTCCTTTCTATGTATAATGCTTCTTTCAGAAGCTCTTGTAAAGCAGGCCTGGTGGTAATGAAGTCTCTGAGTACTTGCTTATTCACAAAAGATTTTATTTTTCCTTCGATTGTAAAGCTTAGTTTGGCTGGATGTGAAATTCTGGGTTGAAAGTTCTTTTCTTTAAGAATGTTAAATATTGGCCCCCACTCTCTTCTGGCTTGTAGAGTTTCTGCTGAGAGATCTGTTGTGAGTCTGATAGGCTTGCCTTTGTGGGTAACCTGACCTTTCTCTCTGGCTTCCCTTAGTATTTTCTCCTTCATTTCAACCCTGGTGAATCTAACGATTATGTGCCTTGGGATTGCTCTTCTTGAGGAATATCTTTGTGGTGTTCTCTGTATTACCTGGGGTTGAATATTGTCCTGCCTTGCTATGTTGGGAAAGTTTTCCTGGATAATATCCTGAAGAGTATTTTCTAGCTCTGATTCATTCTCTTTGTCCCATTCAGGTACACCTATCAAATGTAGATTAGGTCTTCTCACATAGTCCCATATTTCTTGGAGACTTTGCTCATTCCTTTTTATCCTTTTTAATCTATTCTTGTCTTCTCATTTTATTTCAAGTTGGTCTTCAACCTCTGATTTCCTTTCTTCTGCTTGATCAATTCAGCTGTTAAAACTTGTGCATACTTCATGAAGTTCTCGTGTTGTATTTTTCAACTCTGTTAATTCACTTATATTCCTCTCTATATTATCTATTCTTGTCAGCATTTCATCAAACCTTTTTTCAAAGTTCTTAGTTTCTTTTCAATGGGTTAGAACAAGTTCCTTCAACTCCCAGAAGTTTCTTATCAACCACCTTCTGAAGACTGCCTCTGTTAATGGAACACAGTCTTTCTCCATCAGGCCTTGTTCTGTTGCTGATGAGGAACTGTAATCCCCTGTAGAGGGAGAGGCATTCTGATTTGGGTAATCTCAGCCTTTTTAGGCTAGTTTCTTCCCTTTGTTATAAATTTATCCATCTGTCGTGTTTGTAATTACTGCCTTTCTAATTAGGTTTCTGAGTGGACGTCCAATTTATTGATTCACCAGCGCCGGAATCTGAGCAACCTACTGTGCCAGCTAAAACAGCGGCGTTAAGATGGATGACGCTTTTCTGACTGCACCAAAAACTGCCATGCCAAGGCGCTGGCAAAACCACTGCACCGGCCACAAGAGTCACTGTGGCAACCCGTAGGGCTCCTCCACTGGGAATCTCCTGGTTCGTGAGCAGCAAAAATTCATCTGAAAGTGTGGTATCCTCTTGTTTTCTGAGCTTTCACTGGGAGCCACAATCTTGAGCTAACAATCAGCCATCTTGGATCTCTCTCCACTTTTTAACCAATAAGGAATATTTAATGAAGGTACTGTCTACAAAGGGGCAGTCAGCATTTAGGGGAATCAACTGAGGATGGTTCAAAACTGTAGAGCTAGCAACAGTTGGGAGACCTCATCAACCCTAGACCTGAAGCAGCTAAGCAGACTCTAGAAGCAGCTGTGTGAAGAGGTGCACCTGCGGCAGCTGTGGCCTTTGACTGAGGATGATCCTAAATCTGTGGTCACCCCTTGACCCAGAAGAAAAGAAGCTGTGAAAGCAACACCTGTTTTCATCTTCCTGGGTCCCTGATTTTCTCTCAATGCCTCCTCTAGATGGTGCTTACCAAAAACCTGAGGACGGAAGAGCTCATTGGTGCAGTCCACTGGGCTCAGAATGTTCTAGTGCTCAGACTATGTGAAAGGGCAGATCTGAAGGGCAAAGAGAAGACAAGATCAGGAACAACCTATACTTCACTAGATGTTCTCATCCATCCTTGTGTTTTCAACAACAATCCACAGGATGATGACTTTGACATTAATTGTAGTACAGCAGTTTCCAAAGCTGGCAGTTTCTTATAATTGCCTGGGGAGCCTTTTTATTTTAAATGAAAACAAAAAATTCAGGTGCACATTTCCATAAATTTTAATTTAATCAATCTGCAGTTGGGCCTGAGACTTAGTCATTTTAAACAGTAAGTTCCCCAATATGCAGTCAGAATTGAGAACCAGTTTTAGATTGCATATCTACATTATATTTCAAACTCACATATGCTATTGCCTACTGAAAATCTCCACCTACATTTCCCATATGCATTTCAAGCTATATATGTACAAAATAAACGTTTTTCTTTTTCCCAAATGCATTTCCCCCAATATTGTTACATTTTAATCTTAGTCAGTGGCAGTACTATCTAGCTAGGTTCTCAAGATTAAGTCCGATTCATAATGCTCTAACCATTGTTGGCTGTTCTCTGCATCCACTGAATTTTTCCTTACTCTTTGAGCTGTATTTCCCTCTTTTTGGGGGGATAAATGAACTCCTACTCCACCCTTAAAATGCATTTGTCATTTTGAAACTTTCACAACTACTCTTTTCACGACTCATAGGACATCTTCAAACTTTCATTTCAAGGTATTTTATACAAAAGCAATACTTATAAAAGGAAACACCGTATATACTCACTCATAGGCGGGTGATGAACAATGAGAACACATGGACACAGGGAAGGGAGCACCACACACTGAGATCTATTGGGGGAAATAGGGGAGGGACGGGGGGGGAGTGGGGGAGGGATGGCATGGGGAGAAATGCCAAATATGGGTGAGGGGGCAGAAGGCAGCAAAACACACTGCCACGTGTGTACCTATGCAACTATCTTGCATGTTCTGCACATGTACCCCAAAGCCTAAAATGCAATAAAAATTAAAAAAAAAAAAAAAAGTGTAACTAAGTATCTCACTTACCCCCCAGTGAGTTATAAAACGAATTTCAGCAGGTTAAAAATCACTGGCATTAGTGCCTATTGATATCAACTTTGAAATAAGAAAAATTTATGTTTGAATTTGTAAAAATACTGAAAAACTATTTTTGTCTGTTTTGTAGTATGTCATAATGAAATTTTATGTACATCTTTGGTTATATGTAAACACACTTCTGCTGTGATTTTGATATGTCACTCTTCTTGACTGGGAGATGAGGGGAGAGAAGTGATTGCTGTGGGAGCGAAGGAGCCGGGGAACGGTCCACAGGATCCCGTCTCCCACTGAGTGAACCCCACATCCTTCACAGCGTGCATACTATGCAGTGGCCTGTGGGACATTTAGGTGTTTCCTTTGCTTTCGCTTTCATTGTGACTATAAAAAAAGAAAATAAAAATATAAACATCATTATAAAAATAATGTGTCAAGCCCATTATGCATCTTCTCCACTCTGGTTTTCTGAAACAGGTAGGAGTGAACATGGCATCTTTCTTCTTTCCCAGTGAAATGATGGCCAGTTTTCAAGATTTCCACCATAAGTCCAATATAGGATGAGAAAAACTAATATTTGAAGATTAGTTTCAAAAATGCTACACATATTAGATATATGTTGTTCTCACTGCAACCTCTTATTAGACATATATAGCATTTTTGAAACTAATACTGCAAATATGTAAATTCCATGTATATTTATACATATATTTATACATAATATGTTATAGATAATACATTATAATATAATTAAATATGTTAACATGTAAGTAGTATTAATGGGAGGTTGTTCAATGGGTGTAGAGTCTCTTTTGGGATAAATGAACTCCTGCTCTGCCCTTAAAATGTATCTGTCATTTTGCAAGATACAAATGTTCTTGAGATCTGTTGCACAGCAATGTAAATATAGCGTACATGACTGAACTGACACTTAAAAGTGCCTAAGATAATACATTTTATATTATGTATTTTATCATAATTAAAAATTAATTATCTAATCAATTTTGAACAAAAGACATATTAGCATACATTTCTCCAGAACATCTCTAAATCAGTTAAGCATCTAAGTCATTGCTCCAAACGTTTCTGTGTTTATCTTACATATTTTGTTGTGTATATTTTTATATATTGTGTTATACTATGCTTTTTATGTGTCTCTCTGAGTTCTCTCTTGTAGGACTTCACACAGATTTTTTGTGTCAGTAATTATTTCTTGATTTTAGTAATCTCAACACTTAGTGCAGTGCATGCTATGAAACTGACCCTCAGAAAATTCCTGGATTGAAGAAATGAATGAATGAATCGGGTTTAAAATATTAATCAATCAACCTTACAGAAATATAGTTCCTGAAATAAATGTGTGAAGTAATGCATATGTTAATTAGCTCCATTTAGTCATTCCACAATGTATATATATTTTAAAACACCATGTTGCGTAAGATAAATACATACAGTTTTATTTATCAATTAAAAACAAATAAAAAGTAAATGGACAAAAAAGAAGAAGCATAGCTCTGAACTGCTGGTTAATTTGACACAGTATCATTGTGATTTCAGCCCATGTAAAGTTGTTATCAATAAGATTACTATCCACAAACCCCAGGTGGGCCTAAAAAGACTGTTCAGTAATTAACAGATGTTCCCATAATGTCCTATTGTTTATGAAGGTAACTGTTTCTAAAATTAAACACTGAACACACACTCCAAGCATTATTCCAGGTGGTTTTACACATACTCTACTTGCTAATCTAATTTTTTTTTTTTTTTTTTTTTTGGTGATGGAGTCTTGCTCTGTCGCTCAGGCTGGAGTGCAGTGGTGCAACCTCTGCTCACTGCAACCTCCACCTCCCGAGTTGAAGCGGTTCTTCTCCCTCAGCCTCCCAAGTAGCTGGGATTACAGGTACGGGCTACCATGCCCAGCTAATGTTTTGTACAGATGGGGTTTCACCATGTTGGCCAGGATGGTTTTGAACTCCTGACATTGTGATCCAACTGCCTCGGCCTCCCAGAGTGCTGGGATTCCAGGAGTGAGCCACTGCACCCTGCCACTAGTCTTTACGTCGGTCCTTTGAGGTAAGCATTCTCTTCCTCGCTTTTCAATTGAGGAAATTAAAGCACAGAAAACAAGAGTCATGTCCAAAATCATACAAGCAAGTATGTCACTGAAATTTTCATGTAAACATATAGAGAATGCACGGTCCCCTTGGTGAATTTTTCAAAGTAAGCCCATCAGTATAGCTAGAATTAAATCAAGAATTAAAACATCTTCATCACCTAGAAACTTCCCTCCTGCCCCAGCCTGGGTACACTAACCCCTAAAGGTAACCACTGACTTCTGTAATAGTTTTGCCTGTACTTGGAATTTGAATAAAAGTTCTTATGGATAATGTAATCCTATACAGTCTGGCTTTATCCACTCAAGGAGTTTTGAATTTCATCAATGTTGCTGGGTGTAGCAATAATTTACTCATTTTCACTGCAGTCTAGAATTCCATTGTATGGAATCCATCCATTCTATGGTTGACTGACATTTGGGCTTTCTCATTTGGAGCTATTCAAAATCATGTAACCATTAACATTTTGTACACATCTATGGCACACATATTTACAAATTTCTGCTGTATTAATGCCTTGGAATAAAATCATAGGGTTGTAAGAGATCTTGGAATTTAGTTCATACATTTTTTACTCAATTCCAGGGTTTTTTGACTAGTCTGTGGCATATCATTGGATGTACTAAATGTTATCCATTTAGTCATTTTGCCGTTCAACAATTTATTTATTGTAAATGTGTGTATGTGTGTATATATATGTATGCATGCATGTATATATGTGTATATATGTATACATACATATATGTGTACACATGTATAAATAAATATACATGCATACATATACACACATACACACATGCGTATGTATATACATATATTTGTGTGTGTGTGTGGTTGAGGAGAGAAAGAGAGAAAAGATCTCTTTTGTTTGAGGAGAGAAAGAGAGAAAAGATTATTAATAAAGGTTTTTATGCACCAGGCACTCACACTGTGCAAGTCCTGGTGAGAGAACGAAAACCATCGGGAGCCCTTTCTTACCTTCATGGAACTTACGTCCAACTGTTTGAATCACTGCAGTTAACCTAGAGGAAAAAAATTAAAACAGATTCATACTTCTAAATTTCATATATGCATTCACAGAGCCAACTGAACTAGCTTCAATAAATTGAAATGACCAAAAAAAATGATCACATTATAATTTCTTGCATTCATGTAATAGGACTATTTATCCTATTTACTCCCTGTTACCTCACCCAAGGCTAGTCTTTATGTCAGAAAGGCTCCCGGGGTAAATAATCTCTCAAAACCAAGAATCTGGGTATTACGGATTGCCAGTGATTCAGAATTATTCTTTAACATCGTATGGAGGCCGCATAACACATGTAGTGGAAAGTTGAAGCTGGCCAGAAGAATCACAATGACCAGATTTGATCAGTTCCATCACAGCCATTGTGCACCGTCTTTCACTACCCGCTATAACTTTCTGGGGCTGTTTCCAGTGAAAAACGTGACTGAACCATGGGAACACTAAGGGCTTTTCAAGCTTATGTATTTCACATTGTGGTTTATGGCTTGCTGTTCTGGCATTATTTGAATTGTGGTGTAAAAAAGAATTGCCTGAACCCAGGAGGCAGAGGTTGCAGTGAGCCGAGATCGCGTCATTGCACCCAGCCGGGGTAACAAGAGCGAAACTCCGTCTCAAAAAAAAAAAAGTCCACTTTTAGGAAAACTATTACAATACCCTAATACAGTCCTTTAAAGAGAACATCTGATTGGGTTCATTTTACAATACACTGCATGATATTTTTAAAGTGCAATAAATTCTAGTAGTTTCCCTTACTAGGCAAGAAATCCCTATTTACACTTTAGTTCATTTATTTAATATAGACAGTGAAGGTCCAGTGAACAATTTCTAGGTTTTCTTACTAATCTGTTTCATTATTTTGTCATCATTTAGTAAAAATCCCTCAACAAATGCTATAACCATAAATAGACAAGAAAGACCAACTACAAATTTTAATATTAGTTATGGCACACACACACATACACACACTCACAAATAGTATATCCAATTCCGTATCTTCAGCTCTAATGAAACAGGATTTTTCCTACATATTTTGATGCCATCTTCACTCAATTAAAAAACACATTTCTGAAGCATTTAGTGTGAGTTGCTATTTATGCCAGTCAATAATTCACTCATCTGCAAAAAACATGTTTGTATCCTTTCTACACCCGTTAGAGATGAAAGGAAGGAATTTATGTGCTAAAATGGCTTCATGTGCCCAAATCATGCAAATTCTCTGAGCCATTTCCTAAGATTTGCAGATGTGTAAATTGCATCTTTTTTAAAAAAGAGTAGGTATACAACGGTATGAATCTCAAATCAGTTTTTGTTCCACCTCATAGTTCTTCAAATGATGAGAACTGATTTATTATTGAGGCATTGTCAAACTCTGAATGGAGTCTAATCTTCCATTTTAATCTTTTATGAGGCAACTGGGTAAAAAACAATTACAAATGCAAACGATGTGTGTCAGCATACATATGCACACATACTTACATAAGATCAGCATATATGTCACATTAATGGGGATTAGATCTGATGGAGCACCAGAGTGACTTGAAAAAAACCTCAGAATGTTGACACTGAATAGGAAAAGGACTGCATTTAATAAAATCTGGACAACATGGCAAAGCTGTACAAAGTGTCTGTTAGAGAGAAAACACTCAATAAAGTGTTTTCCTATTCCCATAAAATCCTGGAATCACTGTCTCTCTGAGCTTTTAGCTGTAGAATAAAGATGGGATGTTTTAAGTTGTTGGAATCTTTGTGCCCATTTTATTGTATTCATTTTTATACAGTCTTAATATGATCACTTTACCCATTTGAGAGGAAATTACTTTTCCAAGACACTAGAGATGCATTTAATTCTATGGAAGAAACGTTATTCCAACTGATATTCTCATGTCTCGGAAACAAACTGTTACTTTCTTTTCAGTGAGTTTGTGGTCATCTTTTAAAAATCACATTAGTGTCTCCACTAATGTGGAAATATGTATGTATATATATAAAAATATGTAATGTATAACATATAGTATATATTATGTAAAATATAATATATATTCATATATATAAATGCCTTTATATATAAAGGAATTTTATTTATATATATAATTCTATCATTGTATATTCTATCATTGTATAAAGATCTCTATCTCTATCATCTTCTATCTATCGATCTATAATGCTTTGGGGTTTAAAAGCGATGCCAATGAAAAATAATAATAGCATCATGTGTAAATACAAATATGATGCATGTTTGTAATAAATATGAAAATGAATACAGAAAAACTCTGGCTTCCCAGTGGCCACTCTATCTGAAGCAAAAGACTGTAACTCCTTTCTCTTTTGTAAAGGAAGAATCAAAGTACACTGGAATTTCTTTGAACCCTTTTCAGATTTTCTGAGTAGTTCTTTTATTCTTCTCTGAAATAGTCATTTACACTTTTCAGCAACTTTCTGAAGCTATGAATAAAATTCATAAAGCTGATAAGAAGCACTGCAATTCTCTCTCTGTAACATGAAACAAGATTTGGCTTGAACCCATGGCAGGCAGGACACATTGAATGGCTTGTATTTGGTTAAGTCTTCTCTGCTACTGTTTTCTGAAGGGTTTCCTAAGTGTCCCTAGGTGTGCCCCTGGCAGGGATCAGGAAGCAGGAGCAATAGACAGGCAAGAGACACAGTTGAGGTGCATTGCACCTTCTCCGGATGGCCTCCTCTTCCCCTCTGAGACACAGTGCAGTAACGCCTTACGGATAGAAAGTCTTTGAGGTAACATCATGGAAGCTGAGTCCCCCTGCACTAGGGAGGGCTGGGAGGAATAATGGAGAGAGAAGAGCAAGGAAAGAGAGAAAAGAAGAGAGGAGCTGGAGAGTCCAAAGAAACACTGAGGCTCTCCCTGTAACTTTTGGCAATGGTTCTTGGGCAGCTTTCACTCCTAGAGTTTGAACTGTAATAACTTTGGTATGAGGTGTAGAATGTAATTATCTCATATGGAATATACATCAGAATATCATTAACAAACTGAGTAATTTTGAAATCACTCATTTTTTGTTCGTTTCTGCTGATCTCTTGGTATGGTTTGGCTCTCATCTTGAAATGTATCTCAATTCTCATCTTGAATTGTAACTCCCACAATTCCCACGTGTTGTGGGAGGAACCTAGTGGGAAGTAACTGAATCATGGGGCAGGTCTTTCCCGTGCTATTCTTATGATAGTGAATATGTCTCACAAGGTCTGATGGTTTTAACTTATGGGAGTTTCCCTGCACAAGATCTCTCTCCTTGCCTACTGCCATCCATATAAGATGTGACTTGCTCCTCTTTGCCTTTCACCATGACTGTGAGGCCTCCCCAGTCACGATTTGAGTCCATGAATCCTCATTCTTTCATAAATTGCCCAGTCTTGTGTGTGTCTTTATTAGCAGCAGGACTACAGACTAATACATATCTACACCATTCATCAATATCTATCTTATAGCAGAGACTCACTATCTTTTTCTTTGAATGATGTGAATTTGAATTGAAAATCTACCATCTTTCCTGATCGGGCCACCCATCATGATCTAAATTATTTTTTGATTAAACTATCAATAGCATTCCAGTGACACATTTTAGCTCTAAGAATACAGTAGTCCTCCCTTATCTGCAGTTTCACCTTCTGTGGTCTCAATTATGTGTGGCACAATGTCGTTTCAAAAATTAAATGGAAAATTCTATTAATAAGCAATTCATAAGTTTCAAATTGGGTACTGCTCTGAGTAACGTGATGAAATCTCTGCTATCCTATTCAACTTTTCCCTTGACGTGAATCATCCCTTTTCCATCATCTCCACACTGCAGACGCAACCTGCTTATTAGGTCAATAGTAGGGCACCCTGCATCATGATGCCTTTGTAATTCACCTCACTTCATCTCATCACATAGGCATTGTATCTCCTCACAGCATCAGAAAAGGGTGAATGCAGCACAACAAGGTATTTTGAAAGAAAGAACACTTTTATTACTGTATGGTGTTGTAATTGTTCTGTTTTATTATTAGCTAAGTGTTATTTATCTCTAACTATGCCTAATATATAAATTAAACTTTGTCATACATGTGTATGTATATGATAAAAACATGGCATATATAGGGCTTGGTAATATTCATGGTTTCAAGCGTCTACTAGGAGTCTTGGGACATATCCCACCAGGATAAGGGGGAGCATAGCCCACCAGGATAAGGGGGAGCATATGTCACCTGGATAAGGGAGACATATTCCACCAGGATAAGGGGGAATGTATCCCACCAGGATAAGGGGGAGCGTATCCCACCAGGATAAGGGGGAACATAGTCCACCAGGACAAGGCAGGTACTGTATCATAAACACCAGCTATTGCAGGAAAGAAGAAAAAGCTTTAACAGGATGTGGCCTTCGAATTCAGCAGGAATTTGACAAACATTCCATGTTACACTATTTTTGTGCTAAAGATTTCTGTTTAATTTTTGGTCTTCTAAAAACTAAATATTTCTTTGTCAAAAATGCCAACTATCTCATTTATTCATGAAAAAAATTCCATCTTTCTTTCCAGTGTGTCAAAGACTTCTGGCTTAAAATGGAAGTGTGGAGAAATACCTTCCTAGAATTTCTCCTTAAAAGTGCAAACGTTGCCTGCTGCTTCCCTTTTAGCCGTGGCATTCTTGATTTCTGTTGCCCCAAGTTATTCTCTCCTTCAATTGCTCCGAGAGGGTGAATGGTGTCTGAGCACCAAACCATGGCCCTGCTCCCAGCCACTACCATTATGGGCCATGAGTGAACAGTGACTGCTTTCTAGAAACACTCTAGGATCTCATGGAAGCCAAAGAAAAAGATCTTCTCGAATTCCCCAGTTCATCTTGTTCTTTTTAACTTCCCCTTACTGCCTTCATTGAGTCTTACTATTCTCAGATGTGGGAGCACCTACACTATGCTTTATGTCTACTGATTCACTCAGTGAGGGCACCTGTGGTTTTACTACATATGGCAGGTGTTTCTATCCTATTTGGTTATCTGTCTACATGGTAATCTGCTTGGATGACGGATTGTCACTTTGAATTCAATGTGTTCAAAACTAGATTTATTATCTTCCTCTAAAAACTGGTTTCCCTTTAAAATGATTCATTTCAGTCTGAGGTATGCTATCATCACAGCTTCTGCAGTAAACCTTCAAAATATGATTTCTCATCCTTTTTTTCTACAAATATTTTTAATGGTTTTAACTTATCTCTTAAAACAGCACAATTTTGGACTCAATTTCTTTACAAGTCAATCCGTTTGTTCTTCATCTTCTTAGTATCATTTCACACCCACTGACTCCAGCCTTCTGTCTGTATCTGCTTCTCTCATATGCCTTTGTCTGAATCCTCACAATTGTTCACTCAAATATCTCCCACCTTTCTAGCTCAATATGCCTCCTGAGCTGACTTCATTCTGTTTTTATCACTAATCACGCAGCATCACCTAAATCTCATATCCAGATGGGTTTATGTACTTTTTAAATTCTCATCTGTTCATTCTCTTATTGGACCTTTCCAAACCCCTTGACTAAAGGTTCTTTTCTAACTAATTAGTAGTAAGTTAAAGTAAGGGAGGGTTATTTGTTATTTTATTTCATATGCAATATGAGAATATTGTTATTCAATAAATATTATATGATACTGACAATAACTTCAGATTAATAACATTCTAGGAGGTTAGATATGATGATAAAATAAACATAGCCTTGAGTCCAAAAGAAAAGATATTTAAATTTAAGGAAAACTGCCAAAAGGGTCTTTCCTCCAAAGACATAGCAAATATAAGACACAGAAGACTGTCTCTCCCCAGCGTCCACTCCTGGCTCTCCAACTGATATTGCTTTTTCACAGTAGCCAACCCCGGCAACAGGGAAGCAGCATCTCAGCTAATGAGCCAGTTCTCCCAAGGCATATGGTATCTCCTTTTGGTAGTTCTCCCAAGGCGTATGGTATTTCCTTTTGGTAGTTCTCCCAAGGCATATAGTATTTCCTTTTGGTAGGCCAAACATTTTTGTGAACCAGGTGATCCAGACAGGTCGATTATATACAACTTCAGTGTAGGTGTTGCCACGGAGCTGACCCACGGCCAAAAATATCTAAATTTGTAATAGAATATAGTTTACACTTGGCATACTTGTCTCAGTCTGAAATAACAACCAATTGGAACATTTCTGCCTAGGTTTGCCTTATCTTTGTTTCTCCATATTCCCACAGACACACTGCATTCTTCTACTGCGGAGTTTAGCTCCTTGTATTATAACGAAGTTTGCTTATGTGGGTCTTCTCTGTCAGCATGAATCCTGCATTACTTAGTGTTGTCCTAAACATCTTAGTAGGTGGTTAATGTGTGGTTTGTGAATGAAGGAGAAAGGATGCATATTTGTAGCTGAACTTTTTCTCTAGAAACTTCTGAGTTTACTCCATTTAAGAAAACTACCAGATAACTAGGGAAGGATACAACTCTCAAAAGAACATTGCCATGACTTCAAACACTAATCATTATCAGATGCTATCCAAAAGTTTTGAGCTTGAAATCATATCCTAATTGAATTCCCATCTTGGATATCCCAGAGATCTAAAAGTGGAGTCTTCAGCTTCCCAAAACCCACCTCTATTCTACACTCAGTTGAGTGATTAGTGCCTCTATCTACAAAGTGACTCAAGTATTCATTACTCCTCCCTTTTCCTTGTTCCTTAAGTTTAAATGTCGTTAAGTCTTACTTATGCTTCATCCTAACGCCCTCTATATTCATGCACTTCTCTTTCTTACTGGTCCATTTCTCCTCTAGGCCAAACTATTTACTTTTTACATTAAAAAATATTTGTATTGTGTAAAATAATACCTTCTTTCTTTCTCAATTCCAGTTAATTTTAATAAATCTTTCTGAAAATTTTATAATAACTGCAACTTTCCTGCCTAAACCACTTTGTTATTAGTCATAGAATAAGATGTAAAACTTCAAAAATTCATTATTTTCTAATATGGCCCTTTCCTCTTAACTGTATTTCTTGCCAACTCAATACCTTCTTAGACCTTGACTCTTCACTTCCCTTAATCTCAATTTATTTCAGTAACTTGAACACAGGATGCTTTATTTTCCTTCTGGGCTTTCTCAAGTATTTATTTCTGACTGATATCCTCTCGAGCACTACATCTGTCATTCAGCCTGGTCAGTCTTCAGTCTTCAGCTTCGACAGTACTTTCTATAGAAAGCTTTTCTTGATTCCTAAGGTCTCCAGCACCCTTCTCCTGTGATCTCTTAACACCTGGTACTTGCCTCTTCAAACTATCAACCACATTTTTGGGCTGGACACAGTGGCTCACTCCAGTAATCCCCAAACTTGGGGAAGCTGGGGGAGGGGGGCAAATCACTTGAAGTCAGGAGTTCGACACCAGCCTGGCCAACATGGTGAACCCCATCTCTACTAAATGTACAAAAATTAGCCATGTGTAGTGGCACACACCTATAATTCCAGTTACTGAAGAGGCTGAGGTGGGAGGATTATTGGAACCTGGGAGGCAGAGGTTGGAGTGAACGGAGATCACAGCATCGCACTCCAACCTGGGCAACAGGCTGAGACCCTGCCTTTAAAAAAAAAAGAAAAGAAAAAGGTTTAAACACATTTTCAATACCAGTTTACTTAAAATTAACGAATGGTAATTTCAGTGTGGTAGCTAAGTAAATGTGGTTCTTGAAAAAGCCTAGAAGGAAACTGGTCATGTAGCACTTTCATTTATATGCAGCCCTTTTGATTTTCTTGGAATTTCTCATTGCCTTTCATTTCTTTCTTTTTTTCGCTTTTCCTTCCTTCTTCTCTCTTTTTCTTCTCTCTTTCTTTCTGTCATCACCTTTTAACACAGTGATTTGTCACATCTATATCTGATCAAGTATCCTGTCAGAATTTTTCTTAAATATAATTTTTTTTCAGAGGTTTTACTTCTGAGGGCATCCATCCTTTATTCCAATCTAAACATTCCTCTATTGCTATTATCTTAGGACTTCTTTTTATTATTTTTCTAAGGTGTTTCTATATATTTTTCTATATTTCATATCATACTTTTTCTTAATTTATTTCTCTGGCTATAACACATCCTAAAGTAATTATCTAAGAAAATATAGGTATAAGGTAAATTTTCAGGATTATTCTCATATTATAAAAATATCTTAATTTGAAGCTCATACTTGATTGATGCTATGATGATAGATTGAAAATAAGTTTTCTCTAGAATTTTAGAGGCATTCTTCCATTGTCTTATAACATCCAGTGTTTCTGACACAATTTCTAAAAATTTTATATTGAAATATTAGACTTATAATAGTTTTTAATACAAAATATTCCTATATATCTTCCCCCTACTTTTCCTAAAGTTGTCAGTTTACATAATGATGTTTCATTCATTACAACTAAGAAATTAACATTGGTACAACAATATTAACTAAAATAGACTTTATTTGTATTTTAGTTGTTAACTGATGTTTTCCTTTCTATTCTAGAATCCTATGTGGTATAACCTATTTCAACTTCCTCAGTCCCCTCCAACCTCTGACAGTTCCTTAGTCTTACCTTGTTTTTCATAACTTTGGCTTTTTTTTTTTTTTTTGAGGCAGAGTCTTGCTCTGTCACCCAGGCTGGAGTGCAGTGGCACAATCTTGGCTCACTGCAACCTCCACTTCCTGGGTGCAAGAATTTCTCCCACCTCAGCCTCCTAAGTAGCTGGGAGTCCAGGCCCACACCACCATTCCTGGCTAATTTTGATAATTTTTCAGTAGAGTTGGGGTTTCCCCATGTTGGCCATGCTAGTCTCAAATTCCTGACCTCGAATTCCAGGCCTCCCAAAGTGCTGGGATTACTGACATGAGCCACTGTTTCTGCTCAACTTTGACATATTTAAAGAGCCTGAAAAGGTATATTGTAAGATACATCTCAATTTTTCTTTGGATGATTTTCACTCATGATGAAACTTGGGTAATGGATTTGTGGGAAGGATGCCGTAGAAGTGAAGTGTACTTCTCATCTAAGTAGAATATCCATGGATCTCGGACTCTTATCTCATACGTGACCAGATTTTTCTGTTGGTAATTTCTGCAGTTCCAAGTGATGTTTAAAAGCATGAATCATCCCATTTATTGAACTAGGTTTCCACTGAACCTCTTTTGATGTGCCTGTTTGTATATTCAAGCTTGGAACATTTCTCATACATTTGTTTTTTGATATGTTCTACTTTCTTTAATCTTTATCTTCCCTTTATCTGATGTATGCCGGCATTTATCAGCCTTTTGTTTACATGGTAACGTGAGTTCTTTTCTTTTTATGAGTAAGTTATTCTTGAAGATAATTTGCTAAAACACTGATTCTTGTTGGTCATTCCTCGAAGTTTGAAAGATGAAACTCATGCATTTATTTTACATTTCTGAACTCCACACATTCAGAACTAAAATACAGGCAAGCACATTTTGGCTGCTGCTTCTACTTTTAATAATTAAGTCAATTATTTTGAACTATTTTGGCCTCTGAATACTTCAAAGCAGTGACTCTTAATGTTCAGCACTATTCATCTCCTCTGTCTCACAGCTGATGGAGTGGGCATACTGCTTGTAAGCCTTGGCTCTCTGTCCGTGATTCTGAAGGGGTGGAAGCCAATAGTTTGGTCACTCTGACACCAGACACTGTACGAGAAGCATGGCTGTGTTTTGTCTGGTGAATTGGGAAGATGGATTACGCTTGACATTGACAAGATGGGTTTCAGTTACCAGCTGTTCCACTTTCAGCTCCCGTAAGGCTCCTGGACACTGACTGGAGGTCATGTTTCCTTTGTCTTCAGTAACACTTTTCATAATCAAGTTCTAGGCCACTAGATAAAAGCTACTCTTATGGTTTGTATTTCCTTATTAAAGTAGGTTATACCCAGAAAACATAAACTGGAGTCTGCATTCCTGATTTTCCTATAGTTGTTTACTTACTCTGATTTCCCTGTTCAATATGGAGTTACTTCAAAAAACACATGTTCAACTGAAATTCTAGAGTCCCTTTTAAAATTCATTCCATCAGTTA
Organism: Leontopithecus rosalia; assembly: GCA_028533165.1. NCBI lineage: Eukaryota > Metazoa > Chordata > Mammalia > Primates > Cebidae > Leontopithecus > Leontopithecus rosalia. The sequence goes on from CM052648.1 coordinate 186,419,239, forward strand.
CATATGACTTGCTAAGCAAATTAAGGATGTTTGTCCTTACATACAAATCTTAGTTCTTATAACTGGAACCAGCAACAAATTTGTACAGCTAACACTAGAGAGTAGAGAGACTTTGCTCAGGTTACACACCAACTCTATGTCATTGCTTCTTTTTAGTTACATCAGTATTATTGCCTTCATATGATGGAGGAAAGGTGTTAAGTTTCTTTTTTCTGGAGGCCCTGATTTTAATAAATCAATCACAAATGAGATTTATTAAAAACAAATGGCTACAATAATTTTTTACATTATTCTGTAGCAACTGCCTATCCAAACATTAATTGATATTTTATAGCAACTGCCTATCCAAACATTAATGACTACACATGAAATTGTTCTATTTTTATTTTGTCCAGTAAATTTTTTTTCTGGATAAATATATGAAAAGAGAATGGCCTTCTTAGTTAAAATGATATCTGACATAATTTCAAAGCTATGACAATTTCCTTCTATTAGAAACACTTTCTGCTGATGTAGCATTTCTTTAAAACATAGTTTATCCCAAGGCATGAAGATGGAAAACCTCCTGAGTATGAAGGACCAGGTACCCAAATGTCCTGAGGAAGCCTCCTTCTCTTTTTATACCTCAGAAGCCAATCATCTTATTTACTCTGAGACGTGTTCCTACTTCTTGCTCCATAGTTCCTTTAATGACATCTCCATTCATTCAATGTCCAAATTGCACTCTTGGATACATGAGGCTCTACGGTAGTTTGAAGAGTCCCTTAAGACCAAAACAAACAGGTAAACACCTAGACTATGGTGGATCTATAGAATACAATTTTTTTAAAACTGAAGTTTGGATGTTTTATTTATTTTAGAAATGTGAGAGATTTCTGTGTCTGTGAATGTGCAGTGGTGTATGGTAGAGGAAAACATAGGCTCTGAAGTCAGACAGATCTGTAAGTGACTTCACTTCTTTTATAGATGTTGGAGGAACTTTGGGAAAAAAAAGGAGCTTTTTTGAATCAAAGTTTCTTAAAATTTCAGATCTCTCTTCCTACATGTAAATGGAAATACTTATTTATGTTTAAATGTTTGTCATGAAGTTATTTATTTATTTATATTTTTATTGTTTTGAAACAGGGTCTCACTCTGTCGCCCAGGCTGGAGTGCAGTGGTGTGATATCAGCTCACTGGAATCTCCACCTCCTGGGTTCAAGCGATTCTTCTACCTTGGCATCCCTAATAGCTGGGACAAGTGCGAGCCACCATACATGGCTAATTTTTGGATTTTTAGTAGAGATGGGTTTTTACCATGTTGGCCAGGCTGGTCTCAGACTCCTGACCTCGGGCGGTCCTCCCACCTTGGCCTCTGCTGGGATTACAGGCATGAATATACTTATTAACAATATATAAAATTATAGTATCTGGCATTTAGAGGTACTCTTTATATAAATATATGAATAAAAAAGAATATAAATGTCTATTCTTGATGACATAAATGATAATACAAAATGTTATATATCCCAGAAGGTTAAGAAAAAATTAAGACCAGATTTGAAATAAAATTACCTAATAAAGAAATATGAATGGGAAGTAAAATCATGTCAACTACTCACCTTCTGAATGAGCAGGCTTATGAGAATCTAGGGCAGAATTCTATGCTTCTTAAATAATTACCTGCAGGAATCTAGGTACTCAGTACTTCCTCTCATCTCCTTTTGTCTATGCACTTGCACTTGGTAAACAGTCTCATTTCCCCTTCATGTCTTCCTTTCTTCCCTGCATTGTAATAATGACCTGTAAGTACAAGAAGAAGTATTGTCAAGTAAAAGCCTTTTTAATAGATCCTAGAAAATTATAATTACTTTAAAGCATGAAATTGTAATTCTAATAGGTAATACTCAGACATGTTCTTCCCAAACATTCCTTTAACTCTTCTGTGATATTTTCTGAAGCTCTGAAAGAATTTTCTCTTTTAAAGAACTGACATAAAATATATACACTCTTCCATTACAGATAAGAGCCACTTTAATCCCATTTTTTTTTATTGTAGGGATAGATAAGTGGATAGATGACGTCAGGCACTCAAATGATCAGACCTATAGAGAACTAGACACAGAAATACATAATTTTCCTGGCCTCCCCAACATGCAGTCTGTTCTCACTCTAGAGGATAAAAATGCAAGACCCAACTCTGTGGATGAAGACACACAATCTATTTCAGTGGAGTGGACCCTATGGGCCCACAGTTGGCACTTATTCGATGCCCTGGTGATACTGGATTTGGATATGATACACAACAATATTCAGCTTCTGGAGGGCTGGGAAGGGTCCATTACTAAATAGTGTGGAGTTGACCCTTGGATAAAAATCAGAATTTCCATTTTGATTTTAAATTTTATGATGTACAGTACTATTCTAATTGCTCTAGCTTAGTGTTTTATGTACTATTATTCTTCTCGCTTTATAATTGTGGAATCTGAGGTTTACAAAGTCTAGGTAACTCATCTAAGGCGATGCTTAGCATTCAGTCAGCCCAATAGTGGTACCAGCTCGACACCACGATTTTATTTATACTTTTTCTCTGTAGACCATGCTTTATTCTGGACTTGAGGAGTTCTCCAAGCATTTGGAAGTAACCTCTTTTTCACTGAAATTGTTTAAAGAACACTTACCTTTAGAGTAAACTGGAAGCTTTTCTTGAAAATACATGGAATATTATATTTTTATTTTTTAATGGCCACTGGAGCTGCATACCAGACGCTATCTGTTAATAATCAGTCACTTTTCACAGATTACTTTTACTACAATCTATGATGAAGATGATCACACTGAGCTACTTAGCCGTTTAAAACTCTGCTTTGTATTTGATTATCTAAAACACTAGTTATTTCACATAACAGACACTCAGTAAGTATTTTTCACGTAACAGATACTCATTAAGTATCAGTTACAGATGCCAAGATATGCCCTGTGATTTAATGGGGTAACATGTAGCATGCATTTCTTTGGGAGTGTGTACACTGGACAAATGGAGCAAAGAGGCACTTGGCTCACCCTAGAGTGAGAGAAGCTCTCCAGATTTGCTTATCTAGAAGGACAAGTCTTGAGGTATGAAGTGGGAAGAGCCAAATGAACAAGGAAGGTGAACGGATGATACAGGGAGGCATCCCAGTGACGGAAGGGACGAGTGAGCCCAGAACACTTCTGGAAATGTTAGAAATGCAGTCTGGCTGCAATGGAGTCTACAAAGAAGGCCATGGGAAAAAAGCCTGGAGAGGTAGTGGGGTGACGATACGGACAAGCTATGCCGAGGAGCTGGACTTTGTCATGGAGAGTGACTAGGCATTTTTACATAGGAAAGTCACCTGATAATAATAAACTCTGTGAAATATCACTCTGGTGAAAGTGTGAACAAATTTGAAAGGGGTGTAACATTGTTCTACCTTGGTTTACTCCTCAGTACCCTTGGCTGTGTACATTTGACTAAAGAGAGAATTATGAAATCAAAACCAATGAAATAGTTCCCAGAACACAGAACTATTACGCTTAAGAAAAGGACGGAAGGAACTGAAGGGAGAGGAAGTGTGATTTGGAGCATCACATTTCCACCTCAGAAAAAATAAAGAAGGAGGAGGGTGTTCCCAAGGCTCTTGAAGTAGGCCGGCTCTTCTACCTACCTCCCCATCTCATGAAGTGAAAGGGATTTTTTCAACTGGACCAACCAGATGGTTTAACAGAGCACACCCACACCATTCAACTGCTCAAGGAAGATTCACTTAACATGTGCGGTCGTATAACACCCACTAACATTTTCAAACATTAAACCTTTAAAAAAGAGTTCTAAAGAAATAGAACCATGAAATACCATGTCTCAAGTATACATACACTACTTCCTGGTGTGTACTATATGCCTATAGAACCTAGTAAACACCTCTAGGGAGATGCAAAAAGAATTAGAACAGCTACAAGGTGAAAGCAAAATCATGAAGTAAGCCTATTCTCTACTCAGTACTTTCTTGCTCTTCGACTTTGTAGGTCTGTTGTGTCCATCATCCATATTTGTCTATTGCAGTCTCCAGTTATGCTGAAAATGTTTTATGCTATTTGGCATTTCTCATCTGGTGCCTAGAACAGTGATTTGCATGCGGTAGCAGGTCTATAAACATTTGCAAGTAAGAAATACAACCTGAAACCCAAGGTCAACTCCTGAACCAAACACCCGGAGTAGTGTGACTCTCTTTCTATACTCTAGAGTCTATGACTAGAAACTGCGGGGAATGAACTGCATCCTAAACTGGGGTCAGCGAGGTTGGAAAATGAGTCCAGTGATGAAAGGAAGAAGCTGTATAAGCCATGGAAAAACCTGATGTGGGAAACTTTTTATGGGATGTAGATTTTTATTTTCTTTTTTTTTTTAAGACCAGGTGACTATCTTTTCATATATATAATTAATTTCCAAACCTCCACTTTTTAAAAGTATGCCATAAAATTTGCACTTTAATATTTTCAATTTATTTTCTGTTCTACTAATGAAGATTACAATGAAGAGGAAGGGGAAATCAGTTTAAAATATATATGTGTGTGTGTATGTGTGTGTGTGTGTGTGTGTGTGTGTGTATAGATATATAAAAATCAGACCTAAACTTCTCTTCTTTCCATCTATTTACCCAGTTTCATCTTCATATGACCTGTCACCCTGTGCTACAGGACAGTGTTCAATTGGTTCTCAAAGTCATCCAATTGATAAAGCTTTCTAGATACTCACACTGTGCCTCAAACACATCCCTTCTGCATGTGCACACACACAGACACAGGCACACACACACAGATCTTCCTTCTCTAAATGTTCCATGATCCTGGATTTATCCTTTTATCATTCTTGTTTATGATGTGCTACTGTTATTGAGTGTGTCCTGTGCATCAAGCTTTCTGTTATATATTTTAAGGATGTAAAATGATTTAGTTATATATTCTGTGAGAGTGTAAAGACAAAATTTACATCTGATTTTTTAAACGTGATACACATGCACTTTTCAGAGAGAATGCATCTAATTAAATATTTGATAAGTGCATAAGAATGAATGAGAGTATAAATGTCTTTAAAAGATCATTTGGTCATTACATTTAATCCAGATATTCTCTTGGTAAACTTTAAGTTGAATTTATGTGGAAAGAATTACCAATTCTTCAGTGGCACAAATGGTGCATCATTTATTATCTTCTTTCATCTGATCACATGTTAAAATGAGATTTTTAAGCCATAATTCAGGTAATTGTTCTTGCAGCCAAGACCAAAATATTGTCATAAATGTAGTTAGAATTATCTTTTTGTTAACTGCTATATTAAGAAAAAAAGATACAAAATAAACGTTACATGTTTAAAATGTACCACTCAGTAGGTTTGGACATATGTTCATTCCCTTAAAACTGATACTGACTCCCCCATCCCAAAGCAACCACTGACCAACTTCCTGGCCTTATCTATTAGTTTACATTTCCTAGAATTTTGTGTAAGTGGAACTATACAGTGTACCTTTATTGTTGTTGTTTGACTTATCTCATCCAGAATGATTTTCTTTGAGATTCATTCACATAGTTGTGTGTATCAATGCTTTGTTTTTACTCCTTGGTAGTGTTTCATTGCATGGGTATGCTGCAGTTTTTATATTAAATCATCTGTTAATGAACATTTGGGTTGTTTCCAAATTTGTGCTGTTACAAATAAAACTGGTATGAACTTACATGTACAAATATTTGCCTGGACATACGTTTTCATTTCCTGTGTGGAAATACCTAGAATGGGAATCAATAAATCCTATGGTAGGTATTTATTAAAAATGTTAAACAACTGTCAAACAATTTCCTAAGTAACTCCATGGCTTTATCTCCTCACTAGCAGTGTGAAAATTCCAGTTCTCTCAGGACACTTGATTACATTTAGCATGGACAGTATCTAGAAATGGAGCTATTCAAGTAGGTGTACAGTGGTATCACACTGTGTACTTCATTTGTACTTTTTCTAATTACTGAGTACATTGAACATCTTTTATTGTACTTATTGCTACCCACATAACTTCTTTGACAAAGTGTCTGTTCAAATCAGTTACCCATCTTTTAATAGGGTTGTTTGTTATTTTTAAGTTTTGAGAATTAAAAAAATATTTTGAATGCAAGTTCTTCATTAGAAACTACACATATAACTTGATAAATAGTTTTTCCCAATCTGTGATTTGTCTTTTCATTCATGCTACCTTTTGAAGAGCAGTTTAATTTTGATGATTTAGATGAGTTACAACATATTAATTTATTTTATTATTGATCTGAGCCTAATCTAAAGTCACAAAGAATTTGTTTTCTTTTCCTAGAATCTTTTGTAATTTTAGACTTAACCCTTAAATTTTATTTGAGTTATTATTTTATACAAGGCATGATATAAATTAGAGATATATTTTTTACATATGAATATCCAATTAGTCCAGCACCATTTATTTAAAAGCTATCCTTTTTCCACTTAATCATGTGTACAACTTTGTCAAAAATTAATTGTCCATATGTGAATAGATGTACTTCTGGAATATCTATTCATTCCCTTGGTCTAATATTTTTCATCATATAATAAGTCTTGAAATCTAATAATGTTAGATCTATAATTTTGTCTTTTTTATTCAACATATTTTGATTATTTTAGATGCTTTGCATTTCTGTATTTATTTTAGAACCAGTTAACTAATTTCTAAAAAAGACAGCCTAGAATTTTAATGAGTACATATAGTAGTATTTCTTCCTTTCCAATCTTGGTAATTTTTTTCTTCTTTCCTGATTTCATTGACTAAAAATTCCAGTAAAATGTTAAATAAATGGGGTGAGAATTGAATCAGTTTTGTTCCTCACCTTACTAAAAAATTTTCAATCTTTTGCTCTTAAGTTTGATGTCAGCTGTAGGTATTTCTGATACCATTTTTCAGATTGATTTTTTTTTTTTGAGAGGAAATCTTGTTCTGTCACCTAGGCTGGAGTGCAGTGGTTGATCTCAGCTCACAGCCTCCCCTTCTCGTGTTCAAGTGATTTTCCTGCCTCAGCTTCCTGAGTAGCTGGGATTACAGGCACACGCCACCATGCCTGGTTAATTTTTGTATTTCTTTTTCCATTTTTTTTTTTTTGAGATGGAGTTTAGCTCTTGTTACCCAGGCTGGAGTGCAATGGCACAATCTTGGCTCACCACAACCTCCGCCTCCTGGCTTCAGGCAGTTCTCCTGCCTCAGCCTCCTCAATAGCTGGGATTACAGGCACGCGCCACCATGCCCAGCTAATTTTTTGTATTTTTGGTAGAGACGGGGTTTCACCATGTTGACCAGGATGGTCTCGATCTCTTGACCACGTGATCCACCCACCTCGGCCTCCCAAAGTGCTGGGATTACAGGCTTGAGCCACCGCACCCGGCCTAATTTTTGTAATTTTAGTGGAGACAGGGTTTCACCATGTTGACCAGGATGGTCTCGATCTCTTGACCACGTGATCCACCCACCTCGGCCTCCCAAAGTGCTGGGATTACAGGCTTGAGCCACCGCGCCCGGCCTAATTTTTGTAATTTTAGTGGAGACAGGGTTTCACCATGTTGGTAGGCTGGTCTCAAACTCCTGACCTTGTGATCTGCCTGCCTTGGCCTCTGAAATTGCTGGGATTACAGGCATAAGTCACTGTACCTGGCCCAGATTGAGACGTTTCTATCTTAACTCTTTTATCCCCATCAAGCTACCATTGACTTTCTTCACAGAACTGGAAAAAACCACCTTGAACTTCATATGGAACCAAAAGAGAGCCCGCATAGCCAAGTCAATCCTAAGCAAAAAGAACACAGCGGGAGGCATCACACTACCGGATTTCAAACTATACTACAAGGCTACAGTAATCAAAACAGCATGGTGCTGGTATCAAAACAGAGATATAGACCAATGGAATAGAAGAGAGGCATCGAAGGCATCACAACACATCTACAACCATACAATCTTTGATAAACCTGACAAAAACAAGCAATGGGGAAAAGATTCCCTGTTTGATAAATGGTGTTGGGAAAACTGGCTAGCCATGTGCAGAAAGCAGAAACTGGACCCCTTCCTGACACCTTACACTAAAATTAACTCCAGATGGATTAAAGACTTAAACATAAGACCAGGCACCATAAAAACCCTA
>CM052648.1:186427916-186460575 GCA_028533165.1 Leontopithecus rosalia
AAATAAATAAAAATAAAAAAATAAATAAAATGGATAGAATTAATAAAAAAAAAAAGAATACTTATCAGGAAATTCAGTTTATTTATATGAGTAATTTCAGATTAATTTTCAAACATAAAACCAAACCTTAATTCTTAGAATAAACATCTTTTCTTATATGGCATTATTTTTGTATATTGTTGGATTTGATTTTTTATAATTTTATTAAAACTTTTGCATTGTTGCTGATGATGAATATTAGTCTATGTTTTCTTTTCTATGAATATAATTGTCTGGTTGTGATATCAGAGTAAATCAAGGCCACAAAATGTGTTGGGAAGTGGTTCCCCCTTTCAAGTTTTCTGCGATAACTTGGATAGAGTTGGCATTTTTTTCTGTAAATATTTGGTATAAATGATCAGCAAAACCATCTGGGTCTGGAATTTTTTTTGGAGGGGGTGCAAATTTTTAACTGCACTGTAAAATACTTGAAGTAATCTAATTCTTCTTGAGTGACTATTATGGTTTTTCTCAATAAGTGTGTTCATTTTTCTAAGTTGGCATATTTCTTGGCACACAGTTGTTTACCACATTCTTTTTTTATTGCCTAATATCTATGGAATCTTTAGTAATGCCACTTCCATTCTTTGGAAATTTGGTGTTATTTTTTTTTTCAGATCATTCTGGCTAGAGAGTTATCAATTTTGTTGATTGATTCAAAGATCCAATTTTACTTTTTTGAATTTCTCTATTGTTTGTATTTTTATTTTGTTGATTATCATCTGATTTGTACTATTTTCTTTGTTCTATGTATTTTGTGATTACTTTGGTGATTCTTTTCTAGTTTCTTAAGTCGGAAAGTGAAGTCAATAATTTGGAGCCCTTTTTTCTCTAATATAGATGTTTAGTGCTACACATTCAGCTAAGTGCTGCTACAGGAGCATCCCACTCTCTACGACATGATGCATTTCCATTTTCATTCAGTTCAAATATTTTAATATTTCCATTTTGCTTTGTTATTTGACACATGGATTGTTTTTAATGGATGTTACCTAATACCCAAATGATTCAGGAATGTCCATGTATCTTTCTGTTATTTATTTCTTATTTAACTTTTACCAGAGAACATATCTTATATGATATGACTCATGTTAAATAAACTAAGACTTGTTTTATTGTCCATAATATGGTCTATTTTGGTAAATATCACATGTGAATTGAGAATAATATGAATTCTTATGTTGTGACAAGGATTATTATATGGTCAAGTAGATTAATTTGAATGATATAGTTGTTCAAGTCTTCTATATTCTATTTGTTTTATCAGTCAAGGCTGAATGTCCAAATGCCAGCACATATTTGAAGAACTGTCTAGTTCTTTTTTTCAGTTCTATCAGTTTTTACTTAGTGTATTTCGATTCCTTTATTATGGTAAAAAAAAACACATAACATAAAGTTTACCATCTTAACCATTTTCCAAGTGTACAGTTAAGTAGTGTCAAGTATATTCCTATTGTGGTAAGACACACCTCCATTAAAGAGATCTCTTTTGACTTGGATTGATTCTAATGATAAATCTACTCTCTGTCATTCTTAATTTTCACTCCTTTTAAATGTAACATGTCTCTCCTCTCTGGTTTCATTTAAGATTTTTTCTTCAGTATATTTTAACAAACTGATTATAGTGTATCTTTTTTAATGTTTGAGGTTCTTGACTTCTTGAGTCCATAGGTTTATAGTTTTTGTCAAGTTTGAAAAATGTTTGACCATTATTTTTTTCAAATTATTTTCCTACACCCCCATTGTTCACCTTCTTCAGGAGCTCCAGTGGTACACGTATAAGACCACTTGAAGTTGGTTTAAAATTCACTGATTTTTTTTCACTTTTTAATTTTTTCTTTAGTTTTAGTTTGAATTGTTTCTATTGCTTCATCTTTAAGTTCACTTCTATTAAGCCCATCCTGTCAATTTCTCATCAAAGACAGTGTTGTTTTTATCTCTAGAAGTTGATTTAGATCTTTTTTAAACCTTCCATAGCTCTCTCTAATTTGATAACACACAGAATGCTGTCATAATGGTTATTTTAGTTTCTCAGCTGCTAATTCTAACATCTTTCTTAGTTTGAGTTTAAGCTGATAGATTTTATTATTGGTTTATTATTATTTATCTGCTTTTCTGCATGCAGGTAAAGTTTACTTTTAGATGCCACAAATTGTAAAATTTCCCTAGACTGAGTGTTGGATATTGTATATCATTATAAATGTTTTTGACATTTATTCTTGAATTCATTTGTTAGTTGATAACACATTAAATACTGTAGGTCTTGCCTTTATGATTTTTTGGGTGAATCTGGAGAATTGCTAAATCCAGTAATTTTTTTCTTTTTCTTTTTCTTTTTTTTGAGACAGAATCTCACTCTTCTTGCCCAGGCTAGAGTGGAATCCTGTGATCTTGGCTTACTGCAACTTCCACCTCCCAGGGACAAGAAATTCTTTTGCCTCAGCCTCCTGAATATCTGGGATTACAGATGCCTGCCACCACACCTGCTTAGATCTTATATTTTTAGTAGAGCTAGGGTTTCACCATGTTGGCCAGGCTGGTCTTGGACTCCAGACCTCAGGTGATCTGCCCACCTCGGCCTCCCAAAGTGCTGAGATTACAGGTGTGAGCCACCACCACGCCACACCCCAGGAGCTCTTTCTTAGTTACCTATCCAGTATACAATGAATTGTGAGGTTTCCCAGTCTAGCTGTTGAAAACAAGCACTATTCTTTTTGTTGTGACTCTAGAACCTACTTTACCTCTAGTTTTACTGAGACTATTTTTATGATTTTGATAGGTTTCTTCTGCAAATACTGATTCATATGCAACTGAATATCAAGGAGAGCTCTGGGAAATAACCACAGTTCTGTCTCTTGGGTTCTCCTCTCTGTAGAACATTCTTCTGATATTTCTGGCTACATTGATCATCCATCCCCATCTTGATTTCACTGAAAACTGCCTGTGCTCCTCCTGCACAAACTGCAACCTGGAAAGTCTTACTGTTTAAACTAGGGAAATTGTAGCACTCATGTTTATTTGTGACCTCTCAAGGAATGCTGTTTCTTGATGTAAAGTCTTCTAAAGTGTATTTTGAAGCATTGCTTTATATATTTTACCAATTTTCTTATGTTTTTGAAATGATAGAGTAAACTTTCTCCTTTTAAATTTATCTTGTACTGATATGGTTTGAAAATCTATTTACACTTTTTTTGAGATGGTGTCTCACTGTCACTGAGACTAAAGTACAGTGGCATAACCATGACTCACTGTAACTAAAACTCCTGGGCAAGCCACCCTCCCATCTCAGTTTCCTGTGTAGCTGAGGCCTGGCTAATTTTTTATAATTACTTTGTGTAGAGATAGGGTCTCACTAGGTTGCCCAGGCTGGGCTCCAACTCCTAGCCTCCAGGGATTTTCCTGCCTTGTCCTCCCAAATTGCTGAGATTACAGGCATGAGCTACGGTGCTCAGCTTTCAAAAACTTTCTTACATGCTTGTTGTTACTGTTTCATTCCTGATTAAATGGTCTACTATATAGATAATACTGTGTCTGCAGCCACAATATATATATTTTTCAATTCTTTAAGTATTTCACTAATCTCTGTATTAGGTAATGAATCTGCATCCCATTTTGGATGACAATATTTGCAACTTTGAAGGTTATTTTATTTTAAGGAAAGGAGCAGAAGAATAATGGCAGGTATCTGAAATTCATTTCAGTGCTTTGCTAGGGACCCATGGGATGCCATTTGCAAATGAGAAAACTAAAGAATAGCTTTGTCTTCCAGTTCTTCATGGAAAAAAGTTGGCAACAATAGTAGCAGCTCCTGCCAAATAAATGGACATAAAAAAGAAATCATAGACTCCTTGTAATGGTGGGGAAAAGGTTATAAAAAATTGTCTCTGCACCATCTTCTTCTTGTCCTCTAAAATATTCACATTAGCAAAAGTATATGAGTAGCTTTGAAGAAATGCTGGTAATTTGTCTTTTTAAGTATATCAAAAACATTCCAATATCTAGAAATTTGAAATTGTTGACAAATACTTATCTATTTATTCACAAATTTGAAATCGACATCAGGAATGCTTATTCTGATTGATACACTTAGGTCATAAATTTTTAAGACGACCGATTTCCAGGGGATTTTTTTTTGGAAAATCACCCAATAAAACAGTATATTTTTGCAGGGGACTAGCTCTAGTGTTTTGGCTTCTTTTTGCTTCTTTGTAATGAACTGGGAGACGAAGGTGGGAAATAAGATTCTTTTCTGTTGACACAAGTTTCTTTTCATGAGTTAATAATTTTTTAAAGGTCAAAATTTTGTTCTTTGCTTATATTAGAAGTAAACACTGTGAGATTCTCTCTGAGTCCTTATGTACTTTCTCTTTTAAAGATCATTTTACTACATGTAATTTTCCTGGGAATGAGATTCAGTGTCATTGTCTGAAAGTACCTTGATGTTTAAATATTGGTTTGTTTGGATGAACAACAAAAGAAATCATGTAAGATAAGTTATTATAAAAAACAAAAAGCTATTATTAACATTTCAATGAAACCAAGTTGTCTGAAAATTTTCACAGACTGCTGTGATAATTACTGGGATGGCCTCACGGTTTTGCATTAGGAAATGTTATGTAGTCTTTAATTTATTGAATATAACTACTGCCTTAGTTCTAATGAACAGTTAGAAGAGTGAATGAAAAAGGAACAATTCTGTATATAACAATTCTAGTTATGATTGCCTTATATAACAATTCTAGTTATTATTACTCAACAATTCTAGTTATTATTGCTTATTCTGTATAACAATTCTAGTTATTTTTGCTTATGGTCTAACATAAAAGTAAACAGCATAAACACAACAAAAAAAGTCTATGTTTACAAACCAAATACATTAGAAAGATTGTCGTTACATATCAGTGGTGGAAAAATGCCCAGTGGCAAATGAGAGAAAAGTTAATGAGATTCCATGAACTAAAACCACCATGACAAATGTAAATGAATAGTACTAAGTGATCCACATGTTTATTTCACCAATTTTATTAGCGAGAGAATAAGTAGAAAAGTAAGATCCAGTTGCCGTCTTCCACAAAAAGAAAGAGCCTTGACGCTTATTCTCAACCTTATTCAAAAGACTAGTATCCGTCAAAGCCATTGTGGAAACTGCCCTTTTTCACAGTTTTCAGGCCACTGTTAGACTTTTCAGCAACACCTAAAGCAACTGGCAGGCACTTGCTTGTACAACATTCAAGCTCTGCACGTATAATAAGCAAAAGCTCTCCATATGTATTTCATTTGCTTTACAAGTGACATCAGGTGACAAACACACGGCTTATCTATGTTGACGGGTTGGGGAGAATGGCAATTTGGTCTTGATTCAAGGTTGCTACTTAGGTTTACTTAGGTTACTACTGAACTACAATTAAAAGAAGAAAAGGATACATGCTAGATGAGCAGGAAGAACAGACATCGATTCCTAGTTCACTTCCTGCTGGAGAAGTGCCCAGAGTTCCCAGTCAATGCATCCTCCAAGGAGAAAATATATTAAGTTAGGATCAGAGCTGCACACCTATTTGGCTTCTATGCATCAGCTCTAAGTTTCTATCTGCACCATATACACAAACTCTTGACTTTCCAGTTATGTACTTCATTTGTCTATAAAGAAATCCTAAATAAATATTCACTTTTTTCCACCAGTCTAGACCAAAACAGATGTTCTGTTTCCTATTACAAGTTGTAATTCCGCAAAGAATTTCAAATATATGAGGAGGAAGGCACCTAGCATTCCAGGCAATATTTCTGTGCAATATCTTTATAAAACTCATCACAGTTTAACTCTATGAGAGTCTTTTTGCAATGTCTTGCATTGAAATATAGCGCTGTTAAAGAAGCAGAATGCTTATACTATGACTTAATATAACTCAGCATTTTCATTTGTTTTCATCTTATTTGCTTCAATTTGTTCATTTTCATACTTAAAGAACTAACATTTAGTGATTATACTTTTTTGAGGATTAAGTATCTAAACTTATATTCTAGATTTCAGGATTCATTGTATCACACAGTTATATAATTAAATGACTGTTTCGATTTATTTTGTTTTTAGTACTTAAATCTTCTATGTGTGTGTGTGGTAAGATGTGCACATATGTGTGAACATTTGTGTGTGTGTGTGTTGAACAGAAAAGTAGTAAATATCTCTTTTTGCTAAAAATGTACTGTAAACAAATTATTCCAATTACATTTGTTTCTAGTTACTTGGCCTCTAGTTAAGTATGATTTCCTATTTAAGAGAGATATAAATCAAATTAATTGTGATTGCTCTTATGCTCCATAAACAATTTAAGTGTTCTGGAAGCATTAGAGGCACAGCCTTAACAAGCTACTACTGAAGATTAGATGAAATAAACATTTTACATGCAAAAAGTCCCATCAGGAGGACAAAGGAAGGAGGAAAGACCACGGAACTCTTGTTTCACACACTGCCTTTCACTGGACTGTTTTTGAGCAAGATAATTTCATGTTGACCAGATACTAATTGAGCAGAACAATGGAATTGTACATAATATAATATATTTTACCAAAAAAAACCCATGCAGAGTATTTTTCATGTTTTTGCATGCAACACAACTTCCTAACTGCAGGATTTTTTTTCTGAACAGAATCTCACATTAATTAACAAGGCATCAGTCTCTATGGGGTCCTAGCTGGCAAAATCAAATCATAATCATATCACAACCCCCAGCCACTCCTAGCTCCTGCTTCCAACTCCAGACCATGGGACTATGGGTGATGAAATGACAAAGGAGTCATTAATTACAAACTGGCATAACAAGATTCAAAACAAATGTTTGGACAATCACATATCATTTCTCAGGAACTTGAACTGAGAATTGCAGAGAAAATGGAGCACTCAGCAGTGGAAGGAAATTGGATGTCTGCTTCCATGGTGGAGCTGCTTCTATTTCACAGGCTTCTACCAAACCTGGAGAGAAGGCACATGATTCCTTACTTCTCATTCCTGCTTTCTGACACTGTCACCTCCATGAAAACCTAGCTGTGGATATCACACACATGTTCCTCCTGCTCCTTGTTGCTGTCGTTTACCAGCTACCAGATCCCATTCTCTCCTGCTATTATTCTTAGTAATTTGAATTCTTTTGTAGGTAATCCTTTCAATAGCTGGGCCTCTCAGTTCCTGGGAATCCTCTCCTTTCATAAGCTTGTCCTCACTCAACTCAGCCACGGCTCCCACGGTCATTTCCTAGCTGTGGTCATGACCAAGGATCAGGCATCCTCATTTCCAAACACCATCTTTCTAGTTCACTCCCTCTAGAGCCCTTTGACCTAGAGGAACCCATAGCCCTTTAATCCTACCATACCTTTACTCTCTTTTTTGCCAATTCACTCTTCCATTTACGCCGAATAATATCCATGGCCCCTAAGCACAATTCCTACCTGGTGTACACCCCAAATGTTTATCCTCCCCTCGCTTCATTACCGTTGCTTGGGAAAAAACACATTACTGGCTGAGTAGAACCAACTTTCTACCTCCTCCATACCTACATTTGTACAACCCTCTGTGGAACTAATCATGGCTGGAGAAATACACACATCCACGTTGGCAGGTCCCACTTTTAAGTTCACAACCACTAACCCCAAAAGGACCCTTCATACCGCCTATATAACCCATAATACACCCATAACATATTCGCTGTTCAGTCTCCTCTTTTACATTTCTCTTTCACACCTTTTCTCTCCTCAAACTTCCAACACCTCCTCCTCCATTCTCACACTGAACTGGTTTCTTGATTTTTGATTTAGATGGAAAATAGAAGCAGTCAGAAAATTCCCACAGGCTCCCTCAGCAGACTGAATATGGGTCTGTGCATTCCACCTTCTCTCCTTTGGCTGTTGGCGGATCGGCCATGCTCCTCTCTGGGGCCCAGCCCACAAAGTGTACCAGACTCTGTGTTATTCAACCACATATGAATATCATTCAACCAAATTTCCCATTTTCATTGGCATTAACACATTTTTCTCAGGAATAAAGTCATTCCCTTCAGTGTATAAACATGCTCTTGTCTGTTTCACCTTAAAAAAAAAATGTTAACCCATATCCTTCTCCAGCTCATGTCCTCCCCCATTCTCAAAAAAAAGAATGTCCCAGAAATAGTTGTTTGTACTTGGTTTTTCCCCTGCAACTCTTTTCTTAGATTTATTCTAATAAAATTCACCTGTACTCTGTGATTGAATCTATTACTGTGAATGCACTCAACAACCTCTACATTTCTAAAACCTGAAGTCAAAATCAATATTCATGTCTCATCGTTTTGTGCTGTAGAAGTATTGTACATAAAAAGCAAGTTTTTAATGGAAAATAAATGGTCTGGAGGTAGCAATGAGGAAGAAGAATAGTATACCGACCCCATTTCTTTCTCCTTCCAATACATTCTTTTTTTTAATGGCATTTTAGGTTTTGGGGTACATGTGAAGAATATGTAAGATAGTTGCATAGTTACACATGTGGCAGTGTGATTTGCTGCCTTCCTCCCCTTCACCTATATTTGGCATTTCTCCCCATGCTATCTCTCCCCAACTCCCCACCCCCCACTGTCCCTCCCCTATTCCCCCCAACAGACCCCAGTGTGTAGTGCTCCCCTCCCTGTGTTCATGTGTTCTCATTGTTCAACACCCACCTATGAATGAGAAAATGCAGTATTTCATTTTCTGTTCTTGTATCAGTTTGCTGAGAATGATGTTCTCCAGGTTCATCCATGTCCCTACAAAGGACACAAACTCATCATTTTTGATTGCTGCATAATATTCCATGGTGTACATGTGCCACATTTTCCCCATCCAGTCTATCATCGATGGGCATTCGGGTTGATTCCAGGTCTTTGCTATTGTAAACAGTGCTGCAATGAACATTCGTTTGCATGTGACCTTATAGTAGAACGATTTATAATCCTTCGGATATATACCCAGTAATGGGATTGCTGGGTCAAATGGAATTTCTATTTCTAGGTCCTTGAGGAATCACCACACTGTCTTCCACAATGGCTGAACTAACTCTTTACTTGCTTCTTGAGACACCAGCTTTCCCTGATGGTCTTCATACCTTCTGGATGATTCTTTTCAGTTTCTCTCCCTCTTTTTGTCTTTATCCTTATAACATCAGGCCACCAAAGGCTCAGTCCTTGAGCATCTTCTTGTTTTGCCTCACTCAGTCTCATGCTAATTCCATTTGGTCTGACAGCTTTTAATCACTTTCATATTAACATTCTGAAATTTATGTTCCCTACCTGTTCTCTTGAATTTTGGAATCACATGTTATGTACCAACATTCCGTTGACTTAAAGATTTATTCTCAAGGCTAGCTAGTTCTTCAGTTAGATCCTCAGATTTTAAGAGTTCACCTCTTCTTTCACTTCTGTAGTTTGGCATTTGAATGTGTGTCTTGTACATCATAAAGGCAACAGGGTTTGATTAGATCTGTGGAATGACCTCAGGTTTCCGCTAAAGAGTAACTGTTCTACTCTGTCTTGGACAAGTGACATCTAGTATATGTTTGGAATGATATTTTTTTAAAAGGACATTGAGGATGGCTGTGGTATTCCTGTGATACAAGCAATTTTTTTTAACCTCTGTTGTTTTTAAAACAGATTTATGGGCCGGGTGCGGTGGCTCATTCCTATAATCCCAGGACTTTGGGAGGTCGAGACGGGTGGATCACGAGGTCAAGAGATCGAATCTATCCTGGTCAACATGGTGAAACCCCGTCTCTACTAAAAATACAAAAATTAGCTGGGCATGGGGGTGAGCGCCTGCAGTCCCAGCTACTCGGGAGGCTGAGGCAGGAGAATTGCTTGAACCCAGGAGGCAGAGGTTGCAGTGAGCCGACATCATGCCATTGCACTCCAGTCTGGGTAACAAGAGCGAAACTCCGTCTCAAAAAAAAAAAAAAACAGATTTATGACAGTTCTATCACTTTTTTTAATTCATGGGAGACAACGCACCCTGTTACCAACTCCTTCACTACGGTTATCACCCAATTAAAATAGATACTGACAATAGCCTCTTCCTTACTGAGAAGTCACAGGTGTTGTGCATAGGGCCATTCAGGGTGGACAGTCCAGGAAAGAGGAGGGAAGATGACCCGCTGAGAAGGCTTCCCACAGGCCTCTGAACTCACCCTAGATACCTTTCCCACGATGCTTCAAGGCCTTCAGCATTTCTTATTCACTGTCCTCCCCTTGTTCTCAGTGTCCCCACCCTTGTCGGTGGCCCCTCCCCACACTAATCTCTCCCACACCTATACTCACAGTTGCCTTGGCCCTTCTCTCTCGAGTGGATGAACTTGGCTGAACACCACCCTGGCTAGACCAAGGTGGGTAAATATGGCTACAAGAAAATACACAATTATTCTCACAAATGACCTTTGAGATTTCTGGTCGGAAATGTAGATGTGCACCCTTGGCTGTCCTGCAATCTTACTTTTAATTTGGTCTTTCACTCACTAACAAACAATAAATTTCTCACCTTTGCCTCTCTTCTCCCGTCTCCATCATCCTTTCTTTCTCACACTCTCAGCTGATGGCTTAGCTTCTTACTTCACTGAGACAATGGAAGCATTCAAGAGAAGTCCAGGGAATTGCCAAGCTACTTGTGTCCAAACCTGTCTTCCTAACCAATACTAGATGAGAAATGGCTTTCATCTTCTTGTGCCTATTCAAGGCCCTTGCATTTGACATTTGCTGTGATACCTCTCATCATAAGAACTACAACACAAAACCTTCCCTGATCATAAACCTGCTCCTACAGTTTCACAATGCATTTCGGAAGAGTCATCTATACCTGCTGTGTCCACTTCAGTATGCTCTTTCATGGTGATCACGCCTGCATTTGCCTCTACTTGAAACATTTCTCCCCAGAACAACACGCAGCTCATTCTACTTCATCCAACTCTCTGAAACGCTATTTTGTAAAAGAGGAGCGTCCTTAGTCGGCTTTTTAATTAGAGTTACCCTCCCTCAGGGAACTCTCTATCTACCTACCTTGTTTTATTTTCTTCTGATAACTCACTACTTCGTAAAATCACACACCCACACACACACACACACACACACACACAATCACAAAACATTCTGAGGGCCAGAGATCTCATCATGTTCAAGATTAGCTTCCAAAAAAAAAAGATTAGCTTCCTAGATGTGCCCATCAGAATTGTCCCTCAATGAATATGTTAATGAATGAATCAGAAATCATGTTTACTTGTTTTATGTACTGGGAGTCTACCAACAATTCCATTGAAAATAAAATGAGGATTTTTAACTTTGTCAGCCAAAATTTGGAAGACTCTTACACCTCTTGGTCAATCACATTTCCACTCTCTTTACACTAACATCCTTTAGTCTTACCAGCAGGAGTTCAGTTTTTTGGCTTTAATTCTATCTAAAGCTTAGCCATAGATAATCAAGTTCATCATAAGAAAAAGAAAGCTGAACTGAAAAGCTGAGTGCTTCCAGGGCATGCGTAGTGCAGCCCCAGTAATCTGTATTTGGAAGAACTCTGGGAAGCAAAGAATTAATTGTTCAGTAATTTGGGAGAACATTCCCCATTTTCCACGAGTCATGACTCAAGGTTATCTTCTATGCCTTGCACTGGAGAAGTCGCGGAGGCAGGAGAGACCCAAAGACCAGTGTTTCAGGATCGGTTGGTCTTCCAACATGGGAATTCCGGCAAGCCACATTCCAGACCCTGTTCCTGTAAAATGGGATCGGAGATCTTGTGGCGAAGAGACTCCAGGGGGCCCTCATGCTTGCCCTGCGCGTCCCTCCCCTCCAATGCCGGCCAGGCCACAGACTTCCTTCTTGCTTCACGGACGTAGCTCCACTTCCTAAGCTTTGCGTTGTGCTGTGTATGGCTCCGTCTTGGGAGACGGAAGAGAAGCTCTCCTTGCTGGCCTGATGAGGTGAGCAGCCATGCTGGGAACATCCCCACACCAACTCCGGTTTCTCAACAGCCAAGGCTCTGAGTCACGCAGCTGCAAGCTGATTCTGCCCCAAACCCAGATGAGATTGGAAGTGGATTCCTGCATAACTGAGAACACAGCCCAGCTGACACCTGATTAGCCTCGGTGAGGAATCTGTGCACTCTTGGCTCACAGAAACCACATCATGGTATGGAAAGAAATAATAGCAAGCCTGTGTTCGATTTCTTGTTAAGATTTGATAGTTGCATTTCACTACATTGAGAGGTTAAAAAACAAAAAGTATTTTTTTTCTTTCCTTACTCCCAAAACTCATAGTGTACTTTGGTCCTATAGAAGACTTGGTTTTAAACACTTATCACCAAAACGAACTATTTGCCTGTGCAAACATGGCATGACCGTCTCCTGCTATATGAGGACAGAGACACTATCTGTTTTTCTGCAACTGCCTTGTACTTGTGCTCAGTAGTTTCTCCGTTCATATCTGTAGATTGGAGGAAGGCAAGTCTTGAACCCTCTCAAATGCACATGGGGTAAACTCAGTAACCTCATTTCTAATTATCTTCCCAATCCTCTATAAATCCTATGAAGGAGTTTTGTTAATCATCGCCTCTATTTTTGGTTTATGAAAGTGTGCTCAGCACATGTACTGGTGCACAGGACGGAAATGATTCACTCGGAATAAAGACCACCCTGTAGATAACACACATAAGCAACACTGGAAGCTATGGCTGTGCTCCTGTCCCAGAGCCTCCCAGCCTGTGGCTGTTCCTCAAGAAGCTCCAAACACACAGTTACAGAGTTATGCAGAGCCTCTTACTTGATAAGGGCTTCTGGAAATACTACACGATCAAGAGCAGTCCACACACCACTTTATGCTTAAAGTCAGTTCCATTCCTCCAACACCAACAGGTATCATGTTTGATGACTGTGATTTGCATATATTAGTATGTTGTTATAGAAAATCTAATTTAACCCTGAAAACAGGGAAAGATACCAAGAGTTTATTTTTTTCTTCTTAAGCAAAGTGTCCAGATAAATAATTGAAGTAGAGAAGGCATTGCCTGTGATGGTCCTCAGTAAAATGTCAGGAGAGCCTTCTCGAAGCATCTTAGTTTCTGATCTGTTTTGTTTTGTTTTTCTCCCTCTACCCTCTTCCACCAAGAGGGAGAGTGGAACATTTATGCTTATCCCTTCCTTATTCTTTGTGATACAGGAAGATTTGGGGTGGATAAGCAGGAAATTTATTTCCCCTTACTAGCAAAAGTTATAAGCAAGGAATGATTTGTAAAACTGAATAAAGGAATCAATTAGTGTCCTCCGCTTTTTTGGAAGGCTAGCAACATACCATCTCAGAAACAGGGGGGAATGACTCTCCCACATGTTTTGAAGGAATTTGAACTCTTGGTGGGAAGACTTAGGCTAGATGAACCATTAATGATATCTGCTTTCTTGGATATTAGACTTATTGGTTCATTATATCTAAGTCTTTCCATTTTCCAGTTTGTTGAAAGAATCCATTTAACCTTTCTGACAAACGCAGGACTAAATCATCTGTGCTTTACACAAGAGTACCCAATGATTGCCTCCAAGTGAAGACTTCTGAACCCTGGCGTTACCATGGTAATGACTGAAACTCAGAATTGGTTCACTTCAAATCGTCCAAATATTCCTGTTTTAAAATGTCACCACTAGTAAACCCACTTTGCTTTTAAAATGTGTGTAGCAGCAATTCAGAGAAATAGCAAACCCTTTATTTGCCTTTGATACAGCAGTCCTAAAAGTACATATATATTTACAGATCTAATATTTATATATATAATGGTATATATATTATATGTACAATACAGATTTAATATGTATATATAATGATATTATATATAATACATATTTAATATGTGTGTCTATATATATATATATATATATATATATATATATATATGATTTCCCAAGTTCATTTACTTTGAAGGCAAAATGAGTCAATATACATTTGAAATACAATGAAGTTATACAATATTTTTGCATTTATTACTTCCTGTGTCTGCTCTTTTCTGCATTTTTATGATGCTTAATTACATGCACAAAAGAAAACTAAGGTAAATGATTTTACCTTTCATTTTCTACTGCTTACATAAACCCCTTTACTAATATTAAACGCCCGGAAGAATGAGGATCATTTCATCTTCCAAAGGATACAGAGGTTATATTCCCCAGAGCTGCTGAGAAAAATTTGATTAAATATCATAATGTAGAAAATATTTTAATGTATTGAAAATATGGCATAGGAAGAACTTCAGCCACATGTACAATTCATGTAAATAAATCACGTCATTTCTGGCTGTCGAAAAACATGTTTAAACCTTTTCTCTCTTACTTGTTGTATCTTTGGAAATAAAAAGAAAAGTCAACTCATTGACCAAAATGTGCTAATATGCTATTAGTTTAAAAGATGAAATATTTTTGAATCACCATATATTTAAAGTGGATTGTCAATGGTGAAAAACTTTTTTTGGTTTGACAGAAATAGCCAATTATAATTTTGTACCTTAAGTGCACCTTCTTTAAAATATAAAGGCTTCAAAGTTTTTATTCAAAGCAACCTGATCATTTCTTAAGAGTGAATATACCTTTGGAAGATGTGTCCTCTCTTTATTAGCGTAGCTATGGATTACAGCCCCAATAAAGCAGTCTGGGGCGGGTAACAGGGCAGGGGGCAGAAATTAGTAATTTCATTTGATTTAATTGTTGAATCATACTTAAGAACCTGATAAGTCTTTGTTCTTAAAAAAAAACAGAAACTGTAACTCAATGTGATTTTTTTTTAAGCTGCTGATACTTTTTCACAAAAAATTATTTTGAATTCTTAAGATGATAGAATAGGAAATTATCACATGAAAATAGATGTATACAGACATTTTTGTCAGGACAAAAGGAAAATCCTCTGCTCAGATAATGGCAGCTTATAAAAAATTCTGACAAAAGGCTTGGTTTCTCCCTTCAATAGGCCACCCACTGCTGTCCTGGTAGGAAATGTCCTGCCATGGAGAATCTGGAGGTGTCTGCGAGACTGTCCCTACTCAGGTCAGTGAGTCCAAAGAGGAGAAAACCTGCGATGGGCAGATAATTGGATGATGAAACTAAGATTTAATTTGTTCTGTTCATCTGACGGGCTGGAGTGCATATGAGCTATATTGTTGTAAACTCTGAACATCTAAATTGTCCAGACCAGACCAATCTAAATATTTAGTCAAAGGAAAGGTCATAAGAAAATTTTTCAGAGGTTTTACATTGTGCAATTTAACAATCTTATATTTTCTAAAGTTTTAGTTTGAAAATATGAAAGTGAGACAAGCATCCAACTGATGGAAGAAGAGAAGGGAGTTTTCCTTTTAGATTGTGTCTCAACTATTAGGCTTATTATGCTTATTATGAAGCATTGTTCTAAGTGATTTAGATATTTTCACATATTTAATTCTCACAACAATTTGACAGCTGAGAAAATGGAGGAACTACAAGTCAATAATTAGCCCAGGGACACATCTAAGTTGCACAGACAGTATTTGAACACAGCATTCCAGCCATGGTGACAATGAGTTTAACAATTCCATTATGTTTCCATTTAATGGTCAAATACCTTCACTGAATTATTTTTAATTTCATTTAATTAAGTGGGTCTGGCATTATTCAGATCCAAATTTAAACCAGTTCAGCAAGCCATCTCAAAACATAGTAATTGGGTATTAAAAATAATCTAGGCATTCTCTACATTTATTTACATATTTGATGAGCATTCAGAATTACATATCATATTCTGCTCAATCACAGGCTAGCATCCGCCACCAGACAAATATGATACTTGCCCACGTGGAACTCTTATTTTAGTGGAGAAAATATCAACAAGTATTTCCTAGGTGGGGTGAACATTTCAAAAGGAGAAGCACAGGTTGGTGTGATTGGAAAGAGCAGGTGTGTATGAAGGGGGTAATATAAATATTACCATCTTTGGCACTATTGTTAGGAGGATTGAGTGAGTTAATACGGGTGAAGCTCTTTGTTAGTGCCTGGCAAGTGGAAGGTTCTCTGTGAGTGTGGGCCGTTCTTCATATTGCAGGCATAACTTGGTCTCCATAGCAATCAAAACATCATCTTGGGTTTTGTCTGTAGGACTGATGGACTGGTGTTTTCAGCATACCAACCACTATTTAGAATAGGATAGATTCAGTTGCTGAGTGACGTTATTACAGAAATTTTGAATGGAGAAAATATCAACAAGTATTTCCCAGGTGGGGTGAACATTTCAAAAGGAGAAGCACAAGTTGTTGTGATCAGTAATAGCAGGTGTTTATGAAGGGGGTCAGTGCAGGGAGGAAAGGCCTGTAGCCAGGGACAGTGTTGATGCTGTGATTTGAAGTGGGGGCAGCAATTGAGCAGTCAGTGGAGAATGAGACACACTCCAGGACAGGAAGACCAACATGGCCGAGAGAGCAGAGCAAAGAGGGATCCAGGCTGTCCAGAGGGCAGGGCTTGGTTACTCAGGGCCCCACAATCAAGCTGAAGGTTGGAGACTTCATTGAGTAGGCAACAGAAAGCCATTTAAGGCTTAAGACTCTAAGGACCATGCCCCAAATACAGGTTTAAAAAGATTTCTCCAATTACGGTTTTAGGTGAAAAGATGGAATTTGAACATCAGTAGGGAGACTATTGTATTCATCCAAGCTCAAGGATATTCTTATTATCCTTGAGAATAACCAGTGGGGGTAGATTTAAGAAACACTCTGAGTCTGCAGCCAACAGGCTAAATGAACATCAAGTAGGACCACAGCTGGGTGACATGGTGGAGGGAAAGAGAGGAGCCAGTAACATCTCTCCTATTCCTGGCCTTAATGTGTTACTAGGTACCTGTCTGGACTTTTATATCTCACAACGTGATGCAGCCCATACTTCTTACAGAACTGTTTCCTTTGTTTCTGCATCTGATGGAAAACGAGAAATGTTTTCAATTTTTGTCAGAATTCCTTCATAACATGCACAGATACAATTAAAATAGCCTTTACATTTTTACATGCCTGTATTTATATTTACACCTAATATTATAGAGAGGAGTCCACACCTAATGTGCATTGTACCAATTGTAATGTTCTGCATGCCCCGTCAGGAAAGCTACTCTAAAAGAAGTGTGGTTGTTTAGTTTCCTGGTTATCTAAATTGACTGTAAATGGTGATATGGTTCTTCAAAATTATTGAGTAGTGTTGCTGAGACATTCTTGAATGTTACTGAATTTCTGTAATAACATCACTCAGCAACTGAGTCTTTCCTATCCTAAATAGTGGTTGAAATGATGAAAACACCAGTCCATCAGTCCTACAGACAAAATCCAAGATGATGTTTTGATTGCTATGGAGACCAAGTTATTCCTGCAATATGAAGAATGGCCAACACTAAAGAGAACCTTCCACCTGCCAGGCACTAATGAAGAGCTTCACCCGTATTAACTCACTCAATCCTCCTAAAATAGTGCCAAAAATGGTAATATTTATATCGCCACTTTGGAGATAAGCAAAGTGAAGACATAGAAATTGAGTATCCCACCCAAAGGCAAAAGCTAGGTAAGTGGTGGAGACAGAATTTAAAGTGTGTAGGCTGCCTAGAGTGCATGCCATCAGAATAATGGAAGGCCTCTTTTTATGGAGAGTTCTTCTGCTTCAAAGATGGAAAGCTAAATTTCTGATTGTACATGTGAATAAGCAAATTTTAAAATAATCACATTTAATGTACATATACTTTTTCCTGGGAAAGTTATGATTCTGAAGATCATCTAAAATTGAACAGCTGCCACTACTGGCAGTAAGTCTACTGCCATTTGGTAGATAACCTTCTTATCACACAGAAAAATATCAGCACAGACAAATAGGCCACAAAGAAAATGAGACCATCAGCAAAGAAGATAAAGAAGTTTGTACAAAGCACCTTTTTATAAAAGAATGGCTGTCAGGCAAAAATCAATTTTCTATGGGCAAGACCAAGAGCAAGGCAAGAGGAAAATAAACATGTTTAAACTATTGGAGAGTCCATAATTTAAATACAAACTCTTCTGTTGAGTGGTAGTGTGCACCAAATCAGTTCCAGGGATGGCAGTAAATGTTACGCTGCATTTTGGGAGTATGGGAGAGGAAGCTGGGGCAGAGGAACTAATGCATGATTAATGCTAGATATTTGGGATTGCCTCGAGGAAAGGAGGTTGAGGACTGCAGAAAACTAGATCTTTGAACATTTAATAGATTCCTCATTCTCTGTCAGTCAGTCCTCTTAGATTTGGCAAGTGGTAGTTGTTCTGTTTTCTTTACAGAACGTAAAGAAAAGAAAGTTTTCTTTACGTTTAGGAGTTTTTGTAATGGCTTTTTCATTTTTAAAAATCAGGTTGGATTTAAGCTAATGGGCAATGAAACTTCAGGGTTAGAGATCCTGTTTTTATTCAGCAACTAGTTGAGGATCTGCAATGAGTGAGAATTTGAGAATTGATGTTTTTATAGTGGCACAAGCTGTATCGGTATGAGATGTTCTTCGGAAAGAAATACTTTAAATTGTTAACATTTGCATTTTAAATTGGAACTGAGAAATAGGCAAATGAAGACATTGCTCAATGGTAAATTGAATGTTACTTGTTCTAAATGCAATATTCTATTTAAATTAGAAGAGTGGAAAAGTGTCGTTAATTATTTTTTCTTCATAGGAATGTAAAATCAACTATAAAAAATTAATGAATGAGACCCAAGGATTAGCATTACAGCAAATTCAATGATTTTTGCAATCCATGCCTCTGCAAACAATGTGCTATTATTCTGTCTAGACTTTGTAGTACACTATAGTAAATAAAGACTGACAACATCAATATATTTCATAAATACATAACTGGAATTTACATTATTTCTGATGATTAATACTTTCTCAACTACCCTAGGTAAAACAATGTGTACATCTTATAAAGTCAAATCTATTGATAATGCCATTTGCTAGCAGACAAAAAAATAGTAATGGCTTTATTTCTCTGAATATATTCATCTTCTCAAGTAAACCTAGGAAATCTGAACTTAAATCCATAGATAATTCATTAGCTTCAGTTCATGGGTTTGTGTTCTTAGACTCTTCTCATACATATAATATCTTAGCAGAGTTTTTGTAAGATTGCTTCACAGAATGATTTCTTTTTCCTGAAAGGGCTGAGCTCATATAAAATAAACTATGACGGGTTACTTGTAAAACTATCGATTGACATGGAGCTGAAATGATTTCTTTCTAAAAAATTTCTTCTAGAGATACACACGTTTTTGTAATGAAACCACTAACAACAGATGGGAGTTCATTGATACTTCTGCCAACAGGCTTCCATTTTTTCAGTTTCTTAGAGCTGTGGATACAGAGAAGGCAACTAAAAATATAATTTTGGAGAACAATTAGTCACTCTCAGGAAATCTATAAATATTCTGGGAAAGCAACATGGCATACACATTCAGCTCCACAAAAAAGATGACTATATTACATTATATTATGTCATGATTTGCAATGTTATGTGATGCATACATGCTTCACATTTCTTTTTTACTTGTATATTTAGAAAATTCTAAGTAAAGAAATCGTTCTTTTGGCTGCAAAATTTGCAGAGAATGTCTGAATGCACCCTCTTCCCACCTCCTGCCACTGTGCTGCTGCCTCTCTGCATAGTTCTTTCATCACCCTCCCTAAGTGAATGAAAGCTTTTGCTTGTCTCATACCTATGAAGTTACCCACAAGTATGCATTCCTATAAAACAAATCAAGAAAAAAAAAAAGCTAGAGAAGCTGAACATGTGGAGAGTGCTTGTTTTTCTATAAGACAATCTTGATTTCTCTTAGGGATTTGGAAATATTGTCCAGCTCTGAAGTTCTTACACCTGTGCATGAGTGTGGGTCTAGTCAGGAATCAGTGGACCCATCTTAGATGTCGTCGTTGGTCTAGGTACTCATATATAGGAACTATAATATAAAATGTTGATATATAAATATCAGTAACAGGTGGTATTGTAGCACACTGCCAATATTTCTTTAAGAATAGCAATTTTATACAGCTCTTCTTAATATTAGTTATTTAGAAGTACAGTGGTAGAAGTAACATATTCTGTTTCTCTTTTCAGATCATGCTTCTATGTACTACTCCTTTTTTTATCATTAGGAATTAACTTTCAGGACACCCTTTCCAGACCTCAAGAATGATTAAAAAATGTTTATGCTTTGAGTTTCAAATATACCCAGCTTTTAAAATTGAAAACCATAGCCTAGGATTCTGATTGAATATGCATAGCAAGACAGGAGCCTGAGAAGAAAGTTTTTATTGATCTTTAAAACATAAATCAAATGACTCTCACTATTGATTTTAGACTCACGAGTTAAAACAGGGGTCCACCAACTATACCCAGAGAGTCAACTCTGGCCCACTGCCTAGTTATATGAATAAAACGTTACTGAAACACAGCCACACCACTGGAGCTACGTAACTAGGGGGATATCAACTCTACCCCTATATCTGTGGTAAGTTCGTGGGTCCTACTATAATCCCGTTGTCTTGTCAAGGTTTTGCTCCAGAATGGACATGAGAATTAATGGTCAAAGAATCATAAAGATAGGTCTTCTCAGAACTCCTGAGAAATGTCCTGGTTCTTAAGAAAGAATCATGGGAACATGGTCTTCCTTTTTCCCAATATCCAGTGCTGTCCAATACAAGGCCCTGAAAAGCTGTAAATTGTCTATATCTGTGCAGTCCAACACGATGGCCACTACCTACATGTGGTTGTTTGGCTTTAAAATGTGACTAGTGCCACTGGATAAGTGTAAATAGCCATATATCGCCAGTGATGATAATTCTGAAGAGCATATTTCTAGATAGCATCATGCTTGGATGTAAGGTCACTGTTGTTACAAGCAGGCAGAAGAAACCAACAATCAGGATTGCACAAGGAGCAGCGGAAAACCCCACATCCGTGGTGCGTCAGTGAACCTCTGAACAGCCAGCCCCAATGGCTACCCTAATTTCGATTCCTTGCTAAGGATTTGGAAAAAGTTTCTTATTAGTTAGGTTTGGACTTCTGTTTCATTTATTTAAAACATCTTAACTAATATACACTAGCCCTTTATTTTATGCTGCCTACATTATTTGCCTTTAGTCTGAATAAAATGTGATGTCATTGTGAGAAACATGCTTAGTCTTTTTGCTTGTTTGTTTTGTTTTTTGTGATGGAGTCTCACTCTTTCACCCAGGCTGGAGTGTGGTGATGGGATCTCCACTCACTGTAACCTCTGCCTCTCATGTTCAGGTGATTCTCTTGCCTCAGCTTCCCAAATAGCTGGGAATACAGGCGTGTGCCAGCACGCACAGCTAATTTTTGTATTTTTAGTAGAGATGGTGTTTCGCTATGTTGGCCAGGCTGGTCTTGAACTCCTGACCTCAAGTGATCTGCCTGTGTTGGCCTCCCAAAGCACTGGGATTATGGTGTGAACTACCGTGCCTGTTCACCGTAGTCTTTGTTTTATGCGGCCCTCAATGTTTGCAATGCTGAACACTGAATGTGTTCACTAAAAAAGAGCCCAGATGCCGGGGGTAGACCTTTTCCACATTTTGAGGTGCAGAGATCAAAATGTGAGGAAATGGTCTACACCTGCTCCTGGGAGGGAGGCGGCAGACTGCCACAAGGGAGACTGCCTTGTGACAGTCACTAGTGCACCCAGTAACTAGAAGAGGAAGTCTGGCTTGTACACAAACAAACAGAGGAGCAGGCTGCATACCAGTCCAGATGGAGAGAACCACGGCATCCCCTCGAATTTCCTCTCAGCAGTTATTCTGCAAGATAGAAATCTGATCGCTGGATAGTCATTCCATCATTTAGAACAGCGACTTCCTACATACCAAGATGTAGTTTTATTGTAAATAGAAAATTATACAGCAATCAAATGTAGAAGATAGCAGAGGAAGTCCAGCTGCTCAGGGGAAAGTGGGTGGTTGGAGGCTCAAAACCCTTTCCTCCCCTTTCCAGCTGGCCTGACTGATAGGACCCACAGGGACTTTCCAGCAAGCCCTAGCCTTCTACAAAGCTCAGTTTCAAAACCTCAAATTTATACGTAACTTTGCCCCTTGCTAAAACAAAAATCTATTCAAAAAGGATAAGTTTTGCAGCTAGTAAGCCTTTAGTTATCAAATGGTCTACCATTACAATATGCAAGAAACAAAAAAAAAGTTTCATTGTAGGTTCAGTATTTAGGGAAGTAAGGACTTTGTTTGTTATTTTTCATGCCAGAAGAATTGACACCAGGCTAATTGTGAAACAGGTGTGTATGAACCTAGAACTGTAAAATGCAGTATTCCTAAAATATGCACATGTTTCTTTTTAAATACTTTTAAAATTTTTCTAGCATAGAAATAATATACATTTAATAAAATGAGGAAAGGTAGGAAAAATTGTCACTAATAATGTCACTGCTAACAAAGTTTCATTGTTGAAATATCTAAAATTTCTTTCCAATCTAACTCTGTGACTACAGTTTTCTCTGCTGTAATCATATTCAACATGTAATATTCTTTTTTCACATTTTAATTAAGAAGAAATCTTCATATTATATTAGCTGAGAAGATATTATTTTAATGAGGCTTGTGTGTATTGTGTGTGTTGTGTGGGGGTGTATTTTTAATGGTTATTTCTCAAAGAATATCATTTTTAAATCGGAAAGAAACAGGAAATACAAATAAGACAAAAAATAATTATATCCTTTTATTATCCTATCAGCAGTATATAGAGATTGAAATTTGAATTTTATTTAGTTTTGGTTAATTTGCATGTAAATAGCCTTGTATCTAGTGGCCATTGTATTGATGAGCATAAATAGTGTCTTTCCTGGATACAAGGTCACCCTTCTGCTACAGGTCTTCAGAAAGAGCAATGCTAAGGATGGAAAAGAGAAGCAATTGAGATAACCCAAGACCTGCGTGCAACCTTGACCTCCATAAACCAGCCCTGATGGCTACTTTAACTCCAGAGTTCCCATGATGGATTTATAAAGTTATTCATGGTTAAGATGGAATTTCAGTTTCATAGATCTGAAAACATCCTAACTAGCACAGATCTTCCCTTCATTGTATTAATTGTGCCCATCTTTACCAAGATATTGCTCTATGCTTATTAGCATTAAACATTATCTTTCAAAAAAATCTGCAATCGTTTTCTAACAAAAAATAATACAAACTAAACTTTCCTTCTTGTTGCTTGTTGCCTGTTACACAATATTGAAATCTTTCTTAAATTCCCAACAACTGAAGGGGTTACCCCTGATGTGCAAATGAGGAAATGACAACACAGTATTCAGTAGAGTGTACACCCCAACACAGTCAGATTCTAAGCTCGAAGTCCATTGTTTGTTTCACACACATTTTACAACAGAATGCAATTTCAGGTCTGTGATCATATGTCATCTTCTCCTGGAAGCCTTCTCCGTTTATCCTACTGAGAACTGCTACACCTGCCATCCACAGGCGTAATGACCCTTCCCCACACATCTTCCCTGTATCCTTTCTATGTCACATTTCATACTGTCTTATATCAAATAATATATTATTTATTTGTGCTTTTTTATTATCTCCTTCTTATAGCTTTATGACAGTAGAGATAGCTGTTGATTTTGTTCATTGCTGTATTCCCAGTATGTATGAATAAAAGACATTCAAAAATCATGTGTGGAATGAATGATGAGTGAGATTCTAGTTTGTTTCCCTTTTATTATTAGTGACATTAAAATTTTTTTCATAACGATTTGTCAGTCACATTATGTTTTTGAATTATGCCCATTTCTCCTCTGTGCCATGAATTGAATCTGGCCCCTTCACACAACACGATGCCCTGTTGTGGAAGCCTGGATGTGGAGAATGGTCTTTGCTAGAGTCCTCTTTCCATGTGCAGCTCAATAGTTAGTTTCCTGTAGCGATTTTTCTGGATATCAATCTCATGGCTCATGATACGGCAATTGAATCTTGGGAAGTCATGCCTGTCCACAGAGACTTAGATCACTTTTGCCAGACTCTGGTATGGTAGCTGCAAAGCCCGTTTAGGGTTTCACATATTACACAGCTGGAGTTGGCTTGGGAAACCCCTTCTAGCTAGGCCAACCTCTCCGGCACGAGGAGGTAGGCATTAGACAATTAATATTTTGAGTTTATTGATTGGCATTTTATGTCTTTCCTAGTACTGTATCAATTTATCTAGCTGTATTTCCTGTATTCACAATAAAACAGTAATTTTTCATTATCTTCGTTGGAAAACATTTTTCTCAGTTTCAGTATTTATTGTACAGTTTCCTGTGTAGACTTGTATCTTAGACATTTTTCTTCTTTTATAAACCTGTTGCTTTTTTCTCTAACAAATTATTAATCCTTCATAACTCACCCAGAATTTTCACTTATGACAAAAAATTAGCATTATGTTGTTCTTGACTAAAGTTTCAATTATCTCAAATAAGAAGTATATTCTCAGATTTCTGAGGTAATCACACAAAAATGCCATTAGGTACTTGTCTAAATTCTCCAATATAAAATAAAATTTACCATATCTGTACCTTGCTCAACTTTCGCATGCCTGACAGATTTCTATTTCAGGTTTTTAAAAAATCTATGAATTAAAGAATTTTTAAATATATTTTTATTTGTGTGAATACATGCCAAACTCTATGTTAGGTTTAGGGAAGGATCAGTGAATGAGACCAACAGAAAATACTTGGTCTCATGACGTCTTTTCCCTCCAGCTGCTTGAACATTTATTGTGTTTGTATATAAAAACTTAAACTAAGTGCTGCTGAAAGTTGGCTAAGGCATAATAAACTCTGCAGTGAGAGTCAGCTTCTTTGTTTATGTTATCTGGTCCCAGCTTTAGCTTTGCTATTTACAAAACTAGGTGACCTCGCAGGAATTTCCTTAACTTCTCAAGTGTGCCGTGTCTCAAACTTTTGCTGAAAACCAAACTCCTCATCTGCCTCCTAAAACTGATCTACTCAACTCTCCTCCTCTCCTGGCAAATGGCATCCCAAGTCGTTAAGACTCTCAGGCCAACCACCTTGAAGTCATTCTTAACACCTTCCTTTCTCTTATACAACTCATTTGACCTATTAAAAATATATATACCATCAGTTCTATTTTCAAAATAGGTCCACAATCTAATACTTCTTAAAACCTTCCTACTTTCTATCTTATGAAAGACAACATTATTTCTCACCTAGATAATTACCGTAGTTCCCTAAATCGTCTTTCTGATTCTATTTTTCTCCCTATGGTTTAATGTCCACAAGACTTCCAGTTATTTTTCTTTTAAATAGACTTTATATTTAAAGAAGTTTTAGGTTTATAGAAAATTTTAGGAGAAAGAACAGAGAGTTCTCATATGTCTCCCATCCGCACGTGTGCAACCTCCCCCACAATCGATGTCTCAGGCCAGAGTGGTCCATTGGTCCATTGGTCCATTGACACATCATTATCATCCCAGAGTCCATAGTTGAGATTAGGGTTCACTCTTGGTGATTGACATTCTATACATTTTAGCAAATGGATACTCACATGTGTCCATCCTTACAATGTAATACACAACCTGCTATCATTTTAAAGTTGGGTTGAGTCTCTATTTTGTCCCAAAGCCTTCAATGGCTCATGATCCAACTCAAAATAAAATTCTTAATCCTTCAGTGAATTTAAGACTCTGCCTGATGGGGCTTCTTGTTTTGTTTTGTTTCTCATCTGATCTCTGTCTTTGCTACAAACTCTCACTCATCCTGCTCCAGCCACATGAACTTCTTCTGCAGACAGACAGACGCCCCCCTTGAGGTCATTGCACGTGTGCTTCCCTTTGCCCACAGTGCTCTTCATTATGGCATCTGCTCAGTTTATTTCCTTGCATTCTGGCTTTTATTCAAGTTTTGCCTTGCAGCAGGGCAGCATTCATTGGCCAGCCTTGATGCTGTGGCACCTTCATCACCCTCTGAACCCTCCTTCTGCTTTCTTTTTCCTCCATGAACTAATCTCCCCCAAACATTGTATATATGTATTTTGTTGTTGTTGCTCGTGTGTTTGTTGTCTTTCTGTCCAGATATGATGTAAGTTTCATGCAGGTAGAAGGTAGAAACCTTGCTCTTTTTTCCACCATATGAATAAATGAACTTCTTGGTGCCACATTTTTATTTCATCTGTAAAATAGGTATAATAATATAAGCCACAATATAAGAATGTTGGAATGAGTAAATAAATTAATATCATAAAGCACGAATTATGTCTGGTATAAAGTGATTAGACACTTGCTAGTTGTTAGTTGTTCTTTTTTTTTTTTTGAGATGGAGTCTCACTCTGTCACCAGGCTAGACTGCAGTGGCTTGATCTCAGCTCACTGCCACCTCTGTTTCCTGTGTTCAAGCAATTCTCCTGCCCCAGCCTCCTAAGTAGCTGGGACTGCAGATGCATGCCACCACAACCAGCTGATTCTTGTATTTTTAGTAGAGACGGGATTTGACCATGTTAGCCAGGATGGTCTCAATCTCTGGACCTCGTGATCTGCCGGCCTTGGCCTCCCAAAGTGCTGGTATTACAGGAATGAGCCACCGCACCTGGCCTCTATGTATATTATGGCTGTACTAGGCCCTAAATGCTTAGCAACTGACATTTTAAAATACATTCATATAGTGTTTAAAATGACAATTTTGTCTAATAGAAGAGCTGAATGTGGCTTAATCTGCTCTTATATACTATAGCAACAATGATTACAATAATACTGTATATTGAGTAGCTACAACAGAGACTTTATATATGTATTTCTTTTAATACTTAAAACAACCTTACCAGGTAGAAATTATAAGCCAGTTTCCTAGATCAGGAAACTCGATGTCAGAGGGCGTAAAGTCCTTACCTCTGTAAGTCATGTACCCAGTAAGAGGTGGATTCAGAATGCAGTCCCATGATGCTCTGGTTTCAAAGCCTTACTCATTTTCTAATGGAAAGATTGAAGGTTATGGTGGCTGGGGCAGGGTGGGGCTGTCGCTGGGGATGGGGGGCAGGAGGGCATGGGTTGGAACTCTCAGGAGACATGACACGCATAAGTAATTGCCTAGCAATGGTGGCAGTGGCTCCGAAGCCAAGAACTCTGTGAGCCCCTAAGACAGCACCCCAATGTAGTTTTTTTGCAGGAGGCTTATCTGGAGAGCTGAGGTGTTTCCCAAGGATCTTCAAGGAAACTTTTCACTGTATCACAAGTTTTTGCAATTTCACAATTTTCACAACTTTCACAAAAAATGTAATAAGTGGAAATGAACAGGTAATCTTTATTGTGTGAAAAAGTCCATATTCTCTTGTCCGGGTAAAGTGATAGTTCTTGTTACATAATACTTAAACTCCCACCTTTAGAATTTCACTGGATGTTTTTAAAATATCTGATTGATGAATTGCAGGTAGTCATTTTGTTTTGTGTATTTGTTTCTGCTTTTGAGGCTGTGTGTGTATTAATTTGTCCTTTGTTTTTAAAATTTGTTCTGGATTTCTTGCAAAGAGCAATACTCACATGGTTTGGTTTGTTGTCATTTATCTTCCTCCTCAGATGGATATTAGTGTTATTGTGGGGAAAACGATCACAGAAAGACTTTTCTGGATTAAAGTAGTAGGTGGGAAGTAGTGTTAAGAGGTTATTTTTAACTACAAAAATAATTGTATGAATTTCTTGATTTGCATTTTAGCTTCACGGAAAAAAAGAATATCTATGTTCAAAATCATGTTATTCCCCTTATGTTAAGAAGCTTCCAACCTTATTTTTTTTCTATTTTTCGTAACTCACTTGAATGTGAAAATGTTTAAGGGAACCAGATTATTTAATAAAGAAAGCTCTCTCACCTCAGAAAATTAACAAAGGCCATGGCTGCAGTTTTATGTATTTTAAATGGTATGTGCTATATTGATTTTTACCCAGTATTAAATTAGGGTAACTTCTTAAAGAGCAAATGATAATTGAAATGATTTACTGAAAGAGCAAATAAAGAGATTAGTACTATTTCCTAAGTCCCTATAGTTATGTTAAGAAAACAATTATGGAGCTATTTAATCTTTAATGTAGACAAATCCTTCTTGAGTGTAGACACACATTTTGGTATTCATTGCCAGCTGAATGAAGAAACACATTTTAACAATCTTAATTTAAAATAGTCTCTTCTCATCCTTCACTTGCTTCTTGGCATCACCAGATAATGGGTGGTTTGAACATTCACAGAGCAAGAACTACATACAGAGACTTGTAAATATCATCTTACATAATTCTTACTAATACATAAGGCAAAACTTTTCATCCCCCTTATGCAAGTGAAAAACTTGAGTTCTAGAAAGCTGAAGTAAATTGCTTAAGTCACAGAGATAGAGATAGTGTCTATAAACAAAATTACTTTTTCTCCTTAGAGCATGGGACTTTATGGGATTTTTAAAAATCATCAACACAGAAAATATACCATGTATGTATGTGCACTGAAACAAGATCAAGCAAAATAGAAGTGTATAAATTACAGGGCCATTTTGTCATCTGATTTCCAAACCTACCCTGCAGAACCTATCAGTGTCACGATTAGATGTGTAACTTTCTGCATTTTTCAATGTCTAGACATCAAGAGTAACAAATCCTGACTTGGCCAAGATTTACCGACACACATGTTTTGCTTGGCTAACTCTGTATCTGAAAGCATTTAAATGAAATGAAAACATTAAACACACACCCAAGAATATACATTAATGTCTGAATCTAGTTCTCTTCTCTTGAAAAATCTAAATATCTGACAAAACAGCGTACTGGTACCTGCGTGGTAACAGTTGATGGGCACTGGGAGGACGTTTTGCTCAGTGCAGCCAGACTTCTTCTTGTGCCAAGCAGAATGCAGGACAACAGCAGTCCTGGGTCACATCTGCCCTGGTGTTACCTGACTGGGCCCTGGGAGCATTTTTTATTTGTATCCTGCATGTTTTTTGATTAAGTTACTTTCTCTACTTCATGTTCTGTGAAGACTGCCTTTCCCTATCTTTCCTGGACTTTAAAATGCCTACCTAGTAGTCCATTGTTTGGATACATCGTCACTTGTTTAACCCTCCTGCTAGGGTTGGCATAGTTCCCATTTTTGCCTTTGAAATGCTTTAATGAACATCCTTATAGATATATCTTTGCCATTTATGCTTATGCTTCAGTAAGATAGATTTCCATAGGTGGAATTGCAGGGGAAAAGTATACACATTGTATACTTTGATGAATTGGCCAGATTGCCCTCTGACATTTGCCCTGAATATATTACATGTAGGAGGTCATCAGAGCTCCTACTCCCTGGAGCCCTTGAATGGGAAAAGTCACATATAAAGAGACCCTCAAATTCTGGAAACACTTTGGGGAATGTGAGTATTGTAGAACAGTGAAAGAGATAAAGTACTGTAAACTTAAAAAAAATGGTTTTAAACGAGTTATGTCCACGCTGAACTTCATTCTAGAGGTCAGTGTAGACACATTACGATTGCCCTTAGTTTTAACGTGAGCCAATTAATGAAGAAGCCACAGGAAATTGTGCTTCACTTTTCTTCCATCATCATTGGTAAACACAATGATAAAGATGTGGAAAGGGAAGCATTGTTGTAGGAAATTATACCAAATGGACTTTTCAATTGTTCCTAGCTTTTAACCTATTGTTTGAGCGTATTTAGGGAAGAAAAAAATCCCCCCAAGAAGGAAATATAATAAATACCATTTAGGAACTAGAGAGATATAAATATAATTATGAGAAGAATGTGTTATTTCTGCCAATTACTGCTGGAAATCTAAAAAGGAAATTAAGGCTCTTTACAATCCATCAAAATCTGTTCACTTTACAAAGAATAAATTCTGCTTAAACCTAACCTCAGGTGAGATTTGGGAAAGATGGTTTGACATCCATCTCCTGCAAGAAAAAGATTGAGAGAATCTGAGCACCAGAGTGTTTATGAATGTGCTCATTCAACAGAATGTGATCATCAATCTATTTACTTTTATATATCAACAGAGATTACTTCTTTCTTGTTTTACATATTCCTCTTCAATGATTTATTTTTAAAATGTGTGGATATCTCCCTCAGGTAGAATGTAAAGATTGGGCCTTATGTTCATTAAGATTTAAATAGATTTTACTTAATTTTCAAAAAATAAATTGCTTGTCCAAGTGATCAACGCTACAAAAAACAAAATACAATACATTCTGTATCATATAAGACATCTCCACAACAAGCCTTGTAAGACAGAGTCATAGAAGTTTTCTATGCTGAAATGGAATCAAGTATTACATATCTTCCAAATTATTAAATTCTTAATATGTCCCATTTTCACCTTTTCAGTTCTCATTTTTCTGTGAGTAGTTAATCACAGTGAATGTTTTTTGTCTGCTTTACTAGAAATTTAATGAAAAAAAATCAATATATCATTTAGGCCAATCCTTGCTCTGCAAAGATCATATTTCATAGCCTTTTTTCCCCACTATATATTTTGCAAAATGAACATGACTTCTAAAACTGTGGAAATAAACACACCACTTTAGAAATGAGAACATGTGTTATGCTTATCAAAGTAGGCTATAGATCACATTTTGCTTAAGAGACCTTGAATTTGAGATCATCCTGATATATTAAAGCAATAAATACTAATCCATTCCTCCAATATTTGTTGAAGGTCTAATTTGGGCTATAGCCTCTGTAAAGTGTTGTAAATGATATTTGGAAGAATCTGGCAGTTTCTTCTTCATAATCTCAGTGACATAGTTATCTAGGTAACAACAAAAAGCCCCCACAATTACTGGCTCAAATGGAACAAAACAGAAAGACCATTGATAAGCATAAAGGTCTTCACTTAGTTTAAAAGTCATCTGTTTTATGTGTTCAAGCTCACAAAGAACTAGGAACTCTCTACAAACTGGAGATGACAGTGTAGCCACTGCTAAAAGCCCTCATACAATTCTCCTTTTACTGTGTCTATCATCATCCCAAACTAAGACTCAAAGATGTTAACTAGGTTCTCACAATTAGTAAGAAACTAGCCAGAATCAGATGCGGGAGAAAATGTCAGTGTACCCAGCATATGGTTTATGTTCAATAAAGTGTTGAAGAAGGAATAAATAAATGAACTTTCTATAGCACGCTTTTAATAAATATATTATTTTTAAAGTGAGTTTATTCCCTATTTTTTATTCTAGGGAGGAATAAAATATATGGGGAATACGTTAGAATATAGCAGTTTTCTCAGGATATTGGTGGTCCAACTCTAGACAAGAGGTCTACAAACTACAGCCTAAAGACTTGTCAGTAGTACCATAATAAATTTTTATAAACAAACAGTTACCCATTCATTTACTTCTGTCTACAGTTTCTCGTAAAGCCTAAATTATTACAATCTGGCTCTTCACCCATACCCCTGCCATCAGCTGTGTTTCAGCAGCCTCCATGATAATTATTTTTCAGTAGCACTGATGATTTGTTTTAGATAAAACGATGCAAAATAAAAGCAGTAAAAGCAGAAAATGTCAGTAGTTCCTTGTATGTCCGAGTTTCTTCTTTCTAATTGTATCATTTCCCAAACTTACATTCTTATTTCCGGAGCTTACCTTGGGAAGTACTGTATATACATACTAACTTCCTACTCAGATCCTTAATAAGCTTTAGGCAAACTCTTATTCTTATTCCAAGTAACCTACAAGCTAAGAGTCAGGTTCACTTGTTTGCCCACATTACATTCCGGTCATCTTCAAGGATGGAACTCTTCTTCTTCTGCAGAATGCTCAACAGAGTCGTGGTTGCTGGAGTCTCAAACATACATAGAAAATATTTTCCTATTTTCTGTGTAGAAGAACTGGGAGAACACAAGTAGTGTTGACACATACATTTAAAGGTAATAATGACAAGATTTCTTGCCAGACTTGAAGGTCTAGTACACTAATAAAGCATGTTACAAACCATGAATGAGAAATGAACATAGTAATTAGAAGTTTGTCTATTTTAGTGTGATGTTTTTTCACAGAGCCATAGACCTTAAGTCTTGGAATTCCCTGGGGTACTTGTTAAAAGTGCTGATTTGGGGGTTTCGCCAAAAATATATTAAAATATTGTGATTGTGATGGGGATCTTCATGTTAACACAAATGCCCAGGTAGTTTTTATACATGTACCTTACTACTAAATTCAAAAAGGATCAGGAAGATCAAAAATGTCCCGAGAGAGACTCCCAAGGCCACTTGCCCATGATATTCCCATGTTCCCCAGAGTTTTTCTAAAGTCAGATATCATGAAAATGCTAAGGACAGCTGCCTTGGGGTAATGCTAGTGAGGTGGTGCCAGAGGGCCACAGCAGCTCTAGGAAGAAATATAAAACAGGCCGGGCGCGGTGGCTCAAGCCTGTAATCCCAGCACTTTGGGAGGCCGAGGCGGGTGGATCACGAGGTCATGAGATCGAGACCAACCTGGTCAAAATGGTGAAACCCCGTCTCTACTAAAGATACAAAAAATTAGCTGGGCATGGTGGCGCGTGCCTGTAATCCCAGCTACTCGGGAGGCTGAGGCAGGAGAATTGCC
>CM052648.1:186461075-186511594 GCA_028533165.1 Leontopithecus rosalia
TGTAATCCCAGCACTTTGGGAGGCCGAGGCGGGTGGATCACGAGGTCATGAGATCGAGACCAACCTGGTCAAAATGGTGAAACCCCGTCTCTACTAAAGATACAAAAAATTAGCTGGGCATGGTGGCGCGTGCCTGTAATCCCAGCTACTCGGGAGGCTGAGGCAGGAGAATTGCCTGAACCCAGGAGGTGGAGGTTGCCGTGAGCCGAGATCGCATCATTGCACTCCAGCCTGGGTAACAAGAGCGAAACTCCGTCTCAAAAAAAAAAAAAAAGAAACATAAAACAGAGATTTGCACCTATCATAGCAATCTCTCCACCAAATTACAAGACATCAAAAAAATTTTGCAAAAAAGCCCTGGTTTTATTTCTTACTTGTCCATATAGCTTTTCTTGAATCCTTAAGTCTTCCTAGATTGTCTTGTCCACTAAATTTGATTGCAATTTTAGTTTATTGTTCATTATTTCATGAATATTTATATTGCATTAAATATTAAAATACTCTGTTATTTTAGATTTGCTAATCCTTGTCTGCCTATTATATTAGGCAGGGAAATGTATTTTGTTTGACTATAGATTGTGAAAAAGAGTGGGTACAATTAAAGCTATTTTAATAAATACATGTGACATGATTGATTTACTAGTAATTTTGAATAAATACTAACGTGTATCAGGTATATAAATAAGCTTATTCATAGTGATGTGAAGAGCACCAGGCATAATACGAGTCATGACTGGGGCTAAGCTATTTCATCTTCTCTGTTTTGATTTCATATAATGGTATCAGCAACTTAGAAATAATCTGCAGGCAGAACAGCAACTTCAAGGTCATATAATATTGAGAAATACAGGGATAAACAATGAAACCAAGAAGACAGAGCATAGAGTGTGCTTGTTCCACTAATTGAGTAGTCTTGGATAGGAATTTTTTTGCAGCCCTGAGAGCTAAAAGTTAATAGTTTGAAAAACAACAACAACAAAAATACTGGTGAGAATAAGAGAAAAGCTTTCCTGAGTGAAAAAGGTGGTAAAAATAGCACATCCCCAATGGCTGAGAAGGAATCAGGTATCATGAGTATTAAATTAGATGAAGACAACTTGATGTGGGTTGGTGGGTTGTTCAAGGTGGTAATACAATGCATGTGTGCTCCAAAGGAAAGACGTACGATTAGTGATGAGGGCATATGTGTTTCAGGTAGCTAGATGTCAGAACTGTAAAGAATTGACTAGATGTTTAAAGATGTGTAGATTCCAAATGGAAGCAGAATATCATAAAGCGTGGTTGCAAAATCAGCGGTGGTAGGTAAACTTTTAATGAATGACTAAGAGAGTTCAAAAACAAGACCAATAGGGAACTCAGAATATACGGTTTAGACGTTAGATTCTCAGCCAAGGAAATGAGGGAAGGCCACATTCCTGAAGTCAAATAAAAGACTAGGCAGACATTTCCTCAGAGGGACATCTGGGACCACCAAAAGGATCAGCGATTTATGTGGATATGAGGAAAGGTGTTTCCTGCTGCCAACCTTAGCAGGCTGGTCCCCAGATGGGTGACATTCCACTTCTTTGGGGATCTCTGTGGTAGTCATAAAGCTTTTCTCAGTTTTGAGGTTTAACTTTAGGTGGAATATGTGAGAATAGAAAGTAAAAGTGGAGACTATCTCTTTAAAGCTTACTGCAGTTTATCACAAAATGTAACTTCATCAGATTTGCAATTTCATCAAACCTATCCTATGGCTATA
The DNA here is from genome assembly GCA_028533165.1 of Leontopithecus rosalia. Lineage (NCBI taxonomy): Eukaryota > Metazoa > Chordata > Mammalia > Primates > Cebidae > Leontopithecus > Leontopithecus rosalia. The sequence goes on from CM052648.1 coordinate 186,462,817, forward strand.
GTAAGTGGGTAGTAATTACTTCTGCAGGAGAATATAATTATTACTCCAAACCTTCTCATAGGAGCAAAAATAAGTACTGTCTTTGCATATCTTCTGTGCTAAATTCAGCATAAGTAGCCTGAGGAGTGCCACCTTTGTAAAAAAAAAGCTAAAGAAAGATATATGGCTTTGATTAGATAGAAATATAGATAGAGATACAGCATATGATAGATTATGTATTGATGACACATGTATATATGTTAGAGCTAAAAATATATGGGTTATATACAAAATACAGACAAATTATAAATAATAATTGTTATGGTCTGGCTCTGTGTTGCCACCCAAATTTCATGTTGAATTGTAATTCGAATTGTAATCTCCAAGTGTTGTGGGAGGAACCTCATGGGAGGTGATTAGATCACAGAGGTGGTCACCCCATGCTGTCATTGTGATAGTGAGTGAGTTCTCACAAGATCTAATGGTTTTATTAGGGGCTTTTCCCCACTTACTCTGCATTTCTCCTTCCTGCTGCCATGTGAAGAAGGACCTGTTTGCTTCCCCTTCTGCCATGACTGTAAGCTTCCTGAGGCCTCCCCAGCCCTGCCAAACTGTGAGTCAATTACATCTCTTAAAAATTTCCTAGTCTCGGGTACTTCTTCATAGCAGCATGTAAACAGACTAATACAAAAATCTTCACAGAACTTAAACATGGGAAGATTTCTATATTAAATATCAGAATCACCTGAAGATATCTTAAAAATATGTTTTTGGTTCCACCTAAACACACTTGATGTAAATACTTGATTGTAGATTTATAATTTTTGCAGTTTCTAGGAATTGTTTTCATAGTCCCATCACAGGTTGCTGGAAACCTCAGAGTTCCTCCAATTCCAACCTAATGGAAGAACCCAGCCTGAGAACTCTAAAGGCAGGAGTTGAGGCCATTACGAGGCATTCGAATTGCTTGTTCTACGTCTGAAACTAACATATTTGAATTGACATTATGGCTCAAAAGCTAATCTTAATATTTGCACTGATTAGTCTTCTGCTTCTTCTACAAAACACCCACCATGTATTTCCCTGCTGTTACTGTTGGGTTGTGGCAACGGAAAGTGATCTACAGCAGAACTGCCTGGCTAGAGCTGCCTACAATTTGGAAAATAATTAAGTGTATTTGCAGTTGATTTTCCAGATTCCTGGGATGGAGGAGGCCTATGTTCAGTGAATACACGCAAACAAGGAAACCTCCAAGGGAAAACGAGAATTTGAGCCAAATGTATCTTACCAGCTGAAGTTCTCAACTTTCAAAAGAGTGAATAGATCTGGCATGCAATTTTGTTAGCTTTTTTGTCCTGTTGCTTGTTTTGCTTCCAGAAAGTTGCTTCTCCAACACCCCTACCCTCTTTTCTGGGCTCTTTCAAGGTCACAGCTTCTGAAAGCGGCCCACTCCTGACTTTCCCCGAGGCCTCGTAGATGAGTTAAGTCTCTCGGAGGTATTCCCAAAGAAGCTTTGATTTCTGGTCAAAAAGAAATAGCTTTGCTCCCCTCATGCTCCATTCACTGAGATGTTCAGAGCAATCAGATGTATCATGAAGAGTAATGAGCCTAATTTAAAGGCAATAGAACAGAACAAATGTTTTATTTGCCCGAGATGCTATCCTTCAGAAACCTTGTTTTGTAGTTTGATGTTACTGCCCTAAGACTCTGCCACCATCTAGTTTATTTCTAAGCTACTCTGCTCCTAAAATCTGACAGCAAATATTCCATTTCTTTAAAATTAAATTTAATAGAATGTAGTTTTTATTAGATAATTTTATTTGACTTTTACTTCAAAGTGTAGGGTAATAACTTTCAAGCTTTATTTAAAAAAGAAAAAAAATGAAATATTTTGTTAAACTCTGGAGCAATTGATCCTTGAACAACATGAATTTGAACTGTGTGGGTCTACTTATACGCAGACTTTTTTTCAATACACGTATTGAAAAAATTTTGGAGATTTGCTCTAATTTGAAAAAACCTCATAGATGAACTGCCACCTCTGAGACAGCAAAGCAAGCCCTTCTCTTCTTCCTGTTCTTCAGCCTACCCAAAATGAAAACCACCAGGATGAAGATCTTTATGATGATCCACTTTCATGCAATAAATATTAAATGTATTTTCTCTTCCTGATGATTTTCTTAATATAATTTTCTTTTCTCTATTGTAAGAGTACAGTATATAATACATGTAATATACAAAATATGTGTTAATCGACTGTTTATATTATGGTTAAGGCTTCTAGTAAACAGTAGACTAGTAGCTAAGTTTTTGGGGAGTCAAAGCTATGTTCAGATTTTCAACCACACGAGTGGGCACTCCTAACCCCTGCATTGTTCAAGGGTCAATTGCGTATATGTCAGTTTAAAGTTGAACCTTCTCCTTACATCTCCCCTTACTTACTCTTGTGTCGCTAAGTACCTTTGGAGAGTCATGAAATATCTGAATAATACAACTGTGGCTTTATTGCTTTGGGGTAGTAGATTGTTTACCTGTTTAACATGGTGTTTGAAATAGCACTTTTTTGCCATACTGCTTGAAGAAAGTAGCTTTTAATCAAAAAATAATTATTTGAATTTTTTAGCATTTATTTGTAGTCTGCACATCTATAGCTAAAGCTAAGCAATTGATAGATATTAATCATTATCTTCAGAAAAATCACTTCATATTTTTTTATGATTTTTATGATAAATTCCTATTCATCATTCTTTGCTTTCCAGAAAAATCTGTTGGACTTTGAAAAAATTTATCCTCTAAATGAGAATATTATGTCTGCTAAATGGAGATAGTCAGTATTTGGATGAAAAAGTAAGCAAAGTGAAATAGTGAGATAATTATTTTTATAAAAAATATGATCAGTAGTAATACCAAGTATTTTGCTTCGATATCTGTAAACAGTAAATGGACAACTAAAAAAGAATGATGACAATATGTATTTGAGTTACACTCATAACAAAGATGTAAAATTATTCCATATTCTCCCAGATATTAGTGCAATCAACAAAACAGCAAACGCCATTCTTTATGGGCACCTGCTCATGTACTGAATAAGAAAGATACAATAATTGACTTGACCCAGATGTCCATGTCAAGTCGTTGAGAATCTGAACTGGTAAAATTTCTAAAGAAATATGAAAAGAATGTTAAATTTTTACAAAATGCTTTAAATTCATGTAAAATAAGTTCAAGTAAGGAATAACTCTTTAAAAAGTGTGTGACTTAAAATGTATATAAAATAATTTTAAGTGGCATGGAATCAAAACTAACCCTGCAACCATACTTTCCTTTATAAGACACTTTTTAAACTTATGATTGTGACAATATTTCCTTATAGTTCATTATTGTCTGAGCATAGTCTCATCCAAAATTATAATAAATATGGTATTCTATAGCTCTACTTTTCCAGAAGTTTAGCTATCACTAGTTTTCAGTCTATGAGATATGTCATAAAAATTCCTATGTGATTTGCTGTTCTGTCAAACTCTAAAGTTGTGTCTACTTGTTCCTAAGAAATCTAAATATACAGGCTTGATATGCTGGTCAAATAACGCCAACCCTTTATCAGTCAGGTTTATTTGGAACCTGATATTTTGTTTGGAAGGAAAGAAAGAAAATTGGCTAATGGTCACAGAAAACAGTTTGTTGCAGGCATGCAGGTCACTTGGAAATCAACAGGAAGACTATACAAGAAGACTTAAGAACTCAGGTCTAGACAAATGGCGCATCACTATAACAAAAATTAAGGTTACATTCAGGAACGACTAGGGTGGCATGCAGTTGCCACAAGCCCTAGACAATGACCACCACTGTCTCTGGCCCATGAATGCTGCCAGCTCCAGGGGAGTTAATTGTACAGAATCTCTGCTGGCCATCGCCCATGCAAAGACTCAAGCAAGGACTTGCTTGGGTCCAGTGGCCTTACTCGAGCTATAAAGCTCTTAGGAAGCAAGCCTTTGCTCTTTTATTATTTCTTTTTATTTTTTGTACTAAGGTAGATTTAGAAAGAGAACTGAGCTGAAATACTGGACATCCAAAAGAAGAAAGAGCACCATTAGCTCAAGTTGTATTGTTTTGTTAAACAGAGATTTGTGAAACACAATTTGTATTATTACCACAAAGGTTTAACATGTCCATTGTAGGATAATTAGAAAATATAGATAAGCAAAGAGAAACACAATAGTACTCCAAACTCATCCACCCAGAACTAATAAAATGTCAACATTTTGTTGTGTAACTCAAGATTTTTAAAAATGCTTTTAAATAAAAATGTTGTTTCCTGTGTGTGTATCTACACAGACATATGTATACACACACACATACATACACATGTACAAACACAAGCACAGAGTTGAGTAAGTTGAGAAGACAAAGCAATCCATCTTACGTACTTTTCACATCTTTACAATTTTTCTACATAATTTCTGTTTACATGCATAAATATCGTTATATTGCCATATCATAATTCACTTAATCTATCACCCTATTGTTGCCATGCAGGGACTTTTTCTCATTTATTTCTTTATTATAAACAAGCCTGCAATGAACATTCATATAGAACACGTATAACTGTTTTTAAGATAAATTTTTAGATGAATTACTGAGGCTCGGCGTAGTTGCTCACGCCTATAATCCCAGCACTTGGGAGGCCAAGGTGGGTGGATCACGAAGTCAAGAGATTGAGACCGTCCTGGTCAACATGGTGAAACCCCGTCTCTACTACAAATACAAAAATTAGCTGGGCATGGTAGTATGCGCCTGTAGTCCCAGCTACTCGGGAGGCTGAGGCAGGAGAACTGCTTGAACCCAGAAGGCAGAGGTTGCAGTGAGCCGAGATCATGCCATTGCCCTCCAGTCTGGGTAACAACAGCGAAACTCCGTCTCAAAAAAAAAAAAAATCAGATGAATTACTATAGAATCAAAGTAGAATACATAATTGCCTTTTATAGGAAAACATAAGTTGCAGATTATTGAACTCTGGCAGAGTTAGTGTCCTGCAGTTAACAGCTGCTGATTTCTAATTGGATCCATCCAAGTTATGCTTTCATAAACTATAAATATATGTTTACAAGACTAGAGTCTGAAGTGGCTTTTTTTCTCTACACCGTTGAATAAAGATAAGGCTGAAGAACATGAACCACAGATGACAAATCAGGAGATATTCTGAAGGGAGTCCAGTCATTAGCAAACATATCAAACACTAGAGAACTGTCATCACCTTCATGCTGACCCCCATCCACTCCTAGTAATATCAAAATTGTATTTATTCTTCAAAGACGACTCACACATTGCCAGTTGAAAAAAGTTTGTTCTTTATCTGAAAGTGATCTCTCCTTAGGTCTTGCTTTCTCAATGTTTTTTCTGTCGCCACCACCCCATCCCCAGCAAATTTCGCTTTGAAAATGTGTCACTCCACATGTGTTCTCATCTTCAAGTGTTCCTCAACATTTTTCACCTAGTATTGTTTTTTAACTGACCCAAGAGGGAAAATACTTTCGCTACAAATATATGTGCTAAATTTTAAGAATATACAATTTTAAAAAGCACAAATTTGAAGATGAGAGTCTTCTATAATCCACTTCTTACATCAAATCAGATTCCTAAATGCCATTGTTCACCAGGATTTCTTCCCTAGCCCCCCACATCTTCTCTCAATAAATACAAGTCTCTCCAGTCAACATCATTCATTACCAATAGAGTCGAATCCCAACAGGCAAATGATTCAAACCTGTTTCTTAGTTTCAGGACACTTACTTTCAAATGCCTGTTCTATTCCTTTACTTGAAAAATTATTTCCATGTCTCTGCCTTGGTTCTGCGGCCAGACCTGTCCTGATTCCAATTAGATCAGCTAGAACTTTTCAGTCTTGCCTTCCTCCTCATGCAGATCCCACTGAAAGTATAAAGTACCTTTGTATTGGCTCCCAATATACTCCGAGATTCACTGTGACTGCACATATCTACTCCTAATCCCTGGAGAGTGTCTTGATGATGAAATGCGCAAATTAGCTTCTCCTTCATTGACTCTTCACCCAGTTAAAGAAAGGATGGTGTCAGCTTCCTCAAACCACATAGCTGATCATGGAGAGAGACCTTTTGTCAAAAGACAGTTGATGTCCTGTTACCAGGAAATAAAAGGACACCAGAAACAAAAGCTGTGTCCCCTGCTCTATCTTCTCCGTACCTGCTGCTATTTTCCAGGCATCCTTCATCCCCCACAGGAACACTTCAAACCATTTCCTTGTTCATCCACTATCTTGTGAAGAATATCTTCTCCCTCTAATATTCTCCAGTCAGATAAGATGACTGATTTGAAAGAAACAGGTATGATCTTGTCACTCTTATTTAAAACACATCAATTTATATGTACTTAAAAATACTTGAATTTCTAAAGCATAGCTCAGTGTCATATTATGGCTCTATCTCTAGTCATAATCTAAACTAGACTGCTCAGTGTTCCCAGAAATGGGATCCACTTTTTTATGTTTCTGTGGCTTGGGATAAGTTATTCTCTTAGCTGGTATATTTGTACTGTACAGTTTTTCCTGGCCCCTGTCTCCACTACCCCACCCCTTCCCCTAGTAGATGGAGTTGCTTTTGAATCCATGTTTCCATGACACATTGCAAAACTCCCTGTCAAGGTACTAATCATGTGAATGCAGGAATTTATATTTACATTTCAGTCTCTCTTAGTTAACTGCAAGTTGCCAAGGTTGTCTTCTCAGCTTTACAAACCAGGATGTCTAAGAAAGTGCTTTGCATAAAACATAAACTCAGCAAACATTTGCTAAATTGAATTTTTGGACACTTAGCAACAGAAATATTTCAGAGTGGTTCATATTATTCTTGTTAATCAAATCAGCTTCAATCATCCCACATAGCTATGCTAAGGAGGTGTAAGCTACTCCAGTGTTTCTCACATATTTTTATATGCATAGCAGTTATTTACCGGTCAAAAGTACTGGGGAAATAATTTGTACTACGAGCTTGCCCTATAATTTTTATAGACTATATTCTTCCTATCCAAGTACAATTCACAATGCCAGACTCAGAGATTATTGATGTTTATAGAACCATGACAATAGTGAGATTCTCTTCTCTCAAAGACTGAGTGTGATGTTCAGCCATCCATGATAGAAAGCCAAGTAGAAAACATCTCCGAGACTGTGATGTGATGATTTCTTTGTGCACAGATGATACAATTCCAAGTTGCAATGCACTCCATTAATTAAACAAGTCTGCATGCTCATAATTTAATTTGCTGAAAGAATTCACAAGAGGGATGGGAAACTGGGTTCCCTTGCTTCCCATAAATGTAATTGACATAATGAGCAGCTTTCTTCTCTCCTGAGTCACAATGCCTTACAGTAATACCTGCCTCACGTGATATCAAGTTCTCTTTGACTTGCACAGAGAAATAATTTCCTAAGTGCAATTCAACTCGATGTAGATAGATATCATCTGGCATCAGAGACTTCAGAAGTAAAGCAAATGAAAATGACTTCAATGAACTTGGTGCTTGGAATGGTAAAAACCTTAGTTCAATAATAATTCCCATGAAAATACTACATATTTCTCTCTCACTCTAGGTGTTTTCAATTAAAGCTTGCAAAATTTAAAATGGAAAATAAAACATCTTAGACTAAAATGTGAAATATATTACATTTCATTTTGATTAGCAGTTTATACAGCACTATCATATGTATTACCATACTGGATGTTTTACGTATCAAGTTGATGAAAGAAATTTTCTTATCATCTTCATAATTGTCTTATTTTATAAATGATAAAACAGAGGAGTTGAAGGATATAGTCATTTTACCAGTCTCATATTGTTTAAAAGCAGTAGAAACTTGAACTGGAATCTTTGCCTTCTTATTTCTAATGCTATGCTTTTTCCACAGTGTAATTCTAAGATTGCACAGCACTTATAATTGAGTCATGATCATACTAAATGCTCAGCAATTATATGCCCAGTGAATAGACACAATAGAATAAAATGCATACTTTTTATTATACCACTTTTTCTAAAAAAATTAATTTATTCCTATTGCTGACCATTATAAGATTAAATGTCTTTATTACAAATTTCAAATTCCTCTAAGATTACAGTCACAAATCTTTGGATATTTTTCTTAATTTTAAAATGATATTTTTAGACCTCTAAGATAAAATAACCAATCAAAGTAGAATAAAATTTTTATTTTCTGAATATACTTTAGACATCTCATTCTATCAAGATTTTATGTTATTTTTTGTTTGTTTCTCTCCTGCTCCTTCCTATTGCTTGTTTTTTCCCCGTTAATTATGTGTAGCCTTTTCAGGTTTCAAATGCAATTTCTTTCTTTCCTTTCTGAGCTGCATTGTTCACAATCATAAAGAAAAATAACCAGGGAGCTAATAAACGTCATTTTGTACATGTTATATAAAGTATTTATAAAACACTAAGCAATGTTCAAGGATCTTTAGAATTGACCATTTAAGACTTTAATATCTGGCACTGAGAAAAATAGTACTTTGAAAGCTTTCATTTTATACTGAAGCTATAGGAATTTCAGCACCTACTGATAGATTGTGAACATTTACAAGTGAATGAAACAAATTAAATGACAAACTCCTACCAGTGTTTAAAACATAATATTTTGGTAGCTGCTTTATTTATTGAATAAAAATAGAATACCAAGCAACTACTCAATGAACTTGGCTTTTATTATTCCTGTACCCAACTTGGTTATAAATTTTATTATATAGAGAAAGATACATTTGACATTTTCAATTAATTCAACATATTTCTCAAATCTCTTAGTCCTTATGTTAGTGTCTATGGAGATAATCGAGCGTATATGTTTATATCTGTATATCTAAACTTAGACCGATTATAACCTTCCTTTCAAGAAGGTTATTTGAAAATGTTAACCTTGGTGTTTTTTTATTTACAATTCTCTTTTCCCTCTTCTGATCCTTCACCCATCTGAGCTAAAGTCTAGACCTAAGAAGCCTGCTATTTCGGGGATGGGATAATCTGCCAAGCAAGTTTATTCAAGCACAGTTTGAAATAAAGGTTTCAAAAGCATGGGCTGTTGATACTTTGAAAGGACTCTCATCATAATGTGTATGTAACTTGCTATAAAGAAGAATGCCCATTATTGACAAAATGTTTATGTCCTCCTAAAATTCACATGGTGAAACCCTAACTCTCAATGTGATGATTATGGGGAGATGGTGCCTTCGGAAAGTAATTGGTTTAGTTGCGATCGTGAGGGTGGAGCCTCATGGTAGGATTCGTGCCTTTGTAAGAAAAAGAAACCAGAGCTTTCTCATTCTTTCTGTGCCATGAGGGGCCACAGTAAGAATGTGACCATCTGCAAGCCAGGAGGAGAGTCGTCACTGGAACCTGCCCATAATGACACTCCGGTCTGGAACTTTTCAGCCTCCAGAACCATGAGAAATAAATTTCTGGTGTTTAAGTCACACAGCCTGTGGTATTTTGTTATAGTTGACCAAAACAATGCCCAATGAATTAAGTTTTCTTTCTCTAGGCTGAGGAGACCTGTAAAAGGGAATAGCATGGGACCGTGAGAGAGATCTTTGACTCCAGTTCTCTTCCTTTTCCCCATCTCCTTTTTCCATCACCAGAAATCACACAAAACCTAAATATGATTATGAATGTGAAAGCAGACAATGACTATGTCCTACTTCCCATTTGGAAATGGAAGGAAAAAAAGTAGCTTGCAGCATACTCTGAAAACCATGGCATAATGCCAAGGGCACTGTGTGTGGTGTCAAGACAGTGGGGAGCTGAGGTTGCCTCACGAAATTCTCTGGTGCTCCAAAGAACACCTGCAAAGCAGCCAATGTTTCCCATGTCCACAGGAAGGACGTGCACTTAGATGAGTGAAGGGCAGTAGACTCAGAGAGGCCACGGGGTTGGGATGAAGAAACCTGATCACAGACAATACTGTGGGCAGCAGGCCAGATTTCATACACAATTAAAGTGATCGCATGGGCTGCTCACAAGACCAGGCAGGGCAGTGCCAACTCTGAGGATGCCAGTGTAGGCCAGATAACCAGGCCAGACGTTCACCACCTTATTCTGTTGCTCTTAATAAATCTCCAGAATTTTGCATTAATCCTAGAGAAGAAGGGAGGTTAGATTGAGACAATCCTTGATTAAGTACCTAAAAGTTTTGACAATGAGGAAAATAATGATAAGCTTGAAATATGAAAATCTGCGTATCTGTTGGGTATGGTGACTCACACCTGTAATTTTATCATATTGGGAGTCCAAGGTGGGAGCACTGCTTGAGCCCAGGAGTTTAAGCAACATAGTAACACCTTGTCTTTACAGAAAATTTTTAAAAATTAGCCAGAAGTGATGGTACATGCCTGTAGTCCCAGATACTCAGGAGATTAAGACTGCAGTCTCAAAAACAAAACAAAACAACAAAAAACAACAGAAAAAAAGGAAAGTTGCATATCTAAGTTTTGCCCTGAAAATATTACAGTGGTTCTAGATATATCCATTCGAAACAATAGTATATAGTAAACTTCCTTAAGGATAGATGTCAAAGTTTAGTAACAGTTCAATAATAAAGTGTAAGACAAAGAATTGAGTTTAATGAAGACTTGCCGTGTAAAATAAAATTTTGGGCAAAACTTTAACAAAGTTTTTGTGCTATATTAAAATTTGGGGGGTTTTATGCATTGAAATCATGAGAAGCCACTGTAGATTGTTAAGTATGGGGGAGACATTATCATAGTGATGATTCAGGTTAATTTAGCAAAATATGTGAACAATAGACCAATGAGATTTAGAGACAGGAATGTTAGTTCAGAGGTTATAGCACTTGCCAGGCATAAGATTATAAGGAAAACAATACGGCAGTAAAAGTAAAGTATGGAAGCATTCACGAGGATTAGATTCATAGTGTCTGGACTTGACTGGTGGTCAGTTTCAGGGAATATAAGTTATGAAAAACAACTCAGATTTCAAAAGCTAGAAGTCCATGTGTATCCCTTGAAGGTACTTGTGAACTACTTTCAGTGATGTAAAAGAGGTGTTGGCTGGTGAATACTATTATGATAGTGAACATTTTTCTAGCTTGGGAGATGGGAGGACACCTAAGAGGGCAGACCAGAAGTCACGCACTGGAGAAACATCCAATAGAAGGAATAATTGAAGAGAAAGTTGCAAGTGGGATTGCTGAATTAAAAAGTATAGGAAGAAAAACTTGTCTGTGTGTAGGAAACAGGGAGAGAAAAATACATTAAGATGGTAAAGTAAGGAAGTGAAAGATCAGCAGAGTGTGCGGATGCCAAGCCATCCAAGAAAATCATCTCCTGTGATTGCTGCAAAGTCAAGTAGTTAATGTGACTCACTGCTAGGCTGTTGATTCTGAGACTTATGTGGGATAATTTAGAAACTTGCTGGTGTCTTAAGATCAATTACTCACCAATGAGAGTGGCATTGAACTGCGAATGATCCTCCTGGATTTTCCAGGAAGACTAATGGTTTTATCTTGTCTTGAATTTGTTTTAATTACAGTTTGTATACATCCTGTTGCACCCTGAAATTTTTATTTTCCAAAAAATGGTTTTGCATTTTAAAGAGACTAAATAAAGGTTCTGACTGAGTTGTACTTGTGGGAATTCCAAAACCTTTTTATAGGAAGTTATTTTCGTCAAATAGTGTTGAGAATCAAGTTTCCAGTTGGAGAAAATAACAGAGACATGCAAATTCAGGATGTAGCTGTACAGAAACGTTAGTGAAGACAGAAAAATTGGAGTCATTTAGACATTAACCATTAAGCATCTGAATTTTTTTAATGTTAAGACAGAAAAAAATACCTGTATGTTAACCCAAATTTTATTTAGTTTAGTGAATTTTGGAGGGTAAACACATACCCACTGTAATAGAGACTACTCTCTGCTCATCCAAATCCAGGTTTTCTTCTTCTCCTGGACACATAAGTAGAGTGTAAGTTGCAGTTAGCCGTGGCCAGGACATTGGACTTGAAGTCAATGGAAGATGAGCAGAAGGGATGTGTGATATTTCCAAGCCTGACATCCTAAACTGCAAATACTTTCCAGTGATAATCTTCCACGTTCTGTCATATCAGCTGTTTGGATGGAATGCCTATTGGCATCTTAGAAGTTAAAAATGAAAGATCTCCCATCAGCCTGATTCTTCAGAGACTTTCTTGGAACGGAACCTCTACAGTGGATCTTAAACCACTCACTCTGGGGAATAGTGAGGATTAAATTCCTGTTTTGTTTGAGTCATTGTATACCTTGAAGATGATTTGTTAAGGGCTTGTGGTACCCAAAATTCATATATCCACTATTTATTTTAGCAACATTTGGGAGCATTTATCCCTCTCCCGTCCCCTAAACCCTCCCCTCTCCTCTGTTTCCCTCCCTTTCCCTCCTCTCTCCTCCCTTCCCCCATCCTCCTGTTCCCCTCCCCTCCTCCCTCTCTCTCTTCTCTTCCCCTCCTCTCTTCTTCTTCTTCCTCTTGTTTCTCTTTCTTCTTTTTCCTCCTCCTTTTACTCTTCTTCTTTTTTCTTTCTCTCCTCTCCCTCTCTCCTCTTTTCCATTTAATTACTATTCGCACACACATCCCTCTTACAAGAGTTTCCCTGCTAAAATGGAAAGGTAAGGGCATTGGCTACTGTTCTTACTTCGTATGGCCAGATATCATTATTCTTATACTGACTCCAGTCACCTTGCTAATTTTCAGCCCATGGACTTCCATGCACCAAGGTGTTCACATAAAACTCACATTCTTTCTAAACGTTTTATCTGGGAGATGTCCACCAACATGAATAGCTTGAAACATTCTTGCCATCTTTTACTGTTACTTTATCTACACATAATTCATTTGTGTAACCTGCCTTCACACATTTAATTCTTTGTCTTGACTTAAGGTGGTAGGATGTTTTAAATTCTGTAATTTGCTTTCTGAGCCACAGCTTCCAATTTACTTCACTACCTCACTCGCTCCCCACATGTCTGCATTAATCCAAGTGGCACCAGCATTTCCATGGCCTCTGCTCATTCTCTTAGCCTATAAGCCTTGTCTGGATACAGCATATATCTAGCATTTGAATATCAGTATCTAGATGTTAGAGTCAATCACTTCAACCACTACTTCACCAGTAACGATGCCCTCATTCCCTGCAATCTCCACCACTGTGGCTATTTTTATTTAGTAAAGAGCTATGGAACATTTACCATGGGTCTGGAGCTCAGCAGTGAGGTTGAAACTGGACTTATGAATCCAGGAGCCATCAGCACTTCATGGTCTTGAAAATCATGAAACTAGAAAATGCCTTGTAAGTAAGAGAATGTAATTAGAGAAAAGGGCCTAGGACCAAACCCCAAATTATTCTAGAGAAAGGGCTAGCAGAGAGAGAGTCCACTGAGGTGTAAAGAAAAATCCAGGACCAGTTAATATTACTGAAGGCAAAAAGTAGGTGTATCACTTAAAATACTTTGACTGCAAGCAACAGAACACAGATTAAGCTAACCTCAGAAAAACAAGTGGATGGGCAAAATATTTTTTAAATGCATAGAATTGAACAAAAAAAGGAAATATTTGAAAATATTGCTGATCTAAGTTATAGTAGTATATTCTTATCAGCATGTCACTACTTGAAGTAAGCAAGTTTAAATATTCTTGGATACTGTCTTCTTTGGTTGAAAAGTTATAAACCCAAGAATTTGTTAGCCCAGATTAAAAGCAAATATAGAGACTCACAAACCGTATGTTTAAATACTATATACATAGCTAACAAATTTTCCATTGAAATAGTTTCTCCTATCTGAACATATATACCTTCCTATTAAGAAATACATGTACAAATATGGTTTTCACGGAAATTTGGCAAAATATGAAAAGTGATTGAATCAAAAAACTATTAACATGTTTAAATGAATGATGACATTGATATATGTAATCACAAATGTTTATGTAGTTATTCATATAAATAATTTTTTATTTTAGTAAAATTGCTAATTAAATAGTTATCAGGCATTTCACATAATTTGACTTTTACTAAAACATTATTTTTTAAAAATATGACTCAAAGCATATCAAACCCAAAGCATATTTTCATAAAAATTGTAAATTGACGTACATGTAAAATTAGAAAAATTAAGATAACTTTTTCATATTTTTAAATGTGTCATGTTCTGAAGGTGTTTGAAGTTGTTTTCAAACAACAAAAGGAAAAAAGTGGATTATGATTAATTATATCATAATATGTTAAATCATTTCAAGAAATCTAAGCTTTCCTTTTAAAAACGATTTAATCATATTTTTAATGAACTTACAATAAAGAATTCAAAGAATATCTACTTACCACTATGAGAATTCATTGTCATACCCTGGAAATATAGACTTGCATACATCCAAATCTGAGTAACAGGGATTTGTAGAAAAGTTCAAATGTTTCTCCACTGCTCCCTGCAAAGAGACACACACACTCACACACAGGCACATACCCAAACAGCATGCTGGTTAGTTCATTCCTCTGAAGTCATCAATTGGAGCACAATAGCATAATGAAAAGCAAGAGTGTCAGTTCCAGCACCACTGACAAATGATAGCTCTTTCTCCACATTCTGAGGCTATGCCTAGCTCTATGTGGGCAGTGGGCATGACCCACACACTTCCACGGCATTAAATGCAGTCATCTTTTCCTGTAAGAACACATAATGGAAGATGTACAGAAGAGTTTTTAAGAGGCCTACGTAGATGTTAAGCTACAGGTCCTCCTGGGCCAGTGCTAAGCATGGCATCCAGGGTAACACTGATTATCATGAATTCTGTAAACCACAGCTCAGGATAATAAAATTCGGTCCTGGCTTGTAGAGTGGTCTTAGTTGAGTGACTCTCTCATGTTAAATTGGTGTGTACAAATGAAACAAGAAGAACAAATGCAAGTCAAAAATATGAGCAGAAAGCATTACCCAATTGGTTAGATGTGTTTTAAATAATTTAGGAATGAGCTATAGAAGAATCCATTGGAATCTGGCAACATAAAAGTCACTGGTAACTTAACAAGATCAGTTTCACTAAAGTGGTGATGAAAACTCCGAGCAAAGTGAATTGAACTGTGAATGGAAAGCAAGGAATAGAGACAGTGAGATTTAACAAATCTCTTGAGAAATTGTGTAGTGAATGGTGAGTAAAGAAAGGAGGCAGTCATGTAAGAAGCATATAGTGTATCAGCACATTTTTGTAAAATAGGAGATATTACAGTAATGTATTATGCTGAAGGAAATAATCTAGCATAGATGCAATGATGGATGATTTAGCAGATGAGAAGGGTAATTGAAAGAGCAAAGTTGTTGAACAAGGAAGATCATATAAGCCAGAGGACAAATGGAAGGCTTGACCTCAGAATCGGAGAAAATGTGTAGACAGAGGACATTGCAGAAATCCACAGAAAAGTATTCAGAGAGCTGGGATTTAGTACATAGTTGATAAATTATCCAGATCCATAAACACGTTTTAGAATCTCTCCTACAAATTAGTTAAGATGCAAGAGTATTGTGATCTAAAACTTGAAAGATTAACATCACTTAGGGGATAGAAGGGATCTCAAAAAAAATGTGCAATACAAACTCAGATGCCTCCATATTGGCCATGAACATATGACCTTCAAAGTGAGAGAAAGGAATCATGACTAGGGAACTCTCAATAGAAATGAGAAGGCACATTAGACTGGGTGCAATCTGCTCAAAAAACACTGAGTTATAAAGAAGTGATGATGAGATGCCTAAGTAGAGAAGTGCCTTTGGGCAATTGAATCAGAGTTTGAGACTAGATATTGGGATCTGGGAGTAATCAGCAAATAATCATAACCTCTTCTCTTGCTTTAATTTGGTACATTTTTAAAAAAGAAAGAAGAAACCACTTTAATTTTGCATATATAATATGAATAGTTTATAGCAAAATAAAACATTTTTTTCCAAAAATAGATGCTTACATGTTTCCTTAATTGTACATTAAAGACAATTCAACCATGTTTTGGACTTTTTAATAGAAAACATTTATAATATAAAAATGTACACTGGAGAGTAGAATCATTAAGTGTATGCATAGTAAGTTTTCTCTATTAAATACATTTTTGTCTCTCTTAAAAGCAGTGCCTCTCTTGTTGATGCAAGGTGAGTTTTAGTAAACCAGTATACTACAACAAGATTAAACTTTTACACCATTCTGATTTATCTCAAATCTTTTGGTTTATGAAGATGATCATGACTGCCTCCTAAACGAGCTAAAGTAATTTGTGTCACTTAAATTATCTCCTGCAACTAGGAGATAAAAATTCAATCCACATCTATTTGTTGAAGCTTAAATTATTACATGTACTGTTGAAAGCTTCAAATTTCGGCTTTAAAAGTTTATAACAAAAGAATAAGGCAGTAAAAATAAGGGGAAGTGTCAAATAGAAAAAAAATATTCAAACCACGTATTTGAAAAAATATGCTGTGGAAGAAAATTGTCTAGTGGGATTGCAGTCTAAGTCTTCTGCACTGGAAAAATTAAAATCTACCAATTCAAAATTTCAAAAGTTATAAACTATGGAGGAATAAGGATATACCAAGTTTTGTATAAGTGAAACTTAGATATAATACACCAAAAATGTTAATTTTTGTTGTAATGTATTTTAAAGACTTTTTAAAAACCATTTTGAAGTAACCTGTATTTTTTAGAACAATTTTAGATTTATGGTGATATTTGAAAGATAGAACAGAGAACTACCCTATGCATCACGCCCAGTATCTTCTGATATTAGCATATTATATTAGAATATGTTGATTACTAATAATAAACCAATATTTCAACATTGTTTTTAACTAAAGTTCATGTTTTGTGCAGACTTCCTAAGTTTTATTTATTCTCCTTTTCTGTTCTGGCTTCGCATCCAGAATACCATATGACACTTTAGTTGTCATGGCTCCTTGGACTCCTCTTGCCTGTGGTAGTTTCTCTAACTCATCTCATTTTTAATGACTTTGACTGTTGTGCTGACAACTGGTTCGATATATTGTAGAATGTCCCTCGATTAGAATTTGTCTGATGTTTTCTTTCATAATTAGACTGGGCTATCACATTACACCAAAGATACATGATACCAACAACCGCTGTTTGTATTGACCTTGATCACCGTGCTGAGATAGGGTTTGTCAGGTTTCTTGTCTGTACAGGTAACCTTTTCTTAACCACTTGCCACAGTGTACTACAGAAGGAAGTCACTACATGTAGTTGAAATCCAGGAATTGGGGAATTTTGCTCCACTTTTTGGAAATGCAGGATCTACACAAATTGTTTGAAATTCTGAATGGGATATTGGTGCCTTCTTCCCCATTTGTTTATTTTTGCCATCATTTATTTGTATCAGTATAGACACATAGACATTTATTTTTATTGGGTCATAATCTAATGCTCTTTTACTTGCTATTTACTTGCTCTGATTTTTGAGAGTTGGCTCTTCCAGTTTGCTCTTGTAACCCTTTGACATATCTCACCAGTTTGGTGGCATTTTTCCTTTTGAGCCTTTCCATACATTTTGACATTTCCACATGCTCTGGGATTATCTTACATTATCCTGCCTAAGTCCCAGAATCATCTATTTCACCAAGGAGGCTTGGTTCCTTTTATTAGAAAATAGTGTTAAAATCTAAGTTCTGGGAGGTAGGTGTGCTCATAGCTACAGAGGTGTCATTTCTTCTAGTTCTATCACTGACAGAGCAAGAAAATGTGTTTACATGCTAACCTGGATATATACACACATCTATAAATATTTCTGTATGTAGCCATCTGAACCTATATTAAGCCAAGTAAGTTCATACTGATAGCTTCACTTCTAATCCACTACCACGCAAATAATTCCAAACTCTTCAAATTGATACCAATATTTTAAAGTAAAAACAAAAAATATTATCTTTGAAATATCTAAAAAAATAGGGATAATGCTTGAGCCAAAGATTATTCCAAGTACATATGTGATTAACATTGGTGCAACATTTACTCATATGCAGGTTAATACATTTGCAGTTGTCTAAAAAGCTCTGTACAGAAACAAGCAATGTAGATGTCTTCCGGGTATAATGTGAAGTTTCCCACTACCTATTTATTTATAGCTTCAGAAATCTCACTGTATAAAAGACAGCTACTTTGGAGTTGCACACTCTTGATCTTTATGATCATTCTATCAAAATAAAAACAAACCTAGAAGGAATATCTGGATGCTTTCTTATAAAGCACGCCAGTACCATTCAGCATAATTATGATGCTCTGACTTCAGAAGAAGTTAATTGGCTGTTGGGCGGAGGACTAGAAATAGCAAATAATTGAGTTATTTTGGAGTGTGCAAAGGGTAAACAGATAGACTAAGAATAATGGTTTATAATCTCACGCAATGTTAGATCTTAGCATCCAGAAGGCAGCATAAAGTCACTAGGAAATTATTTGGGATTTTTACAAACTTGGGTGAAAAAATGTAAAAGATTTCTTAATAAGAATCTCGTAGCTTAAATGCCCTAAATTCTATCACTATAGGTGAAAGAACAATTAGTTTAAAATTCACCAATGCAGAAAATTATTTTACATAAATTAAACATTGTTCAATGATTGAGACAATTATTTGTTTCTAAAGGAAAAATATATAGCTTCTCTTTGTGATATCATTATTACCCACAATTATTGATTAGTCTTTACAATGGAAATGAGGTATAACTATTTGGGCTATGTAATTCAAAGAAGGACAGTAAATATTTAAATAATCTTTATTAAAAACTCATGTTAAGGACTCATGCAGGTTTACAGGTATTCTGGATGTGGTAGGAGGGAAGGTGGGAGGGGGTGGGGGCGGCAATGTCTACATGACTTTCTCATGCTAGCCAATGGGACACATGTGTTACAGTCATCTTCACACGGAAGGGAAGAGAGAGGAAATGAAAAACAGCTAAATACAATGAATATTTCTCTCTTCCATAACTACCCATAAAAACCTTAAGGGAGTGTTAGAAGTATTCAATTAAAGTTGGCTCCAGCAGGAGAGATGGAAATCCAGCTAATTAATCTATTTGTAAATTTATGAAGGAATCAATTCAGTGTAGTTAATGTGTATCGACTGCTTTAAAATACGTATAATTTCTCCCCTCACCTCTGACCTCCTCAACTCACCTACATTCTTTGGATGTCTCTCATCTTCCGGAACTTCTCTTCAATATTTTGGTAGATATTTTCAGATACTTTTGCCTCTATTAATTGGGATGCAAGACAGGAAGAGGCCAAAAAAACACACCTGGGCTATTTTTCATTTTTTCCTATTTCCTATTTCGTCTATACTGCATGAAGGAAAGCATTAACATTTGTTTGTTCTGGAGTATAAGACAACTTTGTTCCTCAGGCATGACCAGAAACAAAAGTCCAACAGAGTTTCAGAAGGCTGGTGGACAGCAGGTAATCAAAGTTGGGGCACTGGAAGACAACCCAGGCTGGAAAAATCAGGTATTTTTAGCACAGATAGGTAAGAATTTGAGGCCAGAGAGAAGTAAGCTATGGCTAGTACCATAAAGCAGTTTCATTTTTAATTGTACCTGTGGTCTGCAGACATGCAGCCATGCATGTTTTCACTGCGGACATCGGAAATGTTTATTTAAAATGCAGATTTATGGGCCATATACTGATTCACTAAATCACGATTCTTGAAATCCTCAGTTTAGGAAGTTAACATTTTAATCAACGTCTTATAGTTTGAGAATCATAGCTATAGAGGCATAATGGTTCAAAAGTTTTCAGAAAATCTAAATAGTTAAGAGAAGTCATATTTGGTGCTACAGACCTAAAAATTTAGTTATTTAGCAAAAACGACCTTGGAGAAAGATGATGGAGCTAATAAGCAGAGCCCAGGGGCAAGTCCAGCCCTTAAAGGAAGGTGATGGATGTCGAACCTTGTGCCAGCTCCCTTTTAGGTAGAGATAGGCATTGGCACTCAGGTACTAATTAGTACCCTAAAACACCCAGAGACCTATGGACAAGCCCTGTCCTGTTCTGATGGAAGGAGGGGTAGAACGCCTAAATGACATCCTGTTTGATTAATTGAGTTCCTGGGCAGTTGGAGGATCTGGAGTGAAATAAAAGGAGGCAAGGAGGGAGAGTCCGAGAGGAAGGGTTTTCATATAAATTACTAACACACCTGGGATTTTGACTTTCTTCTGCATTCACCATGGCATAGCATTTCTGCACACAAAATTCATAGTTTACTTTTCAGAACAGTCTGCTATGACAGAAAGAGAAGCAAGAAGGAATGTCAGTGATCATCTTTTGATGTAATACCCCTGAGAAGTTTCAATTCCAGAGCACTCTTTTTAGTCAAGATCTGCAAAGTCCTGGTGGATAGCACTGCTTTTGTGAAGGCCACTATCTTTGTTTATACTCTCCATCCTCAGGAAGTCAGACACTAACAAAAAGCCTCCTCATCTGATCATTGGGTGTCCTTTGATCTCAGTGTGCTTGGTTGCCAGTGTCTTGCTGCCATCCTTGGGCGGGCAGTCTGGGGTAGCCCGGCACACAGTTACCTTGTGGAATTGTGCTTTCTACCAAGTTTCAGGGGCATGGCTGAGAGTCGATATCTCACTTCACATACTCTCTCTCTTATTCATCCATTCACTGAAAAGTATATTTTTCTTTTTCTTCCTAATCGATCTATTGGCACAATAATATACTTTATTCTATTAGTATTATAACATGAATTGTGCTTGCTATTCCTCGTGATTCTTAGCTATTTATTCTATGCATTACAAATATGGCCATTATTAACTCAATATCTCAGGCTTTCATTAGTATAATTGTCATCATTATCTGCACGCCACCTCATTCACACTAGGCAATTAGCCAATTCATTGGATCAAGTTACAGAGACAAAATGATGAATTAAATTGCCTGAGTTATCTTCCACTGTCTATACTGATTGGGATAAAATGGTTTCTATAGGAGAGCAGTAGAACCAAGCTCAGAAAAGATTCCTGGAGTTCATCTCAGTTCGTGACTAAATCTGTTAGGAGTAACCAAAGGCTCTATCTAGCACATCCACAGCTCTTGCCTACCACTCAGCCACAGACGCTGGACGTGGAAAACCGGATAAAACACATTCTATTGTCCAGAGGCAAAATGGTGCTGTTAGAGGAATGACTGATCTGAGAAAAGTGTCTGTATGAAAAAGAAAGCTTGCATTCGTTGAACACTTACTATGAGCTATGGCATAGGTGTTTCTGCAAATGGAGCAACATTCAAGGAAGTAGTGGAAATTGAATAAGGTCTCCAAAACCACGAGGTCCATTCTCAGTAGCAAGTACAGCTTCACCCAGGCCCGTGACTCAGTCAGGCCAACCTTCTCCACGCTGTGCTACAAGGCAATCGAAAGGCAGCTGAATTGCTGCTGAGTCAGGAAATGGATTCACCGTTTTTCAGTTTTCTTAATCAGACTCCTGTCATCTCCACTTTCAGGATAATTATGCTTCCTTTTCAAAGAATGGATCTCAGAGGAAACTGCAAAGTGCTTCCAGTATTTTATACTGCACCAGTTATTTAGGGCAGTAATTGCCTCATTCTAAATTAATTTAAAGATTCTCCTCACATGTGTATCTAACCTGAGATCTTTTCAGTGTGCTCCCCCTGAGTGTTTCCATTTGAAAATATCCAAGTGGCAATCACCATAACATGATTATGAATTATTTTTAATAAAATGGGCTCATGATCTATGTCCCAGGAGATGCGAGGGCAGGCAGGTGGGGTGTTCTCCAGGCAGTAGGAACAAGCTTGCGAGGAACCAGTCTGACCTTTCCCAGGAAGAAGAGGTTTCAAGTTAATCCATCCACTGATCTACTCAGTGACTTGCATATAAACAATACAACCACCTTAGCTTTCTGTTTACAAGCAAGAGCCACCTGTGGTCGCTGGTGGCCGAGATCTGACCACCAGTTGCATTAATCCACAGAGCTTAAGACAGGAAGGGAAGGGGGGAGTCAGGAGACAGGAATTTTACAAATTGACTTAACATGAAAAGAACAAGGTTAATAATTAGAGCAGGAAAAGGGAGGGAGAAGAGGGAAACATTCTTTCCCAGAGCCCTCTGCTCTTTGCAGTTCAGTTTCTGTTACACCTTCTCAGTCAGCAAAAGCAACTCTGTTCCACATCCTCTTTTCATCTTTACCAGTCTATTTTTGACTTCATAACATCTGCTGACGTGGTAGCTGGATGTAAATCTTGGGTCTTGACTTTCAATTAAAGGGACATCCCGGTCAACTATGTTTCCATGCTCTATTTTTCTCATAAGATTTGTTGTTGTATTCAAAATGAGCAGAATTACATGTGGTTGGGTCTGCATTTTTGAATTAGATAATCTTTGGAGGCTGTCTGAGGCCAGTGAGACCCTGGGGTGGCCTCAGAAGAGAGATACACATTTTTCTACATTGCCCAGAGGATCTTTCTGGGGAAGTTTTAGTGTATTCCCAGTAAGGTTCTAACTTCTTGTGTATAGGCTTCGACTTCTCTGTATAAAATTCTCTTACATATCAAAGATAGTGTATGATCATGAAAAGTGCACTGAATTGAGTGGCAGAAATGCTGAATCTGCTAACCAGCAAAGTCATTAGCCCAGTTTATTTTTCTGAATCATAACCATTGTTTAATATCAGGATACCTATGCCAGTGCTATCTACCACATAGGGTTACTGTGCATTTCAAATGAGGTGATATACACAAGAACAGCAGATACATCCTTAGCCACCACGTAATTGTAAGATGTGTGTATGTGTGTGTGTGTGTACGTGTGTAAAATTTAATCAGTTATTCATTTAACAAATATTAAGAAAGTATTTATATGCAATACACACTATAATAATTGCTGGTCTTTGCCATTAAAATCCTTACATTTTCATGGAAAATATTGTAAGAGAATAAGTAAAATTTCTGTTTATCCACAATTTGCCAGATTTTGGGGTCACTGTACAAGGCATGTTTAATCTTTCTTACTGTCGTCACCAACATCATGTTGGCCCTGATCCATTGAGCACGGACTATGTGCCTGGTGCTGAACCAAGTGCTTCTTATTAATTTCTTCAATCCTGGCCACTTGCTTACTCATATGTCATACATGGCAAATTCCAACTCCGCTCTTTCCAACTCTGAAGCCCATGCTCCCAACCACCAGGGAATGTGGACAGCCCCCAGGTTCTGGGTAACAAAGCAAGACCATGGACATTAGGTATTGGTCCAATAACTACAAGAGGAAACAAAACCAAGCTTTGAACCTGATTCATTTTCTGTCCACCATACTCTCTCAGCACCCCATCGTGAAGATCCCAAACCATCTGAGTCTCAGAATAATCATGTTGGATTTCAAAAGAAATTATTTGAAAGAGTTAAGCCTCAGAAAATGATTCTGTTTGAATCATTTGCTTTTTAAAGACTGTAAGAAATCTTATTTATGGTGTTTAATTTCACTTCTCATTTTATTAACATGACTGAGGTGGTATTTTTTCTTTTCTGTTATAACCTGCTGATTTCTTAGGCTATATTATTTTATGATGCATCCTTTAATTTTTTTCTATTATTTCACACTGAGTGTTTTAATAGGTTTTTAGAAAATTTCCATTTCTTTCTCAGAAAAAGATTTCTTCCTTGGAAAGGTTTTCATTGGTGCATTTCCAGCTGAGGAATGGTCTCTGTTGCTATATCAAAGGTTGCTAGCTCTCTGTTCTCTCCTATCTGTCTATGGAGATGAGCTTTTAATATTTATTTCTAAGGGCTGTTTTCTCTGCTTATAGCCTGCTGTTGAAACGAGCAGCTCAATGAACTTCTTAATGAAGGTGGTTGAAGCATTTCCTTTTGCTTTCAATTCTATTGCTTTTGAGATGATAATGTAGTAAACAGTTTCAGTGATTTTAAAACTTTCTGTGAACTCGCAATGCCCTAGTAAATAATCCTGAAATCGTTAATTGGCATAAAGAGTCACTGAGCTTAGAATTATATTGTTTTCAGCAAATAGTCACGGTTTTGAGCTTATATTATCTCTTCAACAAATTGTCCTAAATTCAATCTCCATAAGGCTTTTGTGATAAAAGCTACATCTGGGATTAAGGTTCATTATGTATTGTATTCCAGTGTAATATAGAGCCCCAAACCTGTGACATTAGATCAGTACTTGAGCAGAAGAAAATTGTTTGAGAGAAACAGGAAGATTTTCAAGAATCCTGCGAGAGTCCTGTTACACTATTAATTTGACTTTTGGATATTTATTATTTTCTTTATTACATTCTCCTGTGAATTTCAGGTAGGTTAAGGGTTTTTTTTTTTTTTAATGTAGGCTCAGCCAGGCGAGGTGGCTCATGTCTGTAATGCCAGCACCTTGGGAGTCTAAGGCCAGCAGATCATGGGGTCAAGAGATCAAGACCATCCTGGCTAATATGGTGAAACCCCATCTTTACTAAAAATACAAAAATTAGCTGGGCATAGTGGCTAATTGGGAGGCTGAGGCAGGAGAATCACTTGAACCCTGGAGGCAGAGGTTGCAGTGAGACAAGATCATGCCACTACACTTCAGCCTGATGACTGAGCGAGACTCTGTTTAAAAAAAAAAGTAGGCTCTAAAATGTTGAAACCATATCTTTTTTAGAGTCTTACATCAGCTGATAGATGCTTACTGCATGTCTAATATTCCCACTGAGTAAACCAATCTCTGGAAGTAAATTACCTATGATTAGAAGGTGAATTGTTTTTCAAGAAACAAGAATATGATAATTTTTTTGGCAATTATACGCTAAAACAGGAAACTTGTCTTCTCAAAGGTAGGTAATTTTCCACCACGTATGAGTTATTCACTAGGAAGGGTCAGGCCAGACCATATCTATCTATTATCTATCTATCTATCTATCATCTATCACAAATCCGTCATTTAGCTAGCTAGCTAGCTAGCTATCATCACTGACTTCAGTGGAAGAATTCATTCAATTGAGAAACTGATACTGATGTATCAACATTATTTGAGCATGTATGGCATATCATGATGATAATTTTAATTGTAAGCAGTCTAAATAGATAAAAGATTGTCTTTTCTCTTAAATGTCTTATGATCTACTGAAAGTTAAAGCATGCATTCAACATAAATAACAGGAGAATATCTCTGAAACAACTGCTACAAAGTGTAAGATAACATGTTTTAGAACAACATCAACCGAAATGACAAATATAAGAATGCAGAGACAGCCTCGGAAGTGTGAGTAGATGGCATAAACTTCTAAGGGCCAGACTCGTACTTGCTATCCTGAGCAGAATTAGAAAGGTGTTTCAGGCCTCTGCTCTACACAATCATAGGAGGAATTAATCACTTGTGTTCTCTTTTTTTGGCAGTATTTCACACTGGATACAAGGAGAATCTAGCTCTGGAAAGTTCTGAAATGTCTAGGTTTGATTCAGCTTGATAGATTCCTGTTATAGGGGGTATTACAGTCAAATAAGGGAAACTGATCTATTGGTCAGGTATGAGGAAGAAAATGCTGGGTAATCCCATGAAGATTCAGTCTTCAGTCTTCAGAAATTCAAAGCCATTTGCGATGATCCTTCACTTATTTCTCACTATCAATTTGTCCTGGAGAGTGTCTATTTAATCCTTGTCCCCAAATCTTTAATTCCAAAAAGCTATCAGGGACTCAGTGCCTACCATGTCCTGCACATCGATATCACAATCTCTTCTTACTGGATGATCTACCTGAGACCTATATTTGTAGAAGTAATTTTTCTAACTAGTGGCTCTTCATTCCTCAGAAGTTAAGGCAATTGTTAAGAGGAAAAGGTTTTATTCAGACTGTCAGAGTCTTGTAACCCTAATCAACATACTAAATATTTTAGTTCCTTACGGTAAAATGGAAAACAAAAAATTGTTTCACTTACTTTACTCACTAGAAAACATTTATTGAGATCCTTCTATGAGGCTGAGGCTGCTCTAGATCTGAAAGATGCATCAATGAACTAGAGAGGAAAGCTGCCCATCCTCATGAAGTTTACATTCTAGTGTGACAGAGAGAAGATCCAGGGAGAAGGCATACATGTCCTCTACCCTTGAGGATCTCAAAATGCTAGAGGGACAAACAAAAACATAAGCCATTGTCTAGGCAAATACCAGCATTCGAAATGGATATAATCTCTTTCATCCTCAATGTTTGCTATTACAAGTTGTGAATTATGCATGTAAAGAAAGATGAACCAAAGAATCTACATTTGCTTGAACATTCCTTGTGAAAATACAGCAAACATCATGAGGAAATGGGAGTGATTCGTTTATAAAGTCATTGAAAGCATGCCACTGGGAGTGCCCAGCTCAGTCCTTGGCACACAGTAAGAATCCATTAAAAGTTAAAGGTGAGTAGAAGCACTTCCTTAGCTGAATTCCAGCCTCCTTTGTCAGTTCCCACCCCAGCTATTCCACCCCACCTTACTTACCCCTATGTAAAAGCAATATGCCAGCATTTTGGGACTAGGAGGTATCTGACCCTGAATCAGCAAAGTAGTTTAAAATACTTCTCAAATTCAGCTTCTTATTTTACATTTTATCCCCTTTCATCAATATAATGCTTAAAACTAGGAGAATTTTGTGTAGGGAAAACCCGTAGAAGCAGCTTATAAGTCAGAAAATTAAATGCATATTAGATAAAACTTAATAGTATAGAATTTGATTTCATTGTATATTCAGGCTTTGAAAATTTATCCTGCTAATGTGTACATAGGGTGAAAATAGAAATGCTGTTAGCCAAATCTGCCCACTTTTTTTTTCCTTCATGAAATGCTTTACAATATTGAATGTGAATATCTTTATATGGAATAAGGACTCTCCATTTTGCCAAAGCCCTAACAAACTATGCTTTTTTTTTTTTTACCTGATGTCTGTACTCCTTCAAATTATAGACTTGCTCCCTGTGGCCACATAAGGTTGCCATTTATGATAGTTAAAAAATGATAACCATCTCCGCATCAATATATTTGATCGAAAACAGCACAATTTCTCTGTAGTACCATCTACCCAAGAGGCTAAGGTGGGAAAATCTCTTAAGCACAGAAGTTTGAGTCCAGCCTGGGAAGCATAGTAAGACTTCCATCTCTAAAAATAAAAGTACTAAGCAATAATGCCTAGTACTCATGGCATACGAAGAGGAATCTCTATTAAACTTTAGACTCCGATCAAGCTAACTGAAGGAAAAGTAAACACTAAGAAACAAAGAAAAAAAGAGACTGCAGCAAAACACACTGGTTCTTATCCCCATCACCAATAATACTAAAACCCTAAAACCACCCCATACTATCTTGGATAATGATGAAAAATATAATTAAATAAAAATGGTATTTTAAAAATCCACTACTGTGTTTATAATATACAATCTATAAAGCTAACCAAGGCAATTTCTGGGGCATGGCTATTGTTAGAGACAAGATAATGAAACTTTGTGGTGCTCTCAAATTATATCAGACATTTATGTTGTTTATTGCAAATAATTAATATAATTACATTCCTACAGGAAAATCTTTCTGCATCTTGAATTCAATGATATCATAGACTTCTAGAAAATAAAGTCTAGGAACCCCTCAGTTGAAATTTATGTTCTTGCTAGAAGGAGATTGGGACCTGTTTGTGAACGGTTCATTCTAGAATTATAATGAGCTACTGTAGAGGGTGAGGGTAAGTGTTTTACATGATCCTCATGATAACCACAAAGCAAAACAACGGCAGATACAAAAATAACTAAATAAATAAATAAATAGAAAGAAATAAAAACTTATCTCTACTGAAAAATCATCAAATCACAAAGAAAGAGAGCAAAAGAGGAGCAAAGAAACTACAAAGCAATGAGAAGGCTGCTAACAAAATGTTGGTAGTAAGTCCTTACCTATAAATAATTATCTTAAAACCAAATGGATTAATTTCTTCAATCAAAGTACATAGAGTAATTTAATGTACATAAAAAAATACTCAATTATATGCTTCCTAAAAGAGATTCACTTTAGCTTTAAGGAGTAGCAATACATATTTCAGACAAAATAGAGTTTAAGTTAAAAACTGTAACAGGATATAAAGAAGGCCACTATATAATAATAAATATAATCTTTACTATTTATCAAGAAGATATGAAAATAATAAATATGTATGCACCCTATTTCAGAGCATCTAAGTATATAAACAAAGTATTATCAGATCTAAAAGGAGAAATAGACAACAATACAGTGCTAGTAGGAAACTTCTATACCCTCACTTTCAACAATTAATAGATCATCCAGACAGAAAAGCAAAAAGATTGGACTTTATCAAGATTCTTTGAATTAGTGTTTACATAAGGACATTTTAGACCAAATGGACCTATTAAACTTAGGCAGAATATCCCATGCCATAGAAACATACAACCTACCAATTATGAAAAAATAGAAAATTTGAACAGACCAATAATAGTTAAGGAAATTATATCAGGAATCAAAAATATCCTATCAAAGAGAAACCCAGGACTTGATGCTTTAATTCTACTAAACATTCTAAGAATGTTTAAATTCTACTAAACATTCAAAGAAAAATTAAATATGAATTCTTTCTAAATCCTTCCTCAAAAATTAAACAGAAGGAAGTACTTCTAAACTGATTTTACAAGGCCTGCATTACCCTGATAACAAAGCCAAACAAAGACATTACAAAAAATAAAAGGAAATTATGAGCCAGTATCACCTATGATATGAACAGAGATGCACAAATCCTCAAAAAAACTAGCAAGCCAAGTTTAACAGCACATTAAAAGGGTTATACACCATGATCAAGTAAGATTTATTTCAGGCATACAAGGATGGTACAAAATACACAAATCTACGAATCTGATATATCACATTAACAGAATGAAGGATGAAAATCATGTGATCATCTCAATAGATGAGAGAGCTAAAATGATCTTGTAGAAGAATAAAATTGTGATTTTTTTTCTGATTTTGAAGTATATTACAAAGCTATAGTAATCAAAACAGCACATAACTAGCTCTAGCTGAAAGAAAAGCACATAGACCAGGGATACAGAATTGAGAGCCCGGAAATAAAAGTGCCAAGGATACACAATGAGAAAGGGATAGTGTCTTTTATAATCGGAATTGTTTCTAAACAATTCCAAATTGTTTGGTAAACTGGATATTTATATGAAAACAACAACAACAGCAAAAACAGAAAGAAAGACATTGGACCTTTATCTTACCCATACATACACATCGACTCAAAATGGATTAAAGGCTAACAATGTAGGACCTGAGACCATAAAACTTCTAGAATAAAACATATGGGAAAGGCTCCATGATATTGGCCTTGACAATCAATTTTTGGATATGACACCAAAGCACACATAACAAAAGCAAAAATAAACAAGTGAGACTACGTCATACTAAAAAGTTTCCATGTGGGAAAGAAAACGATCAACAAAATGAAAAGGCAACCTACAGGATAGAAGAAAATATTTGCAAACTATATATCCTATAATGGGCTAATATCCAAAATAACCATACACTAAAAGATCTATACACAGTTGAGCATGATGGCTCACATCTGTAATCCTAGCACTTTGGGAGGCCGAGGCAGGCTGATTACCTGAGGACAGGAGTTTGAGACAAGACTGGCCAAAACGGTGAAACCCCATCTCTACTAAAAATACAAAAAAATTAGCTGGGCATAGTGGCACATGCCTGTAGTCCCAACTACTCAGGATGCTGAGGTAGGAGAATTGCTTGAATCCAGGAGGCAGAGGCTGCAGTGAACCAAGATCATGCCATTGCACTCCAGCTTGAGCAACAAGAGCAAAACACCATCAAAAAAGAAAAATCTATGCATTAAAACTGTAAAACATTGATCAAATAAATGAACAATATACAGTATAGGCCATCTATGACAAATTCACAGCTATTATCATCCTCAATGGTGAAAAGTTGAAAGCTTTTCTTCTGAGATCAGGAACAAGACAATGATGCCCACTCTCACCACTTCTATTCAACATGGTATACTGAAAGTCCTAGCCAGAGGAATAAAGGACATTCCTGCTATGCCTACTTTGTTGAGAGAGTTTTTATCATAAAAAAAGTTAAATTTTGTCAAATGCTTTTTTCTGCATCTATTGAGATGATCACGTGATTTTTGTCTTTCATTGTGTTAATGTGGTATATCACTTATGTCATGAAAGCATATAATATATGTAGATACTAGTCTATTTATGGGTTAATCAATTGTTTATGTTATTGGTAAACCTATAGGTCAACAGTAGGCTATTTGTAGTTAAGTTTTAGGAAAGTCAAAAGTGAAACATAAATTTTCAACTATGAGAGGCCTAATCTCCTAATTCCTGTGTCATTTCAAGGTCAATTATTGAATGAAATATTACACAGCCTTTAAAAAAAAGAAATTCTGTCATTTTCCATGGATGAGTCTGAAAAAGGTAATGCTCTTTAAAATAAGCCAGTCACAGAAAGTCAAATACTGAATGATCTAATATATATGTAGGACCTAAAATAATTGCCACATAAATAATATAATTTAAAGATGGCAAGAGGACTTAAATAAACATTTATATAAATAATATAAACAATTGGCCACCAGGAATATGAAAAAATGTTAAACATTGCTAATAATCAGGGAAATGCAATCAAAATCACAATGAGGTAACACCTCAAACTGTTTGGATGGCCACTATCAAAATTCAAAAGATAACATGTGTTGTCAAAGATGGGCAGAAAAGGAGACACTTACACAATGTGAGTGGAAACGTAAATAAGTACAGCTATTATGGAAAAAATATGAAGTTTCCACACATAAAAAAATACATAAAATTATACAATTATGTAATTTTATTTCTGGGTGTAAAATTAAAGTAAATATAATCACTATCTTGAAGAAATATCTGTATTTCCATGTTCCATGTTCATTGCAGCATTAATCACAAAGCAAAGATAGAGAAATAATGTGTTTTCGCTGACTGTTGAATTGGTAAAGGAAGTGTGGTATATATTTACTTATGTATATATATATATATATTTATATATATATATATATACACAGTTGATCTGTAAACAGCACGAATATGAACTGTGAACAGTTATAGGTAGATATTTTTCAATAAATATACTGGAAAATTCTTTGGAGATTTGTAATGATTTGAAAAAATTTACAGATAAACTATATAGCCTAGAAATACTTTTTAAATTGAGAAATAAAAGATGTATAACGAATGCATAGAATATAGGTAGTTAGTAGTCGATTTACGGGTTAATTAAATGTTTATGTTACTGGTAAATCTTACAGTCAACAATAGCTATTAGTAGTTAAGTTTTTGGAAAATTAAAAATTAAATGTAGGTTTTCAACTGTGAGGTGTCAATCTCCCTAACCCCTGTGGTGCTCAAGGGTCAATTGTAGAACAGAATATTACTCAGCCTTTAAAAAAAACAAATTCTGCCATTATGACAACATGGATGAATCTGGAGAATATAGTGCTATTTGAAATATGCCAAATACAGAGAGACAAATGCTGAATGATCTCACTCATATGTGGAGGCAAAAAATTTAAATTTATAAAAACAAAGAGTAGAATAATGGGATCAGAATATGCGGAGAAATGGCAAGATATTGGTTAAAAAGTACAAACTTGCTGTTCTAAGATGAGTGAGTTCTGTAGATTTAATGCACAGCATGGTGACTATGGTGAATAAAAATGTGTTGCATACTTAAAACTTGCTAAGACACTAGATCTTAAGTATTCTTAACATACACACACAAAGGTAAGTGTGAGATAATGGCTACATTAATTAACTTGATTGTAGTAATCATTTGACAACTGATAGAGTTTGGAGATTTGTTCCCTCCAAATTTCATGTTGAAATTTGATCCCCAGTGTTGGAGATGGGACGTGGTGGGATGTTTTGGTGTCAATGGGAGGATTCATCATGAATGTCTTGGCGCTGCCCTCAAGATAATGGGGGAATTCTTGCCTTATTGTTTACCATGAGAATTGATTTTGAAAAAGATCCCAGAACCTCCACTCTTTCTCTCCTTCTTTTCTTTCTCTTGCTTCTCTGTCATCATGTGATTGCCATACATTTGCTCCACTTCACCTTTCTCCATGAGGGGAAGCTGCCTGCAGCCCTCCCATGGCACCAAGATGCTGGGGCTATGCATCTTGTACTGTCTGCAGAACCATGAGCTAAATAAACCTCTTTTTATTATAAATTAATCTCAGGTGGCTCACACCTGTAATCCCAGCACTTTGAGAGGCCGAGGTGAGTAGATCACAAGGTCAAGAGATCGATACCATTCTGGCCAATGTGGTGAAACCCCGTCTCTATTAAAAAATTACAAAAATTTTTAAATTTTTTAATAGAGAAAGCTGGGTGTGGTGGCATGTGCCTGTAGTCCCAGCTACTCGGGAGGCTGAGGCAAGAGAATTGCTTGAACCCGGGAGGCGGAGGTTGCAGTGAACAGAGATTGCTCCACTGCACTCCAGCCTGGCTCCTGGCGACAGAGAGAGATACTGTCTCAATAAATGAATAAATAAATAAACAAATAAATAAATAAATAGAATAATAATAATAAATAAATTAGTCTCAGGTATCTCTTTATAACAAAGCAAAATGGACTAAGACAACAATTTATATGTATATCAAAATATCATGCTGTATACCTTAAATACATACAATTTCTATTTGCCATTTTACCTCAATAAAGCTGAAACAAAATGAATTATACTAAATGTAGAAAGTGAGCATAAGCATTTAGAAACTTTTACAGAAATTGGATATCACTGCATCTTTTTAGCATGTTTTATAAAAATATGAGCCTTCCATGAACTGGAAACTTAAAAAACAAAAGCAAAAATTGGCCCTTCACCACAGGTAATTTAAAAGTCCCTCTGAGATTATAACAACAAAGCATTGTAACTTTACTAAGCATCAGTATGTAAATTTACTAAGAATAGGGATTTTGTATCAGACAGATCTGGGTTCAGTTCTGGGTTGGCCGTGTGCTGGGTGTGTAATCTAAGGATAAGGGTTTAACTGTCTGAAACGAAGTTGATCACGTAACTGAGGATGAAAATAATACAGACTTTAAGTGTGCCTTTTTGGGAATAACAAGACATAATATTTGTAAATAAATCAGCATATTGCCTGGAACATTTTTTTAGAACCTTGTTATGCTAGAGAACAATACAACATTTATGCACTTGCCCTCTGAAAAATGCAAGGGTTAGAGGTACTGACCCTCCTCCCTGCACAGTTAAAAATTGGCATACAACTTTGAGTCACCAAAAATTTAACTAGTAACAGTCTACTGTTGACCAGAAGCCTTAATGATAACATAGTTGACTAACACATATTTGCATGTTATATACTATATACTGTATTCTTACAATAAAATAAGGAAGAGAAAAGAAAATTTGAAATATGACATTTGAAAACTTAATATGATATTAAGAAAATCATAAGGAAGAGAAAACACATTTACTACGTATTAATTGGAAGCGGATCATCATGATGGTCATTCTCGTGGTCTCTACATTGAGTTGGCTGAAGAGGAAGAAAAAGAGGGGTGGGTCTTGCTGACTCAGAGATGGCAACTCATCTGCAAGTTTTCTCAAATTGTCACAAATCTCCAAAAATTTTCTGATGTTTTTATTTTTAAAAATCTGTGTATAAAATCTGTGCCTAAGAGGATGTGCACAGTTCAGACCCATGTTGTTCAAGGGTCAACAGTACCCGAACTGCACCTATCACGTACATAAAAACTTCTGAAAAACAATAGTCAAAGCAAGCCTTGTATATTTTCCTAAGATTGATTATAATAATCAAACAATTTAGTTTTTATATGGATATCAGATCCTCTATCAAATGAATGTTGTATCTTCTATCATTACAGACATAATTAAACCATCCTAATAAAAACACTGTGCTATGGGTAAAATCACATTTGTAATCCAGGGATACTTTGTGTGTCGTATTCTAATTTTTTCTCTTTTTTTCTCTGTCACTAGAAGAAACAGGCACACACACACATATGCTATATATCCATGTTTGTGTGTGTGTGTGTGTATACACATATGCATCTTTCATTTATTTTTCTTTCCATTCTTGGTTCTATCAATATTCTCTGTGCCAATTTTTAAAGCACTATCTCATGCTGCAATAGGTAATTTTCTATGTCCATTTTAAGTTTAATATTTCTCACTAGACCCGTCTGCAAATGTGCTTTATAGTGCCATTATCCAGTTCCCTTAGTGAGATAGATGTCTTTCCTTGGGCAATTGAAGCAAGGTCACCCATTCGTATCATCCAAGAGTCAAACCCAAGTTCTATATGTGCATGGAAAACTATGTCTCATGGAACAGTTTTCTGAATCCTCTTTAGAGCCATAGTAACTAATAGAAAATCTTAGCCTCCTGTGAGAACAATAATAATAATAAACATTTGTACTCTGCTTTAAATATGCAACATGCTTTTTATATAATATATTGTTTTATTAACTCCTCACAAGCCAGTGAAATGAACGGTCTTCTTCTCAGCTTACGAAAGACCTATACAAGCTCAGAGAGAACTGTAGTCTGGCTATTAGAGTGTCCATCTGTTAGATGAGAGCATCCCTGGACCAAAGAGTTATCAAGGTAATAAGTCTGATTATTTCTTTTATAATAGATTGCTTTTTGCTAAAAGACATTATGTCCCTGCAGTTCACTAAGCCATATGTACCTGTCTCAATTCTAGATTATATTTGATTACCGGATTTTCTTTTAATAAAACACTTATAATCACTTCCTTTATTACATCGATGTGCCTGGTTCCAGGAAAAATAAAGATTCATTAAATTATCAGCTGCCAGTAATAGTTTTGTTTAAGGCAGTAGTGTCATATAAATATCCAAAAGTGCATTTTAAATTATCAATGTGACTGTTTTACACAAACTAGAAAGGTAAGCAGACATAAGCACAATGCAGAAATATGCCTTGCCTATGAAAGTTTTCTAGGTATCAAAATTGGAATGATCAGGAAATGAATAGGTGATTATTATAGGAATTTTGTCTAAAATTTAGCTATTTTGTTGTTTATCCAAAAATTTAATTTGACGTATTTTCCCCAAGGGAATAAAACGAGCAAGTGGCAAAGTCAGGCCTGAACCAAGTTTCCAGACTCCAGATGCACTTTTCTTCCTCCCTCCACTCCAGCAAGGCAGCCAGAGAGGCCGTCTCCATTACTTAATGTCCACATCTCGCCAGCACGTCACATGTATAATCCAGGCTGTCTACCTAGGATCACGGGCGTGTTGAACTACAGAATCTGAAAAGCTTGAGATTGTGTTTTCTGGGGTTGGTATTTAAGCTTGTCTGAATATGCCACTTTCTAGCCAAACAAACCAAACCCCAAACGAGGGAAATCTGCCAAGACAAACTTTCAAACCCAAAGTTTAAAAACACTGGAATTACTGTCATGTAGCACTCCAATGTAAATGTTGTCACATCAGGCCAGACTATCAGCTTAGGAGAGGCCAGAATTGTGGGAGCAGTTGATGGAAAATCATTCAGTGTCATTGACTGGTCCTGTTGACAATGGCAGAGAACACCATCTGCCTGCTCCAACATTCCTTCTCCCGTTTCTCCTTTAACAAAACCCTGACTTTTAGGCAGACACATTGTTGTTCTCCGTGCCACAGTCTCTATTTCCTGGAGGTCCTCTTCCACCTTAACTCCCACCGCTTTGATTCAAACCCCATCACTTCCCCAGCAAGTTGATGCAGCAAGCTTCCAACACTTTTTCCTGCCTCCTGTCTTGCCTACATAAGTATCATTTTTCACATTGCTGAAGGTAAGCTTTAATAATAATAATAATAATAATAATAATAATAGAATGAAAAGACAACACATAATTATGTACTTTCTTTTCTTTTCTTTTCTTTTTTTTTTTTTTTTTTTGAGACGGAGTTTCTCTCTTGTTACCCAGGCTGGAGTGCAATGGTGCGATCTCGGCTCACCGCAACCTCTGCCTCCTGGGTTCAGGCAATTCTCCTGCCTCAGTCTCCCGAGTAGCTGGGATTACAGGCACGCGCCACCATGCCCAGCTAATTTTTTGTATTTTTAGTGGAGACGGGGTTTCACCATGGTGACCGGGATGGTCCCCATCTCTTGACCTCGTGATCCACCCGCCTTGGCCTCCCAAAGTGCTGGGATTACAGGCTTGAGCCACCGCTCCCGGCCTGTACTTTCTTTAGGATTTTTAAAATATTTGTTACATTCTTACAATGATGGGATACAACACAATGGCCATCTGGAAAGAAGAAAGGCATAGTTCTTTTTTACTTAAAGTTCCAAAAAAGAGAAGGCAGCCATGCAGGGCCACAGACTAAGTTACACTCAGGGAAAGAGTCACAGAGCTGGAACTATAAAAGACCTAGGTCTGGCAAGCAAGTGAAAGTTAACTAGGATTTGGGAGGTTTTTGTGGTTAGGTTTTTTTCTTTTTCTTTTTAATAATTCTGTGAGCCTAATGAAAAAAGACAGCATTTGTCCATTCACACATTGCCATTTAAAAAAAAAAAAAGAAAAATAAATTCAAAGCCAATCATATTTCTTTCTCTGCTGAAAATTCTTTAATGCACTCTATGATTTAGACTAGGAAGGCTTAACTCCCTAGCTTGGCACATAGACTCTTCAAATGTCTGAGACCTGGCTCTCTTTCCAACCCCATCCCTTTGCCACTGTCTTCCGGTATATACTATACTACAAAAATATTATATTTTTTCAAACTTAATTTAATTTAATTTTAGGTTCTGGGATACATGTGCAGGACGTGCAGGTTTATTATACAGGGAAATGTGTGCCATGGTGGTTTGCTGCACCTGTCAACCCATCAGCGAGTTATTAAGCCTCATATGTATTAGCTATTTATCCCGATGTTTTCCCTTTCCCCGCCCCTGACAAACCCCACTGTGTAGGTTGTGCCTTCCCTGTGTCCATGAGTCTGCATTGTATTTTATGAATCTTCCTGAACGGGCCAAACCCCTATTCAGTTGTTATTTCTTCGTCTCTGTAAAAACACTTACTCATCCTTTATGAAACTCTGAAACCTCTCTTGACCCTACCTTTCTTTTCTGGGCAGAAGCCAATATTTTCTGCTATGTTCTCAAAGAGCATTATATACATTCCCATTTTATAGTTCGTAGAAGATATTTATGGCTGATTATTTCCAAAAGCTATCCTTCTTGAGGAAAGTGCTGTTTTTCTTGTTCATCTTTCTATACTCAGGGCTTTCTGGAGCATCTCAATCAAATATACATTGGATCACTCAGTCAATATACATTTGATCACTTCCTGGCAACAGACAGTTGGCGATTTTGGTGAGTCGTTGATCATTTTCCCAATGCAGACATAACTTCTTTTTATCTTTCCTCTAGAGATCTCACATTCTCCGGGAATAGGAGATTCCCTGAGCTATCAAAATACCAGCAAAGGCCTCCTCTAACGGCATGCAGCAGGTTCAGATCCTTGACAAAAATCCTCTCTTACAGTGTTAACTTGGAAGTGAGTCATATGCTTTTAAGATTGAGACAGACTGGGATAAATACGCTGTGGTCAGTACAATTTAATTTCATTAGCTTAATTGATATTCAGAATCACTCTGTGAATTAGATGATCTTAGGAATCTAATTGTATTATTATTATTAAAGTATATTTATGTAGCCATGGTCATCATTAGCAAAGATCTACAGTGCGCAGGTTCCAAAATTCTCTGCATGGGAACAATTCATTAATTCATGTAGTTTTTCTATGCAAAAGGCAAATTTTCCTCTCTTCAGGGGTATTCTCACATATGTTTCCTAGAGAATCTTAAAAATCCTTGACCTACTTCACAGAAACATTTGCTATTACTATAATAAACAGCAGACAACGCAAGAGAGTGAATCCAGTAAAAAGCCATCTCCTGATATGACCAGGTTTTCCTAAACAGCGGTCATAACATACCAGAAACACTCAAAGCCTTAAGTAAAACACTCAAAAACTTGGATCATAGCCACATAATTGTTGGTTGCTTTTATTTTTTTCTTCAGGATGTACTGAGATTCCAGAGAAAGAGAAGTCTGCCAATACTCATCCATGAATTCATTTTCTGATCCACTCAGATACCTAAGTGCCTCAAGTGAGACATTAAGGCTTAAGTGAGAAAAAAAAACTCACAGAAACTTTGGGAACATTTACTCTAATTACCAGGTTAATACTGAGTACTGGTAGCCATATTAAATGCTATTGTTCTTTAGAATATTGTGCTGTGCTGCTAGTCAAAATTTTCTTGCTCATTTTCTTGATCCTATATCTAAAAGTGTATCATGGCATCTTCGTTCAGTTGTAGTGAGACAAAAACCTAATTGCCCTGAAAACCTTAATCCATTGTCTGTTATTAGTATTTTAATTGGATGTCAGTTCATCAGACCATTTTTCCAGAGTTGTCACCGATCAAAGCAGAGATGTCCAGATAGTGGTGGTTTGAAGATGTTCAGGTAGGACCAAAGGTAACAGACCTGGGCATGATGTCATAATGGCTTCCATGGTACTTCTGCAATTGAAGAAATGATAACAAGATTTATTGAGTGTCTATTTCATGCCAGGTTCTATTTTAGGCAATTCATATATGGTACTCATTCAATAATATTCCAGTATTCTCAGAGCTTAGTGCATTATCCCAATTTCATAAGCAAACACATTGGAGCTTAAAGAGCTTAAATATCATGCCCACAGTCATAGAGTTAGTATAAGCATTATCACTGGAATTCAAATTGGATTTATATGGTCTGAAATATACTCTTTTGCTAAGTTTCATAAGGGATAATCAGTTGATCATTATCAATCATGACCATTGGTTTGTTTGAACAAGTGTATCAGGTCCTTCTTGTTTTATAAAGAGTAGAATGTTTTATCTGTTTTTTTATTTAACAAATATCTATGAAGCACCTATGACGCTGTATATAAGGCCCTTTTCTACTTGCTAGGATTTAGTTGCAAAGAAATTGAAAAGTCTTTGCTCTTATAAGGTTTCTATAATAGTGGGAGTGGAGGCAGTTTTATCACCTGTGATTTCTGCTCTGCCGGCAGATATTTTCAATATTGACAGAAATATACCATATTGTATACTCTCTAGGGCATATATTGGAAAAACTATATAATCCACAAATAGTAAGCAACTGAAATATGGTTGTGTTTAAAATATTTTCCCCCTTGTTTCCACATCCATGATGAGGTTATGTATTGGCCGAATGAACTAAAAATGTCAACTCAACTATTAATCCTTACAGCACTTAGCATGAACTGTCAATTTTCAAACATGTCAATAATGCAATGCCCAACTACATACCTTGGCCTTCTACACACTGAAAAATGATTTAATCATGTGCATTTGTAAATATCTTAGCTAAGTCACCAATGGACTTCTAAGGTCTTAAGTTATTGAATAAACATTTCATCTCATAGTTGCATATGAATGAATAAATGTCTACCTCTGAGATGATCATGATAATTTTATACATCAAAATATTATTATTTTCCAACTTAGATGTCATTGTTCTTGCATAACAGAAGCTACAAAGACGAAAGTTGCATCTCTAATTTGCTTCCTAATTTTTAGTGTATTTAGGTTTTTTTGAAAGAATATAATATATAAAATCTATGGTAGTCTACTATACAATATGAACAAAAAATAAATGGGTTTAAATTAACATTTTTACTTATCTGAATAACTCTCATGTTTGTTTCACTAACGCTTTGCTGGAATAAAGGATTAGAACACAGTATAAGTTCTAGGAGACCAATATCCAATATTTTTAAAGTTTTTCTTTTAAAAAACCAAGAGCATTTTCATGATTTGATTTTATGCTTCTTTACTTTATATTGCAAATACTATCTTGACAACTTGAAAAACATCATACACTCAGAGGTCAAATACTTTAACAATGTTTGCCAGTAATGCATTGAACATACGTATTAATAAATGGGGCATTACAATGCATGCATGGAAAGCAAAGGACCACACCTGTTCCTGGTAATTTTTACCAAATCCACTTGTTAGCATTAGCATTATGCTTTTATTAGCAGTCATGATCATTGGCTTTTCTGAAGTCATATTCAGGTCATCACAGTTTTTCTGATACAAGAAATCCATGATTGTAATGTATAATTCTATGTAAATTCACAGATCTGGCTGGCACGGTGGCTTATGCCTATAATCCCAGAACTTTGGGAGGCTGAAGTAGGTGGATCACTTGAGGTCAAGACCTCAACATCATCATGGCCAAAATGGTGAAACCCTGCCTCTGCTTAAAATGCAAAAACTTAGCCAGGCTTGGTGGTGGTGGGTGCCTGTAATCCCAGCTACTTCAGAGTCTGAGGCAGGAGAATTGTTTGATCCCGGTAGGGAGAGGTTGTAATGAGCCAGGGTTGCCACTGCACTCCGGCCTGGGAGAGAGTGCGAGACTCTGACTCAGACAAGAAAAAAACCAAAGCTAAATCAGCACTTTGGGAGCCCGAGGCAGGTGGATCACCCAAGGTCAGGAGTTCAAGACTAATCTGACCAGTGTGGAAAAACCCCTTCTCTACTAAAAATACAAAATTAACCAGGCATGGTGGCCTATGCCTGTAATCCCAACTACTATGGAGGCTGAGGAAGGAGAATCACTTGAAGTCGGGAAGCCGAGGTTGTGGTGAGCCAAGATTGCACCCTTGCACTTCAGGCTGGGCAATAAGAGTGAAACTTTGTCTCAAAAAAAAAAAAAAATCACAGATCTTGCATGTAAAGGCCCCAAATCTGTCATTTTTACATGCATTAGTAAGAATTTTAAGCGAGATTTAGAGTCTCAGAGAAAATTAAAACACTGTCTTTAATAAGACAAGTACAAATATGAACATAATTAAGAAATACATATAGACAAGAAACACTTTATAAGTTGAAAATATAAG
Organism: Leontopithecus rosalia; assembly: GCA_028533165.1. Taxonomy (NCBI): domain Eukaryota; kingdom Metazoa; phylum Chordata; class Mammalia; order Primates; family Cebidae; genus Leontopithecus; species Leontopithecus rosalia. The sequence continues at coordinate 186,503,886 of CM052648.1, forward strand.
CAGAGTTGTTTGGTCTTGAAATGGTAGGGATGGAGGTTCACCTAGGCTCTAAGGCTAAGGCATGCCATGATCAAAAGGTTTCAGAAAATATTTGTCTGGCTGATTAGGAAAGGTAAAATAGAAAAACAGCTGGAGGAGAAAGGAATTGGATTAGGCCGTTCTCACATTGCTGTAGAGAAATGCCTGAGACTGGGTAATTTATAAGCAAAAGGGGTTTAATCGGCCCATGATTCCTCAGGCTGTACAGGAAGCATGGCAGCATCAGCTTCTGGGGAGACCCCGGGAAACTTAAAGTCACGGCCGAAGGCAAAGGGGAGTGAGGCACTTCATGTGGCTGGAGGAGGAAGGGCGGGGAGGTGCCACACAGTTTTAAACAACCAGGCCTCCTAAGAACTCACTGTCACAAAAACAGCACCGAGTGGACGATGCCAAACCGCTCACGACATATCCACCCTCATGATGCAATCACCTTCCAGCAGGCTCCCTCTCCAACCTGGGGGTTATGATTGGACATGAGATCTGCGTGGGGACAAACCGGATCAGGTGGCACTTAATGTAATAAAAGAGGTGAGAAGAGCCCATAGGAAGGCGTTCAGTCCGAAAAGATGCGTATCAATTCTTTACATGCACAATGTTCTTAAACGATGATGTTTGTACACTTGTGGATTTGGTAAAAATGCTGACCTGATAACAGGAGTGGTCTTTGACATTTTCTTTTTTTCTGAGATGGAGTTTCGCTATGCCGCCCTGGCTGAAATGCAGTGTCGTGATCTCGGCTCATTGCAACCTACACCTCCCAGGTTTAAGTTATTCTGCCCCAGGCTCCCGAGTAGCTGGGACTACAGGCGCACACCACCAGGCACATCTAATTTTTGAATTTTTAGTAGAGACGGGGTTTCACCATGTTGGCCAGGATGGTCTCGATTTCTTGACCTCGTGATTTGCCCTCCTTGGCGTCCTAAAGTGCTGGGATTACAGGTGCAAGCCACCATGCCCGGTCTGGTCTTCGGCTTCCTATGCATTCCCTGTAGTGCTCCATTTCACTGATATATATGTAGAATGCCTTACTGGAAACACTTGAGAAAATATTCGAACTCTGAGAGAATCTATGATGTTTTCAAGCTCTCAATACAGTATTTTCCATATAAAATAAACATAAGATTAAAACATGGAAATGTCCTTAGTTATTTTTTAAAGAAAATTTTAAAAAACTTAAAATTGACTTACTACTGCCTGTATTTTAGTTTAGACATTTAAAACAAATAGTTACCACTAAGATGCTCCACATGTGTTTTTTCAGAAGCTCCTGTAGCTAAGCCAATAAACCAGTTAGATAGACCTAAACAAATTCGTAACCTGAGAATTGCCTGTATCTTGTGCATGTTTAAACTAATGGCATTATAAAAGTGTAAGAGTGGAGAAATGCAATTGGGCAGCTGTTTGTCAAATCAAGTTTTCCTAATTTTCCATTTCCACAAGTTTCAGACATTTTTTCATGGGGAAGTGTCAGTCAATTAAAAGAAAATAGTGGTGTATCATCTATCATGTGAACTATAAATTGTTATAGAAACTAAAATTCTATATTTATAGTAGGGTCAATTAATGTGTCACAACTCAATTAGAGAATGTACCATAAAGAAAAAAAGAACTAATTTCTGTAGAAAGAAAATTTAGTTCACCAAAACTCATATACAAACACATATACTTGCCTATACACCTTTATAACTTTTATAAAGATATACTTGATTAAACAGTATTCTCTTTAATTGTGAAAAATTAACAAATTCAGAATGAAAAAAAGATCTTTAAATTCAAATTCATATGATTTTACAAAAAGTCATCTTTGTGTTCTGTGCTTTACATTTTACCAAATACAACATACATAATTTTTGGTCATAATGATGAGGACCAAGATGGATGTCTCCATGTTACCAATGAAAATGACTCCAGTTCCTAAGAGAGAGAATTTCAAGGCAACTCTAGAAAATGTGCAGTATTTATTAATATAGAGCAATGGCCTCTAAGAGTTTCTCATCTCTCCTCCATGCCAAGCCCACAGCACCAACATGCAGTCAGGGCCTCATGCAGCACACCAAAGACGTACAGTTTTTTCAAAGCTTTGCTTTTACCACATTTACATCAACTTCAAATTTTCTGCCATATCTGACCATATTTTTTTTTAGTATAAATTTTCTCCACCTCTGAATCTTCCAGGAAGATGCAGTGTGCTGATCATTTGCCTTTGAGGAAACCTAGCATGCTGTGTCACATATGGCCAGCCATGCTACAGAACTGCTTCTAGACCAAACCGCAAAAGCTAAAATGAACTAGGTGCAAAAAGAGTAGCCAGTCCTAAACCTCCACTTCTCCGTCTGTTACACCAGCTTCCATGTGTCCTTCTGGTAGTGAATGGGAAAAATATTGGAAGCAACTATCAATGGGGACAGACCCTCAACCTCTCACCTTACCATACATAAGGACTTTCAAGGGAGAAAAGAGCAGAATGATGCAATCCAAAGGAAGGACCAAGGGGATAAGAAAAGACCCACCAAGGAGACCAAAGCGTCGGCCTAGTATGCAAACGCAAGAGTTTTTATTTCTCTCCATCCCTAGTTTTCAATTCTCATTTCTAAAATTTAAAGACCCTCGAGTTTTGAGTCTTGACTCATTAAAACGTTTCTCGTGGAAGATTGGGTTGAGCCCTTGTTTTTCCTAGAGGTTAGATTATGACCACTGTCGTTCCTTACATTTTGACGGTTTTTCTGTTAACATGGGGAGCGTCACAATTATGAAATATATTGTTTTCTTCCACGGAGAAATCAACACAATTTGGAAGCAGTTTTGCCTGGAATTTGGGGAAATTGATTCTTCCTCCTTGCCACTTTTTCCATGAATCAACCTGGGGTCAATGGATAACTCCACTCTATTATGTCATCTGCCTCCTTTGAGGAACATCCAGAAGTTACTGAATTGGATCAGGTCATTGCTTTGATAATGTTTGTCACAAGGTCCTGTGGTAAACTCTCCTAAGAAGTCTCCTCTGTGTATTTGTCTACTCAAGTCATTAAGTTGTACCACCACGTAAATGAGATGTTATGCAACAGTGTGTCAGTTTATGAAATATATAGCAGATATTCATAGATATCCCATCCCAGTAAAAGAGAATGGCATAGAGTATTTGCACACAGAGTAACTATGTTTACTATCATTTAGAGAGCAACAAATTCAAAAGTTCATTAAATTACCGAGGGGCATCCAACTAAGAAGTGGAAGAGCGGATCCAAGCCCAGGTCTAACTGAGGGAGAAAGGGATGTTTCCAATTATGTTTACTGTCCTGTGTCCTTCCTTCCCCTTGCTGCCCAGCTTAGAGAGTTTCAGTCTTGGAATTCCCTCTCCGATGTATCCAACCTTCTCTTAATCACTCTTTCCCAGACAATGTGTCTAAGTAACAAACAAACCAAAAATGAGAAAGAAAAGGTCTGTTAAGTAAGAAGCAAATCAAGCAAAGTAAACCTCCATACTATTTGAATATTTCCCATTCTAAATGTATTTTCTAGAAGATCTTTGGTAAGAAAAAAGGCATTAAAATTTTCAAGCTTTGGTCAATAATGCTTGAATAAATTTCTTTTCATGTTCACTGTAAAAAAATACTGTACCTCTGCTTAAGCCTACTCCCATCTTAGTATTAAAGTATTAGTGTTTCCTGAAACATAACATTCAGATCTTCAAGATTATTTTTAATTTTACTTTTAAAGTTGTAAAAATTTTAGAGACAGTTTTGGGAAGATTAATGAATATTGTTTGTCAAAACTTAAAGCAATGATAAATAAAAGGACCGACCAGGATGCAGGCAGGTGTATATGGTTAGAAAGAGTTTCACTGAACCAAAAAGTTCTGGAAAGGAGTAAGGGAACCAACTTGCCTTTAATAATACTGATCAAAAATGTCTGCTCTAATTAGACTTGTGGATAAGAGGCTAATACTTTGAAAACCTTAGAATTTCTGTCAGGTCAAAGTAGAAACATGATACACAAATTTAGAAAAAAAAATGCTGTTTTTAATTTTTAAACATTTTGGATAATAGCTTTCTTTGGAGTAACATAGCAATTTCTTAAGTACCAAGTTGTTTTATGACAATATCTTGTTACTGATGATGTTGGCTTTCTTAGTACCGCTGCTTCCATTGTTGTCATTATATCTGTCATCCTGTAAGATTTCTTTCAATTGGCCTTTTATTGACTTGACACAGAGCTTGTTCAGAGTAACGCATTATGGTTAAGTACCTCTATGTATGTTACCATTTGGGTTGCTGCAATAATAGTATTTATATTCTCAATGATTATCAGATTTATATAGTATAATGCCAGAGAAAATAAGAAAAAACAATAAAAGGCTATTGTTTTTTGAAAGAAAGTGATGAAAGTAACACAACTTTGAATATTAATTTATAAATATTTATGATCATTTTCTTACGTCATTGCTTGTCTTCAAAATCTTGTTTTCAAAAAGTCTTTAAATGTGTTAATTTTAAATTAAACTATTTACATTTTACGTTTATAAATTTATAGTTTCATTCTACAAAAAGGCGAAAGCAAAGGGCATGGTCTGTTTTTATTGTAAAGAATTTCCAAAGCTTATTAGCTCAAAACAATTATGAAACAAATCACTTACATAGTAGTACATCTAAGATCCTTTGCATAAATAAATAAAGATAATATCTTAGTTTGTTCTATGTGTGCCTGTTTGAGACAGTTCATTCTCCATAACTGGCTTACTGCATTAGTAGACTGAAGACCTATTCATAAGAAAATGCATTGCGTATATTCTCTACACAGTGATGGCAACAGCAGGCAGTCTTTGGATATGAACTTACATTACAAAGAACCTTTGGTGTGTAAACAGAATACATCGTTCAACCAATTTTAATGAAGTATATATGAAATAATATGTTTTTCATAAACATTTTTTGTAATATTGGAAATGGAGTTAACATATTTACATGTCCCCATACCTTATTTTATTTGATTGCCAGAAGTTGAAATTGAACAAAATTAAAGAAAGAAGGGTGAATCACAAAACAATATGAGATGGGGGATACTGAATGCTGCATTGTGTTCCAAAATTTGTGTAGAAAGATTAAATGACAAACAGAATAATTCCAAGTTATGCTAACCTATACATTTTTTGCTTTCCCAATTCTAAGCAATTAAAAAAAGTCAAATGTCTCCATACACTTCTAAAAAGAATGGCTCATGAACAGACTCTTGTTGTTTACCCAAGAAGCTTGTTCATAAGTTGACAAATATGTCTAAATATAAAATTCCAAGGTGAGTTGGAGAAAATGCCATGCAATACTCTGAAAAGCCCAGATGGTCCATCAACAATTAATTAAGCAGAAGAATCTAAAATAGCTATGAAGCTGTGAACCCAAAGGCTGCAGTCGTTTCTAGCTTCCCATAAAGAGGAAACCAAAATGTTCTGAAGCCGGTAGTAGGGATCTGCAATGTCATAGAAAAAAATCAGATAGCAGTGCATCCATCTACACACCCAGTACGCACAATCCTCAGTACGAGCTAAAAGAATGATGGCAACACTCAGAGACAAAATGAGTTGGGATATGCGTAATGCAATAGGAAGTCTTCAGCACAGACCTTTAGTCTTTGTCAGCATCTTTAATATTGTTAAATGCAACTGGGATTAGGTCATTAGCCTCTCCCATCTGTTCACATAATTATATAAAACAGAATTGAGTGTATGTCCCATGCCTGGATATTACTGTCTGCAGTCACTGCTCTAGCAGCCTCCAAGAACTTCATAGTAGACTGTAGACATGGGGGACAATATTCAGTAATTTTCAAGGCAATATTTCATGATAACCAAGGCATACAGGTTCTGCATACAAATTGCATATGCAAGTTGCACAAGCTCTCTGAGCTTGGAGTTCTCTATCTGTAAAATAGTTTTACTAGTACTATAAAATAGCAATGTTGTGAGGACAAAATTAAACAATTCATGTGAGAATAGTGGCACAGTGAAAAGAACGTTATATTATAACAAAAAATATGAGCTGCTTAGATGATGATGTTCATCATGGTGGTGGTGGTGGTGATAATGATGTCATAGGCACTCAACGGTTTCAGTTCATGGCACATAATAGCCACTCAATAAATACGTGTTGAACAAATGAGGGAATATAACAACATAACTCTGTGGGATGGACACTGATACCATCATATCACAAAGAATAAAGATCATTTCCAGATGAATTAAGTGAACAATCTCAACCAGCTAGTAACACTCAACTGGGCAAGTGGAGATCTTCTCACTGTAACCTGTTGTTCCATCACAATGGGCAATCTACTTTCATGGATCTGGTTTTCATTTGATAAACACAACCCATCTATTAGAAATAACAGGTATTTAAATCTAAATGCAGATGAGTTAGGTAATAATCCAAAGAGGTTGAGTATTTTGCTCGAGATCATTATATATGTCTTAGGAAAAAATGGTCTGTAAGTTGATTTTAGTGATGAGAGTGAGCAAGAACAGAAGAAATAGGTTCTGGCCCCATAATTTCTGCAGCCTAGGTGACCCAGTGGACACCTCTGGGCAAGCAGAGTTTAAAGAAGTGACACATTGTATTCCACGACCTCATTATAGCTGCCATTTGGCCCCTCGGCTTGTCACATAATGATTCATATTATAAAGAGGTCTTTATTCCTCATTACTGCCCACCACTATAAATATTCTATTTTTGCACATAAAAAGTATACTATTGTATACTTGAATGCAGCATCTTTCTCTTTTATTTGTTTTTACATTCCATTGGAAAAGTACCATAGATGTGAGAAACCGAGTGTCTCATTTGGAATGTGGCTTTCCTCATGAAACCCTTTTGCACAATGCCTTTGAAGCAATGGAACATAACTCTTCAACACCTCTGATGATTGCCAAATGTGGACAGGAAACAAGAGAAACGGCTGTTTAATTTGCCACAAATTCATCTTTATTACAATATATGTCAACAAATAGAATATTTTTATAGCTTTCAAAAGTAGATATTAATAATACTAATAAAAATAATGGCTAACTTGAGTAATTCACATGTATCAGACATTTTCATATTTATTTTTTTTTTTAAAAAAAGAGAAGGAGAGGAAGAAAGATGAAGAAAAAGAGGGAGAGAGAACAGGAATATTGTTTAATTCTAAGAACGGTTATTAATAATGGCTGATCAATATTTTGTGTATTGAAAGTGGAGAGCACTATACATATTTATTAAGTTTACTTGTTCTGGATCTGAATTCAAGTCCTGGATCTCCTTATTAATTTTCTGTCTCGTTGAGTCTAAATCTCTTTATGGGTCTTATGTATCTGGGTGTTAGGATCGTTGGCTCTTATTATTGCATTGATCCTTTTACTATCGTATCTTTGTTGCTTTGAAATCTATTTTATAAAATGCGAGAATTGCAACTCCTGCTTTTTGTTTATTTCTTTATTTTTGCTCTCCATTTGGTTGGTAAATCTTTCTCCAACCCTTTGTTTTGAGTCTTTGTGTATCTTTGGATATAAAATGGGTCTGGATGTATTATACCATTAGGTTTTGGCTATATCTCTTAATTGGGGGATTTAGTCGATTTAAATTTAGTGTTACTGCCATTTGATGTTAACTGGCTATTTTATCCATTCGTTGATGTAAATTCTTTTT
>CM052648.1:186512094-186543579 GCA_028533165.1 Leontopithecus rosalia
CTGCGCCGAGACGCTGGCAAAACCGCTGCGCCGGCCACAAGAGTCGCGCTGGCGACCCGTGGGGCTCCTCCACTGGGAATCTTCTGGTCCATGAGTGACAAAAATTTGTCTGAAAGTGTGGCGTCCTCTCGTTCTCTGGGCTATCACTGGGAGCTACAATCCCGAGCTGTCAGCGATCAGCCATCTTGGATCGGGCTCAGACATTTTCTAAGTAATGTACTCCCATATAAAAATGTTAGCACCATGCCTTAGGTCACACAGCTACCTAAGAGTAGAACTGGAGTTTAAGGGCAGGTGCTCTGGCCTCAGCACCTGTGTCCTTACTCACCCCAGCACACTGAATCTGCTCTTCACATGTACTTAAGGATGCTAATTGTTCTTGTAGCTGACCACAGTTTGGCAAAATAAAGTACCTTCAGGTCTTCGCAAAGCCAATGTCTGGTAACAGATTTTATGAAGGATGGCTGTAAAATATAGCCATAGATAAAACACCAATGCATTTTCTGGGGGGCCATGGTATTCAATATTCCTCATAAAAGACATGTGTAAAACATTCTTTCAGATTAGGCACGAATGGTCTCTTCTGATTAATTTACTTCTTTTTATTAGAAAAGGGAAGCCATAAAACTGGTTTTCTGCATTTACTTTGGCTACTAGAAAGCTCAAAAAAAAGTTCTGAGTTAATTGTGGTAGGTTGACAGTGTTAAAGTTTTGTTGTGATTATTTCCCTCTCCTATTCTTCATTTCTGAACTCTTGTTATTTTCTTTTTAATATAATAGAAGCTAAAGAAATGCAATTGCTTTAATGCAAACATTTCAATCTTATTATTTACATATTTTAATTTGAACCTATTTGAAAAAGACCTGATCTTTTACACGAGCAACCAAACTGGACTTTAGTGGATAATTGTATCCACTCCTTTGGTTGAAGGAATGCTTTCATTTATGGTTTACATTATTCACTGTACAGCACAGACTTACTGTTTTCTAGAATTCTAATGGGTACAGATTTGGTTGAGAAACAAATACAATTTGCTGTATGATTTTTCAGAAACTTCTCTTATATTTCAAACTTATACGGATTATATTACACACAATCCAAGGAGATGTCTACTACACATTAATAAAAATATTTTTAAAAGCCCATGTGTACATCAATCACATTGGACTATAATTATAATCCTTATTCACATCATACGAGTAGAAGAGTTGATCTTTGACATGCAGCTCTGGGTAAAATTGACCCAAAGTCCTTACTACCATATAAAGCCTTTTTGAATAAAAACCCAGCATGTAAGTTGGTCTTTTAAGAAGTACAGAGAATCATTTGACAGACTACATCAAGATAAAAAGATTCTGTTAATTTGCAAAAAAAACCCAGAACCTCCTGACTCATTTTGCTAATAATATTACAACCAGAGGATTTGAAATATACATCTAAATACTCATATAAAGAGCTCCACACAAATGACTAGCAAGTGTTTTAGGTTCTCAAAGATTCTACAGACAGTTCTCCCAGTTTTGTTGGGCCTTTAGTTATTAAAAATATGAGAAAGAAAAATTACTTGCGATACAATTAATCCTATTGTGTAATCCGAGAGAAATCAGTTTTTTAAAAGGAAGATATCTCACTAGGCATCTATTATTTTTGTTTACTTATTTATGCTATGGATAAAATTAAGGTATGTAATCCATTTAATAAAAGAAGACAGCTTTATTTTTTCTTCATAAATACTAATAATTCCGTTGGAAATATAGAAATTATACAATCTTAATATATAAGCCTTTGTATTATGATAAAGCAGAAAGATGTAGAATCCCCAGATGCAAAACATATCATATGAGTTGGAAGATACCTCTTAAAGCATTCTATTGCTACTCTCAACATATTTTAACACTTAATATGAGCAATGATAATTGTAAAAAATAAACTTTTTCCCATTACTCTGTAATTTAATTTTTTAAAATTAAAGTAACTAGACAATATAGGGAGAATAAGATATTCTCCCATAGAAAATATTCTATTTTCTAAAGATTCTATGACCGCGTATCTAGAGGACAAGTGGAATGGTTGTAACGTGAGTGGGAGGAGAGTAAGGAAGCAGAAGAAAGAGCTGCATTAAACACTGTCATGGCACATCATCTTCAATTTAAGAATGGCGATTTTAAAAAGAAGCTGAATACAGTTGCTGTTTCCTTTGAGAGGAAGATCTTTGCACTCTGAGAAAACTGTGCATGAATTCTACTACTGAATCAGTGTGAGGCCCTTTTGTCATACCACTGGTGCAGAAAGTGTTTGTATCAATTATATGGAAAACAGTCCAATAGTGGTTTCATGATCCCAATCCTTAAAATTCAGCCGATGAAACCCTTAGAAGTCAAAATAAAAGTTAGTATCACTATCAATACTACTGATGAGAATGTATATAGGTGCAACCCTTCTGAAGTCACAGGAAACAATATACACACACACACACACACACACACACACACACACACACATACATGTGTATATATATATATATATATATATATGTATGTATATATATATATATATATATACATATACATATATATATATATATATATATATGCCCTACAAAACAGCTCAGCCGTTTGGTGCCATAATTATAAATGTAAGTATGTTTTCTGCAGAAACAGAGATATGTAAAAATATGTTGCAACGGCTGGGTGCAGTGGTTCACACCTGTAATCCCATAACTTTGGGAGGCCGAGGCAGGAGGATCACAAGATCAGGAGTTTGACACCAGCCTGACCAACATGGTGAAAGCCTTCCTCTACTAAAAATACAAAAGTTAGCCAGGCATGGTGGTGTGCACCTGTAATCCCAGCTACTCATGAGGGTGAGGCAGGAGAATCGCTTGAACCCAGGGAGTGGAAGCTGCAGTGAGATAAGATTGCACTCACCACACTGCAACCTGGGCCACAGAGCAAGACTCCGTCCCCCCACCACAAAAAAAGAAGAAAAAATAATTATATATATATATATATAATTATATATATATTAATTATACATATATATACACACTATATATATATACACACACATATATGTATATATATAATTTTGGTTAGAAAATTATATATATGTATAAATATATATGTATATATGTACATATGTATATATGTATGTATATATGTACAAATATGTATATATACAATTATATATATACATATGTGTGTATATATATGTTGCAAGAAACAGATACAATAGTGAGAAGCTGACACAACATGAATGACCAATAGCAGGAGTATAATTTAATGCTCTGCATACATATAGTGGAATATAATGCAAATATTGAATACTTTTAACAAAGAAGTAAAAATGGTGACATGGAAAAATACTCATGTTTTAGGGAAAATAAATCTAGAAAAAAATTATTAAGTGTGGCCTATATCAGTTAAAGTAGCTGCTGTAATAAATAAATATTATAGAAGCCTTCATCAAGTAGAAATTTATTTCTTAACATATAAAATTTCATTGTTGGGAGGCTGTCCTTCAGGCAGTCTTTTAGGGACTCATCCTGATAGAAATGCTGCTATTTCTAACAGGGAAATTTTCAATTTAATCTGAGCAACAATTTTCAGCCATCAAAAAGTGGGAGAAAGAGAGTAGAGAATAGACCATCAGTCAGTACTGATTTTCCACATATGTAACTGTATGTGCACACATATAGCAATGTATTTGCTTTCTTATTTATACTTTTCTATATTTTAAAACATGTATAATTTTTACATTGCTTTTATAATTGGAAAATATTAAAATCTACGAAAGTAATCCTGAGATTGCATTGTGTACTTGGTCTATGTCTTTCTCTTTTCTAACCAAAATTTACTTAACTTGAAAGCAAACTTTTAAAGTTAGAATTACCTAACTATGGACAAAATGTATTTTCTATAATTAACTTCTGTCTGAATTGAGGTCCAGTTTAAAAAGAAGAATCAGCCAATTCATGATATAGAAAAGTCTGGTAATATGCATGATTTATCTCTAAATTTTATACACACACACACATATGTATAAATTTTATGTACCACATCTACACATTTATGTACATACATTATATGTACATATATCATATATGTACACATATATATGTATACATATTTCAGTCACAGCTCTTTGAACCACCAATGGAACATTCCATGAAAGATATTTACCAACAAGTTGCAACTATACGTCTCTACATCTCTATTAAAGTTTTCTTCACAATATAGTGGTTAAAATACAGAAAGGGGCAGAAAGAAAGGATTATAAATGTGAGAAAAGGTACAATTTAAGGGATCAATAGGCTTCCTTTCCTTTACCTGATCAAAAGTGCTGAGGCTCCATGCATGAGTTCCATAAATGAGCAAGAGAGCACAACTTGGAAATGTAACAGATATTCAGCAGAATCAGCCACATGCTAGTGGTCCTCTGAGAGCCTAGAAGGACACATTCAATCTCCATAGTCAGAAAAAATAACACAAAAGCCTCCAACAACTTTGTTCCTGTGACCTTTAAGTTCCAAGTACACCCATGTCTTTTATCTCATTTGCTTTCCTATGCAGTCCTAAAGAAAAGCAATGCAATTTTTAATTAGACATGAAAAGCCTCATGAGGAAGACCCAGATGGCTTGTGCTTATGTCACTTACCAGCCCCAACTGGTTTCTCTGTGAATCCAGGGCACAAACTGGTCAGGAGAAGAGTTTCCCTTGCTAAGGCTCCTTTCTCCTGCCCTTGCTGTGAGCAGATGCTACAGGGGCAGCATTTCCTGGCTCCTTCCAGACGTAGCAGGCTTCAGGTTGCCCGATGGCTTTGCCTTTCCAATTGTCCCTCTAAATGGGGGAAGGATGGAGCACTGGGCTAGAATCGAATCTAACAGGCTCCATTAAGGGGTGAAAAATGAAGGGAACCTGGCCTGCATGGATAATTGAGGTCATGTCCGTAGCAAGGGTCTCCATTACCTGTTGTCACTGAGGATTTTAGAGCCACGTTTTCCTCATGGTGTTTTTTGCTGTCACTATCTGCTCTATCCAGATTCCCTCTGCGTCTCCATGTATCTTCCAAACATTCCTTCATATTTCGGAAAAAATCATTTGTTTTACTTTCTTGATATTAAACATTTCATACATTTATCACCAAGTGTTAGAAAAGCCAATAAATGCAGAGAAAAAATCCTGTAACATTTGGGAAAGGAGTTTTTTGCACTGTTTTATTTTTCTCCTTTTAATCAACACTCACAGGTAATGCTTCTTTGAAAGGCTAGACTACTGAATAGTCACTGGTCTAATGTGATTGTGAGTGACCTCAGGAGGCAAAGCCAGAGGACAGCCTGTGAAATAATCCATTTATCCAATATGAGGGATGCTACTGAGAGTTGAGTGAATAGATAGGGTTAAAAACAGTTGAAAAACAAACAGGGTGATCTATTTCCATTGTCTGAGCCAAATTCTTAATAGAAACATGAAAAAAAGACTAGCAAATTAAGCAAATTGTATATTTGCATAGAATAAAATGCCAGAAACTGTTATTTTAAAATTATTGAGAAATAATTACTGGTGGCATTGTGCAATTTATTTCTTGGAGAAGAAAATGAGGGTATATGCATTTTTTAAAAGATTAGAATTTGTGCTCACTTATTGCTGTCCCATATATTTTCCCCACAAGCTCTGGAGTGAGGGAGACTAATTGACTTGGCAAAAGAAACATACAACTAGGAAAACGGAAAACTACATAAAAATATGTGTTTACACACACACACATACACACACACATATATATATAATTTTACTTTAACTTCTGGGGTATATGTGCAGATCTTGCAGGATTGTTATGTAGGTATACACATGTCATGGTGGTTTGCTGCCTCAATCCCCACATCATCTACATTGGGTATTTCTCCCAATGTTATCTGCTCCAATCCTCCATACCCCACTATCCTTCCCCTAGCCCCACACCCCCAAACAGACCCCAGTGTGTGATTTTCCCTTCCCTGTGTCCATGTGTTCTCATTGCTCAACACCGACCATGAGTGACAACATGCGATATTTGGTTTTCTGTTTTTGTGTCAGTTTTCTGAGAATGATGGTTTTTAGCTTCATCCATGTTCCCAAAAAGGACATGAACTCATCCTTTTTTATGACTGCATACTATTCCATGGTGTATATGTTCCATATCTTCTTTATCCAGTCTATCACTGATGGGCATTTGGGTTGGTTCCAGGTCTTTGCTATTATAAACAGTGTTGCAATGAACATATGTGTGCATGTGTCTTTGTTATAGAATGATTTATAATCCTTTGGGTATGTACCCAGTAATGGGATTGCTGGGTCAAATGGTATTTCTATTTCTACATCCTTGAGGAATCTCCACACTGTCTTCCACAATGGTTGAACTAATTTACGCTCTCACCAACAGTGTAAAACTGTTCCTATTTCTCCACATCCTCTCTAGCATCTGTTGTCTCCAGATGTTTTAATGATCGCCATTCTAACTGGTAGGAGATGGTATCTCAATGTGGGTTTGATTTGTATTTCTCTAATGACCAGTGATGATGAGCTTTTTTTCATATGTTTGTTGGCCACATAAATGTCTTCTTTTGAAAAGTGTCTGTTCATATTATTCGCCCACGTTTAAGTCCAGGTCCAGATGGGTTCACAGCTGAATTCTACCAGATGTACAAAGAGGAGCTGGTACCAATTCTTCTGAAACTATTCCAAACCATACAAAAAGAGGAAATCCTCCCTAACTCATTTTGTGAGACCAACATCATCCTGATACCAAAACCTGACAGACACACAACTAAAAAGAAAATTTCAGGCCAATATCCATGATGAACATTGATACAAAAATCTTCAATAAAATACTGGCAAACTGAATGCAACAGCACATCAAAAAGCTAATCCATCACAATCAAGTAGTCTTCATCCTGGGGATGTAAGGCTGGTTCAACATATGTAAATCTATAAACATAATCCAGCACATAAACAGAACCAAAGACAAAAACGACAGGATTATCTCAATAGATGCAGAAAAGGCCTTCAACAATATTCAACAGCACTTTATGCTAAAAACTCTCAATAAACTAGCTATAGATAGAACGTATCTCAAAATAATAAAAGCTATTTATGACAAACCCACAGCCAACATCATACCGAATGGGCAAAAACTGGAAGCATTCCCTTTGAAAACTGGCACTTGACAAGGATACCCTCTCTCACCACTCCTATTCAATATAGTATTGGAAGTTCTAGCCAGAGCAACCAGGCAAGAAAAGGAAATAAAGGGTATTCAAATAGGAAAGGAGGAAGTCAAATTGTCTCTGCAGATGACACGATTGTATATTTAGAAGACCCATTATCTCAGCCCAAAATCTCCTTAAGCTGATAAGCAATTTCAGCAAAGTCTCAGGATACAAAAGCAATGTGCAAAAATCACAAGCATTCCTATACACCAATAACAGACTAACAGAGAGCCCAATCATGAGCAAACTCCCATTCACAATTGCCACACAGAGAATAAAATACCTAGGAATACAACTAACAAAGAATGTGAAGGACCTCTTCAAGGAGAACTACAAACCATTGCTCAGGGAAATAAAAGAGGGCACAGATGGAAAAGCATTTCATGCTCATTGTTAGGAAAAGTCAATGTCATGAAAATTGCCATACTGTCTAAAATAATTTATAGATTCAATGCTATACTCACCAAGCTACCATTGACCTTCTTCACAGAACTGGAAAAAAAACACCTCAAGCTTCATATGGAACCAAAAAAGAACCTGCATAGCCAAGACAATCCTGAACACAAAGAACAAAGTTGAAGGCATCATGCTACTTGACATCACACTATACTACAAGTACAGTAATCTGTTTTGTACTGGTACCAAAACAGAGCTATAGACCAATAGAACAGAACAGAGGCCTGGGAAGTAAGGCCTCACATCTACAACCATCTGATCTTTGACAAACCTGACAAAAACAAACAATGAGGAAAGGATATCCTGTTTAATAAAAGATGTTGGAAAAACTGGCTAGTCATATGCAGAAAGCTGAAACTGGACCCCTTCCTTACACCTTACACAAAAATTAACTCCAGATAGATTAAAGATTTAAACTTAAGACCTAACACCATAAAAACCTAGAAGAAAACCTAGGCAATGCCATTGAGGACATAGGTACAGGCAAGGACTTCATGACTAAAACACCAAATGCAATGGCAACAAAAGCCAAAATAGACAAATGGGATCTAATTAAACTTAAGAGTTTCTGCACAGCAAAAGAAACAGTCATTAGAGTGAACCGGCAACCAACAGAATGGGAAAAATTTTTTGCAAGCTATTCATCTGACAAAGGGCTAATATCAGAATCTACAAAGAACTAAAACAGATTTACAAGAAAAAAAATCCCCATTAACAAGTGGGCAAAGGATATATGTTTACTTTTAAAGTCCATTCACATTAGCTCATCCAACTTGGAGTTTCTCTGTAGAGTTCATATGCTAATAGATATTAAAAAGGTCCTTTTTGCAAGTCAACATTTATCTTTCAGTGGAATTACAGAAATGTCAGCTCCTTTTTCTTTGGGTTTTTTGGCTATAGTTATTGTAGTGTTATTTTATGGGGAAATTAATCTGTATCTTTCTACAACTAAGTTTCCAACAAGGCTCCCAGGGTACATTTTTGACATAGAATGCTTTTTAGATCCTGGCTAATTGATATGCCATCTATAGAATTCAAGGCCCAATTTTTTGTGTCTGTTCAATCACTGATGATGTTAATGTCTGAATTTGTCAGGGACAAGCATTTTAAAGCAGGGAGAAGCCAGGAGCAGCCCCATGGCTGAGGCAGGGGACTGAAAACTCAAAGCTGAGAGCTCTACTCAGCCAGTGACTCAGGGTGTAGTCTCAGGCATGTCACTTAACCATCGTTAATTACTTAATTGTTTTATTTGTAATATAAGCTTTAGGGAAACATGAGATAATATACAACTTCAGAAAGAAAATTACGAACCCAGGTCTATTTTAAGAGGCATTTGGGCAATATTTTTGAGGTGAATAAGGAATTATACCTCCTGCTGCTTTTTATGTTTCTGATTTGGTCTCTGGGTTGGACAAGGACTGGGAACCTGCTCAGTTGCAACTCCTCCCCTAGTGTTTCATTTAAGTGATGATATATCAAAATATCTTGGTAAATCAGATCTACTTTGGGCTGGGAAAAAGTTTTGGTACTTTGAAAAATATCTTAAGTAAGCCTTCCCTCTCAATTGGGAATATAGTTTACACAGCCCTCCATATTACTACAAACTTACATTACCCACTTTCTGTAAGAGTACAAGTAGTAATTTAAAAAAATTATTAAAGGTGAGGACCTAAGAGTGTAAATTAAATATGAAAATCCCTATCAATCCTATTTTTCAAATTATCTGGGCTCCAGA
Source organism: Leontopithecus rosalia (assembly GCA_028533165.1). NCBI lineage: Eukaryota > Metazoa > Chordata > Mammalia > Primates > Cebidae > Leontopithecus > Leontopithecus rosalia. Next base: position 186,521,534 of record CM052648.1, read on the forward strand.
TTACCAATAGACAGGGTTTCCAGATGAAATAAAGGATTTCCAGTTAAGTTTAGGTTTCAGATGAATAAGAGATCAGCTGAGTGCAGTGTACAGGCTCACTCTTATAATCTCAGCACGTTGGGAGTCTGAGGTGGGAGGATCACTTGAAGCCAGGAGTTTGAGATTATCCTGGGGAAAATGGTGAGACCCCATCTCTACAAAAATTACAAAAATTAAGCTGGTGTGGACCACATGCCTGTGGTCCCAACTACTCAGGAGGCTGAGGGAGGAGGATCACTTGAGCGCAGGAGGCAGAAACTACAGTAAGCTATGATTGTGCCACTGTACCCCAACATAAGTGACAGAGCAAGATACCATCTCCAAAAAAACAAAGAACAAGGCTTTGTTTTTTGCTTAAGTATACCTTATGCAATGTTTGGAACATATTTATACCAGAAAAAAAAGAATGTTTATGTGACATTCCAATTTAATTGGGATGCTTTTATTTTTATTTCATAAACCTGGCCATCCTCTGCATAACCAAGCTATCAACTTGATTCCTGTTTGAGTACCTAAATTTCATCACTGCCTGTCTTCTCCTGAGGTGACATCAGATCCTCCTGGGATGCCACGGTACTCAGAAATTGCCTCTGTTGGAACACTTAACAAAGTACCTTGAAACGCTTTCCTTACCTGTCCTTTGCCCTCACACTGGAAAATGAGTTCTCTCAGACAAAGACCACGATGCATCTGTGCCATTATTTTGAAATAGAGCCAGAACCACTACCAGTTTGTAACATCATATGTATGGACAGATCATATACTTCATCATTTCACCTGTTTTCGGCTCTTTCTCTCTGCAAGAAAATTGCAGGCACTTCCGATAAAGAGAAACTGACCAAAGGAAAATTTCTCACCTACGGTTTCATTATTCACCCATGAGTTGATGTCAGGTGTCAAAACTATTGCAAATATTTTATTAGCTTTCACAGTCACAATGTGAGAGGTTGAGAGTGACTTACCTTTTTGTAAATTATTTCTTATTCACGTATACAGCACATCTTTCGTAATATATGTAAAAAGCTTTGGCACCTCTGTCACCCTGCGTTTCTGAGGAGCGACCCTGAGTAGTTGAGAAGAGCAGGATTTTGAAATTAGAAATGTGGATTTAAACAATACTGCCGGCTCTTCCTAAATTTCTAAGGCTAGTTTCACTACCTCATTGGTCTGCTGGAGAGATTCAAAGAGATAACGCTTGTGAGATGCTTCATTCCTTGCCTGGCCCAAAGTAAGTAACTCAACAAATGGTAGCTGCTGTTTTTATTAGGATAGATTCAGGATTACCTTTTGGAAATGGTCTTATTCATCCACGTTCAAAAATGCTTTCTGGAGGAGACAAGAAAGAGGTGGAGTTAAAGGGAGAAACTTACGCAAACTCCAGGTTCTCCTATGAGGACTCATACACAGACACACAGGGTTATCTGCTGTGTTAGTCCATTCTCACACTTCACATTGCTACAAGTAACCACCGAGACTGAGTAATTTATAAAGAGAAGAGGTTTAATTGACATACAGTTCTGCAGGCTGTATAGAAAGCTTGCTTGGAAAGGCATCAGGAAACTTACAATCATGGCAGAAGGGTGAGGGGAAGCAAGCACCTTCTTCACATGGCAGAGCAGGAGGAAGCTCGTGAACACTTTTTAACAGCCAGATCTTGTGAGAACTCACTTGCTATCATGAGAACAGCAAAGGGGACATCCACCCACATGATCCAATCACCTCCCCCAACACTGGGGATTCCAATTCAACCTGAGATTTTGGTGGGGACACGAATCCAAACCATATAATCTGCCATGTATCTTGTGAGAGGAAATGAAAAGAAAAAAAAAAGCAAAGAATGGTCTAAAAGAAAGAATGGCTTGGGAGTCTTATTGATCCAGGTGTTAATTGTCATACAGTGTCAAAAAGGTGACTTAACCTTTGGAAGCCTCAATGACTTCACTGCAGAGAAAATAATATCAACCTTGTTTTAGAAAGTGAATAAGGCACATATCTGTGGTGTCTAGCCTAGTGTCTGCCACACACACAAGTCATTTCATACAGGTGATTTTTAACTCCTTGGCAGTCTTCTTAAAATATGATCCTGTGTTCTCATCTCAGCTTCAAGTTTACCTGAACTAATACTTCAGTTACTTAAACTCACATTGGACTCCTTTGAACAGGATCTCACCAGACTTAGTCACTCAAGCTGAGTCCAAACTCCTTGTACTTTCTGCTTTTATATACCTCAGCATATTCTGAGCCACATTTTATCAATTTTTATACTAATGTGGGGCTATAAAAGTACAAGAATCCTATCAAAACTCTTGCACATGCACATCTGTGGAAGACCTCACAGAGCCCATATACTGCAATTCAACCCTTCTCCTGATGAGTAGACATCACTGACCTTCCAACAGGGAGAGCCTCTTTTCAGCTCCATCCTAACATCCCCTTGACTTATTGATTGACTAGGTTTCCAAACTGCTTCTATGCCATCTTCCATGTCTTTCTTAATTGCTTTGCTTTCAAGCTCACCCCAACTATCTATTATAAACATGTATATAATAGATGATTATTTTTAATCTCTTTGATCTCTCGATTATATAATATTATAGATTTTCAGAGGACTGAAAACTAATTATGCTGCCCAGAAAGAGTCATAGAATGAAAACAAAAAATCGGAAAGAGAAAGAGAGAGATCACCTACACAAAATGCTTACTCTTTAAAAAGAAACTCATTTAAAAGAAAAGCAGAGAAATAATTTTCATTCCCCCCCATTTTTAGTCTTTTCCATGGAGTAATATTCATTCTTCACTGAATAACTTCTTCTTGTCACATTTTAGAATTTTGAATATGTTCTCTTAACTATTATGAAGATGTGTTGTTTTGTTCTTGTTCTGAGAGCTTCTTAAGGTAATCTCCTTACACTTGATGTAGCAAAACCAAGAAAGTAATGTCTTTTGAAAAACTAGAAAATAGTTCTAATTAACTCTTCATATAAAAAGAACAACCAATTTGAGCCCACCATTTGGGCAATGAATGTTTTCTCACTTGATTTTTTTTAAAACATTATACCATTTCATATAGGAGAAAAATAAACAAACTCCAACAAAAATGAGTTAACAGTAAAATAAGTAATTTTGTATAGAAAAAAATGATAAAATCTCGTTATTGAGTATCTTGTCTTACTCAACATCTTCTTGATTTCTTTTAGGAAATAGACACCTACTTATTCACTTTGCCAGAATCTGTGCAAACAACAAATTTAAGAATGCTTGCAAGTCCACTCAAGCTTGCTGTCACAAGTCTCTGCTACTTTTTGATACAACAATCATAACCATTTTTTTTCTGTACAGAATTGAGGTAACGCCTTTAATCAAGTTTTTTGTTTGCTTTGGTCTGAATTTAATATTAGTAAAACAAAAATTTAGTCAATAATGCGAACCGTCAGAGTTTAGCAAATATTGTAGCAACTGTGATTGAGAAAGTACAGAATTAGGGAAGCAAGGAAGAGAAACAGAAGGAAAGGAAGAAAATGTAATGTTTTAAAAATCTCCCAGCACCCCTTCCTGTACCTGTAGCCATTAGAATGGATACTTTCCTTTCATCTCACTTTGATCTCACTATGAACCATGTGCCCAGCACTGTCCTTAGTGTTGGAGATAAAAAGAAATGCTCCATTCATTGTCCTTAATGAACTCAAACCCAAAATGAGGAGCAGGTATGGTCAACAAGTTCTTTAGTGGGTGACAAAAATTAAAACTTAGACAAAAGAATCTCACTGAAATCCTTTGGAGGAATTTAGATGGACTACTCAAATCACAAGTCATTCCACGCCTTGAACCAAGATGGCAAACTCTGGAGGACAGGTATGCTGGCTGCATGCCACAGGACAGATCTTTCTAGGAGGAAGAGTTAATGCTGTTGGTAAGATGCAAGCTGTAGCAACTATTCAGCAATATGGAAACACCATCAACAGCACAAGACATTTCAATGTCGTGTTTCTCATTAACAATAATGTTGTTTTGAGAAAAAATTATTTTGCTTTCCATGTTCATAAATGTGCAAAGTGTCTTAGTGAGACAATTAGCCGAAAACTAGTGAATATTTTCTTTAATTTTTTTGTATGCACATATAAGACCGAGCAGTCAGTCAAATAACGCTGTTTCTCCACTCTGATTCATAAAATGCTAAAACCTCACACTCTTCACAGTTTCGCTGCACAGATAAGTCAATGACTATTGTTCAAACTTCTGTGAACCAACCACTTGAAAATGGCATTTTCTGTACCTGTTAGAAAATTAATATTTAGGACTATGCTTTTGGGAAGAGAAAGGTCAAGGACTTTCATAATTGATTTCCATTTTTTTAAATAAAGCACTTACAGTCAAAGACTACTCATACTTCACATATGTATTTATTTACTAAGGCTGGTAAACAATGTACCATAAACTCAATGGCTTAAGATGGCAGAATATATTTATTCTGCAACAGTTCTGCAGACAAGAAGTCTGAAGTCAAGGTGTTGGCATGGTCGGGTTTTCTGGAAGGCTCCGAGACAAAGTCTGTTCCATACATTTCTCTTAGCTTCTGGTGGTCACATGCTGAGATACTAGTTGTTACTACTTCAAATACCTCTTTGGTAGACTCAATTCAACCCGTAACAACATGCAATGCTCATGTCACAGCACTCTTTAAATTGATAGAGTAAAAAAAAGAATATCCAAAGTAGAAAATATCTACAGAAGAAATAGCTGTCCCGTAAATCAGGCAGTATTGAGTGTTTGATGCATTAAAAAATGAATAGAAACAGATGACCCAATTTAGGAGTTCTGGTGAATGGCAGATATTTATTTCAAAACTAAAAACTCAAAGTTTTAAAATTTAATATTAATCTAATGCTTACAGAAAGAAAAAAACTAATAATTTCAAAATGAAACATTTAATATATTGAATATACTATTCAGAATTCTACTGAAATAGAAGGATTTTAAGTAAGCTCCCAATTACATTGTGATTGTTAAAAGTACACATACTTGTTGCTCTGCACATTCTGAGATGCCTACTATATGTGGTATATTAAAAAATCCATCAAAATCTGTGTTAGTCGTCTAGGGTGGCTGTAATAATCTACCATAATTTGGGCTCCTTAGAGCAACATACATGTGCTCTCCCACAATTTTGAAGGCTAGAAGTTTAATATCAGGGTGTCAGCGGGGCAAGCTTCTTCTGAGACTCCTAGAAGATTCCTCCTTTGCCTCGTCCTAGCTTCTGGTTGTGGTCTTCGATCTTTGGTGTTCCTTTGCTTTCAATGGCATCCCTCCAATCTCTGCCCCTGTCACTGCGTGTCCTTCTCCCCGGGTATCTGCACTCTGCCCCTGTCACCGCATGGCCTTCTCCCCGGGTATCTACACTCTGCCCTGTCACTGCGTGGACTTCTCCCCAGGTATCTACAGCTCCTCCCTTCCCAGAAAGACATCAAGCGTATTGAATTAGGACCCATTTTAATCTTAACTTGATTACATCTACAAAGAGTCTATTCCCAAATAAAGTCACATTCTCAGGTACTGGGGATAAGGACTTAAAGGCTGTTTTTGGGTGACACAATTCAGCTCCTAGCAGTCTGTCCTCTGAATGGCAGCTTCGGTAGGTAATCTCCTTTATAAACGTAATGTAACAATAATGTGGCTTAAAACCTAGATGTTGGGTTGATAGGTGCAGCAAACCACCATGGCACATGTATACCTATGTAACAAACCTGCACATTCTGTGCATGTATCCTGGAACTTAAAATTAAAAATTAAAAGAAATTATAGAACAATTGAAAAAATAATAATAATTTGTATTGCCTCTGAGTTGATCCCTTGCTGCTTTGAGTGATGCCTTTGGCATCAATCAGAAATTTCCAAATGAATTTTTCCTTTTGGTTAAAAAAAAATTCTCTAACCTATTTGGAACTGAGACTCTCTCTGGGGTCTGCTGGCTTGGGATAAATGCCAATTCTAGCCATTCTCTCACATCAGCTGAGCAGGTTCTATGTATTCATTTTTTTAAAAGTAAAATAGAAAAAAGCTGAATTGCATTTAATAAATTATATGGATAATGTCTTTTCTTTGAAATAATGAGAGACACAATGAGAAACCCACAGTACAATTGAAAATCACTAGTACCAAAATATTTTCTGTGGGAATAAACATTTGAATATATATTAGAAATTAAGTGATCCAAGTCTTAGATATTTTTCTTCTGATAAACTCTATTATCTATTCTTCCTTTCGCTTCAGTTGTCTATCTTAAAAAATGCGTTTAATAATGTCTGTGAAGCAGAAAAATTACCCACTCTGAAAATGGCATTATGATAAATTATTTTATTTTTCCAAGCAACATCAAGATAAATTTGAGTAATTTTAACATACCAATTATTTTTAAAGATAAATAGAAGGGTATTTTTGAATGAAGGCTAAAATTTTGAAATAAATCTCTTAATCATTTTGGACACGAACTTGAATATTGTTTTGTAAAATTTTCACTTACACACATATTAATTATTCAACAAATATCACAAAAACAATTTTTCCTCAAGAATTGAAACTTTTCTTCTCCTAAACATGGGTTTATCTTATATAGATAAGGGGCAAAAATCTGTTATTTTCTTTTGGCCCACAGTGCCCCAAGCTTCCCATTAAGGGGCTGATCTCATTAGCTATCACAGGCTCTGTCATTAATTGTGTGACCTGGGGCCAGTTCCTTAGTCACTCAGTGTCTCTCCTTCCATGTATTCTGAAATAAAGGGAATTGGATTAGATTCTTCTCAAGCCATGAAGTATCAGTTTTGAAATACTTGTGGATAGTCCTGCTTTACAATAACACACTTGGACAGTTCAGTATTTAGACAGAGCTTAATGAAAGGGGTGCGAAGAATGGCAGAAGCATACAAGGCTGATTCAGGCATAAGAAATATGCTTGAATACAGTGAGCCAGAGAGGCACACCTGCCTTCTTTCTGGAAACAAAAAAATGAGTGTGACTAACCAATAATCCACCCCAACATTTACAAGGGCGATTAATTAACTGGGAAAGCATTATTCTTGAATACAAACTTGTTTTTATGCAATGTGAGTCATGCAATACAAATTAATGTTGTCTCATAGACATGCAATTCTTGTGAGTCTATGACAAACAGCCAGCCGTCTCCCATTGCCCCATCCTTTCTTAAAAGAGCGAAAGGAGTAGATTAGACTGCAACAAATCTCCCCAGTTCATGACAAACGTGCCTTATGCTACGGCCCATTCAGCCTGTGCCACATTTTATCACTGTCACACACCCTGGCTCAGTCATTATGCCCTTAGGTGTCCAAAGGTATTTAGAAAACAAGACAACTTCATTAAGATTGGCACAGCACCAAAAATCCAGATGCTGAATGCAGTGTGTATAAGAAGGCTGGCACAGACAAGTATCTGGCTCATTAGCTGTCTAGGGTGATCAGAGCCATCAGCAGGTGTGTCCAGCACCCATCAGGGATCTGTCACCCAGTGGGCTGTGCTTTAGGAGGGGGACAGCAAAATAATGCAGCAGAGATGACTGTTGGTAAGGCCAGTGATTGGGACTAATATTCCACGGTGCTTGGCAGAACCCCAATCCCTTCCTTATACATTATCTTATCTGCCCTATAATGCCCTTCAGGGTGAGTCTTAGATGTACTGCATTGGGATTAGCAAAGTGTTCATAGTGACCTCAGCTAATCAGGGTCGGAGCTCAGACTAATACCAGATCCCATGATTCAGAGACCTTAACCTTTCTAAACTTGCTTAGATGACACCTACTTCACCTGTAAGGTAATATACAGATACTTTCGTTCCATAGGAAATACATTGTCTTGAATATCTAGATATTTTAATAAAACCTTTTATCTAGATATTTTCATGACATTTAAATTATCTAAAGTTTGAGCAAAAGTTAAATTATATATTTAATAACATTTCTTTGGTTTGCATTGTTACTGAAAAATTGCTTCAGTTCTCAAAATGCAGTATCAAACAAAATGAAAAAATGAGCAAAGAAAAATAGATAAATAAATTTTAGTATTGCACTGCAGTTAATATACGCTGAGCCAGATAAATGGGGTGAAATTGAGATAGCAAATCATCAAGATTAAATATATATTTGGGTAAGTTTTTTGAAGCAATTAAATGCTCTTCAAAAAGTAGAATCAGCTTAAAAGATATGATTAAAACCAGGAGATAAATACATAACTTCTCCAATACTTCTTTTCCTAATCACCTTGACAAAAGCCAGTTTTACAATATAATCAGGGGAGGGAGAGGGCCGGAGCTGGATGTAGGCCTACTGGGAGACGTGGATAGACTGACGAGCTTTCAGACCTGAACAGGCTGGAGTGTTTAGACTTGCATAGATTGGTGAGCTCTCATATGAGATTTTGGGAGATCTCATAAAATCTTTCTGGGCCTAAGTTTTCTCATCTGTGAAATGAAGATAGACGTGCAACAACTACCTAAAGCACCAGCCCAGAGCAGATACTCAGGAAGCGCTGCCCCCACGCTGACCATTGAAAGCTCTGGTTTTGCAACTGGTTGGCCACAAAGGTATTTCCTGCTCTGATCTTGAAGCCTGTCTCTGGTACCTTCTCATACCTTGATTTATAGGTAACTCCTTTCTCATGATGCCTTTTGATGAGCTGGTAAACGTGTTCATGTCAGTGCCACATCCCCATCATTTTTGTTTTTGTTTTTATATTCCTGTAGCAATTCGCTGGTGCAATCGGTGACTTACAGCATACGCTCAATAATCTGTTGTATGGAATCATGGAATTTGTAATGTATGTTTTTGACAATGAAATTATTTTAAATGATTCAATTACCTTGGATTTAAAGTTATACTTCTTCACAATGTTTTCTATTTGGGAGAAAATGGAAACTTTTTGGAAATAAATAAACACTTTAGATAGTAACATCATAAACCTATATAGGTCTCTGACTCTAGGGTTTGAAAACCTAAAAACTCACAGCGAATTTGCAAAACTCGAGCTAAATATCTGTTCATTTTATGTAGGGCCTTAAGTTACTTGCCAGCACTATCAGTGCCCAATGTGTCCAGAGAAGAGAACAGGAGATAGATGGATGTCTTGTAATTTTTATTTAGTGTTTAAGGAAATAAATTTTTCTTCATTATGTTCTGACACAGAATATAGCTTTCTCAAATAATTGCTTATAAAATTCACTCTTCTACTTCAAGGGCACATCTTAACTCTTAAGGATTTTTTTAACCATAGAGAATATATTTTCTCATGATTCCTGAACTTAAGGCAATTAGAAATTGATACGGGGATTAGAGCAAGACAAACAGGTGAAAGCTCATACATGCCCTCGACACTTAGGGCTTGTTCTAGAGGACACTCAGCTCCCTGGATATTAAGTCAACTTGTGTGAGTGTGAGATAGCTGGAGAGGCGCTCAAATCAGGGTGTTCATCTCCCTGTGTGTCTATTTTCTCTCTCTCCACCTTTTTTTTCCATCTCTTTTTGTCTTTTCCTCCTTGGATCATGATCCCCTTTTCCACTCCCTATGTCCTTCTGAGTTCCACAAGCATGGCAAGCCTTCCCTCATGCATTATGGCAATTTGGCTTCTGGTACTGACCCAAGCTGAAATAAATCAGTGCCACTGGGCAAGCAGACATTCTGAGACCGGGAAGACTCTTTAGATCTCATTTTGCACATCACTAAGCAAAGTGGGTTGGTTCAGCTTTAACTCATGCAAATGGAAATCAAAAGCTGCAGGGCTGATTTTCTTTGAACTTCGGGGCCCTACCTATAAACAGCACTTAGTTCCCATAGTCACAGACAGGTCAGGAATTTGATTGTTTAACATTCCTCAGAATTTATGGCCTTCATCTTGATGAGTGAGATCACTCAAAGGAACACTCCTGGAGCAATAGTTTCAAGAATTATTATCACAGCATCTGTTAACACTAATGGCTGCAGGATGCCTGCAGCAGTTCAGAAAGATACCCATCGGTATGTGAAAGGCACAGGCAGGATCCTTCTTAAACTCTAACTTGATGCAGACGTATTCCTCTATAAACAACGTTGATCGCTGGGACCGAAATGAAGAATATAGAATGCTGATAATTGGACAGCTAAAGTTTGGGCAGCAACTGAAGAAGGAAGTCTGGGTAGAGGGTCCAGGGCTGAATCTTCTTTGGAGGTCCGAGCATTGGGTTAGATGCTGCCTTCCTCTGCTACACTCATTGACTACAAGAATCACCTTCTACAGCAAGCTCAGCCTTGCCCAAGCACAGAGGCAATACTGGCCTCACCTCGCTCATGAAAGAAACCTCCAGACCTGGGCAGAAGGCCAGGAGGTACATATGCCACATAGGGTGGGCATCACATGGGAAGCTTATAAAATCCAGTGCTTACATAGATGCCCTGGAGGCCAACCAAGGTCACTCTCAGGTTCATAAGAAAGTTTATCTAGTGATGTTTGTTCACTGATCTCTCTCTCTCTCTCTCTCTCTCTCTCTCACACACACACACACACACACACACACACACACACATAAACACACACACACACAGGTTGGGGTGGGGAGTTGGTAGAATACAACTTACTCAAAATGTAAGTGGGAAGGCCTTCTTATGGCAGGCCAGATGTAACGTCCCAAGAATTAAAGCAAGGCTGGGGGGAGCTGGGCAGGCACCTTTGGACTGGACAGGTATAGATTAGGTCCAGCAGGGTGACCACAACAGAGACTCAACCAACCTGTGCAAGGTCAGAAGCAGAGTCAGATACTGTGGAACAAGATTTCTCGGAAGCCTGCAGCGAGAGTCTTCAGCAGTCAGTATCTAAACAAGGCAGAGGTGGTGGGACTGGGTAAGAACAGAGGTGGCCAGACCAGGGTCGTGGCATGCAAGGCCAGGCTGGATGGCAGCTCTTGCATTCCGGCTTTACTACGCTTCAGTCAGTGTCCTTGAGTGAGTCAACTCCAACCTGTTGGCCTGTATTCCTCCTCTTTAAAATGTCATGGATTATACCTAATTGGCTGGGAAGTCATCTAGGTAGCGGGCCTCCTAGCATAAAGCCTTCGATGTAATAGACCCTTAATAAATACCAGTTTACTTTTCTAAGCCAATTTCCTGTTGTTTATGCTTCAACCTCTGCTTATTATTAGGATTGATTTCTGAGTGTGAAAGTGACCTAGACCTCTGAGGGGTCTAGACCAGAACAACGCCTGGGAATCTCACAGTAATTTATGGAACTCATTAAAGTCACAAATAAACATGAAGACCCCGTCCCAAAGAAACTCCAGTAACTTCTGGTTTTAAATCAAAATGTAGATTCATGTAAAATATAATTCAAATCTATGACCTGATAAGATGAGAATATTAACTTGCATCATTTTCAATACAAAGCTGTTACGAAAATTTGATTTGTGAGATAGCTTGCATATTTTAGTGGAAAAAGTACAGATGTGGAAGTTAGGGGCTCACAGTCCAGAACGTACAATACTGAATATTATTTTAATGTCTGTGTCAACTGCAGACAACCAAGCCCTGCTTCCCTGCTACATATAGAAATACATGGGCACCGTTCCAGGAAGTTCTCCCCAGGAAGTTTCGGAAGGCTAATTTTTTCTTTTTCTTTTTTTCTATTTTCTTTCTTCTTCTTCTTCTTTTTTTTTTTAAGAGGGTCTCCCTCTGTCACTCATACTAGAATGCAGTGGTGCAATCCCAGCTGGACCTCCTGGGCTCAAGTGATCCTCCCACCTCAAACTCCTGAGTCACTGCACCATTATAGGCGTGCACCATCATGCCTAGCTAACTTTCGTATTTTTGTAGAGACAGAGTTGTGTCATGTCGCCCAGGCTGATGTCAAAACTCCTAGGCTCAAGCAATGTGGCCACCTCTGCTGCATGAGCTGATTACTGTTAGACTGATCCTTAAAAAATTATTTAGAGCTTGTTTGTTACTGTAGCACCTATTGAACAAGAAGTGTAATATGAGATACCCTTACTTATAAAACTTGTAGAGACAATGAGTTTTCTTCTTTTTCACTGGAGTGGGAAGTGAGAGGGCTTTTAGCTGCTCAGAGAAAAATATTCCTGCTATATTCCTGTAGCTAACAATGGATCTACGAAGGCCTAAGCATAGAAGACTCAGAAGCTGTATTCTACTGAGTTGGCCAGAGAATGTCTGCTTCAGAAGCATGGAATTCCTGTTAGCCTTGGTCGTATCTCTAGACATTGGTCTAAAACTCTTAGCTGGAGCATTTAAATGGGTCTGAAGTGCCCTCGGCCATACTACTAAAGACTTATTTTAAAGTCTTATTTTGAGTTTTGTAAATGTGCTATACACATGATTTTTTAAAACATGAATAAATTCTTAAATGATCAAATATAAAAACTAGACCATCGGGGCCACAGTGGCTCCGGCCAGATGTCCTGGCACTTGAGGAGGCAAGGCCATGAGTTCAAGGCCAACCTGAGCAACGTTGCAGGCTCTCATTGATTAACAAAAAACGAAACGAAACGAAAAAAAACTAGAACATATAATTACGTACAAACATAATCTTACCCATCAATAACTCACAGAGGAGAGAATTTTGCTACAAATATACTGGGTGATTAGAGAGCATGGTATTAATTGTATTTAATCTGTCCAGAAAGTGAGTTGATATCACTACACTAAACAAGTTCACATTTCCTCCTGCTATTCCATTTCTTTCTCATTCAGAGTGATATATTTCAGATATATGTTCTATTCTAGGACAATGACTTGTCTGAGAGCTCCCTGACCTGTCAGGAGACATTAGGGACTGTTGCTGAAACTGCTTCCACCTCAAACAAAACAGTACCTGTATCATGGGTTCCTGGTCAGAAGAAAAAAGGAAAAAAACCACTGAACTTAAAACAGATATACATATATGCACTCAAATTGGATCAGGATAGAATGAAGCTGAACATCTGAAATATCACATGAGAAAGTGCAAGCCTGGACATCTAATTTGCAAAGTTTTGCTTCTGTTTTTTAAGTGAAATGAGCATCATCTAACAAATAGGCACTAGTAGAAGGATGGATGCTATAAAAAGGAAAACATCTTAAGCAGACATCCAGGACTCATATACGGATGATCTCAGCCCATTTGTTAAGCACACAGAGCTGAGTTCCCCATCTGTGACACTGAGATTCCCATATTACTTATCTCGTAGGATGGCGTGGAAAGTATCTGAACTCATTAAGGCAAAGGTTTTAGCACAGTGCACATAGAACGTGGTTAGAGATAACACTATTTAACTAAGTGTGACTATCACTACCTTATTGATTTACTTTGGGTAGCACGAAAAGTGCTGACATACGGCATACTCAGCCATCAAAACTATTGAAATTATTGAATACTCGAATTATTTTTCATGCCTCTGATGTTTTACAACTGAAAGGATACCTCACCAGCATGAGATCATTGAAGTTTCACAGAAATTCTATGGGCTAAATAAGTATAAAATTGAATTTGGGGGACACTAAGTGTTCTTTTCTCAATGATCTTAAACTAGAGAGCATAAGAAAAACGAAATCATAGGAAATTAAGGAACTCTCACAAAGCAGCAACTCAAAGGCAGCAATTCAGAAATGAAGTCAGAAAGCATCTACAGAAGAGTATCTGGCATCACCTCTGCTATATAATAAAAGTCCCTGGCATCACCTCCACTATATAATAAAAGGATCATGTTCACCCATGAATGAAACTACTGGAACTAAATGATGGCAATAAATTGGGGATCAAGTTGTATCTATTCAGTTTCTCAAGCTCTTTATATAATGAAGAGATGTCTCCAGAATCCTGCCTTAGCACGAGCAAGCAGAGAGATCCACCCACACCACTGTGGGAGCGAGGAAAGCCTGGTCTTCTATCTAGTCCCTGGTATCTGTGTGACCTTGAACTTGTTACTTTACAAACTCTAAAATCCTTACATTCCCCTTTACAAAATGTGCACATTACTTATGTTTGTTGCAAAGACTAGATGAAATCACTTGTGTAAAGAGCTTACTGTAATGCAGCGTGGAATAGTGTCATCAGTATTAAACATCACTTAGTGGTAGTTTTCACAGAGTTCTTTATTATTTTATAACTCAATTATAAAAATAAGAGAATTAGGAAAGTCTAAGATTTTCAGACAACAAGCCGCTTTGCAAACCAAGATAGCAGTGTATTTCCATGTGCTGTGTATCACAAGAGCCTCTTGTGAAAGGGGCACTGATGTACCCAGGAGGCCGCAACTCTGTTGTAACCACGCTAGTGAATTTCCCAGCATCACAGAAAAGGCCTGGCCAGCAGGCAGTATTAGAGCCTTCACAGTATGTTTTAGAGGCAGTGAATATTTCAGGCCTTGTTATGGGAATTGTCAAAATTTCAAACCCGGAAATACCTTAAAAGTAGTTGGAGGCTGGCCAAGCATGGTGACTTCATAGCACTTTGGGAGGCTGAGGTAGGTGGATCACAAGGTCAAGAGATTGAGACCATCATGGCCAACATGGTGAAACCTTGTCTCTACTGAAAATACAAAAATTAGCCCAGCATGGTGGCGTTCGCCTGTAGTCCCAGCTACTCGGGAGGCTAAGGCAGGAGAATTGCCTGAACCCGGGAGTCCGAGGTTACAGTGAGCCGAGATCACATCACTGCACTCCAGCCTGGCTATAGCATGAGACTCCATCTCAAAAAAGAAAAGCAGTTGGAGAATGAGGAAAAAAGTGGGAAGAAGAATGAAACCAATTATGTGTTATATGCTTACTGTCTTCAAGATTCTATATTAATTAAATTATTTAATACTCAGTCTATCGGTATACATCTTGTTCTGATCTTGTTCACAAGGAAACCCAAGCTCTCAAACTAAATCATGAGGCAACCCACTACTGACAGGGTATGTTGAGATTTTAATGCTGGTTTCTGAAGCTAACCTTTCTAGAAAGGTAAGAAGTCTTTTACTTTTTTCTCATCCCATGTAATAAACAGAGACGACAGTGTTTGTAGATCTAGGTCAAATCTCAGAGAATCTACATGAATAAAAACTGTGTCTTCACTTAGCTGTGTTTGACCCATCCTTATAAGCATCCTTCTTCCTTGGTTGCCAAGATACCTCATCAATAGTTTATATATATATATAATTGTATATATATATATATATATATATATATATAATTGAAGATGAGTTATCTCATGTATATATATACACATATATACAAACGTATATACACACACACATATACACACGTATATATATATATATATATATATACACACATATGTACATACAAGATGAGGTATACATACAAGATACACATACAAGATGAGATATCTTCTGTGTGTATATATACACATATATAAGTACATATATATATGTATACGTGTATATATATACACGTGTATGTGTGTATATATATATAAACACATGTACATGTCACGTGTATATATATATTTTTTGAGATAGAGTCTGGCTCCATTGCCCAGGCCAGGAGTGCAGTGACACAATCTCAACACTGCAACCTTCATCTTCCAGGATCAAGCAATTCACCTACGTCATCCTCCTCAGTATCTGAGATTACAGACACGCCCCACCATGCTTGGCTAAGTTTTGTATTTTTAGTAGAGATGGGGCTTCACCATGTTGGCCTCAACATGCTCCTGACCTCATGACCTGCCTGCCTTGGTCTCCCAAAGTGCTGGGATTACAGGCGTGAGCCACTGTGCCCAGCCTGTTGCTTTATATTTTTCTCTCTCCTTCTCAGTCATCTTAGCTTCCTCTGTGCCATCCCCACCTCTTACTTGATGCCTTAAGGCTCCTACGGGCTCTACTGGACCAGGTGATCCAGTTTCCCTGAGTGTCTGACAGCAGAGTGTGAGGATGAAAATACACCCTGTGCTCCAGGGGAAAGTGAAGAGCCAGAATCCCCCCTCTAAGGAGTGTGACAGGGAAAGAGTTACGAAGTCACAAACACTAGGAGAAGATCCGAAAGTTCACCACGAGACGAGTGTAGCTGGCTCTAGGAGATTAAAGCAAGACCATATAACCCTTGTGTCCCCACAAGCCTTCCTCTGCATTTAGTCCTCAGAGAACTCATTGACACACACCCCTACTTTAACCACGATATTGGTGGTGATGACTCCAGTCTCCAGATGCTATGTCTAACTGACCCCTGGGCATCTCCTTTTTGATGCCCAGATGGCAAAGCAAACTTATTAACTTGCCCCCACACCCAAAGCACCTCTCCTTCCTCCATTATTTCCTCTTTTAAATTCTGTTTTCTGTTCACGGTGCTATCAGCTTCTGTGTCACCAAGATGAGCAACATCAGAGTTAGGCTCAAAGTTTTCTTCTCTTACCCACATTCAAAAGTCACCCAGTTTTCTTGGTTTTAATTTGGGCATGGCTCCATAACCTTGCTTCTTCTGGCCCCTGACACTACCATAATTCCAGCCCTGGATGGCAATAGAATCTCAGCCTAGAGAGCTAGCCTTCTGGGCTGGGTTCTTCACTCTCCAGTCCCATCCTTGTCCATGCCCCAGGGTGTCCTCACAACAGGTGCCTGCAGCCACGTCCCCTCCGGCTTTCGCTCAGCCAGTGGGTTCCTACTGCACCCACGCCTGAAGGCCTCAGCTCCACTAGCACGTCTGTTCACACTTCGTCCTGGCTCAGCCCTCGCATCTGCCAAGTGCCAGTGTTTCTCAAACCTACCATGACCTTTCAGGAGCTTGCCTTTGTGCAAACCTAGGATTTCTTCTGAATGATAATGTTGCAGATTGCTTATTGGACATTCTGCTATTTTCTTGACTTACTGTCTTTCTTAATTTAGACAATAATCCTCCAGGGTAGCTTCTATTATCACCTCCTGTTCTCACAGATGAAAAGCCTGAGTCAGAAAGATTAAATAAATCCCCCAAGTCCCAGGACTAGGAAGAGCCAGAGGCCAGATTCCAAGCCAGGTAGCATGTGAGGAGCACCATGACATTCGCACAAGCTCCCTGCACGAGCTCCCTCTCCACAGCTGCCTGCTCCTCCTCGTCCTTCGATGCCCGGGATGGTGCCATGTTTGAAAAGCCTTCATCTAGTTCACAGGCAAAATCAAGAATTCTGCCTGCTGCTTTCAAAATAGTGTGTTTCTTCTCCGTACGACTTCAAAACCACCTAATATTTTTTGTTTTTAATACCTATCAAACGTGAGCTTGTAGAATGATATTAACTTTTGTAGTCTTAACAGAAATTGTCCAGGTGGCCTTGTATAGAACAAGAAATCAATAATGTTTATTAAGCTGAGTGAATGGCTAACTAAATCATGAAGAGAAAAATAGAAGAAAGAAGTATTGCTCATTTAAATTCTTTTTTTCCTAGGTTTGGTGTCTAGACCCTGTTGCTCAGAAGTTCATGTTTTTCCCTTCATTTCCCATACTCTCTCTCCACACACCATTCTCTGCCTCTATTTGCTCTTTTTCAGAGATGATGGCTTTTTTACCCTATTCTCTGAAATCAATTAAAGATATATACCTATTTAAAATAATGAAGTTTAGAGGCCGGGTGCAGTGGCTCACACCTGTAATCCCAGCACTCTGGGAGACCTCACTTGAGGTCAGGAGTTTGAAACCAGACTGGCCAACATGGTGAAACCCTGTCTTTACTGAAAATAAAAAATTATCTAGGCATTGTGGTGTGCACCTGTAACCCCAGCTACTTGGGAGGCTGAGACATAAGAATCACTTGAACCGGGAGGTGAAGGTTACATTGAGCCAAGATTGCACTCCAGCCTGGGTGGCAGAGCGAGACTCTGTCACAAATAATAATAATAACAACAGCAATAATAATTGTTTAGTTTATGTAGGAATGCTGATGTTGGAACATGTAATCACGGGTTGGTGTTATGACTGGGAAACACCACTACACTGACAAAAGATGGTCAAAAGCCTTGCTTCTCCTTGACCAAGCCCACCTGCCATCCTTACCTCTCCTCCCACACCTTCTCCCCTCCTAGCGCCACACCTGCTTCTTGGAATGTTCGTCTTTCCGTGACTATAAAGAACACTCCCCCAGGCTTCAAAGATACAGGAAGGTCCATCTCTTCCACCCTGGGAATGCCTTCCCACTGTGAGCTTGGATGGCAACTCTCCGGCCACTTCATGCAGCGACCTGACATGACTCATGTAACAAAATCCAAAGTGAGTGCTTGTTACAAAACTCAAAGTGAGTGCTTCTTTCTTCAGTGCAAATAATAACTTGTTTCTCCGTCCAATGGCCTTACGGGCAGGATGTATATCCGGTCATCTTAGAGGCTGCACATTTGCATACACGGCCATCCCTGTCTTTAATTTCTGTTTGGACTGAAAGACACTAGTGGGCAAAGATTGTGTTTATTAAGTAGTCACTTACTTTAGATGATCAATTAGCTGCCAGAATTGCCTGGCTCTGCTGTGCTAAAAGAACGTGCTGTATTTGATTTCTCCTTGCGTGAATTTACCTGTGATGGATTTACCAGAGAAAATTGGAGTTGAACATTGTACAATACAAAGTATGACGTGTTATTTTCCTGAATATTTTAGCTTTGGGTTCAGAAAAGAATTTTACACACTTAATTTTCCTAAAATATAATTGGTTACTGAGTGGCAAAATCACTAGTCTCTCTCTATATTTGTTGATCTAGACATGGATTACTAAAGTCAGATTTCTATTAAAAAAAAAAAAGAGGTAAGTTGCAGAATCACATCTTCTATAAACACAAAGTGAATGCCTTTGTATAATGCCAAGTAATGGAAAGATGAGTACACTGTCTTCAGAGTTCATTTACCTTGCCTTGCTTTTTAAAAGCAGGTGTAAAGTCAGCTGGCTCTTGCCAACACTTGTCTAGTGTGTGATCATGGGAATGATTAAGTGCCTATCTTACTAACCCACCGATAGTGGTAGTGAACTAAGAATAATTGATGATAAACATCTTAAGAGGTTGAATTCTTTGTACCTCTGTCCCTGAAACGTTGATGACAGAGGCAGGATTTACTCAGGCTGCTTGAGTCCTGACATTCCCAACAGGGCAGGGACTCCTTGAAAAGGGGATTCCCAGCCAGACGCAGTGGCTCACGACGGTAATCCCAGCATTTTGGGAGGCTGAGGTGGGTGGATCATGAGGTCAAGAGTTCAAGACCAACCTGGTCAAAATGGTGAAATCCCTCCCATCTCTACTAAAAATACAATGATTAACTGGGCACAGCAGCAGGCACCTGTAATCCCAGCTACTCAGAAGGCTGAGGCAGGAGAATCGTTGGATCCTGGGGGGTGGAAATTGCAGTGAGCAGAGATCACACCACTGCCCTCCAGCCTGGGCGACAGAGTGAGACTCTGTCTCAAAAAAACAAAAAAAAAAAAAAGAAAGAAAGAAAGAAAAAGGAATTCCCAATTGCTTCCAGAGAGTTTACTTCCAGGCTTTCCAACTGCCTGGGATTTCATTGGGATACAGCTATTGGCAAGTTTCCTTGAGCAAATCCCACCTGCCTGGGATGAGTGTTCACTATAGAATTATTCATAATATTAATTAAGATGAATGAATATTACCTGGGATTGAAAATTTCCTTTCAAGTAAAATATGAATACACATGTGCATCCATATTGACATGTGCCGATGTGTGTAATGTGCTTAGAAGGGTGTTTGACATCTTGTAATCATGGTGCGTGTCCTGGAAATTCTCTCTATGACCATCATCCCCGCTTATTCAGAGGAGGACTGCAGGGATGCTGTGCAAACATTGACCAAGGGCTACTGCCAACTAGCCATCGTCCTATGACCATTGAAATGTCCCAGGAGAGGTACCCACAGCAGCTTTCTTTATCCTCACAGTAAATCAAAAGAATAAAATTGATCTTAGTGAAACAAAACATAATTTATAGATTAAGCGACACCTGATTTTTGCATTTCATTTCAGAAATGTAAGTTTTGGTTAACACTACTACTGAAGCAGAGACATATAATCCCTTTCCCGGATTCAAATCCTGAGTGAAAATACCCAACACAATTCATGTAATAGAGTAATTTCTACTATTTTTTCCACTCGGATTCTGCGACATGACCCTGTGTAATATTATGTCAAAACTAGCTTGCGCACCATCTGATTTCCCACTTGCGTGCCCACTATTTGAAGCAATGAACTAGAAGAAACTTGGGACGTAAAGGCTGTTCAATGCCAGCAACGTGACTACCCAGCTTCTCAAGGGTAAATGATGCTGGAAAACAAAACTGTACACAGTACTTACATCAGCAGAGAATTATATACTGGCCACACCCCAATCTTCTGGGACAGAGTCCAATCACACCTGACTTCCTGCACAGTCACTAAAGGTGCCCCTCACACTCCCAAAAGTATCCTCTTTACAACATACAAACTCACAATAGTTTTAATAAATACTGGTAAAGTTTCCTCTGAATAGTTAATTAAGGATGAAAATGAATGAATCATCTTTTTTTAAAGGAATGTTAGGAAAGTATGAAGAGCATTTTTTGCCAGATCCAGAAAAAATTGTTGAATAGTAAATGAATCCAGGAGTTTTGTGAGTATCGGTTATCTGGAAATTCACTTCTGTGGAACGTGTGAATCCCAGAAGTTGTTATATTAATGGAGTGTGATTGTAATATGCTCAGCTTTGGCTATCATTTTTCCTCTTATCTCATAAGTGTACTTTTAGGTGAATTTTATTGCTTGCTTGGCTTTAATATGTCATGTTTGTCTCTTGTGTCCTCTCCTGTCCTTATTTCCATCCCTAACATTTAATGTGACCGGAGACTTGGGTTAATCCTGTGATCACTTTATTATTGTCACGTAGACCCACGCTTACAAGACAGAACCATTTCACGTAGACCCATGCCCACAAGAAAGCCAGCCTATTGTTGCTTTACTGTAAATATTCCATTATAATGACAAAAACACAAGTTATTTTGGAGAGAAAATAACTAATCTAACTTCCCATCTGGTTTCCAGGAAACATTATCCAGAAGCACTTCCCTTGAACATGTTAAGTGTCTTTGCTGGTGACCAGGGTTGCTTTCAGCTTGATCATATTAGTTTTACTTCTTTCTCTGTCACTTTTCCCTTGCTTCGAGTACTCGAAATTTCAGTTAAGATAAGATTTATGGTTTGATGAAATGTTCTTGTTCAGCTGCCTTTGCTTCGTCTCATCTGAAAGGTTATATGTGGCTTTACTTAATGCCATTCAGGCAAGGAACTCGAATGTCTGCTGTTGGGAGCAAGAATCGCCTCTCTCCTTCAGTGGTGTTTTGGGAAGGCTGAGAATGTTTGTGGGTGCTGCCTTTCACACGAAGGAACCAATGCACTCTAGCTGTGCTCTTCCCTTTGACAGTAACAACAATCACAACAACAAATGTCACTGTACTCTTTTAAGAACTAGATTTTCTTGAATGCTAAAAATGGGAAAATTAAAACTAAGAACTATGAATCTAAGAGCATAAAAAAATTAAAAGCGATAACAGTGATCATGCATCTTATTGATCCAAGAAGAATCCAGGCACTGGGCCATTTCCTTTGATTCTGTACCCTGTCTGACTGGTGGAGTTGTCCCCCTTTTTGTTAATTGATGTAACATTTTTATTTCAGTGAGGTAGGAAAGATAATCAAATTCGTATCTTAATCAGAAATGATCAGGTGTGTTTATATAGTACAGCCTATTTAAGTTATGGTAAAAGCAAAAAAATTTAAAAAAACAAAAACACATAATATAAAACGTACCATCTGATAGAGTTTGGATATTGGTCACACCCAAATCTCATGTTGAATTGTAATCCCTGACACTAGAGGTGGCAGCTGGTGGGAAGTGTTGGGTCATGGGGGCAGATCCCTTATAACTTGGTGCTGGTCTTCATGATAGTGAGTTCTCAGGAGATCTCATCATTTAAAAGATGTGGCACCAAGCGTGTAAATTAGTTCAACCATTGTGGAAGACAGTGTGGCAATTCCTCAAGGACCTAGAAA
>CM052648.1:186543679-186567614 GCA_028533165.1 Leontopithecus rosalia
AAAGACCTGGAACCAACCTAAATGCCCATCAATGATAGACTGGACAGGAAAAAATGTGGCACATATACACCACAGAATATTATGAAGCCATCAAAAACGATGAGTTTGTGTCCTATGTAGGGACATGGATGAACCTGGAAACCATCATTCTCAGCAAACTGACACAAGAGCAGAAAATCAAACACTGCATGTTCTCACTCATAGGCAGGTGTTGAACAATGAGAACACATGGACACAGGGAGGGGAGCACTACACACTGGGGTCTGTTGGGGAGAATTGGGGGGGACAGTGGGGGGTGGGGAGGTGGGGAGAGATAGCATGGGGAGAAATGCCAGATACAGGTGATGGGGAGGAAGGCAGCAAATCACACTGCCATATGTGTACCTATGCAACAATCTTGCATGTTCTTCACATGTACCCCAAAATCTAAAATGCAATTTAAAAAAAAAAAATTTTAAGCAATGTGGAAAAAAAACCCTCAAATTGGACTGTTTCTTCCCTGCTTCCTGATTTCCCATCACACTTACATTAGAAGATAAAAAATAAAAGTAAAATAATAATAATAAATAAAAGTGTGTGGCACCTTCCCACCCCCCTCATTTGTTCCTGCTTTCACCATGTGACCTGCCTGCTCCCCCTTCAGCTTCTGCCATGATTAAAAGCTCACTGAGGCTTTGCCGGAAGCCAGGCATATGCCAGCACCATGCTTCCTGTACAGCCTGAAGAACCATGAGCCAATTAAACCACTTTTCTTTATAAACTACTCAGTCTCAGGTATTTCTTTATAGTAATGCAAGAGCAGCTTAACACATCATCTTAACCATTTTCAAATGTAGAGTCTAATAGTGCGATGTATACTCACATCATTGTGAAACAAATTTCCGGAACTTTATCATTTTGCAAAACTGAAACTCTCTACTCATAAAACTCTCTACTCATTAAAGTGCCCCACACTGCACTTACGCCAGGTACTGGTAACCACCATTCTACTTTCTGCATCTATGAATTTGACCAATCCCAGTACTTTATGTAAGTATAATCATACAGGATTTGTCTTTCTATGGCTGGCTTATTTCATTTAGTGTAACCATCTCAAAGTTCATCCATTGTCACAGTATGTGCTACAATTCTTTTCCTTTTTAAAGTGAAATAGTATGTTATTATATATATTTGCCATATTTTTAAAATTAATTCATCTGTCAGTGAACACTCAAGTTGCTTCTACCTTTTCCCAGTTGTGAATAGTGCCTCTATCAAAACTGGTAAGACCCTGCTTTAAATTATTTTGGGTATTTACCCAAAAATGGAATTGCTAGATAATATTGCATTTCTTTTTTTTTAATTTTTAAAGGAACAAACAACTGTTTTCCCTAACAGTCACATCATTTTCATTTTACCTTCTTACAAAGAGTACATAGGGGTTTACATTTTGCATATTCTTGCCTTCACTTAGTTTCTGTATTTTTTTCATAGTAACCACCTTAATAGTTATGAGGTGGTATATCACTGTGGTTTTGATTTGCATTTTTCTAATGATTAGTGAGGTTAAGCATATTTTGACATGCTTGTTGCCCATTTCTACATTTTTGGGAGAGTGTCTATTCGATACATTTGCCCATTTTTTCATTTTTTATTTGAATTTTTGGTGGTGAGTTGTAGATTTATGTATCATAGATATTAACCTTTATCAGACATATCTTTGAAAATATTTTCTATTATCCATGGGTTGACTTTTTACTCTGCTGATTGTTTTTCCAATTCACAGAAGTTTTAAATTTTGATGAAGTTCAGTTTATTTAATTTTATTTTTGTTGTCTGTTACCCATTGATATGGTTTGGCTGTATCCACACCCAAATCTCATCTTGACGTGCAGCTCCCATAATTCCCATGTGTCATGGGAGGGACCTGGTGGGAGGTGATTGAATCATGGAGTTGGGTCTTTCCTGTGCTATTCCTGTGATAGTGAATAAGTCTCATGAGATCGGATGGTTTTACAAAGCGTTCCCCTGCACATGCTCTCTTGCCTGCCACCATGTAAGACATGACTTTGCTCCTCGTTCACCTTCTGCCATCATTCTGAGGCCTCCCCAGCCATGTGAAACTGTGCATCCATTAAACCTCTTCTTCTTTACACATTACCTAGTCTTGGGTATGTCTTTATTTGCAGTGTGAGAACAGACTAATACATCTATACTTTAAGAAAACTGAATAATATTCTTAGGAATCAAATTACTTTCCAAAAGTCAGATTGCTACTAGCAGGCAGAGTGCTACTAGCAGTTCAAATATAAGTCAAAGTCCACCTGCCATGGAATCTCATATGCCTTTTACAACACTTCTCAGCTTCCATAAAGATAAAAATACATGGGAAGGTGTGCAAAAGAAAGTGTCAAACTAAAGAAATTCTGAAGATATAAATAACAGGTGTAGGAAATGAGAACAAACTCATGAAAGGAGAAAAAAAGAACAAGAATACAGATATGAGAAATGGATAATAAAGCAGAAAGAAGTGTGTCCAAGAATTATCACTATAGCATTATTTATATTAGAGAACTTTCTAAGTGTCCAGAAATCAGACTGTTTAAGCATATACAGTGATTGAATCTTATGAACACTATTCCATTGATAAAAATAATATTTTTAAACATACAAAAAGGGACATTGTGTATATATACCCTGAACCCACTCAGCTCTCCCCCTTGTTTTATAGCTGTTGACATGGGATTAACCCCAGCACACAATCAGCACACTCCCATCTCATTTGCCACAGTAATTGGCGTAGCAGGTAAGTAAAGCTAAACCAATAAGCACAAGGCATTCATTCCTCATGACTCAAAATATACAGATTATTTAGGAGTAGCAATAAAACCAATGTCAGTCCAATCATAATAAAGAATCACTCTTCCTTTTAGTTACATAATCCAATCACTTCTTATTAAGACCGTTTGTGTCACTTTCTGTTACTTGCAACAGAATACACTGTATGTAATACAAATAACGTACTTAGAAAGTTGATAGTACATTGCTAAGAAAAAAATTTTAAGTCCAAAAATCAAAGTAATGCATAGTATATAGATGTCATTTTGCTCTAGACATAACATAAATCCATACAGCAAATAAGATTAAAATTATGCAAAATACTAACATTCTTGGAGAAGAGGTATTAAGTAATATGTTTTGGGGTTTCTTTATATTTTAAAACTATTCAGCATCAAGGATATATTTACTTTGTAATTAGTGATAAAACCACGTCTCTAAAAATTTTGTAATTGTTTACTAATTTGATATTTACAACAGCACTATGAGAAAAGTTTAGTGATTGGGAAATTAAGATAAAGAAGGATAAAATAACTCACCCAGGGCCATTCAGTGAGCAAGGGGACAGCAGATAGAGTGGAGCCCAGGCAGGCTGCTTCCCACTCTGCAGCTTAGCTTTATCCCTCTTCCACAGCCTTGGCTCCAGTTAACTCCTGAGCAGCTTAGCTTTATCCCTCTTCCATAACCTTGGCTCCAGTTAACTCCCTCAGGGACTGTCTTCTACACCTAAATAGTTTCTCAAAGTAGTTTCCCAATAAGGCAAGATAAACAGAAGCTTTATATAACCTTCCAGATAAATAAAGTGTTATCTCTCTTGTAATTGTGAAAAAAATTCTAACAAAATATTAAAGTTGATCATATATCATTAGATCCACCAGGTATTTTTTGCCAAAGACAGACTTGGGACTCAGCAAATGATGGTTGAGTTCAACAGGGGGCAGCTAGTCTGTGGCCAGGGCTGGGGCAGCCCCACCTGCCAGGCACTATGTGCCTGGACTTGAGGAGGATGAGGCTGGCAGGTATTGAGAGAAGACAAAGAAGAACTTGAGAGCCAAGTAGGTGGGAAAGAAACAGAAGGTGCTGTTTTGGTGGTAGACTCAACACCTTGACATGGACGTGGAGTAAGCAGCAGAGACAGACCCAACCAGGAAACAGGTGGTCATCACAGGAGGGTCCAGCTGCATCTCCAGCATGTGGTTTAAGTTTGGCCTCTAGTTTCAGAAGAGACAAGCAACAGATGAACAGGAAGAAGTCAGCGTCCTTATGTAACGGAGGGCAAAGGTGGCTATCAAGTAATGCCCAGGCACAGAGAAGCAAGACAGGAATTCTACACAAAAAGAGGCATAAAGTAGAAAGGAAGATAGGAATCAGGTTGATGAAATTGGATCATGAGCTCAGAGCAGTGCTGGAGCAAGCTTGGCTGATCCATGACATGATGTGGGATGTGCTTGCAGGTGTCCTCTTTTCTCAATGCCTGAAAAGACCAGAGGCTGTGTTGTATCTTCCTTCCTGTATGTATGGGCAGGATTGAGGACAACCCGTTGCTCTTGGGGTACCTACTCAATGGAGCTGGAGAGGAGTGGTCTCTGCTTTGCTCTCAGTGTCTTTCTTACACAGCTCTTAGAGATAAGGATGATCTCCCTTACCTTTTGGCTTTCCTGGTGCAATGCTTGTTGCTTATTAGTGATAAGAGGCTCTCCTAGATAGAAGGTTAGAGGCTTTCCTAGATAAAAGTCCTACTGTATTGATTGAAAGAATGAAGTCATCTTACACCTTTTTAGAAGACCAAAATGGTCTTTCCGAGACACTGCCTGACAGAAGTATGTTAATTTTCATCTTCCTCTCCTCTGTATTCCATAGCCACGTGTTCACTGTAAAAGGTGAAATAATGCAAGGATAGTTTTATTCCCAGTGTGTGCATATTGTTTTCTGAGATAACTCATGGATATAGTGAATCCTGTGATTGGGGGTCACAGTTGTGTTCTGATATTTCTCAAGGGATGCTGCCACTGAAGAGTGCTCAGTTTCAAACAGACTGGTAAAATAACATCCTCTGCCCTCAAACGCCAGAGGAGCAGGTCTTTGATCCCGAAACTCTTTGACGGAGGGAGAGTTGCCACAGAATGTGCTCAGCACATGGGGTCAGAAGGCAGCTGGTGATTAAAAAAGGCGAGAGGTCCAAATATGTATCCCCAGCCATATGGCACCTCCCGGAACATGGTACGAGAGATTATAAGAGGCGGTGCACAAACTTTCTAAAATTACATTAGGAGTTATGTATTCTTCACACATTCATCTATAACTAGCACAATTCAACCTTGATTTCACAGATATTACTATAGCACCCGGGCAGAAAATGCTGTGTTTACTTCAGTTATAAGCAGTGAAATATTTTTGACAGCTTTGAAAGTAAAATCTCCAGGAATAAAACTTTAGGACTTTATTCTGAAAATGGGTTTTGGTGGTAGTCATTTTTGGTCTTACTTTTGATTTTCTTTTAACTATATGAGGTTTTCTCATATCCTTCCCTTGAAATAGCTTCTTATTATTCATCTATTCGCTGCAAAGTGAGTACTAAAATATTCTGGTCAGGAGGTTTGCTATGAGCAGCTGGTGGCAAAGTCACTTAAACTACTCAGAGTTGCAAGAAGATCCAACTTTTTCCACCAAAACTGCTCGCTGCCAGCCCCTCCCTTGCCCTAGTGCTCCTACTTGTCCACAGTGCATCGGCTGCTATCCTTCCTACTCAGCCAATTTCCCAGAAAGTCTTAGGGAAAATTAGGCTGGCTATTCCTTATGCCCTCTTCTTTATTACTCTCATTTTAAAATTTAATAACATAACTTACATTGTCCTCATGTTTGAGGTTCTCTTCTATTAACGAAGTGAGATACTGTCATTCCTTTTGCGTCACACTGATAAGGAGAAATATAGTCCTCAGGGATTTAATAAGAACTGCTATCTGATAGCTTGACCACGCTCCCTTACATGTTGCCTCTCTACAGTCCTAGACCCCTGTGTCATCCTTCTTATTTTCCCAGTTTTTTCCTTCCATTGATACCTTTTCTACTCAATGATCTACCATCTATTTGCAAATTTATTCATGCCACTTAATCCCTTTATGTTAATTCTGCTTCAATACCAAAAACATACTTGGATTTTCAGGCATTCAAAACCTCAATGCATGTAATTGCCCACAAAATTGCAACCAAATACAATGAATTAGAAAGCTACTAAGTATTCACCAGATTCTATTATATCTAATTATCTGAGATCCTTTGAATTACAATGAGATTGTGCATAGTTTAAAACACGCAGTAGTGAATAATTTGTTAACGTCTAAAATGCTACTAACTTTACTTGGTGCTGTTATTGGTTCACCTAAAGAGTTAAGTAACTTCACATTCTGCTGCAGGTGAGGCAAGCTCTCCAGTGAAAGCCAGCACTCTTGGGCTGGGCGCGGTGGCTCAAGCCTGTAATCCCAGCACTTTGGGAGGCCGAGGCGGGTGGATCACGAGGTCAAGTGATCGAGACCATCCTGGTCAACATGGTGAAACCCCGTCTCTACTAAAAATACAAAAAATAAGCTGGGCATGGTGGCGCGTGCATGTAATCCCAGCTACTCAGGAGGCTGAGGCAGGAGAATTGCCTGAACCCAGGAGGCGGGGGTTGTGGTGAGCCAAGGTCGCGCCATTGCACTCCAGCCTGGGTAACAAGGGCGAAACTCCGTCTCAAAAAAAAAAAAAGACTTACAGCTTTTCTCAATATCTTTCTACTGTGAAGAAATTGTCAAAATATAAGGAGCTTCGCAGGCCCTTCAGTGGGGACCTAATGGGGCTCTAAGAACAGTGGTAACTCTCACTAATGAAACCTATGCATCCATAATTCTGAAGATGCTTTGTGTGAGTCATTCCTTCCTTCCAGTTTGCAGTCACCTGTCACACCTACTGCTTTATGATGGATTTTTTTCTTTTTTTTTGAGACGAGTGTCGCTCTGTCACACAGGCTGCAGTGCAATGGCACAATCTTGACTCACTGCAACCTCCGCCTCCTGAGTTGAAGGGATTCTCCTGCCTCAGCCTCCCAAGTAGCTGGGATTATAGGTGCACACCACCACATCTGGCTGATTTTTGTACTTTTAGTAGAGATGGGATTTCACCATGTTGACCAGGCTGGCCTGGAACTCCTGACCTCGTGATCCACCCCCGTTGGCCTCCCAAAGTGCTGGGATTACAAGCATGAGCCACCACACCCGGCCTCTATGATGGATTTTTACTGGGGCAAGTTTCTGATTCCAGAATACCCTCTTACATGTGCAGGGTGGAATCAGAAATTTGCCCCAGTAAATTGTTTCCTTTAACATACAAAAGTCAGAGGCAACTTGGCTGGTCGCTGCAGAAGCAGGAACAGAGGGAAAAGCTAGATCCAAATCCACCAACAGCAGCTCTGGGATGTGTGGGCAACTTCTCAGACTTATTTGAGCCTTGCTTTCCTTGTCTCTAAAAATGATGATGGTAACATCTAACTTTCAAAATTGTGCTAACGCTTTACTGAGCTGAGAAACCCCCAACCCTCGGTAGTGGCTCAGCAACTCTGCCTTTCTTTGGCTACGTTCGCTTCATCATAATGTTGTTAATAGAGGCAACCTAATTAACCACTGTGTGTATTAATACAAAATGGCTGGAGCCCTCCAAAGCAACTAAAAAGGACTCTCTCACTCTCTAGAAGAAAATCTTTGTTATTCTCCCACAAGCACTTTACAGACACATTAAAGTACACATAACTAATGTTCACACTGGAAACGTCTGGACCCCAGGGAGGATGCAACTGGGACCTGAACAAGTTCAGGGACTTGCCAAGGACCGCAGCAACAAGAAACAGCAGAACTGGGGCTGGACCTGAGGTCTCTTGTCTCCCTCTTCTAAGAGCATCTGCTAAGTAGACTTTGCTTCCCAATTAGGTAGATTTTTCTAGCAGGAAAAGGGCAGGTCAGGAGGGAAAAACGCACATAAACCATCCCCACCTTCGCGTGCACTCTTTCTAGCCACACATGTGGACTCACTGACACATGGCCTAGTTGTGGATGATTCCACAGCTGTCAGATAAATCAAAGACCCACATGCAAAAGCAGAGCTTGCAAACGTTTTGTGATGTGGTTTTGTAATCCTTGCTCGAGGACTTTGGGTCTATAAAATAATGAATGGATCATGTGGAGGACTAAGAATAGTATTTTTATGTATGACAAATGTAATCCTGCAGAAAAAAAAGACGGTTTTCATGTCATTTAAAATAAAATGTTACTCCCTTCCAGTAGCCTTAGAGTTCTAGCAAATGAGAACTTGGTACCATCTCTTAAGACTGCATACTTCTGTAATGCAGAGAGCCAGCTCCGCTTCTGTTTTCTGCTTGATAGTAGCATGTGTTAGACAGAAGACACTCCAAGAGGAAAAACAGCTCGGTGAGGCAGACACGTGTCTGAGGACACCAGCACCGCTGGGGTCAGGAAGACACTCTAGTTACAAACCAGTTTCTTTTTTAGAGGTGCAAACACAGAGGGCCGAGGCATGACCTGAATGAACAACCCCAGGACACAAATGGGGTGAGCTTCTCAAGTGGGAAGTGCAGCACAAAACTGCCTTCGGGTTCCACGCACAAAGCTCAAGCTTCTGCTTCACAAGGCCAGGAGACAAACGTCGAGTCCTAAAATGGGCCCACGAATGATCCCACTTTTAAATATTATCATAGGGCTCTGAAGAGACGTTGTGGCCAAGTCTTTGGCATCGTTCTGTAACCGGATCAGCTGCAACCGGATTTTCAGGTTCTTGGCCTCCCTAAGCCCAAACCATGGGGAAGATGGCCTCAGTGTCACGGTGAGTGTTTCAGCTCAGACAGAACTCAGGGACCCAGAGTGTGCAGTCGTGAGCCAAAGGACAGCTTCCACGCGGTGGGAGGGGACCTGGAGCGGATGCTGCTGCAGGCTTGGGCAGCTGGAGCTTTTAGCCCTGAGTTATTCCCTCCCCATTCTTGTTCTTGGCCAGTGAGAGGGGGTCTTTCAACCTCTCTCTAGATTATTGATCTTTGAATCCTTTACCGGATTGGCTACTGTTTTCTAACCCTGAGTTATGGAGCTAGGCCTCCAAGGGCCAGCCCTGCCCTTAAACAAAGACCCCAGTAGCCAAAGGCGGGAAAAGTGGAAACAACAGCCCCCAAACTGCCAGAGGCGGGAAAAGTTCCTCTAACACAGTCCCTAAGTTCCAAAAACTCTGAGCATTTCCTTGGAGTATTACTAGATATCGATAATTCCCCAATGCTCTGTGTTAAATTTCCCCCAGCCAAGTCAGGGAGGAGATTACCTGCTGGAACTGACGGCTCGGCATGAGCGTATGGATGCCTCCAATTCCTCAAAAAAACGATCATTGTCTTCAGGGAAGAGGTTCCCTAGGCTCGCTGTAAACAAAAGGCCAGGGGTCAGATCAGGAACATGACTTCATTTTGAAATTTTCTGAGAGAAATTCTACCTGGGACTCTATCAACAAGTCTTGTCGAAATTGCTTCATCTTTAAAGGGCAAAATTACCATGAATTTTGCTGCTGGGTGCCTGTCTCCAACTGTGAGTCATGAATTCGATTTGGAGCTATTTGAAATACTAAGATTATTCCAATCTTATTTTCTTTTTAGTACTCCCAGAAAGTGCTTTAAAAATAGCTTTAAATATGTCTGAAAAATATCGTTGCTTTGAGCAATCGTGCTAAAAATAAAAGGTTGTGGATTATTGTATTGACTCCTAGTGAGGACTGGGTTAAAGGGACTTCCCAGGGTCGATGGGTGCATTGTTTCCACTGCAGGAATCCTGCGGTTTTCCACCTCTGGACAGCTAGGGCCCTTTGTTTTGGTTTTCCCGCCTCTGGCAGGCCAGGTACCGGCTTTGTCTCTATTTTCCCGCCTCTGGCTCTTGGAGGTGGGGGCTCTGTGACTCAGGGCTGTAAAACTGTAGCCAATCTGGTAAAGGATTCAAAGATCAAGCAATGCAGAGGAAGTTTGAAAGAAACCCTCTATTGGATGATAACGTGAATGGGGAGGGAATAACTCAGGGGTAAAAGCTCTAACCACCTCAGCCTGGGCTGGAATCCTCTCCGGGTTCCCTTGCACGGCATGGAAGCTGTCTTTTGGCTCCAATAAATCGCACCGTTGCACACTCTTTGCGCCCATGAGTTATATTTCAGCTGTAACACTCACCGCGCCTCAGAGGCCCCTTTCCCCATTCTTCAGGGTTAGGAAGGCCAAAAGCGTAAGTTCCGGCTGCACCTGTTAACCCTTCCATGCTTGCCTAGTGGTTAGGGCTTCTAGTTTTCACTCTGGTGGCCCCGGGTTTGACCCCCGGTGTGGGAACCAGGGAATCCAGCTGCAGTTACTCCAGTTAATTACAAAGGTAAGGAAGAGTTATGAAGAAGCTTCCAAATGGGGACAAATAAAAGAGAAAAAGCCACATAAAAGAGAGTAGGTGAGAGGATGAGTTGAAGCTGCAAGCCACTTTCCTCAAAGTAGGTTTTTCTCTCCCTACTCCAGTTTTATTGTTGCTGTTGTTTTGTTGTTTCAATTTCGTTTTTAAAGGGGGAGGCCTAAGAACAGGTGACGGAGGCCTGGCTCCTATTTGGCACTAAGGCACCCAGTAACGAAGCACATATCTCCTTTCTGGGTTTTACTGGCAGGTGTGCTGTGCTTTGTCTTCCTTTTGAAGTTCCACAGTGGCTGGCAGTTGGAGGCAGGCACCCAGCAGCAAGCTTCAGAGGAAAACCGGCATCTCAGGGCACCTTCTCAGTGGCCACAGCAATGGCAGACTGTGCGTTTGGATGAGCCACCGGTCCTCTGAAGAAAGACACAAAACACAGGACCCCTTTCTCTTGACGTAGCATCATCCCTCAGAAGGAATGGCCCCAATAACGCTCAGAGTTTCATCCTGCGAATGTGATCACTCTCTATCTCAGCCACTCCCTGAAAGCTCCCTTGCTGGGTTCCAGCTCTAGACCGGCTCCCCACACCTGGCAGCGGTGGGCACAGCAACAGTGATATTCAACAGAAATCCCACCTGCCTCTTCACGGCAGCACACATTGCCTCGCTGAAACGTCCCCAGCAATGGAGAGGTGCCACACATTCAACCCTTCACATCCTACTATTAAACAGAGGACGGTCTACACATGCTAAACACATACTCAGCTGTGGTCAGACCCAGTTCTCTTTTTCTCAACTGCATCTGAACGGTTTGAGTTCCACCCAAAACTGCAGTGTGCTGATAAGCAAAAAAAAAAAAAAAAAAAAAAGCCTCACTAATGGGAAAGGTAAGTCTCAGCTAACAGAAGATTCTAAGGAGAAAGTTTCGGTAGAGCTGTGTGAAAGTTTAGTCTTTTAACTAGATCATGAACCCATCACACACACACACACACACACACACACACACACACACACACACAGTGGTGCCTGTAGTTACTATTTTGCAGACCAGGAAACAAATGTTTATTGTACACACACACACACAAACACCCATAAAATCTTTGTCTTCATATTTCTGAATGTTGATGTGTTTTTCACCCAATAGGTTAAGTACACTGTAAAATATCCCTTCACATATCTGAACAAAAAATGGAATCCCGTGTTCAGACATATATTGGAAATGAAGTACTTGTTTCCTTTACTTATCATTTGCACTCTTTCAGTGCCAGTGTCTTAATACTCTATAAATATTCACAAAACCCCACTATGACTGTAATAGGAATGCTTTATGCATGTGACAATTTAGGTAAGGCTATCTATGACCTCATGCTGTTTTATACTATTTGAGCTAAACTGAACTCTTTGAAACTTGGAAACATTCAAGAACCCCACTTGTAAAAATATCCAGGGATTTTAAGTTTGTTCTAAAATGACAGATTCATGATGAGCAGGAGACAGCCTTTTCTGACTGCCATGTTTCTGACAAAAGCAAAACCAGGAAGCAGCTACCTCAGCAAAGCCAGTCACTCTTTGAAAGCGTGGGTAGTTATTCTATTCAAGCCAGACACTTATCATTCATCAAAAATGTGAGCAGCTTTGATTGACAAACCAAGTTGCTTCCCTTACTCAAGGATAATATCAGAATGCAAATTCCTTGATTTCTCATTTTCTGCTGGGTATTGTGTTACTGCAAGTCCTTGTGGAAGCCACTGATTTTTTTAAGTGGCTTTTTCACTTTCAAAGTACTTTAAGAAAAGAAAAATGCTTTGATAATTCATTTTCAGTGGTTAAAAAAAAGCCCTGGCCAATTTGCAGACTTAAAAGAAATTCTGGAGGAAATAATTAGCATTCATTCACTCCTTCATTTATTCATAACGAAAATAGTTATTGAATACTTAATACATACCTGTAATCACTGTTCTAGAAATGAGGGAACAGTTGTTGCAAATTATAAGCGTATTTAAGACCCTTACATACACGGGTGTGTGAGTGAGGTGACAGAAAAAGTAAATCAGCAGTTCACAGGTTGTTTCTGAAAACAGAATAGGGAGGTATGAGGGAGCCTGGAAGTGCACGTGGTCTGAGGACACAGCTAGAGGAGGGTCTGAGAGGTGCAGACCAGGGGGCCAGCGTGAAAGAACCTCATACAGCAGGGTGTGCTGGTGAGTTCGGATTGGATTGTTCCTAGGGTAGAATGATGGAAGATGACCATGAGAAGGTGAAAGGCAGCAGCACCTTCCTGTACAGTAACCAAAGAAGGCTTTTTTTTTTTTTCTGAGACAGGGTCTCACTCTGTTACCAAGGCTGGAGTGCAGTGGTGCAATCTCGGCTCACTGCAACCTCAACATCCCGGGCTCAAGCGATCCTCCCACCTTAGCCTCCCGAGTAGCTGGGACTAGAGATCTTCACTATCACGTCTGACTAATTTTATTGTTTTTGTAGGGTCAGGGTCTCCCTATGTTGCCCAGGCTGGTCATGAACTCCTGGGCTCAAGTGCTATGCCTGCCTCGGCTTCCCAAAGTGATGGGATTACAGGCATGTGCCATTGAGCCCAGCCAAAGGCATCTTTTAGGAAGTAACATTTAAGCAAAGACCAGAAAGAATGGATTCCAGTTTGCAAAATGAGAGTGAGGGCACTCCAGGCAGTGAGAACCTTGTGGGTGGAGGCTTACGGTGGAGAAAAATTTCGTGTGTCTGGAAAACAGAAGGACGATACATTAGCTTCCTGCCGTTGATATAATAAAGCATCAGCGACTCAGCACCTTAAAATGACGGAAACTTATTCTTTCACAATTCAGAGGCTCCAAGTCCAAAATTAAGGTGTCAACAGGGCCATTCTCAGTCAGAATTGGGATAGAGTTTACCCTTGCCACTGCCTAGCTTCTGATAGTGTCTTTTGATCCGTGGTTTTCCTTGGCCTGCTGCTGCACCACTCTGATTTCTGCTTCTATGGCCATGTGCTATCCTTCCTATGTTTCTGTGTCTTTACATAGCCATCTTCCCCGGTGC
Source organism: Leontopithecus rosalia (assembly GCA_028533165.1). NCBI lineage: Eukaryota > Metazoa > Chordata > Mammalia > Primates > Cebidae > Leontopithecus > Leontopithecus rosalia. The sequence continues at coordinate 186,556,993 of CM052648.1, forward strand.
AGTGGCTCACGCCTGTAATCCCAGCACTTTGGGAGGCCAAGACAGGTGGATCACGAGGTCAAGAGATCGAGACCATCCTGGTCACCATGGTGAAACCCCGTCTCTACTAAAAATACAAAAATCAGCTGGGCATGGTGGCGCACACCTGTAGTCCCAGCTACTCGGAAGACTAAGGCAGGAGAATTGCTTGAACCCAGGAGGTGGAGGTTGTGGTGAGCCGAGATCGCGCCATTACACTCCAGCCTGGGTAACAAGAGGGAAACTCCGTCTCAAAAAAATAATAATAAAAATTAAAAAAATAATGCTGTGAAGGAATTAATTAGGCTGGAAGTAGGAAGGATGGTAAAGAAAAGAAGCTACTGCCGTGTCTGGGATGAAAGGCCACAGGGTGAAGAATCAGCTGGACGAGACCCGCACATATTTTGAAGAAAGAAACAACAGGATTTGGCAATAGGCTGAATTGTCAAAGATGACTCTTCGATTTCTGACACAGGCACCTGGGTAGATCGCAATGCTGGATGCTAAGAAAAGAAGAACAGGGTCTGAGCAGGCTTGGAGCGATGATCAGAAATACGATTTGCATGTCGCTAGCACCCGGCCTGCAGTATTTGGATGTTAGGAGGCATTAAATAAATGATATTTTTTAAGTGAGTTTTGGACGTAATAAACTAGAGATGTTTGGGAGACATTCAAGAATACATCTGATGATAGCAGTCAGACAAATGAGTCTGGAATCAAGAGAAAGATTTGAGCTAAAAATATGCAGTTTGAAGATTTTAAAATATAAGAACGATAAACCCTATTTTATTTGTAAAGATTGTTTAATGTGCTACTATTTCTAGATACAGTTATTATTCTAGATAATAATACAGTTATTATTTCTAGATATAGTTATGAATACACTTGTTAGCTACACTTAACAAAACCAAAATATTCAAGTCCAAGACAGCTCAGGAAGACAAGCTGGTGTCACAAAAAAAGAGGATGGGATATTGTTTCCGGGACTTGCCAAAATCAGTGTAGAGCCTAAAACAAGTCTAAGTCATTGATCCTGCTGTCCTTGCTCAGTCTTTATGTGTGTTTGCTAATTGGGATGCATTTAAATTGAGTAGGAAGCAAAGGGGGCATTACATTTGTAAGCGTTTACTAATCATGTTAGAATTATAATGGGCAAATTCTATCAAGGGTGGATCTCATGAATTTTTAAAACTCTTTACAAAATCACTTTCTTATATGGCCATGTTCAAAGTCACGATTTCTCTCAGTAGCTCAGGGTAAGACATGTACCATTCTGTAAAATGCCTTTGCCTCACTTACAAATCCTCCCAGGACAAGGCTAAAGAGATTAAATTCTAAGATGAAGTCTACAGAGAAAAATATTGTACTTGTTAAAAAGATGGCTTGCAAATTCTATAAACTCTAATTTTTTTTGAGATGGAGTTTTGTTCTGTCACTCAGGCTGGAGTGCAGTGGCACAATCTCAGCTCACTACAACCTCTACCTCCCAGGTTTAAACAACTCTCCTGCCTCAACCTCCCAAGTAGCTGGGATTACAGGCGTGTGCCTTCATGCCCAGGTAATTTTTGTATTTTTAATAGAGACAGGGTTTCACCATGTTGGCCTGCCTGGTCTTGAACTCCAGACCTTGTGATCCACCTGCCTCGGCCTCCCAAAGTGCTGGGATTATAGGCGTAAGCCACCATGCCTGGCCTATAAACTAATTTTAAACCACTCATCTTCATGTGTTTCCTCTCACCCCCTGACATCCACATGAGGGGCAGTTAGGATTTGAGGAACAAAATCTTGGTTCAGGCAAATTTGGTTTTAATTTGTATCTCAGAACAGATCTGTTTTAATCGAACAGTATGACAAAGTGGGCAAAACAGTTAGAGCCAGTGAGATCCTTACATAGAATGTTGAAAGAGTATTTATTTATTTGATGGTGTTAAAACATTTAACATTCAGCAAAGTTTTCAAAAATATATAACTTAAAATACATTTTGTAAATTTATCTACTAATGATATATCTTGAATACATACATATATTAGTGATACATATATATTCATATGCATTAGATGTATATATATGTATGTATATATATTTCTTGAATTTAAGTGATTTCTTTTTACAGTAAAATGATTGCTAGCACTAGAGTCAATCTCTGACACTGAATGTTTTCAAAATGTCATGTTTTCTATTGTTTTTAATCTAGGGGAGATAGCAAAGTGCTTTCAACTGTTATATATTTAAAAAACAGATTATTATCTTGAAGGCTTTTTAGGAAGAGAAGACAGTGCTGAATTACTTTGTAAAATACGGGGGTTATGAGCCAGGCGAATGTGGTTATTGTGGTCATAGGCTGTTGCCTGGATTAAAACCAGAAGCATCAAGAACAAGTAGAGTTTAAAACATCACATCATTACAATAAATATAATTAACTACTGTAGAGAGGCCAAGCTCAGGAATCTGGGGGAGTCTGAAGACATCGAAGCATATTTTAAAATTATTTTCAGATAACAGAAATTACATGGTTCTTGAAAGTAACGCTTACACTCAATCTGATTCCATCCATTAGAAAATTCATCCTGGATATTCAGTGTCTCAAGTGAGCCCACGTGGCATCCAATCTGGAGGAATTTGTTTGTTTGTTTTGGGGCCGACTTTAACACTGGCTTATATTTCATCATTAGAATCTAGCTATTGTAACCAGTTGGCATATGACTGGCCTTGATTGGCTTTGCCTGGTTTAGTTTAATAAAGGGATTCAGTTTCAGGTTGGCAATGCTGATGGAATTGGATAGAATAAGGAGGCGGGGCGGTGGAGAATTGGGGAAAAGCAGAAAGCCTTGATAAAATCAAACTTTGCCAAAAAGGTAAAGTGCAATCATTAATTTAAAACGTCTTTTGTGAGGTTGTCATTGTTTTACACTGTATGTTATTGTGACTAAAGGCTGAACAGACACAATACCAAAGATACGACAATCAGAAAAGTTGCCTGCAGCAATTTTGACTCCAAATATAAAAGTCATGATTTTAAGTAAAGCTTTCGAAATTAAACTTCCTCCAGCTGAAATCATAACTCAGAATTTCAGTGTTTTAACAGAGTACTAGGAAATTAAAACTTTGGTATTTAGAAAACATTGCAGGGCCTTATCACTTCTTAATTACTCAGTAATCACCTAAAATTTGCATATTAGTGAGAAAGCCAAGCATCTCATGTTGGCTAGATTCATGCATCTCCGAAACAAAAGTTTAGAACATAATGTTCAGAATTTTTAAGCCGAGGATGCTGTTTTGAAGATAATTTCATTTAAAAATAATATTTTCATGTATTTAATTACCCAGGCAATTGCATTCAGGTGTCATATTCCTTTGATTACTAGTTGATATTGTAGTCATTCTTCTATAACTTTAGACAGGCATCTCAAACTCAACCTGGCCTGCAGACCAGGCTCTCAGACACATCTTAATTTGAAATTCACTTAGGAATCTTGTAAGATGCAAATTCTGATACAGTAGGTCTGGAGTGGGCCTGAGGTTCTGAATCTGACGAGCTTGATGCCAACAACGCTGGTTTGAGGACCACTCTCTAAGCAGCAAAATCACTGAGAGCTCATTGTCTTCTTCCCCAGACTTCCTCTCCATCCTGTGCCCCATCTTTCAGACAACAGAGTTATTATTTGCCCATAAGCATAATCACATACACACCTCTCTGTCAAATCTCTGTTGCATGTTGCCCTCCACTGCTTCCACACTACAGACAAGGCCTGTGTGTTGGCCAGCCCTGCAAACTCAAATGCTGACACATCTGGATTTGTGCCCTACTCTTCATAATTCATTTTCCCTTTCAATCTCTCTCTCCTCTTTTTTTTTTTTTTTTTTTTTGAGATAGGGTCTTGCTCACTTGCCAAGGCTGGAGTACGGTGGCATGATCTCATTTCACCACAACCTCTGCCTCCCAGGTTCAAGGAATTCTTGTGCCTCAGCCTCCTAAATAGCTGGGATTACAGGAGCACACCACCACACCCGGCTGATTTTTGTATTTTTTAGTAGAGATGGGGTTTCACTATGTTGGCCAGGCTGGTCTCCAACTGCTGACATCAAGAGATCTGCCTGCCTTGCCCTCTCAAAGCGCTGGGATTACAGGTATGAGCCACCGCACCAGCCTGCCATTCCATGCTCTTGTATTTGTCCTCATAATACTCATAAAAGCTTTGCAATAGGCCCAAGCCTGTAATCCCAGCACTTTGGGAGGCCGAGGCGGGTGGATCACGAGGTCAAGAGATCGAGACCATCCTGGTCAACATGGTGAAACCCCGTCTCTACTCAAAATACAAAAAATTAGCTGGGCATGGTGGCGCGTGCCTGTAATCCCAGCTACTTGGGAGGCTGAGGCAGGAGAATTGCCTGAAGCCAGGAGGCGGAGGTTGTGGTGAGCCGAGATCATGCCATTGCACTCCAGCCTGAGCGAAACTCCGTCTCAAAAAAAAAAAAAAAAGCTTTGCAATTATCTTTTTCTGACCAGTCTTTTATTTCACTTGTTTATACTCTGCATAGTACAACACAAAGAACTTTCCAAAACACAGCTTTTTATCACACTATTGGATGGCCTCAGTCTCATTCCCTAACCTAAACTTTCTTCTCTTTTTTTCTTAGTGAAAAAATGCTTATCCCTCTTTCAGGCTCCCACAAGGAAGCCCCCTCCTTAAAACCCTTTTATTTACGCTTAATAGCAGAAAAAGTACTATCTCCTTCGGGCTTTTGTGACAGTTATTACTATTTCTTTCATGGATCCAGCAACATTTTATATAATTACTTATTATTTTTGCCTTTTTTTCTAGATCGCCAGTGTTGAAAGGCAGGAACTGGATCCTTCTTATTGTTTTATTCTCAAAACCCAGCACGGTGCTTGGTAGTGAGTAAATTCACCATAAATATTGAGTGATAGACTTTTAAAAAATTAAATGATCTAGCTTATTTAATAGGAAAAACTGCTTCTGCTTCTAAGATAAATATAAAAATTAAAATGTTGACTATAATTTATCTTCATCCTTAGCTCAATTCTTCTATAATTTGAAAGTGGACTGTGAGTCCCTGTTAAACACGAAACATTTGAGACAAGAATAGTTGAAAATGCAAAACCTTCATTTTCAGTAAGTCTTGAATATTTCATTTCAAAGCTTCGGATTTTTAAAATCAAATTAATTTGAGTCGTTAAAATTAGTGAAATTCTGCAAAACAGGTTGACCTGAGGTAAGGGGGTAACTATCTGTAAAATAGTAAGTGCATGAACTGCACGAGTCCTTTTCGGCACATGCTTCTTACTGTGTGCCTATCATTCCAGACACCAGGCTTGTGCTAAAAGGAGCAAGAACCAATCTTTGCCAATGAATTACTCATGGTGCTATGGGGGAGGCTTGATGTTTCCCCCCGCTTAGTCTGTGCCTCAACAAGGTGTATAAAAAGAATGAATGCATGGCCTGCTGTCAGGAATGTCCTTGGAGCAGAAGGACAGTAGAAGTGTCTGGAAGGAAAAGTGGAAGGTGAAGCCAACAAGAACAGCAAACCATCAGCTTCAACGTACACACAAAAACTAGCATCAAGAAAGTGAGCCACTTCTTTACAGCACACATTTGGTCTTTACACAGTGATTTTATATTCACTTGCTCATTGGATCCTTTCAGTAATTCTGAAAAGGGAGTAGAGAAAATATGATTTTCCTGAATGTACAGAGGCATGGATAATTAAAGTCTACTCAGGTATAATCGGAACCAAGATCCTGGCCCCTGTGTCACGTGTAAATACAGCCTCCCCTCCGCAATATCGCCTTCTGGTCTTTGCATCCAATCACCACACTGGCCATTCCAAGGTGGAATCCAGAAAGAGTGCTCTCGCCGACAGGCACACCAGCAATCTGAACAGCCCCCAGTGCAATGCTGCAGTTTGGTGGGGTACATTGATGCTGCTTGAAACCACGCTGTCTACTCGCCATCTTGACATTTGATTTTCTTTTTGTTTTGCTTTGTGTTTTGCTTTCTTGGTTGTTTATATCTTAGCCAATGAAACGAATTAGAAGATGTGTGATAAAGCCAACTGGAAAAGTCTTGCACAGGGTGAGGAGAAGGAAGGAGGCGGTACCTAGGCCAAAGTGGATGTGGGAGAATTGTCAAACTGTCAGTAGAGATGTTAATGACAACTTCCCTGAGTAGGCATTTGTCTTAAACCAACAGGAGTTCATGGTTCTAACATTTACCTTTAGGCATAAAAAATTCTGTGATAATGACTTTAATAGAACAAAAAAGTAGAACTATAAGGTCAGGCACCATCTCGAGGACTTTTCCTCATGAAGATAAGCCCAAACTTTGCAGGTAGCAATTCAAAATTAAAAACCAGCAGGTTACAATTTTGAATGGCTTTTGGAATCTGAATTACACATTTCTTTCCATTTATTCTTCATCCATGTTTGGATTTGTTTTCAATTACTGCCGAAAAACACTTCCCCTGCAGCACAGGAAAAATGTAAAATTCTAAAGGCTGCTATTTTTTTTGCCTATCTGTTTAATCACTTGACCATCTAAATACTATATTTTGATGGTAAAAGTAGTCTCAAGAGAGGCTAGATTGAAGGCAGTTAATTTTCTTTAAAGGAAACAAGTGGCATAAACAGAATACTGACAGGGCAGAAACCAGAGATATCAGAGTCCATATGCCTTATATTTTTAGAACAGGATGCAGCAAAACAGAAGGAAAGGGATCTAGATAAATAAATGAGACACGGTTTGTGACAAGCAAAAGCTTTTTTTACCTATTGAACAAACATGAAGACTCCAGTAGTCTTTGGCAAGATCTCCACAGGACAAAGCCAAGACTGAGAGCTGTTATTTATGTAGTGATCCAATCTTTTTCCTGAATGTCTTTATATATAAAAGGCAGACCATTAACAATGGAATATTAACCAATTTAAATGTAATAGTTTGCCCATGTGGAGACGCTGCTACTGAAATGTATCCCAATAATTATTTACGGGTCTCCATGGCTCTTTATCTGAAAGAGGGAGGCAGGAGCTGAGCCCACAAAGGTATTTTTTTCCTCTCTTATGATCCATGATAGATATAAACAAGACGATGGTGTTCTGAATCTATTTAATTGACCTGACTGTAATAAATTGCAGCTGGATCTCTTCCCTTTATTGTGCTGTAAAGCCACTTACACTACTTCAGGCATTAGGAAGTCATCATATTCCGAAGGTTTATCTCAGAGTCATAGAATCACAGACGGCCAGAGCTGCAAGGGGCCTTTTTCATCCTTTTTTGCTTTCCCAGAAAGCCAGGTTTAGGTTTGGCTGTCAGCCCATAAAAACCTTCCAAACAGTTATCAAGAACAAAATGGGTTTCCAAAGTCTGCATAATAGATATATAAAAGCTTTTATTGTTTATTTTAAAATGTAGAAATAACTGCTGGATACATTTTGTGGATAAGATTTTAAAAGAAAAGATCAATTAAAAAAAAACTCATTGGCAACTAATAAGGTGTTTGCAAACAAACAGTTAACTTAGAACACTGGTTATTTGTCTTTTCAACATAATTCAGGACCCACATTTTGATATCACCTTGGACTTTGTCTTCCGTTTAAACACATGAACATAATTATGTCTGTAGAAAAGCATGTCTTATAGTCATGCTAACCTGAGGCAATGAAAGTCAGTTGGGTCTATACAGTTCAGTTCATTTCAGCCAGAGGCTCCTGGCCTGTCTGCACAGATGCCAAACAGCACAAATTGGGACTTGCACGGAGACACATTCATCACAAACAGGAGCATGCTTGAACACAGCTTCATCTAATTTGGCAGCATCAGCAGCTCCCAGGAAATAACAGTAGCATGAGCTGAAGCTCCCAGCATCGTCTTACCAGCAAGGAGTCCCTTCTGAGCAAAATGCTCAGGTGTTTCGCCGGAGTTGGATGCAGGGTTGAACACTGCAACAATGATTTTAACAGTGCCTAGTTAGTGAAGACAATCATGAAGATACCAGCATGTAGAGTGCCCTCCACCAATTTTATTTCTCAGTCACTTTAATACACAGGTAGTGAGATACGAATAACAGAATCGTATTCAAATAATGATGGTCTACAATGGCATTTTCTCTGCTGAATTCCAGCTGCTGAGTGAAGCATTTTGATGAATGTATAGTCACGTTCTCACAGGGTTACCACAAATGCTATAGAATTGTGCAGTCCAATGTAGTAGCCACTAGCCACGGGTGGCTTTGAGGACCGTAAATGGGGCTAGTCCAAAGTGAGATGTACTGTACATATAAAATACATGTGGGATTTTTGAAGAATTGGTGTAAAAAGGATGTAAGATGTATCATTAATAATTTATATTGAATATATGTTAAAATGATGTTTGGAGTATTGTATTATGCAAAATATATAATTGGAATTAATTTTGCCAATTTGCATTTTTAAATATGACTACTAGAAAAATTTAAATTACACTGTGGTGAGTACTCATGGCTTATATTGTTTTTACTGGACAATGCAACTATAGAATGTATGGCCAACTTTCAAGACAAAAATAATCAGTTTTATTCATTTTTGCAGTTATGCAAAATACAATTTTCCAACTGGATTAGAAATTATTTTCATATTATTTGCAATCTCAAAATAAGTTTTTGGGATGTTGAATTATGGATTTATAGATTTTATTCTATATCAGATAAACTATGTAACTTTCACATGTCTTTGACATTCTCTGAAGACAAAGTATAGCACTCTCCAGTTAAATAGCAAAGAAAACAAATTAATGTATTCATTGAAAAAAATGTGCTGTGGGTGTCTTTGGCACTAGGTAGTGTGCTGTGTTCTGGAGGGCAATAAAAAATAAGACAAGTTTCCTGCTTTCAAAGAGTTCTCTGTCACATGGAAGGGTTGACCTTGCACATAGACAAAACTACAAAAAAAAGGAAAGAAAATTAAGAAAGAGAAACAAGATCAAAATATAAGTGGAAACGCTGTGATGGAAACAACTGGTGAGCAGGTGGAATGGGAGGTGACCTGGGAGCTGGGCCACAAGTGCAGTCTTTGCAGTAGCCCTACAATGTGACAGTGCCCTTGTTTTGAAGATGAGGAGGTCGAGGCTTGGCAAGGTAAAATCCTTTGCGTATCAACAGAGATGGGGGAGGCAAGTACGCAAACCCAGATGAAAAGGACCGTGAATCCTATCACTGCACAAGCTCCACCAAGGAAGGTCAGCAATGGGAATGCGGGGGGACGGTCCTCACAGAGAAAAAGTCATTCTAAGGAACTCAACAACGAAAAGCTCTGTGTGTCCAGGAGAGCAGGGTGATTCTGCGTGCTGATCATAACACCTGGTGAAATAAATTGGAGAACGAAGAATCAGTTCCATTCTCTGTAATACCACAATTTTCGAAACGTTAAGACCACTGTCTTGCTAGGACTCTACTTGCCATGACATTTCACTCCATTCACATTTCTCCCATAATCCCAGTGGCAGTCCTGTAGCCCAGTTGTATGTGCTTATGGGCAGGCCACTCACTTGTGATGAAGGCTGGGAGGCCGAAGGCTCTTTCCTCCAAATGCTTGTTCATCAGAAAACCTCAATCAGGGATCCCTAAAAGAAGAGTGACAAAATGTTTCTGCAAATGTGCAGATGGGAAATTTTTTCAGTTTTGTAGGTCAGTCAGTCTCTGCCAGAAGTATTCAACTTTCCTGTTGGAGAATGAAAGTAGCTATAGGAAATACAAGAAAAAGGCCACACAGGGTGGCTCATGCCTGTAATCCCAACACTTTGGAAAACCGAGGCGGGCGGATCATGAGGTCAGGAGATCGAGACCAACCTGACCATCATGATAAAACCCCATCTCTACTAAAAATACAAAAATTAGTTGGGCGTAGTGGCATGTGCCTGTAATCCCAACTACTCGGGAGGTGAGGCAGGAGAATTGCTTGAACCAGGGAGTTGGAGGTTGCAGTGAGCCGAGATCGTGCCATTGCACTCCGGCCTGGGGAAAGAACAAAACTCCATCTCAAAAAAAAAAAAAAAGAAAAAAAAAGAAGAAAAGAAAAGGGCTTGGCTGTATGTATTCATCTATATTGTATTTGTGGATACTAAAATTTGAATTTCATGCAATTTTCACATATCACAAAATATTATGCTTTTGAGTATCTTTAATGAATTAAAGATGTAAGAAGGATTCTTTGCCCACTACCGATCCCATCCCTACATGTGCACCTGCTCCGGGACAGTCATCTTTAGCAGGTACACCTAGGTCCCTTTACTGGTTCTTCAGGTGAAGTCATTTTTTAGAATCTTCATCAGTTTTCTACCTTAAACTCAGAAACATACAAGGATTATAATCTATGAACACATACTAACAGGTTGATATCCCCCTTTAAAGTGGCAGTCAAAATGAATTAAAATCCTCCTAATGCAATCTTCTAGGTCTGGTTATCCTGCAAGCATCTGGATAGAATGTTTGAATCACACCCTCTAAAATTGTATTTGCACTATTTGCTTAGAAGTGCTCAAAGAAAAGTATTCTAAACTTGTGAAATTGTGAGGTTTTTTGTTTGTTTGTTTGTTTGTTTTTTTTTGAGACG
>CM052648.1:186567714-186600877 GCA_028533165.1 Leontopithecus rosalia
TTTCGCTCTTGGTACCCAGGCTGGAGTGCAATGGCGCGATCTCGGCTCACCGCAACCTCCGCCTCCTGGGTTCAGGCAATTCTCCTGCCTCAGCCTCCTGAGTAGCTGGGATTACAGGCACGCGCCACCATGCCCAGCTAATTTTTTGTATCTTTAGTAGAGACGGGGTTTCACCATTTCGACCAGGATGGTCTCGATCACTTGACCTCGTGATCCACCGGCCTCGACCTCCCAAAGTGCTGGGATTACAGGCGTGAGCCACCGCGCCCAGCCTTTTTCTTCTTTTTTTTTTTTAATGCTAGTTAATATTCATCAGCTCTTTAGAGGAGAAAAAGCAGGTTCACATACTCTGTTTCCATATAAACTCCTTACTAGGCTTCCAGAGCAACTTATATTTACCTAGTAGTCTCAAGTAACAAACGTACTCCAAGAGTCATTTATTTAATCCTTGCAACAGAACTAGGAGGTAGGTCTTATTATCTTTTGTCTACAAATCAAGAATCTGAGGCTGGTTCAGTGACAGGCATTCCAGCTGCATCCCCCTTCCCTCTGCTCTTTTTCTGAGTTCCCTCTGCCCCTGTCCTGCAGCCAGCAAGTTCAACACCCAGCTCCCAAATCATTCCAGGATGAGTGGGTTCCTCCAGTCCCTGCTTTAGTGGAACTCACAACCCAGGAGGGGATATGGAAACAGTAACTGTACTATGAGGAGCTGAGTGCTCTCAGAGACAGTTGAGAGAGCGGCTGCCCTCAGAGCAAAGCAGACAAGATGAATGAAAAAGAAAAGGGAAGAAAAAACAAACGTGGCCTAGAGGAATGTTGTCTTCACATCTTTTCAAGCTTAGCACTCACTTGTACCCTAATTAAAAATGTTTTGGTATTATTGTGAAAAGAATGTCAAATAGAGAAGCCTCTGAAATGAGGAACATCAATGGGTTTGTTCTAGGATTAATAAATCCTGAATGTTTAAACCAGAAAGTAAGGTACTTAAGCACATGTCAACATAATTTAAGAACAAAAGTGTTTCCTCCGCTGACTGAGCCTGTAAATTTGTGTGGCTCTCAGCATTGCCGTATTAAAATGCTGTTTGCTAAAATTCCATTTGTTCTTAGGTAAGAAACAATTCTAATAAGAACATAACAGTGTACGAGGTAAAGCCAGGAAGCTCGGATGGTTAATACCGGTTGATTGCCCTGGTATATTGTCATTTGTGAAAAAGTGAACTATGATAATGCAACCATCTCTTGCCAATCTGTCATTAGTAAGGGGCTTAGGAGAAATACTTTCAGCCCAATTATCGTTCCAGCTGCTTGTCTGCGTTACTTGTATTAGCACAGCTGAGACTTAGCATAAAACCTAAACTACGATCAAATGATTACTCAGTATTTTCTTTTAAATCAGACAATTGCTCCCCTACATAGAATAATATGTGAGTTCTGTTTATTGTCTGAAAGAAATATGAAATCACAATTCAAGTTAATATATATGAAAGAACATTGTGTTGTTTCTCACATTGAAATTAATCAAATATAACAACATTTATATGAATAGTTTGTATTAATGGAGAGAATGGAAATGCATTTGAAGATAATACAAAATGAATTATTCAAATGAATAATCCAAAAAGGAATTTATGTTTTGTTTTATAATTTGTTTGAAAAATTACAAAAGCTGAAAATGGGCATTTCTATGCATTGAAGGAACCTCGCAAAAAACTTAAACATCATGAGGCCTGCTTGGTTTCATTTCCATCATAGCAATTCTGATTTCCAATAATCATGATAATACAGTCCTTGCCACCATCTTCCTTGCATCTAAAAGTGAATATCTGAAAATTTGAAAATTTACTTCAAAAACATTGAAACTGTACAATGAAGTTTTGACTCAAGCTTCAAGTCCCAACAGACTGGCCAAGCAATCACTGAAATTCTCAGGTTTCAGAAAGAACTGGGGCCACAGTGTACACAATATTAAAGCAAAATTCTAAGCACTTGGGTTGAATCCTGCACCTCCTTATTTCCACCAAGAATCCTGCAAAACACCTTTCTTCTTCACCTTTGTATCTCCGGCACTAAGCAAAGCCTGACATCTTGTAGATATAAAACAAATGTCTGTGAAATTAATGTATGAATGCAAACAAAATGTTAAAAGTATAACTGGTTTTAGGTAGGTCCTCTAAGATCAGTGACTTTAACACCTTTTTTTTTTTAGAATAATTATGGGATGGAAGCTTTTTGTGTCATCTGGGCACTGCCTGGGGTCTTTAAGGGGATCATAAAGGTCAAGGGACTGGAGAATTGGAATCTACCACATCAGCTGGTCTGCAGGGACCCACTGACTCAGCAGGTATGAGGGACCCCCATGAAAAGCTGATTCACTGAAGAATGCAGTTTCTGCATCCTGATGATTTCATTCCCCTTGACCCCATCTATCAACAACCCCAATTCTCCGGTCCCTTGACTTCAATGATCCCTTTAAAGGCCTCACCCTGGACCTCCTCAGGGAGATGGATTTCAGGATCTTCTCCTGAAACCACCTTTGCAAAAATTATAACAGAAAATTATTAAAATGAAAGAGATCTGTCCTAACTAATTCCATCTTGCTTCTAACCTCCAAGCTGTCCTTCTGCATTCCTGGGTGCAGGCTGAACTAACATTAGGAGGACTTAGTTTATAGTTTGACTTTGAAACAAAGAAGATAACAGACCTTTCCCGATACAAATCTCCTTCTCGCCTGGGGACTAGACTGCCTTTGCAGAACTAACAAATTAGTCAGATGATTAGAAATTATGGTTTGGGAGCCTCTGTTATAAAAGCATGGATTGGTGCTTGAGATATTTCACAGGCCCTGCATTCCAATGCAACAGCTGACACCACCTGGATCGATAAACTGGCTCATCTGGGCTTGTGGCCCCTACTCAGGAACTGACTCAGGGACAGAGAATAGCTTAACTCCCTATAATTTCATCTCCAACCCAACCAATCAGCACGCTTCACTTTCCAACCCCCAATCCATGAAATTATCCTTAGAAACCCCAATCCCCCAAGTTTTTGGAGAGACAAATCTAAGCAGTAATAAAACTCTGGTCTCCTGTACAGCTGGCACTGTGTGAATTAAACTCTTCTATATTGCAACTTCTCAGTCTTGATAAACTGACTCTGTCTAGGCAGTGGGCAAGGAGAACTCATTGGGCAGTTACACTCCTGTCTTCTCCCTTGTGCCATGTGATCATTTAACTCCTTCTCTGCTGCAAACTCTACTGTCTCAATGTAGTGGGTATGTTACTGTGCAGAGGGCATATGAACCTATTGGTCCTGTACCACTCTTGCGTAAAAGGAGGGGCACCACCAGCTGGAGCTAAGAGTTCTGAAATGTATCTGCAAACAGACAGCACATTTTTTTTTCTCCAACAACAGTAGAGTGAGAAAAAAGATGAAGCTTCCTGTCCTTCAAATACATCAAAGCACATCCAAGGTATGCATTACCACCGAGTGCATGTGCTACTTTCCCTTTCAAAATTGTCTCGATGTCAGTTTTTACTGATGAAATTATTAGGAAATAAAAATCAAAATGATTTTGAGGGCTAATAAATAAACACGGTAGAGAAAGTGTGAAACATGTTAAAATCACATTCCGAAGTTCCTAATGCCTTCTAAAGACATCTTTAAGACAAGCTCTTTAATATTTGGGATTGTCAATGTACAAATCAGTCTATAAATCTCACAAGACTCCCAGGCTTTCCAGCTACTTAGTGAAACTTGTATAAGCTTATGTCTATTTCCTAGGTTCCTTTGAAAAACAAGATATGTTTTTAAATTTTATATGTGTGTGTATTTGTGTATATATATGTAAATTTTAAAGTATTTTGCTAGTTGTATCTCTTTATTTAAGATTCCCCTGAGCTCTATTAGCTCAAGTTATAATGAAATAGGCAGAGATGCATGTAGAGAAGAGATAAAAGCCTACAATATCTAGTTATGTCAGATGTTATTCTCTACAGTAAAAGTGCAGAGGGATACAATTTTCCAAAAACTTCCAATTTCTGTATGTAGCATTCCCGCCCGAAAGCCAGTTCTCATAGTAACCCCCAGGGAAAAAGAAACGTCATGAAATGAACTTCTCCTTTGTACCTGTTTGACTTCATGAGGGGAAGGAGTAGAGGAGCAAATGATGGTGAATTATGTTTGACAGGAAGGAGAGGAATCTTGGACTTGCTCATTAATAATGGGTCTCTTTAAGGAATAGATTTGCAAGACCTGGTGTATTGTCCAGTTCTCACACTGCTAATAAAGATATACCCAAGACCAGGTAATATATAAAAGAAAGAGGTTTTATTGACTCACAGTTCCACATAGCTGGGGAGGCCTCAGGAAACTTCCAATCATAGAAGAAGGGGAAGCAAACACATCCTTCTTCACATGACGGCAGCAAGGAGAGGTGCCCAGCAAAAACGGGGAAAGTCCCTTATAAAACCAACAGATCTCATGAGAACTCACTCACTGTCATGGGAACAGCATGAAAGTAACTGTCACCATGATTAACATCCCGCCAGTTCCCTCCCACAACACGTAGGAATTGTGGGAACTACAATTCAAAGGAGAATTGGATGGGGACACAGCCAAACCACATCATCTGGTGTTGCAACAAGAAAGAAAAAGAAGGCCTAGAAAATAGGGGAAAAGAATTTTCAGTTTAGTTAGAGCAGCTTTAAACAGCTAAAAGCAAAGCATAACTACCATTTTATCTGGAAGACACAGACTAGTGTTATCTGCAGACAACAGAATATCTAATTTTCTCACTAATTCACACTTAAAGACAGTAAAAAACTAGATGCTTCATAAAACTTCTGAGAGGGTCAGGAAAATGTGCTTCGATATAATCACAGAAATGAAGCCTGGACTGAACCTTGATTGTACTAGGAAGGGGGCCCTGCTGAACGGACACTGTTGCTATGAACTGCTTAGGTCAGAATCTTCAGTGTCTAGGGATGGAGCTGCAGAGGAAATGGATGTTTGCCCACACTCTAGATAAAAATGCCCTCTTTCTATCACAGCTTCACTATCCTCATGTCCATGCCCAAAACTCATTCAGATGCACCAACAGAAACTAGGTCAAATATGTGATTTTGCTTTACTCTTATCAATGGTACATGGAGGCAAGCTAAAGGAAGTTGTGTGTATATTGAGTGAGCCAACTGTAGGGTGTTTTTACTGTTCTGGGACCTTGAGACACTTCAGTGACCAAGATTATGTGGCTACGCATGTGAATGAGGTCATCATTCCGCATTCTAAAGAGTATGGTGTAGTACAATTTACTCTAGGCACTAGGTAACTTGGTTTTGAGGCCGTGTTCCATCCTGGACTCCCAGTGTGACTTAAGTCAGTCATTTCTCTATGCTTTAATTTCCCCAACACCAAAAATTCATGGCTAATAAAATGTGCCTAGTTTTGTCAGTCATGGTACAAGCAAGAAGAAGTCACCTGAGACAGTTCAAATAAAAATGCTAATAAAATAATTACTTATAAAGGTATGGGCAGGCTGGAAGAGTAGAGAGGCACTCTTAGACTACTAACAGTAGGGCGTTGTTACCAACCCCAGGTCTCAATGGAAAAGCAGTGGGAAGAGTGCTAGTGAAGCCCACTGAGCGCTAGAGCTATGTGGGAGAGATGACATGGAGGGAGCACTGGCTACAGCAGGAAGCAGCCACCCTTAGAGACATTGCTTTCATCCCTCCCAATCCATCCCAGATATCCTGGTTCCCACTGGAGAACAAGCCCAGGAAGCCCGCTGCAAGCAAGCCTGGAGAAGACAGAGCAGGCAGGGCACACAACAGAGAATGGCCTGGGGAGAAAGACGGACAATCTCCATACCGCTAAATACCCCATAGAGTGATGACTGGGATTCCATAAGATCGTCTATGCTGAGGCGCACTTTAGAAAGTATTATTGGGGGAAATAGGGGAGGGACAGCGGGGAGGGAGCAGGGGAGGGATGGCATGGGAAGAAATGCCAAATATGGGTGAAGGGGCAGAAGGCAGCAAAACACACTGCCACGTGTGTACCTATGCAACTATCTTGCATGTTCTGCACATGTACCCCAAAACCTAAAATGCAATAAAAAGAAAAAAAAAAGAAAGTATCAGAAGTGTTATTTTTCAAGTGGGTAATATTTGTATTAAGGGTAACTTTCATTTAGTCCATGATATTCTTTATCATTCTCTTACCAAAAAAAAACTTTGATTTTTCTAATTAGTTCATGAGATATGAAAAGCAGTTGGAAAGAGTTCAAAGAAGTAAATGAAGGATCTTGAATAAGTTTGAGGAAGAGGCTAGATAGTCAGAGAAGGGGGGCGGGCAGAGACAGGGTCTTAAGGGAAACGTTGTAAAACAAGGATCGTTGAGGCCAAATGGACAGGAGATGAAGGGATATGAAATTTAGCTATGTGTTAGAAAAGATCAGTGCAATAAATCCTCCTGATTTTCACTTTAAAGTAAATATTACCCTCCAGATTTAATGTAAAAGATAGAGCAGTAATGGAATAGTATGACAGGCAATACAAGCAATGAATCAACTTACACCCTTCCTCGATTTCAAACAAGGGACATATTTCTTAATTGTGAAAGAATAACATTTTAAATGAATAGCATTTCTTCCTGGATTAAAAAAGAAAAAGTCTAGCTTCCTTAGTTTGGTTTATATAAATATTACCAACTTAAAAATGAGTTACAGAAAATATCTCTCTAAAACAAATACTCAGGACAAAATCTTTCAGAGAAGAAAGATCAGCAGATGTGAGTGGTGATGGAAATCACAGAGTGATTGAAATTCTGGCTTAAGGAGAACCTTTATTTTTCCCCTGAGTGATTTTAATGGTTGCATTCCTCTGCTAAGGTGAGGAAAATAGGAAAATTAACACGTTAAAACTGCATGAAAAGAAAAACGTAAAATCCAGTATGATTGTTCATTCTTTTGTCAGACTTCATTTAAGAATCTGAGATTAGGAATTTTAGACTAGAAATCAGGCAGGGATAAGACACTCTATCATGTTTGCATAGTTTCTATCAGCATCAGGGTGCAAAACATAAATAAATTCCATTGTTACTGTGGTGCTGCTATGGGAAATGAAACACTGAACCTAAGCTTCAAAAACATCTCTAAATCTGCCTTTTCAAAACTGTTGCTTTGGGAGGATGAGATAGCACAGGGCATTGTCATTATGCCCCTTTGGCTGTGCACGAGAAACACACACATCTCAGCAGATAATAACCAAAAACACAGTTAGTGATTTAATGATGTCAAGAATACACCAACTGGATATCAGCCACATCGTTAAAGCTTAATGCAATCAGGTATATTTACTAAGAAAAAGTGAATGAGAACCACATAGGGAGATCCAAGCTAGTAACAATTAAAGCCAAGGGCAAAAGGAAATGTTTGGGTAAGTCTGAAATATTCAGATTAAAACTGTGGCACTCCAGTGTTTGGAAGAATCATTGCTTGTTTCATGAGGACTGGGTTCACTTAAAAAATGAAAATCTTGGCCAGGTGCGGTGGCTTAAGCCTGTAATCCCAGCACTTTGGGAGGCCGAGGCGGGTGGATCACGAGGTCAAGAGATCGAGACCATCCTGGTCAACATGGTGAAACCCCGTCTCTACTAAAAATACAAAAAAATTAGCTGGGCACGCCCGTAATCCCAGCTACTCGGGAGTCTAAGGCAGGAGAATTGCCTGAATTCAGTAGGGGGAGGTTGCGGAGAGCTGAGATGCACCATTGCACTCCAGCCTGGGTAACAAGATCAAAACTCCATCTCAAAAAAAAAAAAAAAATTAAAAAAATTAAAATCTTATAACTACCATGATGTAAGTTTTCCAAAAACCAAATGACTACAATTGTGTATTCACTACATGCTGCCTTGAGTCTCTGCTTTTAGCATCACGTGCTCTCCCATAGACTTGAAGTAAAATTTCCACCAAGGTACAGATCTGTTTTAGGCCAGCCTTATGAATGGACACCATTTATACCATTCACCTAGCCCTTTGCCTTTCTTGTGCAGAATGAAATATGGATACTCATTGTATTACACTCTGAAGGTAAAAAGCTGTGGCTAGATTGACAAAATAATTATGTAAATAATGGCAGATGTCTGAGGAAGACTAATGGCTGAAACAGCCGAATAACATTAAAAAGTTAATATATTTAATGTTAACCTTTGTAGCTTTCAGTAATAATTCAAATACAGGAAAATTGTTGTCGAAAGCATAGTAATATTAAAGCAAAGAGAAAAACGTCATGGTAATAAATGAACACCCCAGTTTTCCGGGAAATTGGCAGGATATTATTCTACTATAACACTAAAAGCTAAACAGAAGTTTTTATTAATATTGAGTGCTGTTATTCTTTGTTGTACTGAATTTGCCTGGAAAATGGAGACTTTTTATTTCTAATTATGTATTTCAATCAAAGACCTAAAAAACCTCAACATAAAAGCTTACAAACAAAAACTGTTACAATACAAAAGAGAAATAATCATTTAAAATCATAATACAGGACATTTAGTTGGATTTTTAAATTAAAATACAATGAGTAACATTTAATAAGTGATTTTTTTAAAACTTCTCAGCAGTGAAGATTATATAAATACTCATAAAACATAGTTTACCTCCAAAATATTTGGGGACAATAATTATAATGCAAGAGCAGGTTGAGATTAGAGAGATTGTGATGAGATAATATCTTCATTTTAATTTCAAAGGTGGAAGATGGTTTGCGGAGAGTGAAAGAAAGGAAGGAACCTAGTTAAGGGAAAATAATGACCTCCAGAAATCTGAGTATTTGAACAACCAGGCCAATGTTAACACAAAAATAACATCTGTTTTCTTATTAGCTTCCTTCAGGTAAGATTTGAGTTCTCACGAGGGCAGAAGGTTGTGGTTATTTGGTGTTTATTTGTTTTTATACAAAAAGACATTGAGGGCTGAATATGAAGTAAATACTTGAGAGTCCGTAGACAGGACTCCTAACACTTGCACTGCTGTTTTTGACTTTTCCTTTTGTATCCTCTGCTGAAAAATTTGATTTAGAAACATTACTTACCTTTTGATAATGAAGCATGCAGAGGTGTCTTTTCCTATTCTATCATTAGTAAGACAATAAGATAACCATCACTAGACAAGCCCATTTCTAGCTACAGTTCCCTCAAGTCAGTTAATAGAATGTTTTGTAATATCCATACATTGCCTAGCCTTTGATTAAAATCAAGCTGTTACCTGTGACTCAAAAGACTAAAAATGTATCTGTCACTTTCCACATTAAATGATAAAATATTTGCGAAATTATGGAAGAAGATGGGTTTTGAAGTCTTTGTATACTAGCAGTGAAAGAAAACGGAAATTCACCTCTATAACAACAAAGTATGTAGAATTGTATTAAGTTCATAGGCTTCTGGTTTTTGAGAAACACAGTTTCTCTCATTCAGCCCTTAAGAATATCAGAAAATAAGCAAACAGTGAAAAAGCAGATTTTCGTCATACTTGACGCTAAATATAGAGGATTCCGGACAAGAAGCATATTAATGCCATGCTGTGGTCATGACGCTAGAAAACTGAAGAACTAGAAACATATGACTTATGGTGACAACTCCTCCAGCAAGTAGCCATATTGTAACACAGGCTATATGAGAAGCGTACTCAGTTATTATTCCCCAAACACATTACATTGTTCTGTGCTACTCTGCTAGCTTGAATGCATATTGCTCCCTGGAAAGAACTTACAATTCCCTTTACAATGCATTTACAGTTGATTAAAGAATGGATTTGCAATTCAGAGTCTATAATTAGAGCAAAGGGTCTCTATAATTTTAGCTACCCTCATCCACTAATGATGATGTTATGGAGATTAGCCACTCTTATAAAGACCCATGGCCACTAAAATGATTACTGGAAAACATGTATTGAGGTTTAGTAGTCTATTCTTTTACCACAGGAAGCCTATTATAAACAGAGTGTTATAGGAGGCTACCAGACAGGAAAAATGAGATTAACAATTAACACCTTGCTCAAAGGATTAGTATATCTCTTATGCAGCGATGACTTGGATTCTAATTAAAACTCTCAGAGGTGTGTGTATATGTGTATGTGTGTGTGTGTGCATGCATGCGCACGCACTTGCATGCCCATGTATGCATGCATATTTCTTTTTCCAGGTGCCTGCTGCTTGCTTGGAGCTTTAGAACAAATGGGTTGATACCTGTCATGAGCTGGGAGCAAATCTTTTTATGAAGAGAGATTTCTCATTGGTCTTTAACCAGGGTGTCTTCTAGTGAAAGTCTCAATATAAAATATGTGTATTTAACTATCTTACAGACTTATTTTGCTACTATCTTTTAATGCATAATGCAATTTTACCATTGACTTCTATAGTAATTTCTATGCGATTCCATAGCTGAGTAAAAAGCACTAGCTCCCTGTGCAAGAAGAAAACAGTCGACAGTGGCTTCCCAAATGCATAGTCCTTCCACTCTGGAGTTAGAGGCCATAAAGCCATCATGTGGAAAAAAATAAAATTTCCAAATATATTCTTAAAAATGTACATTTTCTATTAGGTTGGTGCACAAGTAATTGTAGTTTTTGCTATTTAAAAGTAATGGCAAAAACTGCAGTTACTTTTGCATCAACCTAATAATTTATGTGTGCGATTTTTAGAATGAATATATAGTAACATATATCATACAAGTAATAAGAAGTTGCATAATAAATTTGTGTAGGGTTTCAACTATAAGGATGTTTGCAAACAAACGTCAAAATATTTCTCTTTTTTTCAGTCTTGGTCAGGCATGTGAACTTATTAAGACATCTCAAATACTAATGACTCTTTTTCCTGTCAGTGCAAATTGGGAGGAAAATAAAATTTGTTTCTCCTCAAATTCCCTAGTTATCATAGGCCTAACTGACTTCATATTATGCACATAATGGTTTAGCAATTTCCTTGCTGTCGTGAAAATGATAATGAGAAAGAATGGTATAAATAGTGACTATATTAGATGATGACTAACTGCTATGTTTCAGGCAAGTAGAAAATATTATAGGTGGAATAAAGCTTTACTTTGGGCTTAGTTAAAATTTGTAATAACTGAATACTTAATCCCAGTTAATGAGAAAAGGGTGTGGTCATCAGATGGCACAGTTCAGAAGAAACCTTCAAAATTGGGAAAAAACAAACCTTCAAATCTGCAACTACGATTTAGCCACTGTGGTGCCTCTTTGCTTGGAATAACCAGTGCTAAGTAAATGTCTGTTGAGTAAATAAACAAATTAATGACATGGCTGTAAACAATTAAAATGTTTGAACATTTATAATAAACTCGATGAATTATGATTTTTTTTAATTGGAAAAGATATGTAAGACTGTAGAATAAAATGAGAACTCAGAAATAGGGCATTTTTAACCATATTTATAATTAATGGACTTCTTCCAAAAATATTTTAGGAAAAAATTAACTGCAGTATGATCTCTAGGGTTTAAAAAATCCTAGTCAAAAACAGAGTCGAAGAACATGATAAGCATGAGGAAAATATAAATTAGTCTCACTGGAAATAATGAGATGTTTAATTATAGAAAAAGAAATATTAATTTAAAACAATGATTGAAGAAAACAAGATAAAAATTGCTTATGTAAACATATATTTACCTTATTAAAGCAAAGGCTAGCTGATAGACGATTAGCTATTATATTGAAGATGCAATTATTTTTGTTTTTCTATTACACATTAAAGTCTTCATTCTTACATAATGTGTAATTAAAACTTGAACCAGGATGGGTGCGGTGGTTCATGCCTGTAATCCCAGCATTTTGTGAGGCCACAGCAGGTGGATCACGAGGTCAGGAGTTTGAGACCAGCCTGGCTAACATGGTGAAATCCCATCTCTACTAAAAATACAGAAAAATTAGCTGAGCTTGGTGGCACATGCCTGTAATCCCAGCTACTTGGGAGGCTGAGACAAGAAAATTACTTGAATAAGGTGGAGGTTGCAGTGAACTGAGATCTCGTCACTGCACTCTAGTCTGAGCAACAAAGCAAGACTCCATCTCAAAAACAAACAAACAACAACAACAAAAACTTGAAGTGATACAGGCAAATGTGAACTAATAAAAGTCTAGATTGATGAATTACTTTTGAAAAGTTAGGAAACTGGGCAGCTCTACTCTGGAAAGCACAACTGAAGAAGAGAGAGACATAGCAACCCTTTGGAAAAGCACTTACCAACTGCTTGAATAAATACGTCAGACCAATATTTCCTGTTCCTCACAGAGGACAAAACTAGTCTCAGATTTAAAAGGATGCAGAAATAATACCATTTAAATGCACCACCATGTTCTCATATGAACACGTGAGTGAGAGTTGACGTTTGGGTTGCTTTATGGTAAATATGGCAGTCTGAACACTCAGAAAGAAGAACATAACTTTGTGAAATGAGTTTGATTATTCCAGGTTTCTGTACTATTTTAGGTTATGCTGCACAAAACAAAAGTAGTTGATCAATATTTCAAAAGAAAAAAATTAATTTTCAAATTTAAAGTTGTTAAATTTGGAATATGTTTGCTCTTGTATGTATGATAATTTTATCACATAATTAATAACCAAAACAGAAGAAAATTTAGTATATTAACAGTTTTATACTTTCTTATTTTACCACTAGCAGATCTGTAAAATTTTCTTCTGTCATTTTTTTATTTTTCTTGGAAAATCTACCATAAGTAGAAAGAACCATGCATATTTTTTCCACTTAAAGGATGGTTTCCAATGAAGAATGGTTTTGTTCCAAGGAGGCATTGATACTACCTATAGACCGCAGGATGGCTCTCAGTATCTGAGGGATAAAAGCCAAGAATGTGACTAAACATCCTATGATGCACAAATTCAAAAATCTGATTTAAAGTAATAAGGTAATAACATATGCATTTTCTTATTATTTAAATTACTTAAAAGGGATTTCAAGAGTTGCATAATACACAATCACACAATTTATTATAAAACACTTAACTCCATATTTGTTGAAAATAATACTGTTTTAATGTGTCAGTTAAAAATTCGACTTAAAAATAAATGTATTTTTTATTTGTTAAGAAAAATTCATGATGGATTTTCTTTCTTTTGCTTTTAAGAATAATGGCTGTATTATAAGATAAGGTTTATTTCCTAAATACTGAAAGAGAATTCCAAAATATTGTAGTCCCCTCAACTCTTTACTAATTTTTAAAAAACACTCATTTACATTAAAGCATTGATATTAATATAAAAATATATAACAAAAATTAATAGATTCTAATGCCAGTTTTATTGACTGATAAATGAAAAACACTTGCTCACCACATATGCACATGTTAAGCAAAATTACAGCCATTCTATCAAGCCTGAGCTAGTTACTGCCTCACTGTTTCTGTTTTGAAACAGTATAACATTACGCATAAACAACTCAAACTCATGCCTCACCAAAAAAAGAAAAAGAAATAAACCACTGATTGAAGACATGATTGAGGATTTATATCAGATATTCTTCTCACCAATATACAAAACCACCAATTTTCTTTCATACCTACCAATTTTCTTAAATGCACAATTTATCAGTAGGTTTATGCCACTCTTTCTATATACCGTGAATTGTTAGAACATGCATCACTTAGAAAAAAATATTTTAATTGTGTAAATGCTAATGTGAACAACTCATGTAGGTAACATGCATTTCTTTGTATAGTTTTGGTAGTTTAGTATTTTCTAATTATGTTGTACATATTGATCACATTTGTCAAAACCTACTCCTTGAGAGCTAAATCAAAAATTTTAATGAGGAAAAGTATAAAAGAAATAGGATTTATTCCTCCTCCCAAAATACATGCCATCAAAATAGCCTTGTTGTGAAAAAGCTCAATATTAATTTTAGAAGGTAGAAAAAAGAGGCAAAAAGAAGTTATATGAAAGGTATTACTTCTAGGTAAATGTTCCTATCACCGTCTTTAGGTTCAGAAGATTATTACAGTAAATGAGTCTATATAAAAACCCTGGAAGACAACCTAGGCACTATCATTCTGGACATAGGAACAGGCAAAGATTTCATGACAAGGACTGCAAAACCACTTGCAACAAAAGAAAAATTGACAGATGGGATCTAAATAAACTAAAGAGTTTCTGTACTGCAAAAG
This sequence comes from Leontopithecus rosalia, assembly GCA_028533165.1. Taxonomy (NCBI): domain Eukaryota; kingdom Metazoa; phylum Chordata; class Mammalia; order Primates; family Cebidae; genus Leontopithecus; species Leontopithecus rosalia. Next base: position 186,581,910 of record CM052648.1, read on the forward strand.
AATCTATCAACAGAGGAAACAGACAACCTACAAAATGGAAGAAAAATTTTACAAAAACTGTGCATCTGACAAAAGACTATGATCCAGAATCTATGAGGAACTTAAACAAATTCACAAGGAAAAAAGCAAACAACCCCATTAAACAACGGGCAAAGGACATGAACAAACACTTTTCCAAAGAAGACATAGATGCAGCCAACAAGCATATTAAAAAGCTCTACATCACTGATTGTTAGAAAAATGTATATTAAAAGCACAATGAGATATCATCTCACACCAGTCAGAATGGCTATTATGACAAAGTGAAAACACACACACACACACACACACACACACACACACACACACACACCATGCTGGTGAAGTTGCAGAATAACGGGAATGCTTATACACTACTGGTGGTAGTATAAGTTAATTCAACCACTAAGGAAAGCAGTTTGGCAATTCCTCAAAGAACTAAAAACGGAACTAAAAATTCCATTACTAGGTATATACCCAAAGGAATAGAAATTGTTCTACCATGAAGACGCATGCACACATATGTTCATTGCAGCACTATTCACAATAGTGAATCAAAGTGCAACAGTGGTAGATTGATAAAGGAAATGTGGTACATATACACCATGGAATGCTATGAAGCCATAAGAAAGAATGAGATCATGTCCTTTGCAGAAATATGGATGGAACTGAAGACCATTATTTTTAACAAACTAATGCAGGAACAGAAAACCAAATACTGAGTTTTCTCACTTATAAGTGGCAGCTAAATGGTGAGAACACACGGACGCAAAAAGGGAAACAACAGACACTGGGTACCTATTCTTCGAAGGTGAAGGTTGGGACGAGGGAGAGAATCAGGAAAAGCAACTGCTGGGTACTAGGCTTAATATCTGGGTGATGAAATAATCTGTACAACAAACACGCAGGACACCAGTTTACCTATATAAGAAACCTGTGCACATAACCCCTGAACTTAAAATAAAATTTTTAAAAAAACAGTTTAGTGTAAACTTTCTTTTAAACAGATTTTTGTCTAATGATAAGAGCTGTGCTCATTTTGTTCAGTCTTTCTCAAGTGTGTGATAAAATATAATGTAGTAAAAAGCAACTGTTTGTCATATACTTCACAGGTAATCAATTTTGCTCATTTCTGAGTATGCGTGTGTATGTGAGTATATACCTGTGTGTATGTAAAATATTAATTTACATCCATACATCCAGACGTATTAGTGACTTTTTTAGTGTTTGCTGATTCTATTTTCTTTCTTGACCTCATAGTCTAATTAATATCTTTAAAAACAGTCAGCCTATGTCTTGTTACAGTATGGTATTCCAGCTCCAGGCATCCTGTCTTCCATTCTCTATGTGTGGCTAGTTAGGTTGTTGAAGGGGTAGGAGGCTGCCTTTCTTGAAGGAAGCAATGCTGTAATTAACATGAAACATGCATGTCAAAGTTCCTTCATTACCAAGATGACCAGCAATGCCGCTCCTCCATGGACTGTCGTATTGATCTGAAACCTGATTCTACGAAGCTGTCATCTCACTAACAATACACTATTCTTCACATTATAATGTTTCATTCTTTACCAAATGCATTGTATTTTTCCTCTTTATGCTCTATCTTGCATTTTAAATCAATATTCAAATTAAGTATAATTGTATTTTCTTCAAAATTTTATCATTAAACATCTTCACTTTCATCCTCTATAGTCCAACTATTGATAGTTTTATTCAATTTAAAGCTAGGTCTATTTAATTACAAGAATTTTTTAAGGAATTTAAGAGTTTTAAATAGGTATTTTCAAAAGCTCTATTATAGAAGATTGCTGGAGGTATTTGCAGTGTCAATTTAGAATATCATATATTCACTGCTTTTCATAGATAATATGTTAACCATGCAAGCGCTCCCTCATCCTGACATTTTCTCCAAAGTCAAGCAACACTCACAGGTACACATTTTTTGTTTCCCTTTCTGCTTCCTCTTCTATGGCACGCCTCAGTGCTGGTGTGTCTTATCAGACTGGTGAGTTTGGAAAAAGAACTGAGCACCTTCACTCAGCCCCTCCTCTCCTCATGAGATCAGCCTGCCTGCAGACAGAGAGCACTCTTTCTGTTATTTTAGACTTATGGGTAAGGGTGCTGTCCTCACAGGAGACACCTGTGATTCTGCAGAACATTCAGGAACTGCGTGGGTGAGTCTGTGAGATCCTGGAGTTCAGGTATAGAAGCCTATTGTTACCACACATCCAAGGCATTCTTACAACTTAGCCTTGACACAGAAGGAAGACGCCATCTATGTCTGCACCTGCTTGCTCCTCTCCTATGCATTTGCTAAGGAGCAGAAGCAAGGAGGGGGGTTCAGTGATGATTATGTCACACTGTGGATTATAAGTGACAGCATGGTACAGACTAAAACTGAAAGACTCCTGTGAACACTTATTAAATTCCTCCATTTTCACCTCAAATATGCAAACTAATTTATTTCCAGCTAAACCTATTTCTTCATTTTCAAGATCTTTGTGGATCTTGGACTATTAATGTGCATACCACTCCTCTCAACTTACTTTCATCTTGAAATCTGATGACAATGTCTTCGTCACGGCTATCCCTGTGAATGATGACTAGGACAGCCTGAGATGGTGCCTGGTGGCACTTCACTGGAAGTGTTTTCCCCATTTAAATTCAATCTATTCATCAATTCTCTCTCATAGGGTTCTCCAAATTTTTAAATTTGTTTTATAATGAAGCGTAATTTATGTGTTGTGAAATTCACAGATCTTAAATGAACATTTTAATGAGTTTTGACAAATGTGCACATCCTTGTAACTCATACCCCAATCAAGATACAGAACAATTTATTCACTCCAGAAATTTCTCTGATGCTCATTTACCAATCACTTCCCCATAATTTTTGTGTTTGTTTCTTGTTTTTCTCACTGAGTTTTGCAGATTCTGTCTGTGTGTGTGTTGACCCAGGCTGGGTTTTTTGTTGTGTTTTGTTTTGTTTTTGTCTCACCTCATTTGCTGTGCCACGTGTTTACTTTTCTGTGTCAGGTGTCTTACAACAAACTGTAGACCTCCTTCATTGGCTGGATAACTAACTCAAAAATCATTTCAAATACTGAGCTGTTTGCACTGATTGTCATTTTGAGATAGGATTTCTTGAACATGGACTGCAAAGTACCTGCTGCTCTTTGATTATTACCCCAGAAGTGGTTTCACTTCCTATGAATGTGCATCCACATCTCAGGCTTACCTCTGAATGTCTCTCACTCTACTTGTTAGGGATTTTTCCCACACTGGGATGCCTGACTTAAGAAAATAAAAACAAAAACAAAAAAATAACAAAAACTGGACCCTCATTCAAGTTTGAAGATCTGATGAATAAAAAATAATATTTAAATATGTCTTAAATATTGCAAAGGAAACTTGCTAAGAAAGTATTTGTTGTTTATTAAAGTTTCAGGTTCAAATTGGCATTCTGTAGTACAGTGGGAAATCCTACGCCACAGGCACTGTGTTCCACTAGCATTTTAACCCCTTCAGCAGGAAGAGCAACTTCTCTTAGAGTCACCCAAGAGAAAATAGATTCTCCAGCAAACCAAATCATAAGGCCATGATAGTTTCCATGTAACGCCATTGAACATATCACCTTACTGCAGCAGTTCATTGGTTAAAACCTTGTACTTTTTCCCAACTACTATCTTTGCATGAGTTTCACTCCATCAGAGTTATACAGAAAGTATGTAAAAATCATCACCAAAGGTTTCCAGCTCAGCTTGCCACTCAAGGAAAACTTCTGGGGGCAAGTTGTGCTGAAACTGTCATTTGCGTTTCCTTCCTAGTTCCCCTGTTACTATTGCTAATGCTTTTGCTGTGGCTTCCTCCCAACCCTACCCTCAGTGCTCTCAATCTTGGTTGCACAGTGGGGTCACCTGGGAAATGTCACAAATCTTAATATCCAGATTATTTCCCAGATCAATTAAATTAGAATCTCTAGAAGTGAGACTACGGCATGTATTAAGTTCCCTAGATAACTGGAATATGCAACCAACGTTGAGAAACAGTGCTCTATTCCAACCCAATACCTTGCATGCGGTACCTTTACTACAAATAAGGTCTAGCTCTTGCTCTAACTGCCCCTACCAATAAGCTCCTTATAGCCATTTCTTTTTTTTTTTTTTTTTTTTTTTTGAGACGGAGTTTCGCTCTTGTTACCCAGGCTGGAGTGCAATGGCGCGATCTCGGCTCACTGCAACCTCCGCCTCCTGAGTTCAGGCAATTCTCCTGCCTCAGCCTCCTGAGTAGCTGGGATTACAGGCACGCGCCACCGGGCCCAGCTAATTTTTTTATCTTTTAGTAGAGACGGGGTTTCACCATGTTGACCAGGATGGTCTCGATCTGTTGACCTCGTGATCCATTTGTTCCTAATCTGCTTCTTTTATGCTTTGTTCCATTCTGATTCTTGACTTTATTCTTTATTTTAATTTAATTTTCTAACAGATGAGGTCTTGCTGTGTTATCCAAGCTACACTCGAACTCCTGGGCTCAAGCAGTCATCCTGCCTCAGTCTCCTGAGTAACTGGGACAACAGTCTCATGCTACTATGCCTGGCTTTATTCTTTATTTTTTTAATTCAGTGTTTGAATGTGATGTCTCTGGATTTTGATTCTCAGTGATCTTGTCAGGGCTTGGCTCAGGTTCATCTCTATAGCTCTTCCTCTTGGGATATCTTGACTTGAATATCCTCTTCCAGTTAACCCATCAAGACCCCACTTCCAGGTCTGTAGCTAGGGCCATGCTGCAGCATAGTCTGCCAACCCAAACCCTGTGTGAGGGGGAATGTTTGCAGTTCTAGCTTACAGTTGTGTAGTAATAGCCATTCTGCTTATGCGTCGATGAAATAATCTTTCTGGCTAATTGTAAAAACATTTAAATCATATGCATCTTTCTAAGGACTCAAGTTCTTAGAATTCCTGGTTCATGGGTGCTGAAATTGAGCCATAAAATCACAAATTAAGTCATAAATTAGGTAGTGAAAGAGAGGGTTGCAAAAGATATTGTCAGTTACTATATGTAATCATTCAAGTTTTCCAAGTACTTGTAAATGTTCCATGTCCATGGCTAGAGAAAAGTCATATTTATTCAGTAAATAGTGTAACATCCATAGGATATTAACAAGAAAAAAGAGCTTCTACTTCTCCTAGTATTATCTTCCAGGATGGGTAAGTAAAGGACATATATTAATTGTCACTTGTTTGCCCTTAACAGTAAATCTGGGCCTTATGTTTGACAGAACCTGTAACATTCTCGGTAAGAATCTTTTGTTTCTTGTAAACAGAAAATATTAGAAAATCTAGGTAATTAAACATAGCCAACAAAATAGCTCAGTTAGTAGGAAAATTTCTATGAGAGAATGTCTTATTGAAAGAGATAAGTTATTGCTTTTTTCTTTTTTTTTTTTTTTTATGAAGTCTCACTCTGTCCAGGTTGGAGTGCAGTGACACCATCTTGGCTCACTGCAACCTCTGCCTCCCAGGTTGCAGCAATTCTTCTGCCTCACCCCACTCCCACCCCCCGCCATAGCCCTGAGTAGTTGGGACTACAGGTGCCTGCCACCACACCTGGCTTATATTTGTATGTTTAGTAGAGACAGGGTTTCACCATGTTGGCCAGTGTGGTCTCAAACTCCTGACCTGAAGATCTGCATATCTCAGCCTCCCAAAGTGCTGGAATTACAGGTGTGAGCCACTGTGCCCAGCCAAGTTATTGCTTAAAATAACTTTCAGGTGATTACAAAAGAAAATGAGAAAAAGAAAGAACAAGAGAAAGTGAGTAAAGTTTCAGTCTGCTTGTCTTTTTAACACCTAATTTGGATAACTCATAAAACTCATGTCTCTCTTAAATGAATTTTACCATATACAGATTTTTAAATACATTGACTAATGCTCACATTTCTGAGAATTATTCTTGGCATTGGAACTGTTTGGATACCACCTTCAAGCCAAGAGAAACACTCACCATCATGTGTCTTCCCAGATATCATACACAAAACACTAATGGTGCACCATAGCTTTTTACATAAATGCTGTCTTATTTTTAAAACCCAAAAGGTTGCATTTGAATTACACTGAAATTTATTTCTCTCTAATTTAAAAATTTAAAAATGTTTCTCCATCTTTGAGAAATAATAATACATTACCCCTGTATGTCACAATCTCTCAAATGAACTGACACAAATTTTAAAAAATTCACTGCCAGTTACTTTATGCACATGTATGAAAAGAAAACAGAATTAATACCAGCTAGAAGTATGTCCATATCCTGAAATGTCATTAGTCTAAGAATGGAGTGATCTTTGACTATTTATTTTCACCTGTATGGCTCAGAAAATGTAATATTACATGTATGTTTAAACAGAACTTTCTCTATGGTGGAGCACATGCATATATTTTCAGGATTTAATTCAAGGTGTTGACATCATCCTTTACACCACCCCATATAGTCTGGACCTTGGTTTCCTCGGGGATCATTTCAGCAATAACTACCAAGATAACTTGGCTCAAGTCACTGACTCTAGTCTAAGTATTTATACTGAAAATCGAGGGTCAAGTATTCTAAACTAGGTTCCACCAGGGACACTTACACTTAAGACAAATTATCAGCTTCCTAATACTGTTTTCTCAAAGGGATGTGAGACTTCAAAGGAAATATACATGTCTCTGCTGGTTCAAATTTAGGGGAGCAGTTAATTTGCACCCTTAACTGATGATCCATACCTTGCTACTAACTGGGCAGGTGCCTTGTAGACCGAAGTGTAATGTCAAGGACACACATGGAACAACAATGAACAGCAGATAGAAGCCTGTCTACCCAGTCAAGTTGACATATTCAGCTTTGGAAAAAAAGAGGTTATCAGGCCTTTGAGGGATAGGACTCTTATGATCATTCTTTAATCCCACAAGTGTTTCCCGGTTCCAATATGTTAGTCCCTACACCATGAGATGGGGACACAACTTCCCTCCCATTATAAAGACTACTGGTTATCTTGTGTATGACTAAGTGTTGTCTTGTGTCAATGTTCACTAAACAATACATCAAAGATGGATTTTAAAAGTCTCAAATATTTATATGCCTTGTTTAAAAGAATATGGTGTTGCCTACTCAGAAATTCCCTAGTATCTGAGCATTAGAAAAAAATGTCAGTGTCACACAAATTTAAAGAATACAGGCAGTTAAATGGTTCCTGAGAAACTGACTCTCTTATAAGAAAAATGAGCACCTACTGGTACCTGTAAAATTTACTATATATTCTATATGTGACTAGTGAAAAGGGAGAAAATTTAACTAGTGGACTTTCTCGACCAAATTTGTTTGGATTGACATGGAACCGTGGCTTTACACAAACCGCAACTACTATTTAGTACATTCCAAGTGATATTAACAAACTCTGCCGTAAGAATCTTTGGCTGAATTTTGGAAATAAGCCCATTGATCACTTCAGATTGTTAGAGTTATGGCATATTTGTGGAGAGCAAGCATTTGAAGCATATTCTGAAACAGACCTTCAATTAGGGGAATTATATCCCACTCCTTTTAAATGGTAGATTTGAACATGGGTGACTTGAGTGAAAAAAGTTTCAAAATGTCTCGGAATGGGAAGAAGGAATTCTGCACACCCATTAGATATCCAACAGACCTCACACAAGCATAAATTTGGTACATGATTAAGAAATTAATGCTGGTAAAATCACCAGATCAGACTTATCACTTCAAATGAAAGTTATTTTCCCCACTCTACAAAGTAAGTATTTCTCTAAAAGGTCAAAGTCCTTTTGGGTGGGGTAACATCTCAGCAGAAACGAGGTGGCAAGGAGGGCGAATACATTTTTCCTGGGGTAAAAGAAGTAGGTGAACCAAAACAGAAAATACTGTCTAGAACAGCAGATCCAAAAGAAAATTGAAAGCAGAAGCACTCTGAGAAGCCAGGAGACAAGAATGGAAATGATATGATTCTGAAGACAAATTATGCAGAGTAAGAATTGTGTGTAGGACTGGAGAAATGTCCCTTTGCCTCTTTCCTTGGGAAATTAAAGTCATTCTAATACTATGTGATGTGATGTTCTCAGTTGAAATTGATTTTTTTCTTTCTGGAAAATTGAACTCAGTCTACCACACTGTCTTCTTTAGTCCTTACCCTAGAGCTTGGGCCATATTATAAAACAAAACAAAACAAAACAAAAGCCAAGAGCTTAGCAGAGAAAAGTACTGGAATGAGACTCAAAGTGGAAAGAGGTATCTCAACCAAGCCCTGGAGCCCATTCCTATGGGTTCCTTCCTTATTTTGAATTTCTCATATTGGGTAATTACCTCTGTTACCACCTTGCTACTCTTGCTTCTCACTTAAAATACCTCTAAGTTTTTATCTAAAACTGAACCAAAACCTCCATTAGGAATGCAAGACAGGCTAATATTTTCAAAACTATCTTTACTAAAAAGCAAGACAATAGAAAAAGGAAAAGAAAATTGTGGAAGATTTCCTGAATACTGGTTTGAATCTTAAAGTAACTGTTCTTCATTTTCAAAATGATATTACATTTATCCTAGATAAAACCTTAACAGCCTTCTGGCCTTCATCCTGCCTTCCTGTTTTCACTAAACTATATATATATATTTGTTTTTGTTTTTTTTTTGGGGGGGACGGAGTTTCACTCTTTTTACTCAGGCTGGAGTGCAATGGCTTAATCTTGGCTCACCACAACCTCCGCCTCCTGGGTTCAGGCAATTCTCCTGCCTCAGCCTCCCTAGTAGGTGAGACTACAGGCACGTGCCACCATGCCCAGCTAAGTTTTGTATTATTAGTAGAGATGGAGTTTCACCATGTTGGCCAGGATGGTCTCGATCTCTTCACCTCATGATCCACCCACCTCGGCCTCCCAAAGTGCTGGGATTACAGGCTTGAGCCACTGTGCCCGGCAAACAATATATATCTTTAATTCTCTTTCCTCAGACCACCTACTCTCACCTCAAGAAATAATGACATTCATAGCATTTGGAGATAGGACACAGCACGTATGATCACATGGTACATGGTGAAGACTATGCCGGTGCCCTCTGTACCACTGATTTCTACCCGAATGTATTCACTAGAAGCCATATTTAAAGAAGCCAAACATATGGTGTTTATTGAGGGTGTTGTAGTCCTTCCAATCCCTGCAGATATAAGGAGGGTATCTCTGCATTACCCATGCTTTGCTACTGACGAAGTTAGAGCCCAAGTAATTTAACATCTTTTCCCAGGTTTCCTACTATGGAATAGATACTGAGCGTGAATTGATTGCATCCTGTATTAGTCTGTTTTCACACTGCTATAAAGAACTACGTGAGATTGGGTAATTTATAAAGAAAAGAGGTTTAATTATCTCACAATTTCACATAGCCAGGGAAACTTACAATCATGGCGGAAGGTGAAGGGGGAAGCAAGGCACATTTTACATGGTGGCAGGAGGTAGTGGAGGGGCCAGGAGTGCCACACGTTTAAACCATCAGATCGCATGAGAACTCAGTCACTATCACAAGAATAGCATAGGAGGCACCACCCCCATGATCCAATCGCCTCTCACCAAATCCCTCCCTCTACACATAGGGATTACAACTGGAGAAGAGATTTGGGTGGCAACACGGAGCCAAACCATATCAGAACACTTCTGATCATCTGAATCAATAAAAATAAACATGTTGGCAGCGTTCAGGCTTTGTATTTAAATTAGAGATAAACCTTTAATGACGTCATTACAATAATATTAGTAATTGCTCAAAAATTACCTTTTGTCCAAGAAAAAAAAGCTGATTACAGGTACTTCCGTAGCACCTAAAGTATCTGAAATCAATGTCACTGGTTTAAAAACAGAAAAAAAAAACCATAGTTTCACCTACTCCAAAGGTAATTTACTTTGAAAAGCATTTTACAGGAATACACTATTATTATTATTTTGGTTACATGAAGACTAAAAATAGCTAGGAACAAATCTGCAGTTATTAGCAAAGGGAATCCCTTTTGGCAATTGATGTCACATTTTAACACACAAAAGTATATATAGTCAAATAATCATATGCCATCATGCTTCCTGTTTCATTCACTTGCTTTACAGTGAGGATATGGGAACTACTCTGTGCATTTCCTTTCATTATTTTTTTATATTCTGTGAACTTCCCCTCCTATTGTAGTGTGTGCAGGAGAAACAATGGTGTACATAAAAGCACGGCATATTTTGCTCTAGTCTCTTGTTCATAACCTTTACACAAAACAATCCTTTCTCTGATTGAACTTCAAGAATTGATCTCAATCCAAAGGGAAATTATCTTGGAGAAGTTGAAGAAAATATAACCAGATGTATTTGATTTACATGATTTTTTAAAACATGACTTGTTGATTTCAAAACAATCTAAAATATATGATATTATGGTACATTGATAACTTAGAAATGAGTGGATGCATTTTAATCAAATTGTGAGAACTGTAATTTAAGTAGTATCATCTTGAACTCCTAGAATCCACCAATCCTCCTGCCTCAGCCTCCCCTCTAGCTACCTATTGCTACCTCGGGATTGCTGGTGTCAGGACTCTGCAGTAATGCTTATTTTTACACTTGCAAGCAAACGCCAAAACCTTCAACAAAGACAAGATAAAAAAATGCATCCAAATCTTGTGATTTTTAAACCATAAGTAAAGTACAAGGAATTATACAGTCCCTATGTACACTCTGTTCACTTGAATTCTATGTGAGGAAATGAAAAACTAAACTTAAGAAGATGTAATAGATTTTCTTCTGAAAGTAGTAAATATTTTAATATTGATTAGATATATATTAATAGTAATGGTTTTCATGAATTAATTGCTATCTTAAAAGCAAAAAAAATGGAAAACACTATGAAAATTGCCAAATTTAGTTTGTTTTCAGTCAGATAAAAGTAAGAGTACTATAGATTGAGTGACCAGGCAGTGTCCAGGATTACGGTTTATACTGACCAACAGTACTACATCCCTGTAGACAGAACATGTTTGTAACTAGCTATGTCACTTAAAGGAATACATATTCCTTCACTGTATTTAGAAAAGCAAAAATTTAAACTTTCCTAGAAACTCTGTTTCCTGCACACTGTTTTCTATTGAAACAAAACTAAACAGGATAGTCCCCACTGGAAAAAACTGTGCAAATGGAAAATCCATATTCTGAATTCCTATTTAGATACAATGAATGTTTGTGGTTAGTTGGCTCATTTAACAGTTGGCAGCTAACCCATTCTTTTTTTTTTTAGAAAGAGACAAAAGGAAGAAAGAAAGAAAAGAAAGAAAAAGAGAGAGAGAAAGAAAGAAAAACAAAGAATGAAATAGAGAAAGAAAGAGGGAGAGAGAACGGGAATCTTGCTCTATTGCCCAGGCTAGAATGCAGTCTAAAACTGGGTATTAAAAACCTCTTTTATGCCAATAAATGTGCTTAACAATGGAGACAGGAAGTAATGAGGAAGGAAAATAACAAACAAGCAGCCAACCAATATTTCATTTAAACCTGTGAAGTGCTATGCAATTGCTGAGAAGTGATTTACTTCCAATTTTGTGGTCACTTTTAGAATAGGTGTGATGCGATACTGAGAAAAATGTATGTTTTGTGGATTTGGGGTGGAGAGTTCTGTAAATGTTTATTAAGTTTACTTGTTCCAGGTCTGAGTTCAAGTCCTGGATATCCTTGTTAATTTTCTGTCTCATTGATCAGTCTAATACTGACAATGTAGTGTTAAAGTCACCCATTATTATTATGTGGGAGTTACCATTATGTAATGTCCTTTTTTGTCTCTTTTGGTCTTTGTTGCTTTAAAGTCTATTTTATCAGAGATGAGAATTGGAACTCCTGCTTTTTTTTTCTTTTTTGCTCTCCATTTGGTTGGTTAATCTTCCTCCATCTCTTTGTTTTGAGTCTTTGTGTATCCTTGCATGTGAAATGGGTCTGGATGCAGCATACCGATGGGTTTTGGCTTTTTATCCAATTTGCCTGTCTGTGTCTTTTCATTGGGGCATTTAGCGCATTTAAATTTGGGATTGATATTGATATATATGAGTTGAATACTGCCATTTAATGCTAGCTGGCTGTTTTGCTGATTAGTTGATGTAATTTCTTCATTACGGTGATGCTCTTTACCTTTTGGCATGTTTTTGGAATGGCTGATACTAGTTGTTCCTTTCTATGTGTAATGCTTCTTTCAGAAGCTCTTGTAAAGCAGTCTTGGTAGTGATGAAATCTCTGAGTACTTGCTTGTTCACAGAACGATTTATTTTTCCTTCACTTATGAAGGTTAGTTTGGCTGAATATGAAATTCTGGGTTGGAAGTTCTTTTCTTTAAGGATGTTGCATATTGGCCCCCACTCTCTTCTGGCTTGTAGGGTTTCTGCTGAGAGATCTGCTGTGAGTCTGATGGGCTTCCCTTTGTGGGTAACGTGACCCTTTTCTCTGGCTGCATTTAGTATTTTCTCCTTCATTTCAACCCTGGTGAATCTAACGATTATGTGCCTTGGGGTTGCTCTTCTTGAGTAATATCTTTGTGGTGTTCTCTGTATTACCTGCAGTTGAGTATTGTCCTGCCTTGCTAGGTTTGGAAAGCTTTCCTGGATAATATCCTGAAGAATATTTTCCAGCTTGGATTCATTCTCTTGGTCACATTCAGGTATACATATCAAACATAGATTAGGTCTTTTCACATAGTCCCCTATTTCTTGGAGACTTTGCTCATTCATTTTTACCCTTTTTTCTCTAACATTGTCTTCTCATTTTATTTCATTAAGTTGGTCTTCAACCTCTGATATCCTTTCTTCTGCTTGAGCAATTCTACTGTTAAAACTTGTGCATACTTCGCAAAGTTCTTGTATTGTGTTTTTCAGCTCTATTAATTCACTCATATTCCTCTCTAAATTGTCTATTCTTGTTAGCATTTTGTCAAACCTTATTTCAAGGTTCTTAGTTTCTTTGCATTGGGTTAGAACATGTTTTTTTAACTCACAGACGTTTCTTATTATCCACCTTCTGATGCCTGATTCTGTCAATTCATCACACTCATTCTCCATCAGGCCTTGTTCTATTGCTGATGAGGAGCTGTAACCCCCTGTAGGAGGACAGACATTCTGATTTCGGGTGTTTTCAGCCTTTTTGCACTGGTTTCTTCCCATCTTTGTGGATTTACCCGTCTGTCGTCTTTGTAATTGCTGACTTTCAGATTGGGTCTCTGAGTGGACGTCCAGCTTGTTGGTGATAAAGTTTTTTCTGTTTCTTAGTTTTCCTTCTGTGGACGCCCCTCCCCCACAGAGCTGGACCTTCCTGGGTTCAGCTGTGCTTGCTGTGAAACTCTCAATCTTCAGCACTTCTAATTGCTGTTTTTTTTTTGTGGGGGTGGGACCAGCTGAGCCCGATCACCTGGCTGCCTGTCTCGGAGCCTCTTCTTTTTTTTTTTTATTTGAATGGTTGACTCTCTCCCAGGTGTTCCAGTTGCCTGCTAAAAAGGCACCAGAATCTGTGCAATTTCCCCCACGGCGATCCACTGCGCCAACTGAAACAGCAGCGTTGAGACTTGTGGCACTTTTCTGCCTGGGAATCTCCCAGTCTGGCTCCCGCTTCAGTCCCCTTTTCAATCAGTTGAATGGGCGACTCTGCCTTCCCGGAGCTCCAAACACCAACTAAAAGGTCACCCAGTCCCGCACACTCCACACTGAGAACTGCCGCGCTGGGGCGCCAGTAAAACAGCCATGCCAGCCAAAAGAGTTGCACTGGCGACCCATGGGGCTCCTCCACTGGGAATCTCCTGGCCCATGGGCAACAAAAATTGGTCTGGAAGTGTGGCATCCACTCACTCTCTGCACTTCCACTGGGAGCTTCAATCCTGAGCTGCTGCTAATCGACCATCTTGGATCTCTCTCTCTCTCTGCTAACCTATTCTTAAACTAAATATGTACTCTACTTTTGATAAATGAAGCTCCTTACCTGGAAAAATTACAAGTTTTCTATTTCCTCTCTCAGCACGGTGTTTGTGGGAAAATATAGTGGAATTTATGAAAGTCTATAATATCACACTCTGCTCTTTTCATTTATTCATAACTGTTCCACAAAGAAACCCCTTTCAGATTAACATTTTAGGCTTCAGATTAACTTCCAGCAAAATTTAACTGAAAGCTAAATTATGCTGGAGAAGCAACATTCTTTCCAAACCCAGTGCTCACTTTAGCAGGAAGATAAAAACAAGAAAGTTAAAATCTTTTTGTAGGTTACCAAATCATTTTCTTTGATTTGATTTAAAACTCAATGAATGAGGGGACAACTCTAGGGACAGTTTTCAGAAGAGAGTGAGGTCTCAGGAAACAGTTTTGCTATAAAGATAAAGTACAGCATTGAATTGGTGAGAAGACCCATATTCCTGTGTAGAACACAGAACTCTTAGGCATTAAGTGATTCTGACCAGTTGGGATAAGTTACATCTTTCTGCAATAAAAATCCCAGACTAACAATGAGGATTTTTGTTGTTGTTTGTTTGATTGATTGTTTGTTGTTTGGCTTTTCTCTTTCTACCTCACCATTATAGTTCACCTGGGACCACAGCTCCATTTCACCTTCACTTCAGGACCATGGTTGATGAAATAGCTACTTACTATCAGAGACATTGCCTAATCATTGCCTAATTCGGGGCAGAGGAAAGGTATGTGGTAATGAGGGTGTGTGTTCTCTTTCCAGGCCCATGAGGGGGCATGGTTTTAAGGGCAAGAAATTCCCAGCACCATGCCCTCCCTCCGTCTGGGAGATTTAACAGGTTTATATTTGAATTTTGAGGGAAAAAATTAAGTCAATCACCCCAGCAGAATTTTAAAAGAACTCCTTTCATTGGCCAGAGGAACTTGGGAAGGTGGGAATTTCTACTGGGATTAAATTCCCCTTCTCTTTCACCCACACCAGATTTCCAGCTCTCTGGGATCCCCTCCCACATGGTGGGAGCTCCCTTTCCCCTCCAGGATTTCCCCTCTGAAATCCCCTTCCACACTCTTCATGGAACTCTTTCTCTTCTTCTTTATTTTCTCTTTTCTCTACCTAAATAAAATCACCTTTCTGCAACAGTTCTTGGGTCCAGTATTTACTTTTACAAGTGTACGGCACACCTGCAATGGTCCCATCACTTATTCTTTAAAAGATTGGAGATGAAGAACCACAGCATTCTCTTGGGGGAGCTGTGCCTCACCAGCACCCAAGAAAAAACCCAGTTACAGTAACGCATGACATTTAAGACTTCTGTCAAATTTGAGCATCAGCCAAAATGAGACATAGAAACAAGCTTTATATTAATGGTGCAAAAAAGATACTCAACCATCCCTCAGATGAGTAACCATCCTCTGATAAAGTAGTATTTTAAAAAATATAATAATAAGGGTTCAGAGAGCCAGCTGAAAACAGTAGAGAAAATTAACAAGTCTCAGGGTTTGCTTCAATCAAAAGCTTTTAAAAATGGAAACATTCTTCAAGATTAGTCATGAAAAAAGAGAGAAAACACAAATAACAGCATCAGCAATGCAAGTGGGAAATGACTACAAATCCTAGAGTCAACAAAGGGATAATATAGGGATATTATGATTAACTTTATGCCAATAAATGTGACAACGTGACAACTTAGGTGAAAAGAAAAGATATCCCAAATGACAGAAATTACCACAACTGACAAAAGAAGAGACATAAAATCTAAATAAATAGAGAAATGCACCCTGTTCATCAGTTGAAGATTCAGCATCAATAAATGTCAACTGTCCCCAAATAGATCTATAATGTCAATGCAATTTCAGTTGAAATGCCAACTGACTTTTTTATTTTAAAAATATAAAAGGACACGTTTATCAAAAATATGAACTCTACATCACCCAAAACAAAGTCTTGGCAAAGAACAATAAAGTTGGAAGATTCAAATAAGATTACTTTTGAGACTTGCCGTAAGGTTACACCAGTCAAACAAGTATGATATTTTTGTGTGGTTGGAGTAATAGACCAATGGGACAGAATTGTAAGAGGAAACATATATGAATACATGTTCAATCGATTTTTAGTGAAGACGCCAAGGGTGTTCCACAAGGAAAAAGTATTTCCCTGGAACAACTGGATGAATGTGTGTTAAGAAATGGATGCTGAACTCATTCCTAACATCAATGCAAAAACTAACTGAAATAAATAATTGGTTTAAATGTGAAAGCTAAAACCATAAATCTTCAAAAAGAAAACACAGTAAAATATACTTGTAACTTTGGGTAGGTAACGTTTTCTTAGAGAACACGCTAAAAATATTAAACATAACCCAAAAAATTGATGCATTAGACTTCAAAATAAGAAAACACTTGTTCTTGTCAGTAGAAGACATTAAGACAATGTAAGAGTATGTCACAGCAAGGCAGAAAGCATGTGTAGTTTAATACGTATATACACGTATTTGGCAAAGGATTTGCAACCAAAATATATAAGGTACTCCTACAAGTCAAGAACAAAAAGGTAAATAATGCAATTTAAAAATCAGCAAAAGACTTGAAAAGGTATTTCAAGAAAAAAGATGTGTTTCCAGAGTACATGAAAGCACCCAACAATATTAGTCATCAGAGAAATTCACATTAAATCCACAATGAGATATTCTTACTCATCTACTAGAATGGGTAAAATTAAGCAGAAAAATGTGAACACAGTAAAAGCTGTGAGAATATGAAGCAAATGGAACTCCCATGCATTTCTCTGTGGAAACATAAAATAGTACAATAATTTCTGGAAAATGTTTGCAGTTTCTTAGAAAACTAAAGATACACCTACACTCTGATTAAGCAATCTTCTTTATATTTATCCAAAAGAAATAAAAAGATGTGTACACAAAAGAGATGTACAAGTAGGTTGCTATCAGCTATGCTCACATTGCAAAAACTGAAAACTAAAAGCCAAGATGAATGAATCTCAAAAATGTTACATAGAGTGAAAACAAAAGCTAGACACAAAAGAGCTCATTCTGTGTGAGTCTATTTATGTCAAGTACATAAACAGAGAAACTAATATATGGATAAACCTGGAGACCATCATTCTCAGCAAACTGACACAAGAACAGAAAATGAAATACCTCATGTTCTCACTCATAGGTGGGTGTTGAACAAAGAGAACACATGGATGCAGAGAGGGGAGCACTACACACTGGGGTCTGTTGGGGGGAATAGGGGAGGGACAGTGGGGAGTGGGGAGTTGGGGAAAGATAGCATGGGGAGAAATGCCAGATAGAGGTGAAGGGGAGGAAGGCAGCAAATCACACTGCCACTTGTGTACCTATGCAACTATCTTGCATGTTCTTCACATGTACCCCAAAAACTAAAATGCAATTTAAAAAATATATAAGGTAGTATAAATCAGAATGATGGTTGCCTGTGAGATACGGTTGCATATTTCCCAGAAGAGAACACAAGAGACTTTTCAGGGTAGATGATGTATCTTGATCCAGGTGGTGGTTACTCAAGTGTGGATTTTATGAAAATCCATTTAATCGTGTACTTTGAACCTACAGATGTTATTGTATGAATATTTACCTCAACACACACACACACACACACACACACACACACACACACATTCTCAAGTACATATGAGACATTCTCTAGGATAGAACATATGCTAGGTCATATCAAATCTTAATTCATCTAACAGCAATGAAATCATATGAAGTATGTTCTTTAACCACAATAGAATAAACTCAGAAATTAATAACAAAAAGACATTTGAAAATTTCACAAAAATGTAGAAATTAAACAGCCTCTTACGTAACCATTAAGTCAAAGAAGTTATCATAGGGAAATTAGAAAATACCTTGAGGTAAATGAAAATGAAAACACAACATGCCAAAACATTTTAGGTATAACTGAAGTATTTAGAGGAAGCTCTATAGCTGTAAGCATCTATGATAAGAAAACACAAACACATCAAATAAATAATGAAGCCTCAACACTGAAAGAAGTACATGCTAAGCCTAAATAAGAATTTCTGCCCCTCCACTGTTATTCAATATGGTACTAGAGGTCCTAGCCTGGAAAATTAGGCAAGAAGATTAAATAAAAGCATCCACACTGGAAATGGAGAGGTAAAACAATCTTCATTTTTCAGATGACATTATATTGTACATAATAATTTAAAAGAATGCATTAAAATACTATTAGAATGAATATACAACTTCAACAAAACTGCAGGGTTATATGATCAATATGCAACAATCATTGTATTTCTATATTTTAGCAATAAGCCATCGAAAAGGAAATTACTAACACAATTTCGTTTATAGCAGCATCCAAAAGAATAAAATGCTTAGGGAAAAAGTTAACAAAAGGAGTGCAGAGCTAATACTGTGAACATTACAAAATATTGTTAAAAGAAACTAAAGACCTAAATGAATGTAAATTGTCTGTAAAGACCTAAATGAATGTAAATTGTTCATGGACAGGAAGACTTAATATTGTTACAGCAGCAATACTTTCCAGGTGATCTATAGACTCTATACAGTCTTTATAAAACTCCAATCTGTCATTTTCAGAGCAGCTGACAAACTGATCCTTCAATTAATATGCAAATGCAAGGATCCCAGAATAATCAGTAATCTGGAAAAAGAATAATAAGTTAGGACTTACACTTCCAAATTTCAAAACTTACTCCAAAACTATACTGTTGAGACAGAGTGGTACTGGCGTAGGATAGACATATCAACACATAAATGGGATAGAATTCACAGTCCACAATAAACTCTTTTTTTTTTATTAATTTTTATTGCATTTTAGGTTTTGGGGTACATGTGCAGAACATGCAAGATAGTTGCATAGGTACACATGTGGCAGTGTGTTTTGCTGCCTTCTGCCCCCTCACCCATATTTGGCATTTCTCCCCATG
>CM052648.1:186601377-186947773 GCA_028533165.1 Leontopithecus rosalia
CAGGAAGGGGTCCAGTTTCTGCTTTCTGCACATGGCTAGCCAATTTTCCCAACACTATTTATTAAACAGGGAATCCTTTCCCCATTGCTTGTTTTTGTCAGGTTTATCAAAGATTGTATGGTTATAGATGTGTTGTGATGCCTCCGAAGCCTCTATTCTATTCCATTGGTCTATATCTCTGTTTTGATACCAGTACCATGCTGTTTTGATTACTGTAGCCTTGTAATAAACTCTTAAATACACTAATGGTCAGTTGCTTTTTGACAGGGGTGACAAAAATAATTCAATGGGAAAGGAATAGTCTTTTCAACAAATTGTGTGGGGCAACAGACTATTCTCATGCAAAAAAAATGAAAAGGAAACAGAATAAATTTTGATTCCTTCCTCAGAGAATACACACAAATCAATCATGAACAAAAGTACAAGACCTAAAGTCATAAAATTATTTAAAAATACAAGTAAATCATCATGTTCATTGGTTAAACAAGTCTTCTTAAACATGATGCCAAAGCACAAACAACACCAACAAAAAAGGGATCAATTAACTTCACCAAATTAGAACATTTTTGGTTCAAAGAATTCCATCCAGAAAGTGAAAGAATATGGAGAAATGAAGGCCCTCACACATTTCTTGTTGCAACATAAAATGATGCATCTTCTTTGGAGAACAGTCTAGCAGTTCTTCAAAAATGTTGAACATAAAGTTAGAACCAGTAACGTATTTCAGGCGTATACTCAAAAGTAGTGAAAACCTATGTCCCCACAAAAACATGTACATGAATTTTCAAAGAAGCATTATTCACTATAGTGAAATTGAATGAATGTCCAGCAACTCATGAAAGCATAAATAAAATGTAGCATGGTCAGACAATAGAATATTATTCACCAATAAAGAAAAATGAAATACAAATATGGCATCCATATGACATGGATGAACCTTGAAAACATTATACTAAGTGAGAGAAGCCAGTCACAAAATGCCGCAATGATACTACTCATTTACATGAAATGTCCATAAGACAATCCTATGAAGACAGGAAATAGATCTCACCTTAGACCTGTGGGGGAGGAGGCAAATAAAGGATAATTGCTAATGTGTTTAGGTTTTATTTTAGGGAGATAAAATATTCTAAAATTGATTGTGATGATGGTTGTATACCACCAGTGATAACACTAAAAAACATGAAATTGCACACTCAAAATTGGTGAATTGCATGGAATATAAATTGTATCTCAATAAGAGTATTGCACACTCTGTGTGTGTGCATCTTACACACACAAACGCACACACACACAGCAAGAGCAGAATTACTTTTCCAAACTCAGTAAGTTAGAAGTTTCTCAATTGGGAATAAAAATTATCTCATGCAGAAGCGTCATCTAGATGTGAGTTATTTGTTGTATCTGGGTCGCCATAATAAACCAGTGAGAAAAAAAATATGATCAAGTGAAAAAGAGCATCATGGAGAGACTTGGTTTGGAGTCACGTGGAGCCACTAGGCCAGTCATTTACTAACATTTCACTTCAGTTGTCTCACCTGTAATACAGGGCGTTTCAACCAGAAAACGTCCGAGATTCCCTCTGTAACCCAAATTCTAGCATTTAAACTGAGTGACTGAATTACACTTTTATGACCAGAATACTATCTTCCTGTTCAGTATGTCTTGTAGAATTTTTCCCATTTAATGCTAAACAATGTGAAGCCCTTTGACCACATTTCTATAGCTGTTACTTTATTTCTAAGTCAGAACAAATAACAATCTATGATTTGAATACTCATTGCCGTTATTTACTACCTGCCAATTTTCTTGGTGTAAAACACAGTGGAAATAAGCAGCAGAGAGGTCTTCATTTTAGAGGTACAGAGTGGCTGTAAAATAGTGTTAATTATGGACGTGGCGTACTGTTAAGAAATTAGTTCTGACCTTCGTGATATTTGCACAGATTTTAGAGTGTCTGAATACCGGTCGGTCAGTAACAGATATTTGTTATTCACATTGCTCTTGACACATAATTTATTTCTAAACATAAAATAGCAACTTCCAGCCATGCAGAATAAAGTGATTCCTATATATTACTAAGAAATTGAATACTGTGACAATAGAGTGGGGAATGGACTTGAGATGGAGAATACTTTAAATTGTGGGTAGTTGTCCGTAATATTGAGACTGAGCGACGGAGGAAGGCAAACTGTTCAAAGTCTTCTTGCCACGGCAAAGGTCAGTGCCTCCATAAAGTTGGAGAAGATGTACTTTAAACATTTTATTACCAATAGTTGAGTCCATTATTATGTAAGTTATTGATGCTGATGGTGGAAAATCTGGAAATTTAATATCTGGAATTGAGTTTTGTGTATAATCACAAAAACTTCCTTCAGACATTCTCATGCATTGGTTTTTTTAAGAAGTTCCATTAGAATTATATCCATCCTCTTTATGTTTTCTGAATTTTGTAACTACTTAGTAACAACAAGAATAGCTCATATTTTGCTTCAGATTCTCTCTTTGCCCAAATACAAAGAGTCATTTTGCCTGCAAAGCACACATTACTCCTGAAGGACAGTTTCTTTCTGAACTGACTGATTCTGTGACTTGCAAGGTAGAGGTCAGGCTGTGAGGAAACCTTAGAGAGAGAAATACTTTGTAGTCTGCAGAGGGTCACAGTAAAGGCATCCTGAGTAGGGAATGGCGCTTCCTTAGGGAGTCGGGGGCATGTGAAGACATCTTCCTGTCAGACCCTTCTCCCTCATCTCCTCCTCTGAATAATTATACACAAATAAAACCAAGCTGAAGGCTTAAATGGGGAAAATGTTATAAAGGAAATCTGACTCTCAAGGTTAAAAAAAGAGAGAGACAAATCCATACTTTTCTTTGAGTGATGTTTACATGCTGCCTGTTTATTCCAGGGCTATGAGTGGTTAATTCTCATTAGATGACACCCAGGCCCACTCCAGTAATACTTGGGCTTTGTCAGGGACAAGAACATCTCTAACTATGGGACTCCAAGCAGCTCAGCCTGCCATAACTTTGAGTTTTACCGATGTTCTTTAATTTTCATTTCTATAAAAGTACAGAAATGGGTGATAATTACTTGTGATCCATGGGCCACATTTCTACAAATTACTTGAAAATTTGCTGAAGTTGTTAATAGTTGTTGGAAATAGGAGTTGGGTTTGTTGTCTCACCCTCTCCTTACTTTTATGTCAACATGCAATTTTTTATAATAAACATTAAAAGAAAAATTTGTCAAGACAGCTACAATTCATGTCTTCGTTTATTCCAAAATTTTAAAAATTAGCTTTGGAGTTGAAAATGCTTAGGCTTGACTGCAAGAAGGTTAAAAACCAGTGTCACCGAGTCTGTAATTGTTCACTCGGCAGAATTCGATCATGCAGGAAGAGGTGAAGGAGAGCATCTTCATTATGGACCAGAAATGTGCTTTCCTTGAAATTCAGAAAGTCTGTTTATTTTGGCATTCTGAAACCTGAAACCAATTTAAAAATATTTTAAAGTGTAGAAGAATAGACAATACTTTAAAACCTCCCCAGAACTGCAATCCCATTGCCAGGTATATACCCAAAAGCAAGGAAATCAGTGTATCAAAGAGATAGCTGAACTCCCACATTTATTACAGGTCTGTTCATGATACCATAGACTTTTAGCATTGGAAGATAGTTTAGAATCATTTATCTTAAACTCTCTATGAGTGTAGAAGTGAATGACTTCTACAAAATTACTTCTTAATACCCTATAGAGTCTGGGCACAATGGCTTATGCCTATAATCTAGGCACTTTGGGAGGTTGACGTGGGAAGATCTCTTGAACCTAGGAGTTCAACACCAGCCTGGACAAAATCGTGACACCCTGTCTCTACCAAAAATACAGAAAGAAAATATTATCCAGGCATGGTAGCATGTGCCTGCAGTCCCAGCTACTTAGGAAGCTGAGGTGGGGAGATTGAGTAAGCCTGGGAGTTCAAGGATACAGTGAGCTATGATTGTGCCACTGCACTCCAGCCTAAGTGACAGAGCAAGATCTTGTCTTCAAAGAAATAATTAATTCATTACACTTAATAATAAGAAAATAAATACCCTATAGATCACAGTCTCTCATCTGTGGCACTGCTGGCATGTTGGGCCAGATTATTCTCTGTTGAGGGTATCCTGTGCACTGTAGAATGATGACCAACATTCGATGTCTACTCACTAGACGCCAGTAGCAATTCCTCCTCTGAATGTGACAACCTAAAACGTCTCCAGGCATTGTCAAATGTCTCATGTGAGCCGAAATAGTGCCCTCTTGAGAACTGCTTTTCTGAAGAGTCTACACTTCATGAGGAAATCTCACTGGGTTTCTTTAATGATTGCAGAGCCTTTCCTCCTGCACCAGGAAAATGGTGCAGTATATTTGTGGCTGAAATTTCCTCTTTCCTTCTCCCTCCACCTCCATATCAATTCTGCCTTTTGTACAAACACACAAAAACTCAGCTTACTCCTGAACAACACCTTCAATATTTGAAGACAAGCATCGTATCTGTTAGGGGCTGAACTATATCCCTAAAAACCTATATATTAAGGTTTGGATTTCCAATGCCTCATAATAGTATCTTTTAGAGTAGGATGGTTACAAATAAAATTAGTTGAGATGAAGTTATACTGGATCAAGGTGGGCTACTAATCAAATAGGACTGTGTCCCTTTAAAAATCACACAAAGAGAAAGACACATGAACAGAGAAAAGATGATGTGAAGACACAGGGAGAACACCATTTACCAGAAATGCTGAAGATTGTCAGCCAACCAGTGGAAGGTGAGAGAGAGGTGTGGAGCAGATGCTTCCTCAATGCCTTCAGAACTGCCTCTATGTCTTAGAAGCATTTCAAAGTGACTCTCTAAGTCAACTGGAATTGAAGTCCCAAATATCACCAGTGACAACCTCATGTGCGAATAAAAGCCCTTTCTTCACTTTGTGTTCTTACTCACAATGCTGCTTTCCTTCCTTGATTCTTGAAACTTCAATTAAGCTCCATTCAGCTTTTCTGCTCTGTGATTCCTTTTCTTACTCAACACATGATTTTTAAATGTTCATTATTCTAAGTCTATGAATCTAACGTGTTAGTTAACTTTTTTAAAAAATGGTTCAAAATGCTTCACTTTCGAATTCTAAACTGTTAGATGTTTTGAGGTCATTGTGTCACAGCTGGCAAGATCATCATAACAATGGAAAAGAGGAGGCCATAGTGTGAGAATGGCTTGAAGCCAGAAGCTTGAAACTACCCTGGGCAATCTACCAAGATACTGTCTCTACAAAAAACTAAAACTAAAAATAAAATTAGTCAGACATTGTGATATGTGCCTGTAGTCCCAGCTACCTGGGAGGCTGAGCTAGGAGGAATGATTGGGCCCAAGAGTTTGAGGCTGTAGTGAGCTATGATCACTCCACTGAACTCCAGCCTGGATGGCAGTGTGAGAGACATCACCTCTTAAAACACACACACACACACACACACACACACACACACACACACACACGATTCTGGGTATGTCTGTAAGGGTGTTT
This sequence comes from Leontopithecus rosalia, assembly GCA_028533165.1. Taxonomy (NCBI): domain Eukaryota; kingdom Metazoa; phylum Chordata; class Mammalia; order Primates; family Cebidae; genus Leontopithecus; species Leontopithecus rosalia. The sequence continues at coordinate 186,606,936 of CM052648.1, forward strand.
CTGGATAAGAATTAGTGGAATGAGTAAAATAAATTGTCTTCCCCAATATGAGTCTCATCCAGTCAGTTGAAAGATGGAATAGAATGAAAAGGCTAACAAGAAGAAACTCTTCCTACTTGACTGCCTTAAGCTGGCACTTCATGCTTTTCCTACCTTCAGACTTGAACTGAAACATCAGCTCTTTCTAGGCCTCAAGGCTGACGGCATTCAGACTGAAAGTACACCATAGGCTTTCCCAGGGCTACAGCTTGCCAATGCACCCTACAAGTTGTAGGACTTGTCAGCCTCTACAACTACATGAGCCAGTTTTTTATAATAAATCTCTCAATAGATGGATGGAGGGATGGATGGATGGATGGATGGATGGATGGATGGATGGAGGGATGGATGGATGGATGGAGGGATGGATGGATGGAGGGATGGATGGATGGATGGATGGATGGATGGATGGATGGACGGATGGAGGGATGGATGGATGGATGGATGGATGCATGGATGGATGGATGGAGGGATGGATGGATATAGATATAGATGTTGATAGATATAGGCATATAGAGATATATCTCTTACTGGTTCTGTTTCTCTGGAGAACCCTGACCAGTACGACTCCATAACACCATGAAAGATAAACTGTTACATTTCCATTCTGAAGATCAAACAATTGAATCATAGAGGAGGTTTAGGAACAGGCTTAAGGATATACTGTTTGAAAGAGGCTGAGCCAAGATTTAAATCCAGGTCTGTCTGACTCTGTATCTTAACCCTTACATAACTCTTTTTTTTTCCTACAACACAATTGCTATTTCTGTTAAAAGTATCATGATGTTCCCCTGTAAATAGGTTTAGTCCTCAGAAAGAACTTTATCTTTCTCTGCCTTTCTAATACTAATGGATCTCCCAAAACTACTCCTGTCTCTCCCTTTATTTATATTCCAGCTGCTATAACCCTAATTGAATCTCTGAATACATCATGGATGCAAAAAGAATGAGAACTGAATTGCATGCCTTCCTCCTTTTCATTCTTCCACAGTGGTTTATTAGTGCTCCTAAGAAGCACATTGATTGCATCACTCCACAGCTCAAATGTCCAAAGTGGATTCCCACTGCCTTGCCCAGGAGTGTAGCAGGCCTGATATTCTTCTAATTCGCCCCTACTCTGAGGAGTCAGGGCCCATGCTGTGCTAGTGATTAAATATTTTCCATATCACCGAAGTGCATCAACATACATCTTGGGGAGTTTTCTGAATCCATTTGAACACTCCATTTGAAATTCTTAAGTGACAACTGGGCACCTGTCTTTTGAAAATGATTCCCTGATGTATTTTCTCTATTGTCATTTATTCTTCTAGAAGATTAATGTCAAGATGATTATAATGTCATCATCTCAGGTCTGTTCTAGTTTTCCAACCTTTTGACCGCTGATATGCTATAGAAATTCCCTACTCCAGACAAGCCTCTGCTCCAGCCTCTGAGCACACTCTTTGATTTCCACTCTCTGTACGTTTCTCTATGAGATCACATAACTGGAGGGACCTCTGTGTCCTTTGCTATTTATCAAATCCAAAGCGTTCTCAAGTCCAGCTCAAAATCTACTTCGCCAGTGAATCTTCTAGACCACTGGGGCTGAATGTTATCCTTTCTACTACTTGACTCTGGTTATTTCACTGCTCACTGGGTGGTCAGTCTGCAGGATAGAATATGACATGAGTGTGAACAGAGTTAAAAGGCAGATAAATGCCACCCTAGGAAGAGATCATGCATGATTCAAGGGGAGACAACACAATACATTTTGAGTTGTATGGTGTTTACTTAAACCAAGAGAAGAGAGCGCGTGTGCTAAGATCCAGCTCCCTGGCCTTGGTGGTCCATGGCCAGTGGATTCACTGTGGAGCTGACTATGCATTTCACTTATTGCTGTAGTGGAAGTATTTCTATCTTTTCCCCTAAGGTCTGAAATACAGCAATCTAGGAGCATCCCAGAGGGCCTTCAAGGCATGCATGTAGGCAGAAGAAAGGCATACGTATTGAGCCCAGAATAAAGAAAGATACTCCCAAACAAGACGATGCTCCCACATTGGGAGAGCTGTATTACTCTTGATAAGGAAATGTTCCAGGCCCAAGACTCTCTCATGTGACCAAGTAGATATGGCAAGACTGTGTGCATGAAGTTGCCTTTCCTCACAATAATAATTGTGTTGTTCTTACAGTCTTAATGATGCATGTACATACTATATTGTTTTAGGTTTTTTTTCTCTTTTTTGAGATGGAGTCTTGCTCTGGCACCCAGGTTGGAGTGCAATGGCATGACCTTGGCTCACTGTAAACTCCACCTCTCAGGTTCAAGCAATTCTCCTGCCTCAGCCTCCCTAGTAGCTGGGATTACAGGCGCCCACCATCATACCCAGGTAATTTTTGTACTTTTAGTAGAGACAGGGTTTCATCATGTTGGTCAGGCTGGTCTCAAACTCCTACCCTCAGGGGAATCCACCTGCCTGCCCTCCTAGAATGCTGGGATTGTCATGCACATATGTCTTTTCACCTTGACTATACTGCATGCCACCTGAGTAATGTAACACAACTTAGTTACTTCTGTGTTTCTGAAAGGATCTTGTGTGTAGAGATACTCAGTAAATATTCATCAATAAAAAATGCTGAAGACAGTGGTCCAAGTTAAGGACATTAGTATAATGTCCTTTATACATTAGTATAAGGTATCGGGATCCTGAAAAGCCCAAAGACAAGAGGAAGTCAGGCCTTACACTCGAGCCCCTTCACTACACTTCAGCATTTACGTTCACAACCTTCCCCACCACATGCATTTCCAGTGCCTCCTCCTCTGCCAAGTGCAGAGATTCTAGAATCCTTTCTGCACCTGGAAACTACAAAAATATTTTACGTCCTTTCTTAATTAAAAAATAAATGACACAAATTACCCTTTGCAATTGCATAATATACTTTAAAAAGTCATACAGATCACTTCATCTATTGCCTTAGCTCATTTTGTTTTTTTGTGAAAAACATCTCATAAAGTAATTTGAAAATTTATGACTGGGTAAAAATATTTATTATCACTTTATGCCAGATTTGTTATGCCAAGTTGAGATTTCAAAGTTAATGACAGGCTTTAATTAGAACAATTTCGGGTTTGCATAGTATAAATTAAAGTAATGTTGAAGAAATTCGAGACCTACATTATTTTGGTATTTATTAAAAAAAAATTCTCTGAAATTATTTTCTGTCTAATAGATATTTATATAAACTGCTTTATCAAACTTAAAGATTGTGTTCTCATAACCCAGTTTCTAGTTGGAAATCTTTATTATTAGTAGTTTTTTAACTTTAGGCATCTTTTTTCTGTTTTTGTTTTTTTTTGGTTTGTTTGTTTAATTAATATCTCCTCAGAGAAACATAGCACCACTGAGTACTGTCATATCTTATGGTAGTCTTTGACCACAGCATTAAGAGTTCGTGGTCTCACAGCCACATGAGCCTTCTTTGAAATGACCTACTCCTCAAAAAACCAGAGCTGGAACTACCACACAATCTAGCCATCTCACTGCTAGGTGTCTATCCAAAACAAAGAAAATCTGTATATTGAAGAGATACTACACTTCTGTGTTTATTGCAACACTACTCACAATAATAAATAGTGTTGCAATAAACAAAGCCAAGATAATGGGATGATCCTAAGTGTCCATCAACAGATCAATGGATAAAGAAGATGTGTTGTATATATACAATGGGATAGTATTCAGCCATAAAAAATGAAATCAGTTCATTTGCAGCAACATGAATGGAACTAAAGGAAAGATTGAATATGGATGAAATAATCCAGGCAAAGAAAGACAAATGTTGCACGCTCCATGCATACGTGGGAGTTTAAAAAGTGAATCTCATGGAGGTAGAGACTAGAATGGCGGTTACCAGAGGCTGAGAAAGGAACAGAGGAAAGGGGGATGAAGAGAAGTTAATTAAAGAGCACTAAACTATAGTTGGATAGCAAGAATTAAGTTCTAGTAACTGATAGCATAAAAGGGAAATTATGATTAACAATAATTTATTATGTATTTCAAAATGGCTGGAAGAAAAGAATAACATTGTTCCCAACACAAAGAAATATAAACATTTGAAGTGATAGAAATCCCAATTATTCTGACTCACTTGACAATTACACATTCTCTACCTGTAGCAAATTATCACATGTATCCCAAAAATATATATAACTACAATGTGCAAATTTAAAAAACGCAAAGGTGGATTCGATTCCACTCATCGATTTTTGCTTTTTTGCAATTGCTTTTGGCATTTTTGTCATGAAATCTTTGCCCATGCCTATGTCCTAAAAAATGATATTGCCTAAGTTTTCTTCTAGGGTTTTTATAGTTTGTGGTTTTACATTTATGTCTTTAATCCATCATGAGATGATTTTTGTATATGGTACAAAGAAGGGGCCCAGTTTCAATTTCCTGCATATAGTTAGCCAGTTATCACACCACCATTTAGTAAATAAGGAATTCTTTCCCCATTGCTTGTTTTTGTCAGATTTGTTAAAGATCAGATAGTTGTAGATATGTGGTCTTATTTCTGGGTTCTCTGTTTTGTTCCATTGTCTGTTCTTATACCAGTACCATGCTGATTTGGTTATTGTATCCCTGCAGTATAGCTTGAAGTTGGGTAGCATGATAATTCCAGCTTTGTTCTTTTTGCTTAAGATTGCCTTGGCTATTCAGGGTCTTTTTGGTTTCATAGGAATTTTAAAATGGCTTTTTCTAGTTCTGTAAAGAATGTCAATGGTGGTTTAATGAAAATAGCATTCTGCACAGCAAAAAAAGCCATCAACAGAGGAAACAGAGAACCTACAGAATGGGAAAAAAATTTTTGCAAACTGTGCATCTGACAAAGGTCTAATATCCTGAGTCCGTTATGAACTTAAACAAATTTAAAGGAAAAAAAAATCCATTAAAAAGTGAGGAAAGGACAGGTACAGACACTTCTCAAAAGAAGACATACATGCAGCCAACAATCATATGAATAAAAGCTCAACATCACTGATCATTAGAGAAATGGAAATCAAAACCACAGTGAGATACCATCTCACACCAGTAAGAATGGCTATTACTAAAAAGTCAAGAAATAACATGCTGGCGGGGTTATGGAGAAAAAAGAACACTTATACACACTGTTGGCGGGAGTGTAAATTAGTTCAGCCATTGTGGAAGACAGTGTGGCAATTCCTCAAAGACCTAAAAAGAGAAATACCATTCAACACAGCAATCTCATTACTGGGTATATGCCCAAAAGAATATATCATCCTAGTATGAAGACACATGCACATATATGCTCATTGCAGAGCTATTCACAATAGCAAAGACATGGAATCAACCTATATGTCCATCAGTGACAGACTGGATAAAGCAAATGTGGTACCTATACACCACGGAATACTGTGCAGCCATAAAATAAACGCGATCAGGTTCTTTGCAGGGACATTGATGGAGGCCATTATCTTTAGCAAACGAATGCAGACACAGAAACCAAAATACCGCATATTCTCACTTATAAGTGGAAGCTAAATGTTGAGAATCAGGAAAAATAACTAATGGGCACTAGGCTTAATAGTTGGATGATGAAATAATCTGTACAATAAATCGCTGTTATGCACATTTACCTATGTAGCAAACCTGCACATATTGCACAGGTACTTCTGAACTTAAAATAAAAGTAAAAGAAAAAAAACACAAAAACCCAAACACAAAGAATAAATAGATAAGGGCATTTTAAAAAAAGAGTTTAGGACCTAAATACTTAGCAATTTTTTTTACTAATGGACTGTTTTCTAATTGACCCCCAGCCCTCCAGGGTTGGAGGCATTATTTATCCATTCTGATTTATTTCAGTTCTCCTTTCTTCTGAATTGAGCTTGGTATCTCTCAAATGGTGCCAAGCCTCAGTGAGTCTTGGGCTGAAGCAAAAATGTTCCCCTGCACGCTCACACCACCTCCCTTCTCATATATGAAACTGCTTGAGTTGAAATAATTAAATTTTCTCTATAATTCTTGATGTGTGGCCCTAGTGACCAGCAATCAGAAATTACAAGCAAATATACCCAGCACACCTTTTGAAAGTTCCATTGAGATAAGAACGACTACGAGTTTCTTGGGAACAGAATTTCCCATCTTGCTCATGCAAAAGAAACAATTACTAGAATACCATGTAGCTACATACCTCCTAAAACTATTGACAGAAAGAAAACAAATTGCTGAATGAAGCCTGGTTTTTAAAAGCTATTTTACAAAGAAGATTTTGACAATATCCTTCTAATTTCTTGAAAATGCACAAGTCTGGAAGAAAAGGCTTCCTTTTCCCTTAATCTCCTCCTTAGAACAGGTAGCCCTTGAGGCAGCACAGTCCACCTAGTTGCAAGTTATTGCACAGAATTTAGGGTCTTTTATTTCTTATTTAACTGCTTCACTGCACTGCCTAGAGCTTGGTGCCCAGGAAATTTTGGCAGATCCTTCAAAAATGTCCCTATAAAATAAGTAAGTGTTCCTTGGAACAGACTCTCTGTAGCAAGCACATTTTTTTCTTCACTTATCTAGCAACAAATATATTCACAAATATTTACCGTTGAAAACAACGTCATAAACCCCGTATCTCTCATAAAAGAACTGGGAAACGTATGAAGTGATAGAAATAATAATCATTACATGTATTTTCTTCTTCAAGGTAGAAGAATGGAATTAACGCCATGTCCTCAGCAAAAGTCTATTAATTTAGAGTTGTGAGTAAAATTAACACAACTTATTTTAAATTTTAACCACCTTAGGGTCATATAAAAGCCCATTCAACTTCTAGTAAGTCACACTGGGCAAAAAAAAAAAAACTGTAGAAATACAATGCTACTCTCAGATAGTATTAAATGGTAATGAAGTAAGAATTGATCCCAAGAGTGTAAAACAAAACAAAATAAAACAAACAATAAATGAAACAGCAACTGTGAAATCACAGCATCTTCTGACCACTTCGTTTAGGAGCAAAAAATCTTTTTCAATTAATACTAGAATTATAACAGTTTGATAAAATACTTGATATTTGCCAACTAACCTTTTCTGTATAAAAAAAGATCACAGTATCAAGTCAGTGAAATAACATTTAAGATGACCATCAATTTTCTTACATAGGTCTTGACACTACAGGTGAAATCACTTAGCTATAACTTCTTCCAATTGAGAAAATTACATTTTTGATGATACTGAAGTCTCATTTGAAATATTATTCAGTACAATTCTGCTATTATTTTCTTACAGTCATGAACTATTACTATACTATCTTAGGGACAGTGGCAACAAAAAGCATTTGAGATCTCCATATTTTACCAAATATTAGATCAGTAATAGAAATGTGAATATAATGCTACTATTTGCCACTCTTCAAAGCACTTTACATATATTATCTCAATAAACCTTCACAATAACCATCGGTCTATCATTTGTCCTATTTTAAGACCAGGACATAAGTGCAGAGCAATTAAGTAATTTGCCCAAAATCACAGCCTTCCTGTGTAAACAGTGTTTCACAGTATATGAGAAACCTCTTGTCTTCAAAGGAAATTGAGTACCAAGCTTTTGGTTTAAACCTTCTGTGTATGTAAATATAAATGTTTATAATGTGGGGGTTAGTTGGGTTTTGCCTGTGTGTTAAATATGTTTTCTTTGAAGACAGACATCATTCTAGTCTTGTAATTGTTTATGTTTGTTGTATATTTCAAGGGAGAGTGGTAAAAAAAAGAAGAGCTACATCAAATACCAGTAAATTAGGATACCTTAAAGCGTTTTTTCATGCAATTATTGAGCACCTATTGTGTACTGTGCTTGAATCCCTCCTATCATATCCCCACCTGGTGGTGACCTAGCTGTCAAAAACCTACATTCGGTTTTCAATCCAATAAAATGCCTATATCCATGTTGATTTCTAAAAGAGTCCTAATTTACCAAAATTATAATACAACTGTCTCTTACTTAAGTGACATTGGGTAGTTGATAGAAGTGCCAATATGCAATTTTCCAACCTCCAAAGATTAATACATGTTTAGAACCAATCAACATCTTGCTAAATTGCTGTTTATTAACATGTCATTCTTGTTCAGTAAATAGGTTTACTCGCCATTGGAAAAACAGAAAATTTGTTCTGGGAGTGGACACATTCATTAGTTTGTCATAGCCTATGTCCTAATTTGTTATTTCGGCAAATGATGAGATGAGCTTCCATTCACTAGCAAGAAAGGGATATTTTAAGCTCAGCTTCATCGTGACTCTCTCCTGTTGTCCAAATATACTTCTTTAAACAGATGTATATGTTCTCTGGAAGAACTGGATAGACAGAGGATTGCAATGTCTAGTCAGAACAGTGCATATACATGTGTGCGCATGCATATACACACACACGGTTACCATAGTTACAAAGTTTGAAAGTTTTAAAATATGTGGCTTTTTAGATAAGGGTTGTTTATGTAGTGATAAAATTGTATCATTTCTTCAAAACAAGACCTACTTAAAAAAAATTACTTATTAAAAAAGCAAGGTGGTCACAGTGGCTTAAGCCTGTAAATCCAGCACTGTCGAAGGCCAAGGTGAGCAGTTTGCTTGAGCTTAGGAGTTCAAGACCAGCCTGGGCAACATAGCAAAACTTCATTTTTACAAAAGATACAACAATTAGGGAAGCATGATGGTGTGCATTTGAAGTGGACAGGACACAGTCTGTGCTATCACAGTTCTAAGACTAGAATCTCGTGACTAGAAAGTACAGCTACTGAAGAGGCTGAAGCAGGGAGCTGTAGATTGAGCCTGGGAGGCAGAAATTACAATGAGCTGAGATTGTGCCATTGTACTCCAGCCTAGGCAACAGAGCCATACTCTGTCTCAAAAAAAAAAAAAAGGCAACTTACATGAAATAATGGCAATCTTGGGGATAATAGAATGCTTGACAGTTTATTTTGGTTCACAGTCTTCCAGGGCAGGTTTAACTATTGCATGAAGAATATCTATACCATGAGTTCTATCTGTACAATTTATGGACTAAATGTCACCTCCAGTGTCACTCATAGAATAGAATTTTAGACCACTTTGAGAAATAGGCTTATGATACCACAGCTTTAAATAACTATCACCAAAGAGGAAGCGATTGCTGTGAGGCAAGTCCAGCTGGGCCTGGTGTGAAATTCAATGACCGGTGGGTAATTACCCTGTGGATTTCAGCAGTGTGACTAGGGAGTAAGGCAGTTTAAGCCCTGGTCAGCTGCACTTTCCTCGACCTACTGGCTAACTGGAGAGGATTTAATACAGGCCAAAGGGAGATAAAACAGTGATTCTAAATTTTGTGAGGGAATGGGATGGGCAACATACACATGCTGCTGCTTCTCCTGGATGTGAATAAATACAGGATAAACACCCAGCCTGTATCCGAGAGCAATGTTCTGCCTCCAGGAGAAACAAGAGTAAATATGGGTGTGGATAACAAGATTTTTCAGGAAAATTGTGCTCAACCCAGTCTGTTCACTAGCTGTGAGGTGAGGTTGCTGGTTATCTTTTGGATGTGTTTGATTGATCCTGTGTAAGTAATGCACTGGCATCAAGAGAAAAAAAGAGATCATATTATTGATTTACAAGATCTGTCTTCCCCAAATTTTGATTCCTTCTTGGCTCCATAGGCTGATTCTCAATCTGTGTTTATAAAGGAAGAAAGAACCGGCAATGAGAAGGTGGGAGACTGTGTATGAAGAACTCAGGTGAGGAGAGAGAGGGGACACCAGTGAAAGATGATGCAGACTTCTGCAAATCTGTTAACATCATTGTGTAAGCTCTCATCATTTATAATGCATCTATTGATTTATACAGCACATATGTTTAGTCCCATCTATAGCTAGGGGACAGATGTGAACAAGATACAGGCTGTGCCGTCACAGTTCCGAGACTACAGAATCTCAGGGCTGGAAGACACACTCTTGCCCAATTATCCAGCAAAGGCATCAATCCTTCTATCTAATATCTGCCAAAGTTTTATATCACACCATAGAGCCGGAATTAATAGCTAAAATGTATTTGTTCTTTAACGAATACTGCTGCTAAGCCGTATTTATTCCTTCTCGTATTTATGCAGTAGATTCATTTTTGCTTAAATTTAAGTGCTCTATCTTGCACATATGCCCATAATACACCATCTTAAAAAAACTGACCTATTATTCTTGCTTATTAATAACTTCATGGAGCCAGGGTATTCATGAACCCTACCATCACTAGGTTATTGACAAATAGGATCATCAGGTCTCCATCACTTCAACTAACTCTTTATAAAAACGTTCACCAAGGCAGAGTCCTACTGGTGAAACACAAGCCTGACTGCCAGGCAGAATCTCTGCCATCTACATCCATAGAGAGGGCCAGCAAGTGTCCCCAATAGGCTCCTAACTGAATGTTATTTTAGTAACTTATTCATTGCCAATCAAATTGTAAAATAAAGGGCTGTAAAGATCCCTAACAACACAGTGACAGTAAATTAAATAGCAAATAAACTGCTTAATTTCCAAGAAATAATCAAGTATGTATGAAGAGTGCCAGTGTGTACTGATCTACCAAGGAGTCTCAGTTTACACTGTGGCCCAGGGCAGTTACTAAACAGAAACTGATTCACCCTGAAAAATGTTCTGGTATAAACAATAAGTTATATTCTATGGCCCTGTGATGATGAACCAAATTTCTATCACTTCCTCCTCCTTAAAATTCCTTGATAATATCTCCAAGGAAGGCTTAGGAAGGCATTTTTCTCTCCCCCTTGTAATAATATTTCCAGAGTGTTGAGGCACCTGTGCCACTGAAGAGCAAGAAATATTTGAGGCTTGGGTTCAGGGATTGCTTCATTCCTAACTGCCATCCTGGTGCCTGGAACACAGACGTACTCCATGCAAATTTACTGAATGAAAACTGAATTAATGAAGACTCCTGTTAACCAGTGGCCTAATCTGTTTAGTATGAGTCAATAACTGTATTCTTAAGCCAGTGAGGACATGTGGATACGAACATCAATCTCATCTGTTTGGATTATACCTTGCCTCTTGCGACATCTCATTTTAGAAATTTTATTTTGCTTTGTCCTGTCACACATTCAGCCTATCCTCTTGGCCTTCCAAGTAACGAATAACATTTTGCCTCCTGGCATAATGCTTCTTTAGACTTTAATGAAGTAACAGATGCCCACTCAGTGGCCCTGGGTACCCACAACTGAGCAGGTTCATGGCTTCACACCCTTGCTCCCCGTCTGCCCTTGTGAACAAGTGAAGCATCTGGAGCTGGGTCTGTCACGTAGAACTCCTGATCAGTGACCTTGCCTCCTCGCTTTTATTCACTCATGTTTGTCCGCTAAAATTTTCCTTAGCATTGAACGTTCTATTTTGTTAGTTTCCCCTGACATAAATAAAAATTATCTGTAGAAAATAAAACAAATATTTAATATGACTCATTCTAATTTTGAAGAAAAACGCTATATTTGGTTTCATTAACTATGGTCTATGTTCGGAGGTGGACCTCAAATCATCATCTGCCGACTCTCAAAAGGCATTTAATTAAGTAAAAACTGATTGTTGAGGCCCTACTGCATAGCACATACATTGTCCCATACCTTCTGGATAATTAGAAAAATAAAATATTCAAGTGACATGGCATTCTTCATTGAGAGGGAAAACCTTATAGATGCAATCTTTGTGCATTGCCTAGCAGATGCCAGGAATACGATTTATTTTTAGAATAATTTTAGGCTCACTACAGAAAACAGTTGAGTGCATTTTCATAAAGTCCTCTGGTTTCCATGGCAAATGGGGCCATTATTTCTTCTGAAACGGAAGGCTTTTACTTACACTTTCCAAATGCTTTTCATATTGTGCCAAAAACTCAAGTCAGTCCAGAAATAAGTACGCTAGTGGCTTATTGTCAAAAGCAGTTCTTAAGTAAAAATGTGCAGCAGGTCAAAGTGACCTTCCATTCAGTCCTGTGGAGAACTGTGCCTAATACGCCGCAGTCAAATGGTATGCATGCCTCTCAGATGGTGGCAGTGGGGGAGGGAAGAGTTTCCGTGACCCAAAGCATTTCATCATTGTGAGACCTAAAAACAGTTAGTTCAGATGTTCCCTATGAAAACTATGATGATTGTTTCTTATCTTACAAGACACAGGACCTAAAAATCACTTGTATTCAAATCCATTTAATACCTTATATGCATCATGCTTATTAAAACATAAAAACTGTGTCATCTTGTAAAGCTCTGCTTAATTTATGATAGGTGATGATATTTCTTCCTAGGAGGATAGCGGAATCTTTAATATTGAATATTAAATGGATCTTGAAAATGCAACTAATTAGACTAATAAATATCAACATGCTATTTATATTGTTTACTGTTTCTTTGCTTATAAAAAATTACACCATTATGAATGGAAAATCAGTTATAATCACTAGATAAAAATTGAGGTTGAATTCCTCTTTCTTTCAGTATAGAATTTAGTCTATAGTGTAAATTTCTAAAAATAGTAGAGTTAAATCTGTAATAATTTTAATGCTGTTATACTTTTTCACTTAATATCAATGTTTATTAATCATCTTTTTAACTACCTGTTTATTTCTTTTGATTGCAGTGTCTATGGGCAATGTTCAGCAATTACTATATGACTAATATTTACAAGCAGCTAATATGTAAGTACTCAGGGAGGGACTATTCAAATATTAAATTCTTCTATATGTGGCCTGGACAAACTTGTTGGGTTCAGTAAGGACAGTAACCTCTTCTGTCTGCTGGACACAGACCAATACAACATAAGCATTGGCACACATTGCTAGCACTACCGCAAACAGCCCTTAGTCTTCATCCTACATCTTGAGCTTTAAAGTCAACCTGTTACCTTTCAGCCTCTTATCTCTAGACCAGTATAAGCAGCTCCGTTTTCATTCTTGCAAGATCTCAAATCACATTTGGTGATATCCTGGCCCCTAACCTTGCCTCTGTAATTTTCATTTTTGCATAAGTGGAACTATTTTGGATGTATTTTTCAACGATGGCCAATCCAAAATGTATGTGCTGGGATAGCTATAGCTACATGTTACAGCATGCAGACAGATCATAAAGAATCGACAGTCCTTCCAGAAGTGAGATTCACAGGCCTACACTGTCCACTACAGCATCCATAGGAACCAGGTCAATGCTCAAGGGTACAAAAATTAGTGTAATTTTAGGATGTGAGAGGTTTAAATTCATTGGCGTGAAGAAATGGTTTGACTTTTCTCATCAATGTCCCCTACGATGCTACCTTGAGCTTCCGTTGTCTGGATTGAGGTGTTTCCCTTAATGACACTTGGCTGGAGTACACACTTGCAGCCAATTGGGGTTTTTTCTATAGCTTTGTTTTAGTATTTTAGTTTTAGTATAACACTTGGTCCTTTTTATTTTATTGGCTCATCTTGTTTTGCTTTAAAGCCCATTTTCTCCCTTTTCCCCAGACAGGTAAGAATAAGATCCATAGGAACTGCACAGTTAGTAAGAGCAGTGGGGCTCTCATTTCTGTTTAGTTCTTGCAGTCATGGAGTGAGGAGGACAGAAATGGACATACATATTTTTTTAATGGTGGCCTTTCTTTCCTGGGCCAAGTGCCGATCCTCAATATTCCTACTTCTTTAAAAAGTTATCGTCAGTGTCTGCATGGCATGTGTCATAGTGCAGGCTCTTGGAACTCAGATGTGGTTTTTGCATGAAGTCCCACAGAAACCTCAGTGATGCACATTTTCTTGAAAAGGGAAATGATCCTCTTGTGGCACCTATCACTCCTTTCTTAGTTCCCACTGCAGGTAAACCAATCTGAAGTATTTTGCCAGTTTTTGGAGGTGTCTATGCTACAGATTAAGCTCAGCCATATCCTACCTAGCACGTCTACTTGACAGTAAGAAAAGCAAGTATCTTGGGGGTTAGCTTTTTTTTACCAATGCCTCTCTCTTGGCATCACCAATTTTCTCCTCTGGTCTTCCTGTGCCTTTAAAGATATTATCCAGTGAGCAGGGCTGGTGCATGGCCAATTCCCATAAGAGACCATGATTAGTTCTGGTTTCATGAGGGAAAAGGCAGTTTGGTTCCCCACGAACACTAGTGGTGACTCCCTCAGGCTCTTCCTTTTCTATTTGTGGGAAGAGGGAATGCCCAACTCCTCCCCGACAGAAGAGGAGGCAAGCTCTCACTCCCTCCAGATGTACTTCCATTTCCCATTCCTTCATTTGAATTTTCCAGGAGACAATGATTATGGTGATGGGGCTAGTGGTGATGGTGACTATTTGGTGGAGAGATCAGCTCTGGAGCTTCTCTTTGAGCCTTAAAAGGAGGTGACAATTCAAATTACAAGGGGCTTTCCTAACTTAGAACGTGTGGACACACAGCATCTTTCATTTTCAACTTAGATTTTAGATAAATTAATGAACTGAAGGAAAAATATTCCAGAAGAAACCTCCATTGCATATATGAGTATTTCTTTCTCAAACCAACCCTACCAAAATGGGAATTTTCTGAAAGCACTAATTTCCAAACATTGTCAGAGAAATAATAGGAATAAATGGGTCAAATTCCAATTAAGATGTGTGAGATTCATAACACTTTAAGAATTTAATGTTTTTTACCTTCATAAGAAAAGGCAGGCCAAAGAAAGTCATCTTTAAAAAGTACACTTTACCCAGTTGGTTTAAGAAGATACATAAAACGAAAACCTCATAGTGTCCTTATATATTAGTTTGGGTTGCTGTAACAAAATATCACCGACTGGCTGGCTTAAACAACCGGAATTTATTTCTCACAGTTCTGGAGGGTGGGAAGTCCAAGATAAGTTGCAGGCGGACTTTATTTTTGGTGAGGTCTTTCTTCCTGGTTTGCAGAAAGCTATCTTCTTGCTGCATCCCCTTCATGCTGAAGAGCAAGATCATCTCTCTCCTGTCTCTTATAAGGGCATTAATTTTACCATGAGGGTTTCACCCTTCTGACCAAACCACCTCCCAAAGACCCCATCTCCAAATACCATCACCTTAGGGCTTAAAGTTTCAAGACATAAATTTTAGGAACACAATTCAGTCCATAGCAGCCTCATACCAATTTCAGTCTTCAATGAGTTTACTGTTATTGATCTGTGTCTCTGTGAAAGCTTCATCAAAATCTTTCCCAAGACAAAGGCAAAAATAATAGGACGATCTAACTTACACCACAGTTTTCTTCCAGGTGAAATGTTAACAGCCTCTTTTAATGACCTTCTTATGTCCCAGTATTTTTTTTTTAATTTAGAACAGCTATACAAGGCAGTGCTTGGCTTGGTATGCTGATTGGATAACTGTCTAATCAGGGGCACAAAACAGTGGAGTAAGATTCTGGCTGGAGGAAATAGTGAAGATTATGGCTTAGGAACTACTTTGATAGGAAAAGTCTGGAAAGCATGGCAACAACACAATATTTAGTCGGTAAAGAAATGGTCTGGTTTAGTATCTCTTACCAAATTTCTATCTAGAAGGAAGTTAGGGGCAGAAATAATCCTTGCAGTGGCAAGGGGATAGTGGTAATTAAGAGACTTCTCTTGGTAAATTTAGTGTTTTCGACAAAATCACATAAAGATGTGGTTTTGGGCGCTTGAGTAGACTAATGGCAATTTTGGGAGGGCCAAATATTTTAGGCCTCCACCCCTAGATAACACGAAGGAAACAAACAAAAATAACTTTCAATCACCACTGATCAGCTATGATATGCAGAGGTCTGGGGATGATAGAATGACCAGAAAGGATTAGAGGAGCTAGGTGGGCCAGGAGAAAATAAAGTGAGCAGAGTGATCTGGAAAGTGAAGCTAAATCAGAGAAATTGGTATCCCAGGGTTTGTAAATGATGTCTGCGAATGGTTTAGATGGTTAACGCATGTAGGAAGAGGCAGCAGGTTAAAGATTGTCTGGAATTCTCTCTCTCTCTCTCTCTCTTTTTTTTTTTGGAGACAGAGTCTCACTCTGTTGCTCAGGCTGAAGTGTGCAGTGGTGTGATCTCAGCTCATTGCAACCTCTACCTCCCAAGTTCAAGCAAAATTCTCTTGCCTCAGCCTCCTGAGTAGCTGGGACAACAGGTGCATGCCACCACACCTGGCTGATTTTTGCATTTTTAGTAGAAACTGGGTTTCGCCATGTTGGCCAGGCTTGTCTCAAACTCCTGACCTCAAGTGATCTGCCCACCTCAGCCTCCCAAAGTGCTGGAATTACAGGCATGAGCCACTGTGTCCAGCCAGATTACCTGGAATTCTGATAATGGAAAGAAAGAATAAATACTGAGTTATCCATTTCAAACTGGATCATCCATTTCAAAACCCTGATGGCTTTTAAAAAATAGAATGTATAGATTTGGAAAGATGATGGAAGACCTACTGTCATTCATCTCACAAATGAAACATAGGGTATGTAGAATATATTCTACTACAGCTTGAGTCAAGAGTTGAATGTTCGACAGGGGACATTCAATTTTTGTAAGTGATGATACTTTTATTTGGATAAAGAAAAGTTTGCAGCACTCATTTGAAAACCCGATTTTAATGCGCTCTTGTTACTGTTCATTGCTTTCAGTCCTCATTCATGGCTTACAGTGTAACGACTTGGAATAGTTAATTAACCTTGGCAAGCTTTCTGTATTGAGGCACAGGGATATCCTGGCAGAAAATACAAGGCGCTTTGAGCACTTCAGAAAATGTTACATGTACACATCTTGACAAAGTGATTGGTAGTCTCATACCAAACAGCACAAGTATCACCAAGTAAACCACATAGTGGAAAAAGTAAAAATAAAAGCACAAAGTATTTAATGATTCTCCTTTAATTGAAGAGAAGCATTAAAATTAACTGAGCGATCAGCAGTTTCAAGATACCACTCAAGCAGATGGCAAGCAAATTCCACGAAAAACTTGGGCTGCCCTAAGCTTGTATCTGCTTGCTTATCTGGTCATAGAAAGTATTACCTAACAATTAAGGGAGCCAATTAGTGCAGCTGCCATAGAAAAATATAAGTATTTTAACATCTTGGGTGATAATAGCTTGCCAATAGATGATAATAAATCAAGACTTGCCTTCAACATTTGTCATAAAAGCTTTTATCTTGAGATCTTTTGACTTAGTTGGAAGCACACAGAGGCATTATAGCCCAGGTTTTCCCTCTCTAGATTCCCTTACAGTGGGAGGGTTTCCTCTAAAGCCTTATCTGCCTTAATAACCCTTGTACGAATATCTGATTCACTAACCAATTAATCTCTTTTATTCCCTACGTAGAGAAGATGTAATAATCATACTTGTTTTTCTAATACTCAAGACTTTGGAAAATGAAAGTGCATACATATGACCTTTTATTTGTCCAAAACATCAGGACACTTTTTAAGAGTCAGGGATAAAATTTAGACTAATTCTCAAGGGCCATCGGAATCCATGTATCACAACTGACCTCAGAGTCACCCTTAGCATAATCAGCCCATCACATTATATTTTATAATTCACAAGAGGAGAAAAAAAATGAGTCTTAACTCTTAAAAGTATTGAAGTAATCTTAAAATAGGTGCATGTTGGTTTTAACATTAAGAAGAAAAATCTTCAAAAAAAAGAAGTATTTTCTAAATAGATCCTGTGGTATGTTACAATAGAAGGTTATTATTGATTATATATTAAAGGAAATCTACATGGACAGTCATTGCATATTTGTGGTAATTAACCTTGATATACTATCCTTTTCTTAAGTTAAAATATTTGAACAAATAAGAGCATATGTATTTCCAAAAGAGACAATATAGGATAGTGTTTTAGAATCTCTGCTCAGTAACTTAACTAGCTCTGAGCTTTCTGCAAGTTATTTCATAGACTCCTTATGCTTCTTTTTAGTTCTCAATAAAAATAAAGCTAATAATATAAGAATTTAATAAGGATTTAATGAAAAGATATTTGAAAAATGCTTAGCAGAGCTCCTGGTGCTAGACACGGAGTGGCTAATTATTTTAAGTAAAATAAAAATTGAATTTTTAAATGTACATTTACATAACGCTAGCAGTTTTAGCTTTGTTCAAGCTCCTTATAGAGCTCAAGAGAAAAGAGTTGTCATTGGAACGCTCTAGAAGAAAGAATACTTGGGATATTCCTCAAGAACAAATCAATTTGAACACTATTGCAGACCCTAAATGGAGAAGTCTGAAAATAGCAAAAAGCAGTAGGGCTATCTTTAAGTGTCTCAGAACTGATATACATAAATTAGGATTAGTAAATGGACTGAAAATAGAGTCATTAAACACATCAAAGAAATGTTTTTAGAAAATATTGGAATATAACAACGTAATAATTACATAGGTTCTTTCTGTTTGAATATATGAATATTTATGTGTGTGTATATGTTTGCATATACACACACATATACATACAGATAATTTGGCAATTCAAATATATATGATGATAGAATAACATTTGAAAGGAATTATATTTAAAATTTCCTTTTTCAGTGTCACAAATGAAAGTAAGATCTTCTTATCCTATTATTCCTATGCTAGGTTAATTATTTTCTTATGTTGTCAGACAAATAATTTTTTACTGCTTTTGTAAATGTTCAGAAGTCTGAAAGCCAGATTATTCGGTATAATTCCAAATTATACAGAATTTTTTGGAGAAAAGATTTTCTGCCATGACCCCATGATTTTACTAATACATTATGATTTGTTGAGTATCTATTCCAATTAAATTCAATCTCACAGAGAAAGTTTTGCATGTCCACATGCAATTATTCTAATACAAATTATTATTTTCACTTCATATTTCACTGCTAATTTTATTTAAAAGTATTGAGGTTACAGTTTCTATAAGCAAAGTGGCAGATAATGTCTCAGAAATGTTTTCTCTGCTCCTCTCTCTCTCTGATCCTCTGTGCACACACACACACACACACAAACACACACACACACACACACACACACACGATGCATAAACGCATACACACAGCTGTGGGACACTCATTGGCCAACAAATGAAAGAATATTGTAACGGATTACAAATCCCTTCCTGGGCCTCTTCAATGTGCCTAAAATTAGAGAAATCCAAGCTAAATTCAGAGCAGCCTCCTCACAAGACTGCAGTCCATGAGCACAGCTGGCAACCTAAAGGCAAAAAAGCAAATCCTGAGCCATGGCCAAGATCCACCGTGGAAGCAAGTCTAAATGGAAGCAGTCAGTGCCACGCAGGGGGAGCTGCGGAGGGTCATCTGCCCATCAGTTGGCTCCAGGAACTGATACTGGATCTTTTTTTTCAAAGAATTGCCCTCAGAGGCACAGAAAATAGTTGACTTATACCCTATTTTTATCTTCTGCTTATTCTTTTTTCATTTGTTTTTATTTATTTCATTTTTCTGAGGCACAAAGATTATAAACTCTATCTGCAGGAATATTTTTATCATGTGGGGGACAGTATTGTTTAACTTGCTTGCCTTGGGTGTGGATGGCCAAATTTACATCCTGTGTGAATGAACTCCCTTGTGGGGTGATTTAATGTGAATCTGGCTCTGAGAATAGCCAAGTGCTTTAATTGTATAAAGCATTTAAACAGTGGAGAATTCTGAAAAGCTAAGGTATGGCTGACACACATTTGGCAATGTTGGCCTGAGTCTCAGGACTCTGAAGACTCTTCCAAATACCAAGTGCAAAGAAGTAACACTGTCTACTTTACAGAAGACCTTTATGCTGCCAACAAGCCGAAGAAATAAGGCTCAGCATCACTGAACATTAGAAGAATGCAAACCAAAACACAATGAGATAACATCTCATTGTCAGGATGGTGATATTAAAAAGTCAAGAAACAACAGATGCTGGTGAGGCTGTGAAGAAATAGGAATGTTTTCACACTTTTCGTGGGAATGTAATTTAGTTCAACCATTGGGGAAGACACTGCAGCAATTCCTCCAAGTCCTAGAACCAGAAATCCTATATGACCTAGCAATCTCATTACTAGGTATATACTCAAAAGAATATAAATTATTCTACTGTAAAAATACATGCATACATATGTTTGTTGCAGCACTATTCACAATAGCAAAGACATAATCAACCCAAATGGCCATCGATCATGAGGTACATATATACCGTGGAATACTACACAGCTACAAAAAATGAATGAGATCATGTCCTTTGCAGAGACATGAATGGAGCTCCAAGCTATTATCCTCAGCAAACTAATGCAGGAACGGAAAACCAAACACCACATGTTCTCACTTATAAGTGGGAGCTGAAATGAAAACACATGGACACAAAGAGGGAAGCCTGTTGGGTAGGTGAGGGAGAGTCTCAGGATAAATAGCTAATGCATGCAGGGCTTAATACCTAGGTGATGCGTTGATGGGTGCAGCAAACCACCATGGCATACGTTTACCTATGTAACAAACCTGCACATCCTACACATGTATTCTGGCACTTTAAATTAAATTAAATGTAATATAAAAAAATAAGGGAATAATATTGTGTTTCTCAATGCCTTAAAAATAGGTTGATAAACCAATTTTGCAATGCTCTGTGTTTTGCAATGCTTTGCAATGCCAAACACTGGCCACGCATCTTGGAGATAAACTTTAGTATCACATATTTTCCAGGAAACTTTTAGAGACTGCTGATATAATAATGATAAATACAATGATGTCATACTTACATGATATATTAAGATAGATGCATTATTTAAATTTTTAATTAGCCAAATAAAATAATTATGCAACATAAAGTACTGGCTCTTTCATCTTTACCTGGGTCTCATAGCTGTGTGAAATTTTCAGAGCCAAACCTTCATGGTTTACATATAGGAGATCATGGGATCTTCCTGGTCCAGGTGAGGAGAACACAGCTTCTGCTACATGTCTGGGATTGTACAGAGAAAGAAAAGAAGACTCAGGGCCCCAGAAACAATGGGAAATGGAAAATCTGAATTCCAGAGTCTGTTCCATCTGGAACTTGCTGTGTGCCACTTTAAGCAAGTTACATTCCAGGACTTCAGCTCTCCACCTGTAAAACAGGGATAACAAATCATATTCTGCCTACCGCAGCATTGCTGTGGAAACTAAAAGAGATATTTGATGTAAAAACAGTGAAAATTATGAATAGGTACAGAAACATTTAAGATAATTCATTTGTGCTGGAAAATATTAGGCATCTATTAATTTAGCAAACTTTGGTGGAAAGCCCGGTATGTGCTGCATACACACAGGCTATTGGATGGGTTGCTGGTTAGATAATTCTAACCTCAGGACCTTTTTGTGTGACCTCCAAATCTGCTCAGATGCTCTATATCAAGAATGGAAACGATGCATGCTAAATAGTTCCTCAAGTCTGCCACCCAGTACGTAAACTCCAATACACATTTTACATTATTTAGTAACTTACTATAGAAAAAAGAAGCCAAGTGAGGTGGATGCAACCCATGAGGCTGTTAAGGTAGTTAGAGAATGGAATCATGAGTATTAAACATAGACAGAAAAGAACGGGAAGATCAGGAGGCACCCAGTGCTCCCGAGGCACTAAATAAACATAAGCCATCAGGGTGGGAAATATTAAAGTTAGTCTAAATGTGGATGAACCGTGATACAGCAAGTATACAAGAAACCTCTTTCTCAGGACACTAAATATACTGGGGCAGTCGGTATGCATGAGACCTTGACTGAGCTGCTAACTGATCACACCCACTCTGGTCCCAGAGTCTTCTTCCCTGGTAATGCAATAAATCCCCCAGCTGTCAGCTGGCTGGAGACAATCTGCAGTCATCTTCCAGGCTTACTTATCCCTGTATCTCTCCAGGAGAGAAAATGTGTGCTATTAACCCGGGACGTCTTGCTCAAACCTCAATTACTCTGTCTGCAGGAAAGACAGATGTGGCAGAGAGAGAGCCTGTGTGTGTATAAACACTGCACATGGCAGGATTCAGGAGTATGATTCCACCACCCTGTTTGCACCCTATCCTAACTGTTAACTTCCCCCATCTCCTTTCCCTTGTGTCTAGATGCATGTTTTAAACTGATTAGCAAACCATGGTGTATGGAAAGTTTGAGTTGGTCTACCAGGTTTTCTGCTCAGTCACCTTTGGTATCACTTTCCTGGGCTTGCGCTTAAAGTCTACCAATGCATAGAAGGAGTCTCCCAAATGACATCACTCTTCTAAAGCAGCTGCGGAGCTTGACCCTTCTAACTAACCCTGACAATCAGATGCCATCCGACATCCCTGCTGTCCCCATCAATGTTGCCATGCTAATGCTGCAATGTCCCCTGATCCTGTTACTTAGTTGACAAGAACTCTTAAGCCATATCGATATTGCTAAAATTAACAGCTTCTAGTAATTAAGGTCTAGTCTAAGCCCTTTTCATCTTTAGTTCCATTTAATTGTCATGAGAAACCAGTGATGTTAATGGTATAATTATCCTTCTCAGATGAGGAAGCTGAGGCATAAAGATAAAGTTGTCTTTATCAACAGCTGAGGTCGTACAGCTAATAGGAGCAGAGCTCAAAGTCAATCTGAGCCATGCGGCCCCAGAACCCCCACTTTAACTCCCATGTTCAAGGCTGCCTGTGGCCTTTGTGCTTGGCCTGTGAATTGTAGTCTCCTAATGCACATTACACTCTTGAGCCTGTCAATGAAGCTGACTTCTTTATCTTCCCCACACCTCAGTGTACGTTAGATTTGAAAAAAAGACTATTTTAAAGGAGAGACTAGCAGCAAGATAAGGTAACTGCAGCTTGGGCTGGAATAAGGCTTTAAATAAGAATAAGTGCAAGATTCTGATTGTGTGGAGTGGTTAAGCCCTGGAAGAAGGAAAGGGCCGAGGCAGTGTCTCCCCAAAGGCTCCTCTTCCTTCCACAGCGCTTTGCCACCGGGGAAGTTTAAGGGTAGCTAGAATGAAAAGAGACTTACACTGTCACGTGCAAGTGATTTAGGAAGCTTCATAAGAAATCGTTTAGAGGTCTTAATTTCATCTCAATTAAATCTCGTGCGGCTCTTTGAAATCATGCTCCACAAGGCTCTTCCTGTAACTTCACACACATGATCATGTTTAGTCCACATCCAATCCTATAATGAGGCAATGACTCTATTTTACTTTATTTTTTTAAATTATTATTGCTTTTTTTTCCACAGAGATGAGGCCTCAGGCTTGTTGCCCAGGCTAGTCTCAAAGTCCTGGGCTCAAGTGATCCTCCCACCTCAGCCTCCCGATGTGCTGGGATTACAGGTGTGAACCACTGCATCCAGGCCGTGTGACTCTGCTTTAGAGCTGAGAAAGTGGAGGCTTGAGAAATGCAGGAATAGTCCCAGGTCACAATGCTAATACATTGTAAATGTCGATTATGATACTGGTCTTGATGACAGCAGGTTATGTTCTTTCCATTTTATCTCATCACTGTGCGCCTACAGATAAGAAACTCAAAGAATCATATTGTCACACTGCCCTTTCACCCTGTTCTATAAGGCACTCCCTGGCAATGAGTCACTCCTGCCTCAGCCCTTCTTCTGGAAGGGCGGGCTTGGTCAAGCAGAGCAGCAGCTGATTTCCTGGGAGATCAGCAAAATGCAGATATGAGCAGGAAAAAGGACAGGTACTGGAAACCCTTAAACGGTGCAGAGTTTACATGCTCCTTTTCTCTGAGAATAGTCCATTTTTATGCATTGTAGAAATTCTCTATGCTCCCACCTCCAACCTCATGCACAGTCCTTGCTATTTTTTGGCTGCATCAGCATATCCAGCAGTCAGGATTCGAAAATACTTGTTGGTCACATGTGGCCCACATTTTCAGACATTCCGGAAACACACTGTGTGATTTGTGCATCCACACACCTCACAGATCACTTGGGCAGCGCTGCCCTGCAGAGCAACTCACCTCTGTGTCATCTACCATCTGTGCTTACCTTGCTGCAGGAGGCAAGAAAATTCAGAAGGCAACGTGGATGTGTTCCTGATTAATAGAACCACAACCACTAATGAGCACAACTAGACTAACATGCTTTTAAAACAGAAGCAAATTAGACCTCTATGTAGTTGTAATATGTTATCAGCTAATGGATCATTGCTGTTTTTTTGTGGATTGTAATATAAGAAAACTAATTATGAAATAGACAAATATTTCATGAAATGAAAATCATACAATTCTTTTCACTTGTTAATGTTTTTAAGAAATCTCTTGAAGCAGTGCTTCTCATTGAAACCTACATCAGTGGACCCTGAAGTACAGCAAAGGAGACTTCAGAAGACTTTGAAGTTATTGTAAGAAGTCCAAGAATCCATATAGATTAAAAGTCGTAGTGACCTCTGGCATATTTATTACTAGTTTTCACATTGAAAATTATTATTTTCAACGTGCAGATTTGCACTGAATGAAATGAAAATTTATACACAATTGATACTGAATTCCTAGTGACTTTTGTTCTTAATCATTAATTGATTTTTTTTTTTAAGTACAATTTCTTTTATGGGAAAAATTCTGAGAGAAAAGGTCATTACAATGTTGTCCTCCCATTGTAGGGTCTGGGAACCACTGATTTAATCAAGCTTTCTTTTTCTGGTATTGCACCCTTTTGAGTCATGAAGAGTGAACCTTTGACACAAGTTGTCAAGATTTCCTCATAGGCATGAGTGATCTCTATCTGAGTCAGCCTGGGATTTCTTCCCTTCTTCCTTTGCCTTTAGTATTATCTGTGGAAATCAGCATTGTAAACCCTTTTCCAGTGAGTTGTAATAGAAACCCAGGGCAAAAGTTCACTTCCTTTCTGGAGCCTCCCTGAATCTGCAGAGTTGCTCCCTCTGTCCTCTGCCCTAACACCGTGCCTCATAATCCCTCTGTTATACCCCTTAACTGATAGCTCTTCTAACATCTGCTTACATATCCTCAAAAGAAAGGGGAAAGCTGAGATCCTGCTCCTTGGAAGAAGGTAGCTTCAGATCCAGAGCCCTGAATAATTACACCATAGGTGGGATCTACCAAGCACAGAGTTTACCATCGGTCATACTAATAATTGATAAAAGTTAATTCTCTTTACACCACTCCTTTCTGATTCTGGCCCTTATAATATGATTTAGAGACATCAGGAAATTCAGATGGCAATAACACTAAACATAGATAACATTGACCCAGGAGAAGGCCATCGGGTGGGGATGCTACAAATAGGAGAATGAATGAAGGAGAGACAAGATAAAAAAAAGGTGAAGGAAATGAGGCACGAATACTGGAGGCAAGTTAGGCATGTGTGAAGAAGAGTAGCTACCTTTCACAAAGTGCATCTGATAGCTCCGTATTGTTGTTCAAGCAAGTATTAACTTATTTGATTTTCTGAAAAACACAAGGACATATATACATTTTTTTTCCACATCATAGACAAATACACTCAAAGAGATTAAGTAACTTGTCCTAAACCCCACTGACAATTGGTGAGTGGAAGAGGGGGATTCTCATTCAGAGAAGCCTGACTTTTGAGATGTACCCTGAGCCAGAATAAAAAGAACATAAACTTACCTTCCACACCATCCGTGGTGTCTTATTCAACACTCAGCATGATACCACGGGTCCGACATGGACTTACCTTCCATATCATCCTCTATGTCTTATTCCAACAGTCAGCATGCTACCACGAGTCCGACATGGACTTACCTTCCACAATATTCCCGGTGTCTTATTCCAACATTCAGCATGCTACCACAGTCGGACATGGGCTTACCTTCCACACCATTCCCCGGGTCTTATTACAACACTCACATTGCTACCATGATCAGCCATGGACTTACCTTCCACACCATTCCCCGGGTCTTATTACAACACTCAGCATACTGTCACGGGTCCGACATGGACTTACCTTCCACATCATTACCCGTGTCTTATTACAACACTCACATTGCTACCATGATCAGACATGGACTTATCTTCCACACCATTCCCCGGGTCTTATTACAACACTCAGCATACTGTCACGGGTCAGGCCTGGACTTACCTTCCACACCATTCCCCGGGTCTTATTACAACACTCACATTGCTACCATGATCAGACATGGACTTACCTTCCACACCATTCTCCGGGTCTTATTACAACACTCAGCATACTGTCACGGGTCAGGCATGGACTTACCTTCCACACCATTCCCCGGGACTTATTACAACACTCACATTGCTACCATGATCAGACATGGACTTACCTTCCACACCATTCCCCATGTCTTGGTCCACCACTCAGTATATTATCACAGGTCTGGGATGAAGAACAGATACAGGGGAGTCTGAGAGAGAGACTGGGGAGGGGGCACTTGGTCTAAGTACCCACATTATTAAATAGTTTTACATGTGCTTAATTCCTATCACAAATGTATTGGGAAAGTATTACTGTCATCCTCTTTTTGAAGTCCTCTTTTTTTTTTAAGACAAGAGTTTCACTCTTGTTGCCCAGGCTTGAGTGCAATAGTGTGATTTTGGCTCACTGTAATCTCCATCTCCGGGTTCAAGTGATTCTCCTGCCTCAGCTTCCAAGGTAGCTGGGATTACAGACATGAACCACTATGTCTGGCTACAGGTCTGGCTAATTTTTTTTGTATTTTTAGTAGAGATGGGGTTTCACCATGTTGTCCGGACTGGTCTCAAACTCCTGACCTCAGATGATCTGCCTGCTTTGGCCTCTCAAAGTGTTGAGATTACAGGCATGAGCCACTGCTCTTTAAAACTGAGCTGAGACACAGAGAAGTTTGTTAATTTCCCTAATATCACACTGGAAGGGGCTAGTGGAAGCACTTGCCATCAGGAAGTATCTTATTTCCCTTTATACAGACTCGGAAGGCATTGCACGCATTGACAATGGAAGCCACGGGTGTGAATGAGGTTCATCCAGGAAACATGTGCAGAGTAAGGAGAGATGGAAGCCAAGAGCCTCCTGGATATTTAAAAGATAAGCAGTGGAAAATGAGGCAGCAGATGAAATGAAGAAGGCAATTTCAAAGAGTGAGGAGAAAAGGAGAGGGATGTCATGGTCATAAAGAAAAGGACGCCTTTCAAAAAGGAGGAAGTCAACCCTGTGGAATGCTGCCGGAAAGTCAAGAATGCACTCTTGTGTGGCCCCAGAAGAGTGAGAATGACCTTGTGCAGAGAGTTACACTGGAGCATGTCCCGGCAGAATGGAGCACTCCAAGTTTCAGTGAGCACCATGGAAAGAGGAGAGCAGGACTTGTCTGGATTGCCTGGGAGGAGGGTCAGCCATGGTGGGTGTTCGTAGCTACAAACGTAGGCACTGCCTGTCATTCCAACTACAAGGCCATGCTCAAGAATCATGTAAACACATGAAGACAACAAACTTAACTGATAAACGTTGTGTGGGTTCTGACTGCTCCAGCAGCCACTTGTTTCTCCATTGGTTCATGAGGTTGAAGGAAAGAAGCCGTTTCTATAACATAAAAGTCCAAGGCAAAGCAGCGAGTGCTGATGGAGAAGCTGCAGCTGGATATCCGGAAGATCAAGCTAAGATCGGACGGAAGATCAACATCCCAGCTATAATAATGAGCAAGTCTGAAACATTGCAAGAATCACCAACAGGGGATACACAGACATGAGGTGAGCAAATGCTTTTGGAAAAATGACGCCGATAGATTTGCTTGCCACAAAATTGTGCCACAAACCATTAATTTCTAAAACATGCAACTTATATAAAGTGTAATATCGTGAAGCACAATACAAAAAGGTAGGGCTGTATTTGACTGATCCAGGGACTCTGGCCTGTAGCTTCAAATCAAAATCCCAGGCCAGGCATGGTGAAACACACACACACACACACACACACACACACACACACACACACACACAAAGTCATATCTTCAAAATTTTTTCAATTTATTTTACGTATACTTTTTCCTCTTAAAGCAGAAGAGGAATCCACTAAGGACTATTTTTTTCAGTGCTCCTCAGAGAATGCCAATTTACTACTGTTGTGTGCATTAAGACTTCACCATATGAGGCATCAAAGGTTGAATTCTTTTTTAATCTTTCCAGACACACAGATTTTTTGAAAGTAGGAACTGTAAATAATTATGCCACCATCCCTAAAATAATACACTGGGAAAATTGCATTTCTACATTTGCCATTGTTAATCAGTCCTGCTTAAGTTTGTGTTCACTCTCCCTAAGAAGCTTCTCTTATCACTAAACACAGCCCATTTAAAAGGTGTCAGGAGGATGACCCACCATGAACTGAGCTGTGTTCCATGCCCTCATGTCATTGATTCCATCAGTCATTGTCAGAGCTTGGATGGAGACCCAGTTTATGCCTAGTAACACAAGAAGCAAGGAAAGCCTTGTTATCAGTGCCTCTATTTGGACATGGGCTAAGTGGCAGGGCCCTTTCTACTTTATCATAGTGGAGCCTGCAACTGTCATGGGCACCAGCGCTGTGCCTACAAGGAAGGAGTTCATGGGAATTGTTGGTGATACTCTCTTCCTGGCTGTTTTTCAGTATGGTATTAAAATTTCTTGATGTACAGTAATTATTTCTCTTAGCTATAAAAACTCTTTCTCATTTGGAAGGAAAACTACAATTGCTACTCTTGAGAAAGAAATTGAGTTCTAATCAATAACTCTTTCCTGTTTTCTTAGTAACTCAATAAACCTTCAGTTTTATCTGAGTTTGTTGTAGCATCTGCAGCTTACTGCCGCTTAACTATCTCCATCCTTCACACACACACACACACGCACACACACCCATGCACATATGCACACACATACAAACACACACACATAGGCACACACACACATGCACACACACACACCCCTATACATGCATGTGTGGTCCTCTTGCATCCAGTAGAAAGTACAATGTGTTTGTACATTTTAAAGGTAACCAGTGAAGCTTGATTCATGAGGCATTATCAGGGATCTCTTTGTCTTTACTATGTTGTAAAGTTTGCAGAGGTGCTTATGAAGTTTGGCTCTATTCTTGGCATTGTAAAATCAGTGTAATCTCATTCTCTACATCTGGAGGCTTTTGCGGTGCAGTGACTATTACATAGTGAAGAGGATTGGTATGTCACGTACAGTGCTTGAGTGATTAGGTCTTAAAAGGGAATTTTGTGTGTGTGTCTTGCTTTCCTGTTCTATCATGCACTCTAGACCTTTGTAATACCTTTTTAAGCAACTCTGACACATCTTTTGGGATCATCCTTAGCTTTTTTTCATGCTTTGTTAGTCCTTTTATTAATCTCCTTACATTCACAGCCTTGTTCTTTGCAGATTATTTTTCACCGGGGAGCTGTTCTTCATTTTCTATTTTCCACGGTCTTCTCATGTAGTAAACATTCCAGAACCCACACATTAAAAAGGCATCTGTGTTTCCTTTTTGGGCATAATGTAAAATTCTAAAAGATTTTGTCAGGATCATTCTTAAATTCTTTCAGAGAGTAAGTGATAACTTGCTTTCTTGTATTTCCTTCACCTAAACTTGAAAAGTGAATTTCACTTTCCCCTAAGAAATGATTATGTAGGGACATGGATGAACCTGGAGACCATCATTCTCAGCAAACTGACACAAGAACAGAAAATGAAATACTACGTGTTCTCACTCATAGGCGGGTGTTGAACAATGAGAACAGGTGGACACAGGGAGGGGAGCGCTACACACTGAGCTCTGTCAGGGAGAATAGGGGAGGGACAATGGGGGGCGGGAAGTTGGGGAGAGATAGCAGGGGGAGAAATGCCAGATATAGGTGAAGGGGAGGAAGGCAGCAAATCACACTGCCACGTGTGTGCCTATGCAACGATCTTGCATGTTCCTCACATGTACCCCAAAACCTAAAATGCAATTAAAAATGATTATGTTATTTCAGTGTTTTGAATAGAATATTTCTGGACCGATACCATCTTTCTTGGTGTGTTTTTATCTGAATGCAACTTTTTTTCTGAACTGTTGTTTAATTACTCGGTGTGTTGTTTCTTCAGCAGCATATAAAGCTACCTAGACTAAATGTGTCTAAGACCGAGGTGTCAATGTTTGCTTTAAATCCACCTTCATACTCCTAACTTGGCAAGAAACACTA
Source organism: Leontopithecus rosalia (assembly GCA_028533165.1). Taxonomy (NCBI): domain Eukaryota; kingdom Metazoa; phylum Chordata; class Mammalia; order Primates; family Cebidae; genus Leontopithecus; species Leontopithecus rosalia. The sequence goes on from CM052648.1 coordinate 186,637,063, forward strand.
CATGAAAATATTCTTTATGAGGCTACTAATTAATAATATATTTATCAACCCTACTCCATGCTAGCTGCACTCAAACAGCAAAGAGATTTAATTCTACAGCCCCTGAGGCAGTGAGGATGCCAACTCTCAAATTGTGATAATCTTGTTGACATTTTGATATTGGTTTGCTAGGAAAGTCTCTTTTAGGTGATCCTTTTGGCAAGACAATGACACAATAATTTGTACCAAACAACCTCCCAGGTAGGAGGGGAGAGAATTCCTGTGAAACAAATAAGAAGATTAAGTTAACATGGGAGTTCCTTCAAACCAAATAACTCAACAACACCCAGAAGTGTCAGCGGAAATTCAGGGAGCACAGGTTTTCAAAGAACTTTGATGTCAGAAAGGAGCTTTTAAATTTGAACAGCTCAGGAATTAATAAGATCTAGGTCAACAAACTATGGCTCCATCCAGACTGCTTGTGTACTGACAGCTTTCTAATGCAGTGGCAGGAAAGCTCTGGGCCTGGGAAGGGAGCCCTGAGCAGACTCAACTGAATCCTCAGGCAAGTGAATTTTGATGTGGTGGTGCTTTTGACCAATCAAGATGAAATTTCTGTTTATATTATAGCTTTGAGGTTTCAATCTTTAGAAAGAAATCCGATGGGTAATATTTATTTAAATGCATTTTTTTTCTATTTAGAGCAGTGGTTCTGAACCCAGGGTGATTGTGCAGCCCCTTTCTTTCTTTCTTTTTTATTTAAATTGTACTTAAGTTCTGGGATATTTGTGCAGAACATGCAGGTTTGTTACATAGGTATACACGTGCCATGGTGGTTTCCTGCACCCATCACCCCATCATCTACATTAGATATTTCTCCTAATATTATTTGTCCCCAATCCCCCCAGCCCCTGCTATCCCTCACCTAGTCACCCAACCCCCGACAGTCCCCAGTGTGTAATGTTCCCCTCCCTGTGTCCATGTCTTCTCGTTCAACTCCCACTTATGAGTGAGAACATGTGGTGTTTGGTTTTCTGTTCTTGCGTTAGTTTGCTGAGAACGATGGTTTCCAGCTTCATCCATGTCCCTGCAAAGGACATGAACTCATCATTTTTATGGCTGCATAGTACTCCATGGTGTATATGTGCCACATTTTCTTTATCCAATCTATCACTGATGGGCATTTGGGTTAGTTCCAAGTCTTTGCTATTGTGAACAGTGCTGCAATAAACATACATGTGCATGTGTCTTTATAGTAGAATGATTTATAATCCTTTGAGTATACACCAGTAATGGGATTGCTGGGTCAAAAAATATTTCTAGTTCTAGATCCTTAAGGAATCACCACACTGTCTTCCACATGATTGAACTAATTTACACTCCCACCAACACTGTAAAAGCATTCCTATTTCTCCATATCTTCTCCAGTATCTGTTGTCTCCTGACTTTTTAATGATTGCCATTCTAACTGTCATGCAATGATATCTCAATGTGATTTTAATTTGCATTTCTCTAATGACCGATGATGATGAGCTTTTTTTCATGTTGACTGTCCAGCCCCTTTCTATGAGCTATTCAGCAGTCTCTGGAGATGCCAACTTGGGGGAAGGAAGGAAGCAACTGGCATCTAGTGCATAGAGACCAGAGATTCTGCTAAACATCCTTTGATGTACAACCCAGCACTCCCAACAAATAATTATCTATTCCAAAATTTCAGTAAGTCCAAGGTTTAAATACCTTTGTGGAGATCAATGTAATATACATTTATGTGTTTTAACCTCATGATAGTCAAAGATGAAAGCACAAATTAATAATAAAAAATATACTCAGCAGTAATAAATTCTGTGTCTGTCAAAATCCTGAGCGCTGGTTTTGGTTTCTACAGCTCTTCAGCTGATGCTCACTTCCGTTGGAGAAATAAAAGATAATTTTGTGTGAGACAGTAATTTCACAATGTGACAGAGTTTCCCATTCATCAATCAGGCTAATTTTTGTAGTAAGTTGTATTTCTTTATTGATTTTTATGGATTCTGTGTACTCTATAATAAAAAACTTAATGTATGTAATTGTTGATTTTCTGAAACATAATTATAAGTCAATTATTCATTCTCAGACAGCATCAAACAACAGAAACAATGATAGTAAGTCCTGAACTTCCTCAGTCTGAATTGCCATAATTTTTATGGAACACAAAAGGAGTAGGCCTGTGTTTCTCACGGGAACCTTGGAAATCAGGCCTGAGCATTGAAAGTAAGTCTGACTTTGCACACACCGTTTCCATATTTGAGAGCAGTGTCTTAACTCAGTCATGGATACTTAGCATAAATCTTTGCATGGTGATGAAAATGTATACTCTCTTTTTAGTTTTTAAAATGTCTAAATTGGTTATTTGCTAACTATGGGATTCATTCATGGTTTTAGCTATTAAATGAACAGAAACAATGTGGGTACTAAAATTTAACTGTACTACATGTTAAAAAACACACACATTGTGTCTTGTTCAAATCAGTCTTCACATAATTCCTCGATACTACAACCCTCCTCAAAGACTCGGACGTGGTCTTGGCCTCTCCCCTCCACAGCAGAGTGTAGGTTGGCCGAGAAATCCCTGTTGGGGCCTGGAGTGACCTCGAGAAATGCACCATGGGTGTGAGTGCAAGGGCCAGACAGCAGCCTTCCTTCTCCTCGTTTACTTTTGAACCTCACACTTTCCCAAAACAGCTTTTTTCTCTGTTTTCTCTGTGGAGATTCCATGTAGGGACATCTTAAAAACTGCTTCTCTCATACAATTTCCTGTCCGTAATACCTTTCACAAACGGACATCTGCTTGCTCCAGGAATCCAGGAAAACCATGCCACAGTATTCTTGTGTCCTGAGTCCCTAGGGCAGTGCAGTGGATAATGGAAGCAGGCTTTCTTACTCCAAGTCTTCTCTGGGTAGTTCATTGCACCCGGTTATAGCTGTATGGTACTTCTATGTGCCCGGGAGCAGAAAGCCCCGTTGACCCCATGAAGGGGTAACTCTCAGTTTCTATCAGCCTTTCCTTTCCCATTGGCCAATGATTTCCTCAGCCTCACTGTCTACATTAGACTCCTCACTTGCAAGTCAAAATCACTTCAAAAATGCCTACATTTTCAAGGGCTCCTCGCTAAAAATCAATTCTGGGGTGCACATCTCAAAATGTCCCAAGCAAAGCATGATGATGTAGCCACTGGGACCCCTCCATGTCACTTTTGTTCATTTCCCTCGTTTGCACGGCATGTGCCACCAACTCTGGCCACTGGCAGTCCCAGGATCACACCACAGCAGGATCTCCCAGTAAGCAGGGGAATTCTCACTGTGCCCACTTATCAGGCACCCTTATCGTCAGCCCAGATCATCCTATCCCCACATTCTATCCCCAGAACTCAAACTTGCCTTGGACTTTCTCAACTTTCCCTGACACTCCAGGGTGACTGGTGGTCTGTTTGAGCTCATCCCGTCTCCAGAGGGCTTCCTGAGGCAGAGACAGGCTCTTAACAGCAGTGTCTCCCTAAACCTGGTATACTGCCTGGTGCAGAAGAGACTGAATTCATCAAAGAATGATGGGATGAATCAACACACCCATGTTAAAACTTCAACTATAAAAGAAATTACAGGGCTGGGTGCGGTGGCTCCTGCCTATAATCCCAGCACTTTGGGAGACTGAGGCAAGCAGATCACTAGGTCAGGAGATCAAACCATCTGGGCCAACATGGTGAAACCCCGTCTCTACAAAAAAATACAAAAAAAAATTAGCTGGGTGTTGTGGCACATGCCTGTAGTCCCAGCTACTTGACAGGCCGAGGCAGAAGAATTGCTTGAACACAGGAGGCAGATGTTTTGGTGAGCAGAGATCATGCCATGGCACTCCAGCCTGGTGAGTCACCATCTCAAAAAAAAAAAAACAAGAAATTACGCAATCAAGTGGAGAAAGCTACCTATTTAACAGGGAAAGGTACAGATGATGCTATGGACTAAACTGTGTCCCCCAAAATCCCTATGTTGAAGCTCTAACCCCCCAGTGTGGCTGTGTTTGGAGAGCGCTTTTATGAAGATCACTAAGGTTAAGCAAAGTCATCAGGGTGGGGCCCTGATTCATTCAGGTTGGGGTCTTTAAAAGAAGAGGAAGAGACACCAGGAGGAAGGGGCATGTGAGAACACAAGAAAAGGGTCTTCTGCAAACTAGGGAGAGAGGCCCACGCAGAAACCAGCTTTGCCAGCAACTTGTTCACAGACGTCCAGCCTACAGAGCTATGTGGAAAAAATTTCTGTTGTTTAAGCCATCCAGGCTGTGGTATTGTGTTATGAAAGGCTGTGATGGTTAATACTGAATGTCACCTTGATTGGTTTGAAGGATGCAAAGTATTGTGTCCTGGTGTTGCCAAAGGAGATTAACATTTGAGTCAGTGGACTGGGAGAGGCAGACCCACCCTCAATCTGGTTGGGCACAATTTAATCAGCTGTCAGTGAGGCCAGAATAAAAGCAGACAGAGGAACGTGGAGAGACTTGACTGGCTTAGCCTCTGAGCCTACATCTTTCTCCCATGCTGGATGCTTCCTTCCCCGGAACATTGACTCCAAGTTCTGCAGCTTTGGACTCGGACTGACTGCTTGTCACACGAGACCTTGTGATCATCTGAGTTAATAAACCTTAATAAACTCCCCTCCCTTTTTTGGAGACGCAGTTTCACTCTGGTCACCCAGGCTGGGATGCAATGACATGATCTCAGCTCACTGCAACCTCCATCTCCCAGGTTCAAGCGATTCTCTGGCCTCACCGTCTTGAGCAGCTGAGATTACAGGCTCCTGCCACAATGCCTGGCTAGTTTCTGTAGTTTTAGCAGAAACTGCATTTTGACATATTGGTCAGGCTGCTCTTGAACTCCTGATCTCAGGTATTCTGCCTGCCTTGTCCTCCCAAAGTGCAGGGATTAGTCATGAGCCACAGTGCCTGGCCATAAACTCTCCTTTATATATTGATCTATCCTACTTGTTCTGTCCCTCTAGAGAACCCTGACTAATACTGAGCCCAAGCTGATGAGTACAGGTGTCAGCACAAGTGGCTGCTCAGTGCCTTCATGATGTTGGTCTCTGTAACACTGTATCTCATTTTAATTTCCAGAGTGACTCTAAATGGTGTGCTACCAGCATAAATCATTGAAACAATCTTGCGTGGAATCTTTTATTAAATTCATGCTCTTCCTCTTGCAATGTGTTTATTTATATAATATCAGGCTCTAGTATCTACAATCCAACTCAAATCATTGGCACTGGAGACTAATGCTCACATTTTACTGGGTAACAATTTTTCATTAAATTAAAATATAAATTTCTCCTAAGGTCATGAAACAAAATCCTTAGAATTGATTATCAAAATAGATTTTATGTTTTTGATGTGCTAAAAATGTGTTTAAGTCGTTCATAAACTAATCATCTAGATGAGCCCTCAATTCTTTAGTACATTTAAGGTATTTTGACAGCATCTTCATGTTGACTCGGAAAGATGCTCCTGGGACAGGTCTCATCACACTCCAGAGTTCACACCATGTTATTAATTGTGATAAATTCCCTGCCTTGCCCATTACACTGTACATCTTGTGAAAGCAGGAACTTTCTTATTTCATTTTATTGTTTCTAAAGTGGAGATACTATGAACAGTTCCTCACAAGATTACATGAAGTAATTAACACATGTAAGCCACTTGGAACCCACCTGGCATGCAGTCAAAGTTAGACAAATGTCAGGTGTCATTGCTATTTTTTGGCCATTATTATCATTACTGTTGTCTCTCACTTTTGAAACAGTGCTGAACATGGTGTCTGGGCATAGTTCCCTAAAGCCTTAGTCAGCCTGGCTGCCATAACAGGTTACCATAAACTGGGTGGCTTATAAACCACAGGAAATATCTCGCCCCTCTGGAGGCTGAAAGTTGGAGATCAAGGGTGCCAGCACGGTCAGGTTCTGGTGAGAGCTATCTTACGAGATGTGGATGTCTGCCCTCTTGCATCCTTACAGGGCAGAAAGAGAGAGAAGATTTACTCTCTTCCTCACCACACAGGGGCATTTATGCCATCATGAGTCTCTACCCTCTTGGTTTGATCACCTCCCACATGCCCCACCTCCTCCTTCAACATATGAATTTTAGGGGTGCACAGACATGTACTCTATAACAGCCAGTGTCTGTTGGATGAATGAATAAAAATCATTCCACCTTCAACTGCAATTCCATAGCATCAATTCATATTAGCTCTCAGCCTGTCTGAGGACAGGGAATGTTTTGGAGGTTTCTGATGCTGTGATTCTTCACTCCACCAGCCCAGCATCTCGTTTTTAGTGAAAGCCCACTCAACATTAGTTGGAATGCCTTGAAAGAATTGCATAGTGGGGTCAGAATATGGATGTTAGACTTCTGGCCATTTCTCAGGAGAGGCAAAATTCTCCTGAGCCAATTCCCTCCCAAATTAAGGAGGAATAAATTCAGACTTACTTCTCTATACAGCTTTATAAATAACTTACTTCTGGTTCCTTGGAAGTTTCAATAGCAACAATTGCAATTCGTCTCAGATTTTTATTTCATTAACTGAATAATAGGTACATGGCAAACATTATTATTCATTGCAATCTCCATCTTCTTATATTTATTTATTTTAACATGTCTCAAGAGTTATGACATTGATCTGAATTCCACAATATCTTTTACTCTTTAACTTTCAATGGAGTGACATTTAAATTCTCTTAGTAATTATTTTAGATAATATCACAACTTTGATGCAGTCATGACAAAATATACAGTAACACTTTAAAAAATTATTTTTTTTTAATTTTTATTGCATTTTAGGTTTTGGGGTACATGTGCAGAATATGCAAGATAGTTGCATAGGTATTTAATATATTACATTAATTTAAATACCATCCAATACTATTCACAACATTTAAAGACCAATCTCCGCTTTTCTCATCTAATAACAGAACACATGCTTCCACTTACTGTTAAATAATTATGTAAAAAATGATGTGAGTTTTTCCAACAAGTAAATACAAAATTGCACATTGTATCAATTTTGGTTTACATATCTAAGGCATGTGCATGCCTGCATTCTAAATAGTAATTGAAATTTAACTATAATTATAACATCAAGTATGTTTCATAAACTGATGCTTATAATCTTTTTTTCTGAAAAAACAATGAGTATATTTGTATAGATTTTGTATGCTGTTTCTAAATTAGGACATGGGAGCTTTCAGGCTGCTCTTTGTAATCTTTTTTCTAAAAATAATACATTGAGGACATGGAAAGGCTTTATTCTGAACAAATGAAAGACAATTTGGATACAATTATCACTCCATTTTTTCTTTTAAACATGTGTTTTTAAAGAGCTGGAGACATCCTAAGCTGCTGTATAAGAATTTGAATTCGATGAATACAAATTATCAGCCTGCTGATCAATTCCTTTTGAAGCAAATTTACAGAATTAGTATCAATTTTGTACACTTCAATACTCAATGCATTTCACTATCAATGTTTTTAAACAATAATATGCTCAAAATGAAGACTATCAGTGATACGTATAATGACATTCATGTGCAGGTCGGCACAGTATGATACTCCTCAGGTTGCCACATATTGTAAATGAAACAGATTATTCAAACAGCCCACCTTAAAAGAAAACAAAAGAATGCTCAAAATCATTATTTTATCAACTTTTTTTACAAAGTAGACATGGAGACTGAGACTATTCCTGTCTTTGGTGAGGGGAATCCCTTGGAGTTTGTGACTCACACACTGGAAACACCTATCTGGCTTGTTCTTCCTCTTCCTTTGAATCTGTCCTGTATTACAAGGACTCATAGAAGTTGACCACCCTTAAAGTGGATGGGAGAAAGACAATCAGAAGTCCTGATTACCTTTTTAAAAGGAACAGAGAAAATCTCTGAGACAGGAGATTGCAGTGAAGAATCCAGTAATGATTTTGATTATTGAAAGTTTTCATTAGACCTATTTTGTTTCCTAAAATGGGAAAGCCCCACATGGTAGTCACCTCACACCTAAGATGAAGATGAAATGTTTAATGATCTTTGGGAATACTACTTCCATTCTATTTTTTTTTTGGTGGGGGGGGTGGCGGTACGGGGTTTTGCTCTTGTTGCCCAGGCTGGAATGCAATGGTGCAATATCAGCTCATCGCAACCTCTGCCTCCTGGGTTTAAGCAATTCTCCTCCCTCAGCCTCCTGAGTAACTGGGATTACAGGCATGTGCCACCATGCCCACCTAACTTTTGTGTTTTTAGTAGAGACGGGGTTTCACCACGTTGGCCAGGCTGGTTTCGAACTCCTGACGTCAGGTGATCCACCCGCCTTGGTCTCCCAAAGTGCTAGGATTACAGGCATGAGCCACTGGCCCTGGCTCCATTCTTTGTGAAGAGTGAGAGAGGAAGGATATCACCATTATTATGGCATCAGCATTTCATTTTTAGAATTACAAGTTCTTAGGACTGAGACACCAGGCTGCTGTTCAGAATCCACAGGTAGTAAGCACCTGAAAACCACGCAACTCCATCTTTCCTGTATTTGTCACTGGGCTCTTCCTTGAAAGCCTCATTCTCTAAGACACCTTGGCCATATCCACTGGGTGCGCTACAACTCCAAATTTCTGTTAAAATCACGTTTCTCTCTTCTTAACCCAGCTCTTCAAGAGCATCACTTCTTCCTTCTACTAATCTAAATTTTGGACTTTTCCCTTTAAGGTCATTCCAGTGGTTCCCCCGTTCAGCCCAGAATACTTCCTCCCGTGTGTTTTCCTCTGCCTTGGTCTATTCCATTAGAACATAAGGGTGGTCTGTGTCATTAATCTCACTGTCCAAATCCCAGGTTTCTGTGGAAGTTGAAATCGGTATGAAACTCCTGAAGCACTACATTTTCAAACCTAATAACTGATTTTAAAGTTCACATCCCAAAATAGCTTTGCTTCATGCAATACGTGATGATTCAGATGTAGCCATTTATCACAGTTTATTCTTACCAGATTAATCTGGTAAAATTGCTGCTTTCATGTTACTTTTACCTTGCTCGCAACAGAAGTTTGTATCTGGATTTCAAAGGCCTCCATCCACCAGTTCTACAAACTCAGTTCAGTTCATTCCAATAATGCAGTAAAAGTGGAGTTCCAAAAATTATTTAAAAATTGGTGACTGTCATTTAGTGAACCAGGACACAGGTAGTATAACCGCATTCGCTTATTTAATTATACACTAAGACTTGAGAATTTACATTGCTTGTGTATGGCTGACCTAGAAAGTAAAAGAAGAGTTAGGACTGGGACACACACACCCCAACAAACATGAATATTTCTGCTTTTCTGAACTGAATATGTCTGAGAAACTAAAATTTGATTGCAACGATTGTATATGTGTGTGTGTGTGTGTGTGTGTGTGTGTGTGTGTGTGTACACGCACATACCTATCTACTCAGATCTCTCATATTCTGATGAATAAGATCAGTATCTGGACCGCTTCAGTCAAGTCTTACCATGGGAGTGGAAAGTGTGCTGAACTAGGTCAAAGAAGGAATTCTGGCCACATTCCCAGCCTCTGCTTAATTGCTTTCTGGTCATGTAAACCTGAGTGAATAATGTGACTAATTTTGATCTTTAACTTCCTCATCTATTGTCAAAAATATCATTGTGAGGCTCTTGGTTACATCATCATCTGCAGCAGGCGTGACCTCTCTTCAGCAGCTTAGTGTACCTGTGTGGTTACAGCTCTTGCTCTCTCTCTCTCTCTCTCTCTCTCTCTCTCTCTCTCTCTCTCTCTCTCCCTCTCTCTCCCCTCCTTTTCTTTCAATTTACTTACTATGTCAATGCATAACCCAGCTCTTCAAAAGCTTATTCCTATTAACAAGAAGACTAGTAGCTCCTTCTTGATATTACCCTGCAATTTGAAGAACTCTACTTGTTTTAAGTGTTCAGTGCCACTTCCAAACAAGACAAAGACAAAAATCTAGAGAGTCAGACCTGGCCACTGAAATGGTTGCTTTGACTGCTTCTACCTTGGCACTGCTGTTGAGCCAGCACTGCACAGCCCTGTGACTCTGTCTGTCCTGATTTGAGATGCTTCTGCTAGTCCGAATGCACCATAAGGCAGAGTGGGGCCTCACACTTAGTACTGGGAAGACCTGCAAAAACAAGAATTTTCTAATGCAGTTAAGGCCTAAAGGATGATAAGATTTTGTGACCTTGGAGCATTGGGAAAGTGGGCAGCATATTTTGAAGTCATAATTGAATCCTTGGAGTCTAGGTTCCTCCGCTAAGGTTATTTAATGATCAGAACTCTAGAGGAGGCTGTGAAGTGGTTTTTTTTTTAACTTGGTATTTATTTGAATTGGGGGTCATGTTTTTGGAAATATACCATGCAGACAAATGTGTGTATAAAAGTTGAATTCATCAGAGGGCTGTTCTGAGGGTGAAGAAATAAAGAGAGTCAAGAGTCATTAACCAACACGCATCAGTGAAGCCTACCAGCAGATGAAAATAGAGATAAGGCATTTTTTAACTTCTTTGATGAGTCTTCAACAGAGGGGGAAAAATACTGTTTTCAAGTTGCAATGTTCTCTTAGTTCACACATGTCCACCCTCTGTTTCCCAAAACATGGCAAAGCAAACATGACAAGGTCTTCCAGGGGCTTCCAGCATAAAGCCAGTCCTTCTCCCAAATACCATGGTGCTAAGTTAGGCTGAAAGCAAATCTTTAGAATAGCCTCTCACTCTTTCTTCCTACGAAGTTCATTTCTGGAAACTGAATCCTTTCCTGTCAGTAGATTTTGCTTAGGGCTGGCTACCCAAGTCTACACCAGAAATTCTTCCTCTTCTAAAAACTCTTTATAAAAACGAACTCCTTCTCCTCACCCAGCCCGCCCGAAATCCCCCTATACTTGGCACAACAAGAGGTCTGACTATGTCAACACAAAGGCTCAGTTTCCTCTGTTCCTCAAGGCTACGTAGGACTTGCCTGACTAAGAAGAACAACTCTAGAGAAGCTGTCCAAAAGAGAGAGGCATGTCTTACCTGGAGAAAATAGAGAAGAAACTGGCCTATAGTAGTTTGCAACTTCATCTAGCACCTTTGAAATACTAGTTCTTGATATGACCTGCATTGAAATAAAAGTGATTCGGAACACTTTAAAACATACATTATTCACTTATGTTCTTTTTTCTAACATTTGAATACTTGTGAAATGGAACACAGAATGTAGCACGTAAGGATGCACTCTTCTATATCATGCAGGTCTTATCGCAGGCTTGACTGTAAACTCCCAGGATGACACTTCCATTGTATCTTAGTGGGAAGGACATCAGATGGGTTATGAACACTTGTCAATCTATTGATATATAAACAAAACTAACTGTTGATGTTGTCAAATTGTGTCTCATCAGGTAAACATTTTACATACAAGTCGTATTTATTGGTTGTTAGATTATTCAATGTTTGTTCTCGTTTACTGAAGGCTTTGCAAAGGTGGCTAAAACAGGAAATTGTATCTATATTTGCAGTTATAGGGATGGTTCCTAGACGGTCATTTAGGAAATTTTTATTTCCTCTGATCTTCACATTCCCTCATGGCAGACTTGCAAAGAAGGCATTGCACACACATTGGTGCACACGTAGGCATTTCAAATGACATGAATCCCAATTCAAATAAATACCAAGTATGTAAAAGCACACTTCACAGGCTACTCCACAGCTAACATTCCTTTAAACACCCCAATCGAAGAACCTACATGACACAGCTTCCAGGCTTAAGACCAAGCCTGCTGCCTGCTGTGCAGGGAAGTGTGCAATTCTAGGGCCCAGGTCAGTAAAATCCAGTCGCTCCTGCTGCAGTTTTTATTTCTTTTTCTTTTCTTTTTTTTTTTTTTTGAGATGGAGTTTCACTCTTGTTACCCAGGCTGGAGTGCAATGGCGTGATCTCAGCTCACCGCAACCTCCACCTCCTGGGTTCAGGCAATTCTTCTGCCTCAGCCTCCTGAGTAGCTGGAATTACAGGTGCGCACCACCATGCCCAGCTAAATTTTCTTTTTTTTTGTATTTTTTGTAGAGACCAGGATGGTCTCTATCTCTTGACCTTGTGATCCACCCGCCTCTGCCTCCCAAAGTGCTGGGATTACAGGCTTAGCCACCGTGCCAGGCCCTGATTTCTTACAATCTTTAATTTTAATTAAAAATCTTTAATTTTTAATTCAACAGTATCTTTCTGTGCCACTGCAACTGAGAAAAAAGCTTTAGAGTTCCAACAAAAGCGTATCAGAAACATATTTCAGATTTCTTGCATATGGTAGTGTGTTATTACACCACAGTTCTAGGTAAAAGCTTCAGTTTTCACATGTACATATAACTGACTCAGCACTAAAGCAGCCACCGCCTCTGTCTCTGCCTTGAAGCGGAGATGCTGAGAGGAGCATCAGTTATGTGTGTGTAAAATGACGTGAAGGTGAAGCTGGCGGGGGGAGGGGTGTCATTCTGTTTTCCATTTTCACTCAAGAGCCACATTTTCCATTACTTCCCAGAACATAGCTGGTGAATATGCAGTTTCCTTTTGGCAAGGAACAAGCAGTCCCCAGTGCCCTTGGTATTCCCACAGATACCGTCAAACAAGAGATGTAGAGCAAAAAACTAGAGTAAAATTGAATGTATCTTGGGCAAGAAAAAACACAAAAAAGCCCTAACTGATATCAGAGGTTTTATGAAAATGTTACGTAGTGTAAACATTGCTGGTCTCAGGAAGTTTAATGGAACAACTTGAGATAGAAAAATTGAGGCTATGCTTAGCCAGTATAAACTCAGGTTTGGTCTCCCACACAGGCACTTTCTTTATGTATTTATTTTAAATCAAAGATGGGAAGGCAAGAAGAAGTATCTGATCATTGGAAGACAGAATGAGTCAGAGTGAGCGAAGAATAGACAGAAAGGAGACCCAGAAACAGAGTCCACTGGGACGCTGTAGCAGGAAGTCTGCCCTGAGGACGGCTGAGCACAGGCAGGTGTCAGGGACCTGGGCGGAAAGGGAGATGCCATACGGAAGATCACAGGCACTGAGAAAGACAGACAGACTGGGGACAACAGCATCTCAGATAAACGTCACTTCGAGACACCAAATGCTCACCTTCAGTGAAAGAGCTTTCCCCACCTTCATCAATCAAGCACTATTGACCAGTGCCTAAAATTCCTCTATGCACTTCAGCCTGGAGTTGCCCAATACTAATGAGATCTAACATGTCTCAAGAGTAACATGTATAAAGTTTACATTTTTTTTAATTTCCTACCACAAATGCAAGTTGTTTCGAAAAAAAAAATCTATAAGCAAAGTTTTCTCTAAGGTCTCTATTCCATTTTCTCTAAAAAAATAATCTGCTAAAAATTACTCCAAATGTTCCAAATGATTTTCCCCCAGCTCTCTTCGTCATTCCTTTTACACACTTTCAACCTATAAGTTGAGAATTCATCATTACCTAATTACTAACAGTGTGTGCCTTTTCCTTTTCCTTTTTGTTTTGTTTTTTGAAAGAAAGAAAGAAGAAAGAAAGAAAAAAGAAAGAAAGAAAGAAAGAGAGAGAGAGAGAAAGGGGGAGAGAGAACAGGGGTCTTGTTCTATTGCCCAGGCTGGAATGCAATCTAAAAATAGGTATTAAAAACCTCTTTTATGCCAATAATTGTACTTAACAGAAGAGACGGGAAGGAATAAGGGAAGAAAATAAACAAACAGCCAACCAATATTTCATTTAAGTCTGTGAAATGCTATGCAAATGCTGAAGAGTGATTTACTTCCAATTATGCGGTCACTTTTAAAAAGGTGTAATGTGATACTGAGAAAAATGTATGTTCTGTGGACCTGGGGTGAAGAATTCTTTAAATATCCACTGAGTTTACTTGTTCCAGGTCTGAGTTCAAATCATAGATGACTCTGTTAATTTTCTATATCGTTGATCTGTCGAATATTAACAATGTGGTGTCAAAGTCTCCCGCTATTAGTGTCGGAGTCCAAGTCTCTTTATAAGTCATTAAGAACTTCTCTTATGTATCTGGGTGTTCCTCTATTGGGTGCATATATATTTATGATAAAGTTTACACTTAAGTAAAATATATCCAATACATCAGATGAAAGGGTTCGTATAATGCAGGGGCCTGGACACCTGGAAGTGAGCAAAAGAGGAGAGGAAGGAGTCAAGGGTCCTCCTACAGAGGAAGCCAGAAATTAAGGGAGTTAATTTATTTCTGAAAATAAATTTACCTAGCCTGGTCTGCCAAGAAATGTGAGCAAGAGTTTTGATTTCTTCACTAACAGCTTTTAATTTAGTGAGCACCTACTATGCACCAAGTCTCCTGCTAAAGTAAAGGACAGTCACCAAAGACTTTCCTCAGTCCCAAGTCTAGTCACGTCCACAAGCCCACTGGAATGCACAAGCACCACTGTGACCTACGGAAAAAGCACCTTGAGGGCACTCAGAATGCTGTGATGTCTTCAGCGAGTAGACTAGATTTCTGCTTCCATTATTTTCTCCTCAATCCCCTTCAACCTGGTTCTTATCATCACCACTTTACAGTTCAATAAAAGTGAATGCAGTTGGAGCAGGGGAATTGCTTAAGCCTGGGAGGTGGTGGTTGTAGTGAGCCAGGATTGGGCCACTTAATTCCAGCCTACATGAAAGAGCAAGACTTAGGTCTCAAAAAAAATTAATATAATCATCAAATAACATACGAGTTGATTTTTTAAAGAAGTCTTCGTCCCTCACTTTTCTCATTCTTCAAGGTCTAGGTCAAATGCTACTTCCTGTGACTGACTTTCCTCAGTTTCCCCTTAGAGAGCCGAGTGTAGCAGCCCTGGACTGAGCCCGGGGCTCTCTGGGTACCGGGTGTGTTTCCAGGAGGGACCCCAGGCACAGAGTTGCCACTGGTCCGGCACAAAGACCTGCCTCCTATCAGCAACAAAGACACCCCTGTCTCTCCTAGTCATGTGGCCAATTTTGACCCCCCCATGAACATCTCACGAATTCCTGCCATCATCACCCATTCCTGTCACCATTTGTCTCCTCCCCACTTTGCGTCTACGAAGCAAGCAGATAGAGGAGGAAATAATGAGTGTCTTTGAAAGTGATGTTCAGAGAACAGACTCCTTAGTCCTTCCACATCTCACAATTTAAGCCTCTTTGGAGGATTTAGGAACACGACCTGAAGTGTGTAGATCGTGCTCGTTCATCCTACTGTGGAGTCGCTGCGTTGTTCCCAGACTCTTCCGGCCTTCAGTAGAGGAGTAGGATGCGGCAGGTGTGACCAGGCTGCCCTGAGCGTCCGGAAACTTGTTCACGTTGAAGAAATGATCCAGGATCCAGCTCGCCTCCCATCTCAGCCCGGCTTCCCCATCAGAAGCAACACGCCATGCGTCCTTGAGCTGAGCGTTTTTCACAGAGAAAAAAGCACCAAATTCAAACCAGCACAGAACAGGGCTGGACCATTGCAGCACATCCTAAATAAATAACTGTTTGGTCCAGATACATCTGATTCCAAAGAGCAACAGCTGTAGTCATGATCTTGTACTTCCCAACGTTACCAAAGTGCTCCGGGCATAGGAAGTGTTGATGAAATGATTGCTGAATGAATCATTTCATTCAGAAACAGCAGTAAGACGATACGCGGTATCTTGAAGAAAAGGGAAATACAGTTGAGCATTTCCTCGTATTCTTGATCTCAGAAAATACACAAGTAAATAATAAAAGAGTGCCAAAGCTGTTACACGGTATGGAAGATTTCTGGCTGATATGGTTTGGATCTGTTTTCCCACCCGAATCTCATGTCAAATTGTGATCTCCAATGCTGGAGGTGGGGCCTGGCGGGAGGTGCCGGGATCATGGGGTGGTTTCTAATGGTTTAGCACCGTCCCCTTAGTGCTGTTCTCATCACAAGGAGTTCTCACAAGATTTGGTTGTTTAAAAGTGTGTAGCACTTCTCACTTCTCTCTGTCTCTCCTGCTCTGGCCTGGTGAGAGGAGCCTGCCTCACCTTCACCTGCTGCCGTGATTGTAAGTTTCGTGAGGCGTCCCCAGAAGCCAGGCAGATGACCGTCTCATGCTTCCTGTGCAACCAGTGGAACTGTGAGCCAATTAAACCTCTTTTCTTTACAAATCACCCCGTCTCAGGTATTTCTTCATGGCGACGTGAGAACCACATAATACTGAGGAATGGTTATGAGGAGAAAATGGTAGAATGAAATAATCGCCAAACTAATTATCCGTTCAGCCGTCTCAGCTCTTGTTAACTCAGTCCATATCATTAACACATCTGACCTCAGTTTCCTCATTTGTTTTAAGGATATGGAAATTATCGGATTTCTGTGGTCTCTAAAACACTATGAACCTTGAAATGCCATAATCTAGCTTTTAAACTTTTTAAAAAGCAGCAGCAGTTTCTTTGATAAACTCTTATGAGAAACCATCATTTGGAAAAAATAAAAATAAAAACCAATATTGTTTCAGAGAAGGTTCCCATTAAATAAAAAAGAATAAAGAAAGAAAGGAACTCCCTCTTTCACACCCAAAGAAATGGAGAAGTTAAGAAAAAAAAATTAAATATAGAGGTCAAAATGGAGTTTAAGGGAGTAGCTATAACTATTATGAAAAAAATGGGCTTGCTAACACTTAATCCCCAAGCTAGATGGACACTGCCACCCAGTAGCAGGCACTGCTGAGCTAGGACAAACCTCAAGTCATATAGAGGCTGGGGGCAAGACCTGACCAGGTACTCTATATTTCCTTGGAAATTCTGAGGTCATCTCTGATTAAAACAAGAACAACAACAACAACAATAATAATAATATAGAACCTTGGGAGGCCTTAAATCCTAAACAACCTGAAAATCTCACAACAGTCAACCACCAATGTTGAGCCAATGACGAGTCATCAATTCCTTCCTCCGCAGAATTCACTCGGTGAATCCAGTGGGAAAATTACTGTGAAATGTTTCACGGTGTGTTGGAAAGCTTCATTATTACTCTTAAAGATGTTTTAGGGCCTACATAAGATAAGGAATTACTTTTTTATTTTAATGATGGTATAGCAGTAACCACAGAGTCTAAAAATAAGTTTCTGTGCTTATTTCTTCTTGTAGAACTTTTATAAAATTGAATTTTCATATGGTGATTTTTATGATACTTAAAATTTTTTTGAAATATGTAATAATTAGTAATTTAGAAAAAGAGTATATATACACATGCATATATAGGTAAAGGAAAACTATGTATTATTTTTGTAGATATTTATATTTGTAGGTATCAAACAGTTGTCATTTTCTATTAAATTTTAATTTAGCATCATTGGACGGTTTCAATCTTGTATCCAAGAAAACCCAAATAACTTCAGAAAGTAGGTAAAAACCTTCCCTCTTGTTCAGAATGAAATGATCAGAATCATCTCTAGAACATATGAATTCAGACTTTACTGACCAAACTGTATTTTTCAATGGAATGACATATCCTCAACATGCCATGTTAGATTATCTCTAAATTCTTGCAGGAACATCCTTGATTGAGGCAGAGGGAAGAAACATTCTGCTTTAAATACCATATTGTAACTAATCAGGGGTCTCGTCAAAACTGGCTGCCCAGTTGCAAATTTGAATACTACGGATGAGGGGCTGGACCACGCTAAGTTTGGAATTCCTCCACTCAGTGAAGGCGTGTGTGCCAACAGGATACAATTAACTATTTGCCCATTTTATAGCCACAAAATGACTCATGTGATGCTGAGAGCAAGAATTGTGATAGAAAAAAGCACAGTGTAGCGGATGGAAACACTGACAGGAATTTGATAAAATCAACAAACAGCTAGGCATAAGCGGAAACAACTCTGAGGAATTATTTGCTGACCTTACATCGACCTGGAGAGGTACTTTTTTCAAAAGTCTAAGCTTGTGGTTTACATTTAAGCAAACAAAAAAAAATAGAATAATTATTCCTTGGGGCTGATAAACAAACAAGAATGTAAACTTCCTAACGGGATCGCTGTAGTCACTGCCATAGTTGATCATAATATGTCACCTCTAAATCTATCTCTGCCTTAAAATTGCTAGTGGAGTATTTTCATAGGGAGGGGAAGATCACACACTGGGGCATGGGGATGGGGGTTAAGGGAGGAATAGCAGGGTGTGGGGGGATTGGGGAGAAATAGCATTAGGAGAAATACCTAATGTAGATACCAGGGTGATGGATGCAGCAAACCACCTCCATGGCATGTGTATACCTATGTAACAAACCTGCACAATCTGCACATGTACCCCACAACTTAAAGTATAATAATAATTCAAAAAATAAATAACAATAGCAAAAATAAAAACAGATGGTAATAAGAAAGGAAATATGGGTACGCTAAAATAAAAGAAGCAAAGCTGGTAGTGAACACAGAAAGGAAATCCCTCATTTAAAAATGGACATGAATGAAAAGTCAGCATGGAGATTTCCTTCACTTACAGATTTGCTCATTCATTCATTCACCCATTCACTGGGGTGATGGAAAGGCATGAAGCATTGCAAGTTAATTAAGTGAACAAGAGTCAGCCTTGGTCCAAGTTTTTGAGTGTGAGTGTGATTTAACCAGAGTTCTATTTTAGTATGATGTATGTAGCATCGGCATCTTGGATGAATAGCAGAGAGGATGTAGATTCAATTAGTATAGTGGTTAAAGTGACAAGTAATAAAATAGAAAATTCAAAGGCTCTTGAGAGGTAGAATCCATAAGCCACAGCCACAAATCAGTTGAGCTAGTTAGGAAAACCTTAACCTTCCCTTCCCTTCAGAAACAGAAATGAGGGAACTGTTAACGTTTTTGGAAGAGTCAGCCAACGCTGGTGATTTATTTTGGATATTTGTCTCTGCCCAAATGCCATGCTGAATTGTAATCCCCAATACTGGAGGTAGGGCCTGCTGGGAGAGATTTGGAACATGAGTGTGGATCCCTGATGGTTTGGTGCTGTCTTCGTGATAGCGAGTCCTCACAAGATCTGCTCATTTAAAAATGTGTGACATCTCCTGCTCCCCACCCCCATTCTCTTTCTTCTCTCTCTCTCTCTCTCTCTCTCTCTCGCTCGCTCGCTCGCTCGCTCCTGCTTTTTCCATGCGACATGAAGCTCCTGCTTCACTTTCTGCTAGGAGTAAAATTTTCCTGAGACCTCCCCAGAAGCTGTGTTCCTGTAAAGCCTGCAGAGCTGTGAGTCAATTAAACCTCTTTCAATATAAATTATCCAGTTTCTTATAAATTACCTGGAATTAAACAACAGTCTCTTCCACTTGAGAAATAATGCCAAGCTAGGGAGGACATTTGAGCTCTCCACATCTTCTTCAACTGCATGCTTAAATGGCCCTCAGAACAGTTTACCATTTAACTTCCCCTGTTTGCACCCATTCCTTAACTACTGTCCATTTTAGCGTAAAAACACACGTTTAAGGGGGGAAGAGAGTAAACAAATATGATGGGTAGAGACATGAACAAAATAGAATTAGATCATTCCATTTCCTTGACTGAGGTGTGCCAGTGAGTATAATGAGTATATGTGTGTAAGCATATGTGTAGTCATCCCTGGGGCTCGTCAGTGAAGGCCCATTTTTCTTGGATTGAGGGACAAACCTGCTCTATTTTAATAAATTAGCTCTAAATGATCATGTGTCTTTTTATTCCCTGAAAGTTCAGTCTTAATGAAAAACAGAAATTTCACATGGATAAATCCACTATGTGAGTTTAATTAACCTCATAAAGATATAAAATGACCCAATCAAAAGATATATTTTTAGTGCCAACCAAATTAATATTTTTAACTAAACTGAAGAATTTAGCACATTTCAAATCATATATAATGCTTATTTTATAGGACTGAAACCATAATGCCTCTACTTCCAGATGGTGGCGAATTACACACATTTAGCAAGAGTGAGTCCTCCCCTTTCGCACAACACAGGCTTAAAACTCAGATGGAATCACTTGGACTCACTGCAGTAAAACAGATACAACATATTTTGCACAATAAAGTTGTATCTTCCACAATACAATATGGCAGTTTCTAAAATGTTATTTACATAAGTTCAAGCCTTCAAAGTATTGCATGTAAGAAAAGACTGTACAATAATGAATTGGCTCATTACCCTGAGTGGGTCCAGTTTTGCAAATGTGAAGGGCCTACCATCGACCAATCTCACTCAGAAAACATGAATGAAGAGTTCTCAACATCTAGCATAGAGAGAGTCTAAGAACATAATGGTAACTTCCTTATCTTCCATCATTTCACTTCCTCAGGCCAAGTGAAGCGATGCTTAAATCATCTGAGATCCAAAATAAATCTGAAGTTAAAAGCGAGTCTATTGGCATATAACGTAAAGGGAATGGGTTCTGGGCAAATAAGGGAGAAAGCAAAGTTAATCCTTGGGGGCCCTTTATTTGCTGATTTTCACAGGGGAGGTATACAGAAGAAACGGGAAAATCACTTAAATGTATTATAAATTGTAGAGAGCCATACAAAGGCAGCAGGTTAACTGATGCAACTGTGGGTCAGGGTAGTGGATCCAGGGACTCAGTATTAGGAGCAGCCCGGCCTGCTCTATATGACCTCAAATGTAATGTCTGCTCTGCAAACACCTGCTCCTAAACAGCAACCTAGAACACAGGTGTGTCTGGACATAGGCCTCTGTTAGCACCATTTCAGCACTGAGCATTCTTGTTCATACCACCTTTCCTAGTGGCCTCACCAGCACTGGTGACCTTCCTACAGATGGAGAAATATGCCAGTCAGTCCTAATCCATTTGTACTACTATAAAGGAATATCATAAACTGGGTGAGTTATAATCAACAGAAATCTATTTTTCACAGTTTTGGAGGCTGGGAAGTCCAAGATCAAGATGCCAGCAGATTCAGTGGTGAGGTCCTGCTTTCCGGTTTATTGGTGGCAGACTTTGTGCTGTAACTTCATGTAGTCGGAGAAAGGGGAGCAGACTCTCTGTGGCCTCTTATATAAGGGTGCTTATCTCATTCACGAGGGTCCTACCCTATGACCCAGTTAACTACCAAAGGCCACACCTCCAAATGCCATCACACTGGAGACGAGGATTTCAACATTGGGGGGATACAAACATTCAGTCTATAGCACACATACACCGTAGACTCCTATTTCCCCAGAATTCTCCTGCTAGCAGACACTGCTGATATTCCTCCTGCTGTTATAAGAACACCTCCTACAGAAGCCCCAAATACTATGTCCTGCCTAAATGCTGTTTTGAGAAGATGAATTAAAAAAACCTGAATAGGAGTATACTTGTTAGAGGTAGAAAAAAAGTAAAAATTCTATGTTGAATAGGAGTGGTGAGAGAGGGCAACCTCGTCTTGTGCCACTTTTCAAAGGAAGTGCTCCCAGTTTTTGCCCATTCAGTATGACACTGGCTGTGGGTTTGTCATAAATAGCTCTTATTATTTTGAGATACATTCCATCAATACCTAGTTTATTGAGAGTTTTTAGTATAAAGGGCTGTTGAATTTTCTAGAAGGCCTTCTCTGCATCTATTGAGATAGTCATGTGGTTTTGCCTTTGGTTTTGTTTATGTGGTGGATTACATTTATAGATTTGTGGATGTTGAACCAGCCTTGTGTCCCTTGGTTGATCATGATGGATAAGCTTTTTTATGTGCTGTTGGATTTGGTTTGCCAGTATTTTATTAGAGATTTTTGCATCGATGTCCATCATGGTGTTGGCCTGAAATTTGCTTTTTTGGTTGCGTCTCTGCCAGGTTTTATGAGATCATATCAGGAAGATGTTGGTCTCATGAAATGAGTTAGGAAGGATTCCCTCTTTTTGTATCATTTGGAATAGTTTCAGATGGAATGGGACCAGTTCCTCTTTGTATGTCTGATAGAATTTGGCTGTGAACCTGTCTGGTCCTGGATTTTTTCTTTTTTTTGGTTGGTAGGCTATTAATTGCTACCTCAACTTCAGACCTTGTTATTGGTCTATTCAGGAATTCAACTTCTTCCTGGTTCTGTCTTGGGAGGGTATAAGTGTCATAGTATTGGAAGTTCTGGCTAGGGTCATCAGGCAAGAGAGAGAAATCAAGAGTGTTCAAATAGGAAAAGAGGATGTCAAATTGTCCGTTTGTAGAAGACATGATTGTATATTTAGAAGACTCCATTGTCTCAGCCCAAAAATCACCTTAAGCTGTTAAACAACTTCAGCAAAGTCTCAGGATACAATATCAATGTGCAAAAATCACAAGCATTTCTAAACACCAATAAGAGACAAACAGAGAGCCAAATCATGAGTGAACTCCCATTCACAATTGCTTCAAAGAGAATAAAATACCTAGGAATACAACTAACAAGGGATGTGAAAAATCTCTTTAAGGAGAACTACAAACCACTGCTCAAGGAAATAAGAGAGAACACAAACAGATGGAAAAAAATTCCATGCTCATGATTAGGAAGAATCAATATCATGAAAATGGCCATACTGCCCAAAGTAATTTACAGATTCAATGCTGTCCCCATCAAGCTACTGATGACTTTCTTCACAGAATTGGAAAAAACTACCTTAAACTTTATATAGAACCAAAACAAAGCCCACATAGCCAAGACAATCCTAAGCAAAAAAAAAACAAGGTTGGAGGCATCATGCTGCCTGACTTCAAACTATGTTACAAGGATACTTTAATCAAAAGAGCATGGTACTGGTACCAAAACAGAGATATAGACCAGTGGAACAGAACAGAGGCCTCAGAAAGAACGCCACACAACTACAACCATCTGATTTTCTGTTCTTGTGTCAGTTTGACAAACGTGACAAAAACAAGCAATGGGATTCCCTATTTAATAAATGGGGTTGAGAAAACTGGCTAGCCATATGCAGAAAGCTGAAACTGGATCTCTTTCCTATACCTTATACAAAAATTAACTCAAGATGGATTAAAGATTTAAACATGAGGCCTAACACCATAAAAACTCTAGGAGAAAACCAAAGCAATACCATTCAGGACATAGGCATAGGCAAGGACTTCATGACTAAAACACCAAAAGCAATGGCAACAAAAGCCAAAATGGACAAAGGGGATCTAATTAAACTTAAGAACTTCTGCACAGCAGAAGAAACTATAAATAGAGGGAACCAGCAACCAACAGAATGGGAAAAAATTTTTGCAATCTACCTATCTGAAAAAGGGCTAATACCTAGAATCTACAAAGAACTAAAAAAAATTTAAAAGAATAAAACAAAGAATCCTCTCAAAAAGTGGGCAAAAGATATGAACAGACACTATTCAAAAGAAGATATTTATGCAGCCAACAAACATATGAGAAAAAGTTTATCATTACTGGTCATTAGAGAAATGCAAGTCAAAACCACATTGAGATACCATCTCATGCCAGTTAGAGTGACGATCATTAAAAAAATCAGGAGACAACAGACGCTGGAGAGGATGTGGAGAAATAGGAACGCTTTTAGATTGTTGGTGGGAGTGTAAACTAATTCAACCATTGTGGAAGACAGTGTGGCAAATCCTCAGGGATCTAGAAGTAGAAATACCTCTTGACCCAGCAATCCCATTATTGGATATGTACCCAAAGGATTAGAAATTGTTCTATTATAAAGACACATGCACACGTATGTTTATTGCAGCACTGTTCACAATAGCAAAGATTTGGAACCAACCCAAATGCCCATCAATGATAGACTTGATGGTACATATACATTATGGAATACTATGCAGTCATAAAAAAGGATGAATTCATGTCCTTTGCAGGGACATGGATTAACCTGGAAACCATCATTTTGAGCAAACTGACACAAGAACAGAAAACCAAACACCACATGTTCTCACTCATAAGTGTGTGTGGAACAATGAAAACACATGGACACAAGGAGAGGAACATCACACACCAGGTCCGGGGGGCTAGGGCCTAGGGGAGGGATAGCAAGGGGTGGGGGAATTAGGGAGGGATAGCATTAAGAGAAATATCTAATGTAGATGACAGGGCGATGGATTCAGCAAACCACATTGTGGCACGTGTATACCTGTGTAACAAACCTACATGATCTCCACATGTACCCCAGAACCTGAAGGATAATAAATAAATTTTAAAGAAAGTAAAAATCCTAACTCTTCATAATTGAATGTTTCCAAAAAGCTAGGCATGATACTAAGTGCTTTATGTACATGATTGCATCTTACACTTGCTGCAAAATTGTTAGGTAATATTACACATGAGTAAATGAAGATGAGACAATTTAAATTACTCATGTGAGTGAGTGGCAGAATCAGAAGGTAACCAGATGGGCCTGTGCACCCCATGGAATTCACACCTGAGCTAATATTTCAGAAATCCCAGACTAAATTTCAAGAAAAGAGGTCAGTGGATAAAAGAAAGAAGATAGAGTAAGTGAAGTTCTAGCAAAACTCTTGGAGAACTTTGGAAAACCAAATTCACGCTTTAGGTCAGCTGATTACAGTCAAAGACACTCTGTTCCGTTCTTGCACTGCAGTGTCGATACCTAAACGACCCCTTAGAAACTTTTTTTTTTTGAGACAGAGTTTTGCTCTTGTTACCCAGGCTGGAGTGCAATGGCGCAATCTCGGCTCACGGGAACCTCCGCCTCCTGGGTTCAGGCAATTCTCCTGCCTCAGCCTCCCATGACCGCTAGTTTTTTGTATTTCTAGTAGAGACGGGGTTTCACCATATTGACCAGGATGGTCTCGATCTCTTGACCTCATGATCCACCCGCCTCACTGTGACTACCAGAAAAGATATACCCGCTTCTTATAGGAAGATATTAATCTGTGTAGAATAAAAAAAAGTTTTTGAAAGGTTTGATTAAAAATAAAAGTTTTTAACGGAGAAGTAAGTGGGCTGACAGCAATCCCCACAGGTCTCGAGTTCGTTAACAGTTTTCACTCGCTGCCTTTTTTGGGGGGTGCTGAGAAAGAATAAAATGCGGAGACTAATGACTCTGACAAAAGGCTCTTCTTGTTTATTGATTAGCGCCAGGACTGGGTTTTTGGAAGGGTGTGCTGGTAGACTTTCAGACTGCCAAAAATGAAACTATGCATTAAACATGGGGCAGAGAAATGCTATAAAATGTAAAAGGCAATAAATTTAGAATCGGTACAACTAAAGTGCTTCTTCATATGGTACACATTGTATATTATTCAGAGCAGGGCAATCAGATGAACGCTGAGGTAGGAATAAAATATAGGAGTACTTTCCCCACCGTGAGTCATAGCTGTATACTAGCAAGCAGGAAATGCCCTGAAAACCCTTCAAATGAAAGTTGACAGATTCACTGTGGGGCACAGGGAGACACATTGCCAAATCAGGTAAAATGGTTTTACAAAAGTGAATACACTCTACTACTGGAGATGCTGGGCCCTTACCGAAGAAAATAGACAAATTAACAGCAATTGAAAAGTAGCTGAGCTCTGCTGTTTCTCTAGGTCCTCATCCCTTTTAAGCTAAGTGTACCCAGGAAGTCAGGGAGGCAGGATATGGGGACAGCTGGGGAGCAGGTGAAATCAAAGGGCAGCCTGAAAGACCCGTAGGGGGTAGACAGGAGACCTGGTCAATTTCGAGCAACATGGTTTTTTTCTGACTTGGAAAAGAGAAGGAAACAGCTGCATTTTAAGCCTGGATCCTTGTTTAAACCTAGGAGTGGCCATAGCTCATTTGTTCCCTAATAAAATCCAGAGTGGACACTTGTATACTGGGAGATCCCTATAATCTCCTCTCCAGCAAATAAAAGTCCACATCAACATTTGGCCCTGTGGAGAAGCTCAATCCATCATTTACAAACACACAGGGTTACTGTGAAGATGGATTCAGTCCCTGAGAGGCCGCTTTAAAACCTCTCTGGAATTGAAGCTGCAGCTTTATTTAGAATAGTCCTAAGACCCCAAAAAAGGACTTGAATTCCTCTTCAGTGATCATCTTAAGTTTTTCAGGTAAGTCTTCTGGCCTTGACTCTGCAGACAAAACAATATTTCTCTAAAAGTGCAAATGACATGAAGGATGTGCTCCACAAACACTCCCTTTTCAGTTTCACTGTCTGTTGGTTGTGGGTGGGGTAGTTGCTTGACTGCATGGGACCCTGAGGTATAAGGATAGGATGCGGCTTCTCTCTACTCCTGGGGCCATTGTATCCAGTCTCGGTATTAGTTTTCTATTGCTGCTATAGTCAATTACCACAATTTAGGGGCTTAAACCAACATCAATTTGTGATCTCAGAGTTCTGTAGGTCAGAAGTCTGGGTTAGCTTGACTAGTATCTCTGGTTTCAAGTCTCACAAGCCCCAAATCAAGCTGTTGGCTGGCTGGGCTCCTACCTGAAGGCTCTGGAGAAAAATCCAGAACCTGGCAGAATGTAGTTGTGTGCAGTTGCGGGGACTGTGCTCCCTGTTTCCTTGTTGGCTGTCAACCAGGGCCTGCTCTTAGCTCTTAAAGGTCTGTCCTTGGGCTGCACATGTGGTCCTTGCCATCTCGGCCAGCAGCAACAGTACTGCAGGTCCTGCTCACGCTCAAAATCCCCATGACTTCCTCCTAAGCTACAAAGTTCCCTTAAGGGCTCATGTGATTAGATTTAACCCACCTGAAAAATCCAGGACCTC
This sequence comes from Leontopithecus rosalia, assembly GCA_028533165.1. Lineage (NCBI taxonomy): Eukaryota > Metazoa > Chordata > Mammalia > Primates > Cebidae > Leontopithecus > Leontopithecus rosalia. Next base: position 186,663,723 of record CM052648.1, read on the forward strand.
CTCATTTTTAGGGTCCACAGTCCGGATTATATCTACAAAGCCTCTTTTGTCATGTACTGTGACATGCACAGATTTCAGGGATCAGGTCCTAGATTTTTTTTTGTTTGTTTTGAATAAGAGGGTGGGAGCATTTTTCTCCCTATTAAAGTCTCAGAATAAGGCCAGGTAATAAATTACTATGGGTAGGCAGTGCACCTTGAAGTACATTCACCTTTGGACGTCTTAAAAGAAGGGCAGATCTTGCAGTAAGATTTTGCAGTAAAGATTCTTTCTCTGTCAGAGTCCATTGTATTTTTAGAAATGTAAATATTTTATCTTTAAAATGGCATGATATCTTGCTTTTGTGCTTAATACTATGCATATGTATATTTTTGTGTGTGCAGAGTAGGGATGGGGAATGTGTGTCTGTACATTACTTTCTTCTCTTAAAAAAGAAAGTCCAATATGTGACAATTCCAGTATATTCCAATATATTGTGATTTAGAAAGGGTAAATAGTTGTTCTTAGCTTACCTTGAAAATACATGCTAGAGATATAGCCCCTGAATTCAGTCATCTGAACTCCTATGCAGAGTTTCTATATCATGTCATCTTGCACAAGAACGTCGTTCATAGAAACCATGATATAACACAGCTATAAATAATAAAGTTGGAAAAAATAAGATCCATACACATGTAGCTTTCCATTTTTATTGACATACAAAAACTGCAAATACCCCAAAATTGGCTAAAATATAAACAAATAAATTAAATAAGACCTTCTGAAATGTTTTTATAGAGTAAAAAGTTCAAACAACTAACAAAAAGAAGGAGGAAGAGAATTACATGCATTCTCTGACCTTTATTAAAACCATCCTTCTGAGTCCATCAGGTTAAACTTGATTTAATACTAACTACTAACCATTTTTATTTTTCTTCTTTCCCTATTTTTTTAAACCTTGCTTTTTTTTTTTGAGACGGAGTTTCACTCTTGTTACCCAGGCTGAAGTGCAATGGCGTGATCTCGGCTCACCACAACCTCCACCTCCTGGATTCAGGCAATTCTCCTGCCTCAGCCTCCCGAGTAGCTGGGATGACAGGCACGCGCCACCATGCCCAGCTAATTTTTTGTATTTTGAGTAGAGACGGGGTTTCACCATGTTGACCAGGATGGTCTCGATCTCTTGACCTCGTGATCCACCCGCCTCGGCCTCCCAAAGTGCTGGGATTATAGGCGTGAGCCACCGCGCCCGGCCTAAACCTCGCTTAATTGGCTGAGGAGAGATGTGAAATCGGGACATGGGTATTTCTCTACTAATGCTCGGCCTCCAAGTGTCAGATTCAAATATTGACAAATGAAGTTACCCATCTTGGCTACTACAGAGCCCCTGAGGAAAGGATATAATCTCTCCGACAATCTGGCCAAATGTATACAAATATAAGCGTTTGCACAAAGAATTTATTTTAAATGAACTTTTCTCTTGAACACATCTTTATAATCATTTTTTAAAACTCTGTCTTAATGAGTAAAGGAAGATTAGATGCAATTATTTTTAGAGAGTGTAAAGCCTCTTGCTTGAGTACCTAGTGAATGGCTGATACTGGATTAGGAATTTGTTGTTGAGAATAGTTAGTTCCATGTAAAACATTTCACGTAAAATGTGTTGAAGGTAAAAGACCATACCGGGTGGAGAAACATATAATAACACAACAATAATAGGATGTAATTTTCAAACAATTTCCAGGTTAAATGAATGTACTTATTCCGATAACCAACATCAAAAAATGGCAAGAACTCTATTCATAGTAGCTCTACTTAACTCGGAGTTCCATTAATTTTGTAGCAACACTGACAAGGCTTAGAATAAAGAGAAAGAAATAAGGAAAGAAGCTTTGAAAAAAATAAGAATGCGGCTAACTTAGCACCGAACACTCAACATAAGTGTCCACTCTTTGAAGGAGAGTAGAAAAAAAATAAAACATAAAATAGGCTTTGATGATGATTTTAACCAAAATAACTATAGAAAAGAAAGAAGTGTTCTCTCAGATAACTCAGACATGACTCAAGCAGAGAAGAAATGTTAGCTGATTGGAATTCAGCTGTGCATTTTCTCACTAAAAGGAGGGTGTCTGCATGACGGAGTCCAGTAGGAAAAAGTTGCAACCCTTGGAGGCAAAAGCATTGTCTTCTACTAGGCTCCAAGTCTTCCAATTTCCACTTCATTCTGTGACCCCAGACAAGTAAAAAACATATTTGAGGTATGAAAAGACAAGGCAGCAAAAAGTAGTTCTATGAAATATTTTAAAATCCAAAGTTTGTCCTGAAGATTCTTGTCCCTCTACTTTCTACTCTGTCAAAGGCTCTCCTTCTTTAACCAATGATGTTATTTTCTGAACAAATAGAAATCAATATGCACTCCACAATCATCTCCTATGATCAAAATACGTCACTCATTCTTAAAGCATAGCAAAGAAGGCTCAGTTTTGGTTTTTAACAAAAAACAAAACATCATTCTGATGAATGACTTGCATTTCCAGGAGGCCAAGAGTGCTATCTGAATAGAATTTTTATGACTGTTTTGCTGCTGTTGAAAATACTTCAAAAATTTTACTTTATAAAAAATATTTTAAGATTTTTTTTTTAAAAAGCAAAAGAAATGTATCATTTTCTTTCCTCTTTGTTCCCTAATGTCAGTATAAAAGATAAATATTGAGCAGTTAGACAGTCTGATGTGTACATGTACACACATACACAAAGCAATGTTGATATACATACATGTGTATATACATACATATGTATGTGTGTAGCTATAATTTTTAAATGCCTACACAAATTATACATACAATTTTTAGATGGCTACATAGTATGATATTGAGTGAATATTCATAATAAAAACTATCTTAAGCAACTTTCATTTAACTAACCCACCCACCTACACTTTCAAAACACATTAGCATCTACTACCTGTTTACAAGTCACTAATAATGTTTTCCAACCCTCCCTCCTGTCTACAAAGTTTTAGTTCTGCTTGTCATTAAAGTAAGTTGTATTTGTAGGTGTAATTATGTAATTTAATTAAGCATGATATAAAACAATTAAATATGAGTAGGATAGGACAAAGATCTGTTTCTACAAACGCTAAGTTTAATGCATTGGAAAGATTCTATTAAGATGATTGTATAATTAAAAAGAAAATATAAGTGAAGTGGGAAGTGAGACAACTGTGAGAGAGAAAAAGATTGGGGCAGAAATGTGAGAATCTGAGAGTCTGTATTCATTTTGCTTTATGGGTATTCTATTGTCCCGATAGGTTTAGTTATACCCATACTGAATAAAACAATTCCCAGCCAACATCCCTGAGATTTCCCTGGCTTAAAACCACAGGCTCCTATGCCTTGCTCATATTACATATTCAACCTGGATTGGTGAGGGACTCTGTTCCACATTTTTCTCACTCAGGGTCCTGGATCTTTGGAGCATCCATCATCAGGAGCATATGCTATTCAACATGTGAAGAAAGTAGGAAGAACATTGTCTGTGTTGGCTGCTAAACATGTCCCCTAGGAGGTAACATTTCATTTCCACTAACAACGCATTTAACAAAGCAATTCTATTGGCTAATCTCATCAGAGCCTGAATACACAATCCTTCCAACTAACCAAAAGGAGATGGCGACAGATTCTGGTGCGCAATAATAATGCTTACTCACCAAGCTTTCAGTGACTCTGCCCCTTAAAACGTAATCTGGACATTACAGATAAAGCCTTAAGGATGAATTTATACAAAAGTAAATGATGTAGAATACCAGTTCATACTCAAAGGAAAAGACTTGGTTTGCATCTTTTGCCAGTTTCTCTGTATATTTCTTAGTTAAAATGTGTCCCCTAATATTGACTCTTGGAAAATATATTACTCATGGGAATACACTCCCTGTATTCATGTCCACATCCAAAATTAATTTTCTACTGTATTTTTATTTAGGAGACAGTTTGACCGAGAAAATCTTTGAGTCTCTGTTTTTCTCAGGACACTGCAGACAAAGTTCCACATTTTTTATCTCTTCATATTATAGTGGAAAACTCTTTAATCAGCCTGAGTTTTCCTGTTGATGGATGACTTAATCTTCTGTCTGTATGTTCTAAAGATTTTTAATGTCCATATATTTACTGGGATAAAACTTATCTTTGAGCATTATTTCAACTGTTTCTAATGTGTAAAATGTATTTTCAATATGTAAAGGCACCTCTCTTATTTCTGGGAAGTTTTCTTGAATAATATCTGTAAATGTTTTATCCACTATTTTTTCTTCAGAGCTATTAATTATGTATATGCTGCTTTTGCCTTAATTGCCTCCATTCTTTTTAACATTATTTATAAATATTTGTTCAAATAATTTTTTTGTGAATACTGCCAACTTATACCATATCTTCTTCTGTTGCCTTACTCTAACTTCTTTGAGTTCTACTTTGAGATCTCCTTCATAGCAGTATGTGATTCATTCTCTTGAAATATCTTTTCATTTGTTAAATGCTGGTCCTTTTTGCCTTATCCTTTATGTTTGAATGAAGTGAATTCATCCAGAGGAAGCTGTTAGCAAGAGTATTATGTGATGTAAAGGCATGGTCATACCTCAGCCCAGAGGGACACAGATGGATATAAATAAGTGATATCTTAGAAGTGAGTGAGTAGTTGGTTAGTAAATTAAAATAACATTTTCAGATTTCGTGAATATGTGCTTTTGGGAAACGGACTTGGGATTTCCAAATCTGGAATTGTTTCCTAGAAGTATGGGTAAGTCTTTGGAAATAGTTATGACTTTCAAGAAGACGTAGTGGGTGGGGAGGAAATTAAAATAAGAAACTGCCTTATAAACAAAGGTGGAAGATCATAAAATAGACTGTGTTCAAAGAATGTGCGAAGAGAACAATGGATTTATTGAAACCCACGGTGCTTCATGCGCCATGCATTTTTTCCAAAATATGCTCAAGAAATGTGTTATAACTTTCAGAAATAATTTACTTTACAAAATCACAGTAAATTTTCAACAGTGATGTGAGAAAGGGAATCCTTCAGGCATCTACTCAGCTGTGTTGTTTTATTCTGAAGAAAATGTGAGTGTGGGTGGTTCTTTTCTCAGTCATCGTCCTAGTTTTTACAATAGGTGATTTCTTAAAAATCTTCTGATTAAAAAAAAATACTGGCATGTGTTATTTAATAATATCTTTATTTTCAGAATATTTTGGTGTCATATGTACTAGAAAGACATTCTGTAGTTCTGTATATTGAGAGTAAATGTTTTTCATAACATATATCATTTAAAAGGTTACAAAAACATTTGTGACATGACCACCTTATATATTAGCATTTGGTTAATTGCAGCTACATGTGTTTCAGATATATTCTTGTTTTTTTCTTTTGAGAAGGAGTCTTATTCTGATGCCCAGGCTGGAGTTAAGTGGCACGTTCCTGGCTCACTACAACCTCTGCCTCCCGGGTTCAAGCAATTCTTGTGCCTCAGCCTCCCCAGTAGCTGGGTCTAGAGGTGTGTGCTAACACACCCCACTATTTTTTTTTTTGTATTATTAGTAGAGACAGGGTTTCACCATCTTGGCCAGGCTGGTCTTGAACTCCTAACCTTGTGATCCACCGACCTCAGCCTCCCAAAGCGCTGGGATTACAGGCATGAGCCATCATACCCGACCGATTATTTCTTCATCTGAAAACCAAACGCAAAGTAAATGACAACATGTGCAAAATTTACATACATTAAATAAATGCTTTTACAGTTTCTAACAAAACTACAAATAGAATTCTATAATAGTATATTAAAGTATAAAGTTGTAGAAGACCATCAAATCAATTACTATAACCAAAACATATTGACTCCTTACCTGGATAGAAAGCACCCAGGCATATTTTTTTAAGAACAAATGAAAAGATTGGTAGAAAAATGCATATACATACAGGAAGATTTAGTTCACTTCTTCTTCCTCTGTTGCTTTCTGCAAATACTTACTGATAACTCATATAAATATACATAGAAAGGAATAAGCTGCAGTTCTCATGGACAATATATTCAATTTTTAGAGGTAAATCAGTATGTAAGTAACTAATAGTGAAAGAAGGTAAGGGAAATACTGAAGATAGTGGATAGATCAGTACATAAGTAATCAAAAATGAAAAAAGGTAAGGGAAAAACTGAAGATAAATAGATATTGAAAACTACAGAAACAGAGAAAATCTGAACTAGCTGTGGGTAATGGCTTCATGGAGGAAAACTTGGTTAAGCATATCTTCAAAATGAGTAGCAGGCCACATGGCAGAGAAAAATATTGCAGGCCAAGAGATTAAAATAATTCAGCCAGGCATGGCAACTCACACCTGTAATCCCAGCATTTTGGAAGGCCGAGGCAGACGGATCACTTGAGGTCAGGAGTTCAAGACCAGGCTGGCCAACATGGCGAAGCCTTGTTTCTACTGAAAATATAAAAATTAGCTGTGTGTGGTGGCAGGCACCTGTAATCCCAGCTACTTGGGAGACTGGGGCAGGGGAATGGCTTGAACCTGTGAAGTGAAATTTGCAGTGAGCTGAGATCCCACCACTGCACTGCAGTCTGGGTTACAGAGCAAGACTCCGTCTCAAAATAATGATAAGAATAATTCAAAACACGAAATGAGCAACATTGTTCCCTAGCAGAGTGAAAACTACTGGGACTTGATCCTGGGAAGTGAGGGAGGAATGGTAGCAACTCATCTCTATTAAGACAGAGGTCATTCAAAAAGGTATTCGTTTGGCAAATGGAAATTTTTAAAATAGGGATGATTTTTTATCAAATCTAAATTCTCTTAGGTTTGGCTGGTATGGTTTAGTGACATCTCAGCTTTGAGCTGGCATCTCTCCAGCTCCCTAGGCTTGTCCCTATGGCTATAGTCCCTACGCAAGACCTTCGGGCGTTAGGTCCTCAAGCCATTGCATTCAAAAGCTGAAATGCATGGAGCTGTGGCCTCAGGCAGAGAGGAACATCTCTCCCATGAGGTTTTTCCAAATATATAGCAGAAGAAGATCACATGCCCAAAACTAAACAAGTAAACTCAGCCCCCACTTCCCTGAGCTAAAGAGGTCTCACCCAGACACCTCACACAAATTGGGTTCTGCAGACAAAGAAGGAGGAGGTGGCTTAAAGTCAGCAAAAGGCAATGTTTATGGTGTGTATTCAGGGGCCAGATATAGAATACTTATTTGATATGCTAAGTATTAATAAATGGGCTTTTATCGTGTAGTTAGTGAATACCATGGAAAGATTTGGTAGGAAATCACTACTACAAGATTGGTAATATAGAAAGATGATTCTGTTGCTGATGTAAAGATTAGTCTGGGGCAGGAAAAAGTATAAAGGTAGAGCAGCCAGGAGGCACTTAGGGTAGCTTAGGTGAGAAAAGCTGAGAGCCCAGACCAAGCAAAATCAGGCGTGGAGGGCAGTCAAGTTGTTGGAATGATATTTTCTTGATTATAGTAAAAGTATCTGATTGACTGAGTTTTAGGGAGTACAGTGAAGGATGGTGAAGAAATGAAGTTAACTAAAGTGTTTTTTTTTTTCCCCTTTTTGTTTTCTAGTTTGTTTGTTTCTTACATTAGCAGTAACTGCTGAGGCCATTGGCAAGAAAGGAAATGGTCCAGATGGAAGAGATTCTCTAGGTGATGAGACACGAAGTTCAGGTTTTGATTTCGAGGTACATGTGAGTGCCAACGTGTTAGTCATTGTTCTCTAGAGGGGCAGGACTAATAAAGTGGATGTATGCATGAGAGGGAGCTTATTAAGGAGAAATGACTCACAGGATCACAAGGTGAAGTCCCACAATAGGCTGTCTGCAAGCTGAGGAGCAAGGAAGCCAGTCAGAGTCCCCAAACCTCAAAAGTGGGGAAGCCGAGAATGCAGCCTTCAGTCTGTGGCCAAAGGCCTGAGAGCCCTTGGCAAACCACTGCTGTAGGTCCAAGAGTCCAAAAGCTGAAGATCTTGGAGTCCAATGTTTGAGGGCAGGAAGCATCCAGCATGAGAGAAAGGTTGAGGCAGAAGACTCAGCCAGTCCAGTCCTTCCATGTTCCTCTGCCTGCTTTTTATCCTAGCTGCACTGCAGCTGATTAGATGGTGCTGGCAGCTGACTGAGGGTGGGTCTGCCTCTCCCAGTCCACTCACTCAAATCTTAATCTCTTTTACCAACATCCTCACAGACACACACAGAACAATACTTTGCATCTTTCAGACCAATCAAGCTGACACTTAATATTAACCATCACAGCCAGGAATAATTGCACTGAGAAATTGCAATCTATATCTCAGGCAAAAGGTCAACAGTTATGCTAGATATTTATTAATAATTGGCATCCAAGTTTTTTTTTTTACTCTATGGCAGAATTTAAAATAGGCAAAGAGGAGGAAGACACAAGGCAGAAACTGGGGAAGCCACAAGCATTTGCCTTTAATTATTAAGAGAAAGTATCCTAAATAAAGTTATTCAAGAGAGAAAAGAAGCTGGGACAAAATAATGTCACAAAAACCAAGGCAGATGAGAACTTTACAAAGAAAGATTGTAGTCAACAGTGGCAAATACTCTCAGAGTCAACAAGGAAGAGAATTAAAAAGAGAATGCAAATGGACCAGTGAGGAAATTATTAACATCATTGAGAGCAGACTTGATAGCATTTTGGGAGTAATATTGGAGGTAATGCCTGAGTGCTCTAACTAGGCTATCAGATTTGAAGTAAAGTAAACTGATATTGTTATTTAAAAAAGTTTGCAGAACTATGTATAAAAATATATCTAGGACAATGGCGAGATCATGTAATAACCTTTCCTTTTTTGAGACAAAGTTGCCCAGGCTGGAGTGCGGTGGCACAATCTTGGCTCAATGCAGCCTCCATCTCCTGGGTTGAAGTGATTCTCCTGCCTCAGTCCCCTGAGGAGCAGAGATTACAAGAGGCTGCCACCATGCCAGGCTAATTTTTGAAATTTTAGTAGAGATGGGGTTTTACCATGTCGACCAGGCTGGTCTAGAACTCATAATTTCAAATCTGCCCTCTTAGGCTTCCCAAAGTGCTGGGATTACAGACCTGAGCCACTGCACTCGGCCAGTCGTATGATAACTTTAAAAGCAGATAAAGAGAAAGGGTTACCCCAAGGGTATAATAAGGTAAAATTGAAGAAGCAGAAGTATTTGGACAAATAAAAAGCTCCTAAACATGAATTAAATTTGGGGAAAAGTAGACACATTTAAAAAACTTTTAATTGAACATTTTTATTGAAAGAAAAAAACGTATGAACTGCACAGATCTTAGATGTATAGTTTGCAGAGTTTTGACAAATGTATTCCTCCATATGGCAACCCTCCAATCCAGTCGTACTGATTTGTAACCCGGCAGAAATTTTCTTGCATTTTACTCTGCTCCGCTGCAGAGGAAACGAGTGTTCTAACGTGTTTTTACTAAAATGTGGTTTAACTTCTTCCAGAACTGTGTGTAGATAAAACACACAATATGTACTCCTTTTCTCTAGCTTTTTCACTTCACTCTAATGTATGCAAAATTCATCTGTGGTGTTGCAGTCATTTTTCCTCTTTTTTTTTTTGAGACGGAGTTTCGCTCTGGTTACCCAGGCTGGAGTGCAATGGCCCGATCTCGGCTCACCGCAACCTCCGCCTCCTGGGTTCAGGCAATTCTCCCGCCTCAGCCTACCGAGTAGCTGGGACTACAGGCACGCACCACCATGCCCAGCTAATTTTTTGTATTTTTAGTAGAGACGGGGTTTCACCATGCTGACCAGGATAGTCTCGATCTCTTGACCTCGTGATCCACTCGCCTCGGCCTCCCAAAGCATTTTTCCTCTCTTATGCAGGGTTGTGTATGCCCCACTAATGTCCCACTTGTTTATCCATTACCCTGTGGGGCTATTTGTACTATTATGAATAAAGTTGCTGTGATCATTTGTCTACAAGTCTTCTTGTTTCCACATACTATTTGTTTTTCTTAAGTAAATACCTGGAAGAACAATTGGTAGGTCATACAGTAGATGAATGTTGAACCCTTTTTTTTTTTTGAAACAGTCTCGCTCTATCCCCCAGGCTAGAGTATAGTTGCCTGATCTCGGCTCACTTCAAACTCCACCTCCCAGTTTCAAATGATTCTCTTGCCTCAGACTCCCAATTAGCTGGGATTTCAGGAGTCCACTACCATGTCCAGCTAATTTTTGTATTTTTAGTAGAGATGGGGTTTTACCATGTTGGCCAGGCTGGTCTCAAACTCCTGACCTCAGGTGATCTGCCCACCTCCACCTCCCAAAGTGCTGGGATTACAGGCATGAGCCACCATGCGCAGCCAAATGTTTAACTTTTAAAGAAAGCACCCAAAAGTTTTCAAAGGTGGTTTTATCAGTTACCACTACCCCAAGCAATGGATGCTCCAAATCCTCACTAACATTTGACTTTCTCAGTCTTTCTTTTTTAGATTTTAGCCATTTCTGTAGGTGTATAGAGGTGTCCTATTATACTTATAATTTGCTTTTCAAGTGAGGAACTTGTGCTGGCCTCAATAGTCTCCCCTAAATACTTTTTTCAACCAGAAGAAGACTGCGAAGAGAATATTTGGGTTGATTTTAATATTGATTTTCTAAAATTATATAATACAAATGGAATGAGAAAATTCAATGTTCTCCTGAGTCTGCAACTGAATTTATTCTCTAAGTCGTCAAGGGAAAATGGAGACTATAGGCAGAGAATGGGGGAGTAGCAAAGTGGAGCAGTCAGCATGCTGGAAATCTTGACATTGAAGAGTAGGGTTAGAAAAGAAGGGAAATGAACAGCTGTGATTTAAAATCCATATAAAAATATGAATTTTTTTCCCTGGAAACAATTTGCTCAAGAGGAGTGGAGGGAAAGGTAATTTGAAATAAAGGAAGCCGAAGATGTGTGTGCTTAGGGCATTGGCCGTATTGTATCACGAGAATGTATAACAGATTAACAAATGCATAAGCCGAGCAGTGAAGACACTAATAATACAGAATGTGGATAGCTGGATATTCCATTTCAGGAGTATCTCTCGAGTTACCAAGTGCTCCCTAACGCCATGCCACAGCAGGGGTTTTGGGTCACAGACCGTGTCTCAGAGATGCGTCCCCGTATAAAAATCGTGTGGGAGAGACTGGGAAGAAGACTGTGCAGGTTATTGTACAATTACTCTCTCTCCATACCTCTAGCAGAAAACAAAATCTACCTGTGAAGATCCTTTTTACACTGTCTGGATGCAATACTTTGTCTTAAATTCCCTAGATAAAATATGCTAACTGTGAAGCCTTGAGTAACTTTTTCAGATCACTTACTTGAATGCCTTGATGTGATTTTCAGCATTTGTTGGGATCTGTGACACTAAGTGGTTAGGAATAAGCGGTGATTGCAGAGTTAATTTTGGAGTGGTGCTCTACAAGGCTGCTTCATGATTATAAACACCACCACTGCTTACCCTGGCAAGGGCTGGACTGGACCACCATTCAGATACTGGCATGAGATACCGAGTGCCTTCATTACTCATTAGAATCAGAAAGCCAGTTCTGCTGGCAACAGCCTAAGGGGGCCAATTAGGGCGGGATGGGTAAACAACGCCATGCTCACTGGGGCTGCCTCATGCTGAGCCGCAGGGGTGGCAACAAGCTAATATATTCAGGGCACCCCTGGAACTTAATGGAAAAGCTTCATCACTGCTCTCATTCCACTAAATGTAATCCTAGAAATGATTTTTAATTTTATCCATTTACTTGAAGTAGTTTATTGAATAGTACAAAATGAACAAGTCAAAAATTAATATCTCCATTTCTCAAGTAAGGATTAGGAGTTACGTAGGCATTTTCAAGTTTTTGTTGTTTGTGATGTGCATTCATTATACTGCTCTGTTGCTGAGCCTACCATTTAAATACCTTCTTGTGTCTTTTCTTCACTGTGAAATTAAATGAAATTGATAATGCATTTCTGAATGCTCGCTATTATCATTAGAGGGTGGGAAGGTGGAGGAGGTAAACCAAAAATGGATATTTAACTTGTAAAAACCAAAATTGGAATAACACTAGTATCATATTTCTCTTTGTAGAATTTTGCTATGCTCTACCTGAGATATGCTAATTGTAAAAACAAACTATTTTACCTTATTGGGTTATTTGTTTTTGATATTACATTTCTGATAGAAAATTATAGGTTTAAATCACTATCTCGAAGTTTTAATGTTTAAAAAAGCCCTCAAGCACTTCTTTATTTTGAAGCTGATATGACTCTCACACCTGAATAATGTACGTGAAGTTAGCACAGAGCCTGGGGTCTGCTGCTCCAGGTCATGCGTGTCTTCTGTGAGTGTGTGAATGTTCTCTTTCACAATCTAGCTGATGGGTGTTAAACTAAAAGGAGTTTTACAGGGTTCATTAAGTCCAAATGTACTTTTTATGTATCATAAAAATGGAATGGGGCTTGAGAGAATACAGTACATAGGTGAAATTATTTTCAAATTCTCAATATGCCTTACCTGTCTATCAGGAAGGCCTTGGAGGTAGGAAAGTTTAAGTTTGCCCATGTGTTGTATGACAGGGTTTCAAACTCTCTTCCGAAGCCTATTTTGGATGTGGTTGTAGCCACACAGGTCCCCATCACACCACACCTCCTGTCACTTGCCCATAAGGTTAACTTGGTGAAATAGTCAATGGACCAAGATAAACTCAGCTCATTTGCGTGGACACACACCATAGCTGCCCACCGCCTCCTTTTCATCCGCTTCAGGGGAAACCAGATCGAAGACAGGTTCCCGTCTCTCCTGAGATTCAGAGTGACCATGTGACTGAGGTCTGCTCATGGGGAGTGAGGGGAAATAATGGTTTCCCCAAACTGGAAACAAGCCAAGCATCCATTCACAGGGGACTGAGGAGCTCATCCTAACACACTCATACCGTGAACCACTGCTCAGCACTGGGAGAATTTATGCTTGATCAAAAATACAATCCGGATGGATGTGAAATCATCACTCTGAGGAAAAGAAGTCCACAGAAAAGAGAGGGAGACTGTAATATTCTATTCGTTTACAACTCCAGAAATTATAAACAAATAGGCAATGACAAAAAGTGGAGCAGTGTCACCTAGAGAAGGGAGGTAAGGCGGTGGCGGGAGCCACTACGAGGGGGCTGGTGCAGCTCTTGGGGGCATGGGATGTGTCCTCTGTCCTGAGTATGATGACATTTTCCCAGGTTTACACACATGTCAAAAGTTACCGTACTGCACACTTTACATATGGGTGTCTAGCATATGCCAAGTGTACCTCATAAAGAGCCCCATAAAAAGGCTCTTTACCAGCGTAAAGGGCAGGTTAAACACACATTCCAGGCATTTCAAATGGCAAATGCCAAGATGTTGTGTATGAAGGTGTGCATGTGTATGCTAGGTGTTCAAGACTTGCTTTAGAAATGCAGTGACACTTACCTGTGTCTCAGTTTCATGTAAAGTCCAAATTCCCTGCTCTCTCAGATTTTACCATCTCTCTGTCTGACCCCAATACACCCCACATGGCACCTACGCTAGACCACTCACCGTTTCCTGAATGGGCAATGCAACTGTACACCTTCATATGCTTCATTTCCTGCCTTCATTTTACAATTTACCTTTCTATAACTCTCTGTGCTTGAATAAAGCTCTGACGAACTTCCAATCCCTTATCATGCCTTCCCAGATAATATTTTTTTTCTAATTTAGTTCCAATAACACTAATACACACGAAGTTTTGAATTTATTTTATAATATTAGGCCAAGGCAGGCCTAGTTTCATTCATCCTTCTATCTGCTGAGGCTATCCTGGTCTGTAGTAACTGCTAATGAGCCTCAAATAGGTCTGTGAATAAGGCAGCAGATGAATGGATAATCTTCTTAAAATTTTTAATAAAAAGAAATTACTTTTGGCAAGATAGGTGTGGTAGGCACTTCAAATCGAGTACTTTCAAATGTCATGGCAATCTTGAGAACTAGGTATTATTATCCACCTTTTACAAATAAACTGAGACTCAGAAAAATGAATGATTTTCCTGCAGCCCCAGGGATAATAAGTGGCAAAATTAGGACTGGAAGCCACGTCTACTCCTGATTCAAAGTGTTCTGCAAGGCAGCAAAGGAATCTCTGTATGTGTCCAGGTAGAGTGATTTTACAATCCATGAAAACTTCTATCACTGAACTTACTGCATAGCTTATATTCTTCTTTTAATTTTATTTCCCTTAAGTTCTGGGATACATGTGCTGAACGTGCAGGTTTCTTACAGAGGTATACATGTGCCACGGTGTTTTGCTGCACCTATCAACCCATCCTCTAGGTTTTAAGCCCCATATGCATTAGGTATTTGTCCTAATGCTCTCCCTCCCCTTTCCTTCCACCCTGTGACAGGCCCCAGTGTGTGATGTTTCCCTCCCTGTGCCCATATGTTCTCCTTGTTCAACTCCTACTTATGACTGAGAACATGCAGTGTTTGGTTTTCTGTTCTTGGGTTAGGTTGCTGAGGATGGTATTTCCAGCTTCATCCATGTACCTACAAGTACATAAGCTCATTCATTTTTATGGTTGCATAGTATTCCATGATATTTATGTGCCATATTTTCTTTATCCAGTCTATCACTGATGGGCATTTGGACTGGTTCCAAGTCTTTGCTATTGTGAATAGCACTGCAATAAACATATGTGTGCATGTGTCTTTATAGTAGAATGATCTGTAATCCTTTGGATATATACCTAGTAATGGGACACAGCCTATATTCTATAGTGAGATTTCTTCATTGCTAACTGTGAACTTTTCTTCAGGACATTTCAGGTTTGCTTTAGGATGCAGGTAGTGTGGTTACCTCTGTCTTAACATTGCCTTCAGCACATGTGCACCAAGACCTTCAAAACACCTTGCTGTTTATTTATCAATTTCATATCTTGTGCCATATTCATTATTAAAATAAAGTATGCTTTGAATGAAACCTGTCAAAATATTCCACAGAAACTTATGACACTGGGATAAAATGCCTACTCATTCCTGAACAAAGATTTATTAAAAAAAATGTATCTAGGTTCTCAGTGAGGCAACATTTGTCAGTGATAAGGGGAAGGGGTGTTGGTTGCTTGAAGTTTTGACAGAAATACACTAACAAGAAGATTATTTGATAAGTTCAGATGGCCTAAAACAATAATGAGATTGCAGCACCTATAAATGAGGTCTGCGTTCGGCATCTGTCCTTTTGCTCCAAGTAGAGGCCAGAAGTCATGGTGGACTTCTTTCTCTCCCTCAACATCCACATCCTCCTTCAGCAGGTCCTGCTGACATCACCTCCAGAATACAAACAACTTGGATCTGGCGTGTCCTCGTCTCCCATCCAACACCACCTCTTACTCCCACCTATCATCATGCCACACGTGGAGCGGTCCCGGCCTCCTAAGTGGCTTAAACAATTCTACTCTCAACACCCTCCCTGCCATTCTCTACCTGGAAGTCATAGTCATTCTTTCAAACTGCAAACCAGATCGTGTCACCACACGTGTAAGCAGCCAAAGAGTTTCCATCGACACTGAATCCACACTCCTTATTTTGTGTCCAAGGTCTCCCAAGGTCTGGCCCTACTGGCCCTGCTCTCCCTGGATGTTGTCTCCCCTACAGGTTCTGGCAGTGTCCATTGCATGCCTGTGCAGTGTAAGAAGCCAGTGTTCCTCCTACTTGCAGCAGAAGCAGCACACCTTACACCTGCTTGCTTCATGCAGTGGTTCACTTCATGACCTTCTCAGGCATCAGATTTTCTAGCCCTGGTCAAGGTGGTTTTAAAATCTGCCTGGATTCTGGCATGGTATCTTTTCTTTTGGCATTGGTGGGTTCTTCTTCCACAACCACCCCTTCAACCATGCTCTGAGAGCTTAGACAAAGATATTTTAAAATCCCACACCCTGCATTGCTGGGTGCCTTGCTCTTATGTCAGTTTAAGCATGCCCCCAGCCTGACACAAAGGCTTTCCCCTCAAGCCCCTTCCTGTTTCCAGAGTGTGGCTGCCTGTCTAGGACCCTGATTACAGAACGCACCTGGACATTTTAGCCTCCTAATTAGTAAGATTTCCTTGGCACTCACCTTCAGTTTCTAAATCTGATCTTCTCGAGAACTTCTAAACACTGGAGTCTACTCTGCTTGATCTCAAGATGCCACTACCTCTTTAAAGCTATTCAGCCTTTTTTTCTTCATGGTTTTAAAAATATTCTTAGCTATACTTACTACTATATATAGGAGCAAGTTTATTTCAATTCCTAAAAGTTATTGTTATAATTAGGTAAAGAGATCCTATTCTCCATAATAACTTGAAATTATTTTTTACAACGCATGCGAGGGTGCAAGCTTTTATTAAAGCGTGCTCTGTTTTGTTTCCTATGGATGAAATAGATTCAACACTATATTTATGTTGCTAAAGAGGTATTAAGTGTAAGTGATATTAAGGTAGCATTAGTTTTCAGCCTCAAGCTAAGAAATTGATTTATACACATTTTGTGAACCGTACCTAGATGTATGTTAAAAAAATACTGAAATCAACTTCAGTTAAAATTGTATGACTTAATTTCAAAATACACTAATATTACTGGATTAATACATAATTAATGAATTATTTAAAAATAGAAAGTTTCTACCATCTTATTTTGGATTAAAGTTAAAAAAAACTTAAAATTTTTAAAAATAATGATAAATCACAAAGCCAGATAATGTTCAAAAGCCTTCCAGAAATTTGAGATAGTCTGAAAATTTCAGTAACAAATGCCTAGAATTTAAAATAGTGGAATAATTTAGTTTAGTTTTATCTACATTTTATTCAATCTCTTCTTCTACTGAAACCTGACACGAAGCTCCGCGTGTCTGCCATCTGCAGTCCACGAACCATCTCATACTTGCACGACAGCCTCATGAAGATTATAAGTTCCCTAGGGATAGTATCCCCTTAGGTAATTTATTTCAATATGTTCACAAGTTTGATCTCAGCTGTCACTCAAAAGGACCAAGAAGATTTCCAAAATTAAAAATTAGAACCCAATTAATCTTCAGCATAACGTCAACACGTTTCATATTTCCTTCAGTGAGCCAAGAAATTTTGGAAGGTGACATCATGTCTGCAAAAATGTCACACCCGGCAGGAAAGATTCTTTGACTAATTAGAGTAGCCCTTTGAGGTGATACTGTGCAGAAAAAGTGTTGAAAATGTACAGTTGTCCAAAAAGGGATACGGTGGTTCACTTTTCTTCCATGATATACAGCATTTGAGATTCATCGCTCAAGAACTCACAATCTCAAGAAATTGTTCTGGTTTGGGAGACTCATGCCACGTAGATTATAAAAACACGTATTTTCCTGCTTTCCCAGGATATTGTATCAATGAGAACAGAGTGAGAAAAGAGATTAAAAGCCGCAGGGAAATTAAATGTAGACAACGGCTATTATCGTTGCAGGAAAGACCATGGAATTCTTGGTTGATTGCAATTACGGAGGGCTGAACACAAATTAGTATCTTCTTTCCTGCTAATTGTGCCTGTGACAAGGCTGAAGAAATCATCATTCTTAAATGCAGTTAAGAAGGCAGCTCCTTGAATCCCAATAAAATGTTATATTATATTGCAATTCATTAAAAAGTTTGTCAGTTTTTGGCTGAAAAATACTAGAAGTTTATCAAAATGGTATTATACAGCATAAATATTTTGTTAAAGACCTTGCTTCATGTTCATCTCCTTGCAAAAACGAACAGGAAATAAAGACAAGTTAATATAAGAAATATTTTCTTTCTCTTAAAACCAATTCTCTGTTACAGGAATATGCCCAAAAGATATGCCCCAATCACAAAATCCGTCTCATTCTTTTAAGAAAACAAACAAACTTTGAAAAATAACATGTGTTTATATTTTTAAAAGCTTAAGTGATTCATAAAATATACATTATGTGCTCCTCCCTTCGTTATCTCATTCTTTCACTGAGACTTGTTTGTAGCTCACTCCCGAATTCGGGTCTACAGAGGCCCAAACCACTTTCTAAAATTTGGTCCACCTTCCCAGCCACCTGGTGACATGTAAGCCTGTCTGCTACGGCCACACCCCTGTCTCAGCATGCTCACAGAGAAACTCAAGGTCTTCTCCAAACCTGCTTTTCTCTCTGAAGTTTTTATCACATCTTTCCTAAACTCAGCCTGAACATCTAGTCAACTTGAATTATGATTTCGTGGTATCTCTTATTCAACTTCTCCTTGTCTGTACAGCACTTTCTTGTTTCAGGCCCCTGGTGCATGCTCTCTTTTGGCTCAATGATGAGAGTGTTCCCTAGACTGTCTCACTAACTCCATTCCTTTCCTACCCATCTCTTCCAGGTCATCTTCAAATAATGGAATCTCTGTGCATTCACCTGCATAAGCATTCAGTGACTCATCCATGTGCTGACACACGGCCCACGTTCCTTACCGCAGCCTCTCAGGTCTCGCACCAGCTGCTTCTGTAGACTGCTTCCCATGACTTCCCTCGTGGACTGGAAGATGCAATTTCTTACATTGTTTTCCTGCCGTGGCTGGTTTAAAGCCCTTCCTCCTCACCTGCATATCCGCATTCTGCATTCCCTCCAAGCCTCTCTCGAAGCCACCTTTTCCACGAAGCTTCCAGTCTTCAGCAACTCCCTTTTTGGAACTGAAATATTAACTAAATGGTGCCACCTCTATCACTTAACATCTTCCATCATGTGCAATAATCATTTCTGCATTTACCATCTCTCTTCCCCCAACCAGAAACTAAACTTCTTGAGGACAGCATGTTATCATGTATTATTCCCATTTATCTTGAGAACAAAAATAAATCACTGATTAAATTACAGATCATTTGCATTCTGCATATTATGAATAGTGCATTTTTTTACTTTTAGCTATAACAAGGAATTATAAAATCAATATTATATTTTATGGAGGAAGTTGATTCTTCAATGTTTGTCCTGTCAGAAATAGTCAGTTGAAATAAAGACACCTAGGCCAGGCACAGTGGCTCAAGCCTGTAATCCCAGCACTTTGGGAGGCCGAGGTGGGTGGATCACGAGGTCAAGAGATCGAGGCCATCCTGGTCAACAAGGTGAAACCCCGTCTCTACTGAAAATACAAAAAATTAGCTGGGCATGGTGGTGCGTGCCTGTAATCCCAGCTACTCGGGAGGCTGAGGCAGGAGAATTACCTGAACCCAGGAGGCGGAGGTTGCGGTGAGCTGAGATCGTGCCATTGCACTCCAGCCTGGGTAACAAGAGCGAAACTCCATCTCAAAAAAAAAAAAAAGAAAAAGAAAAAGAAAGAAATAAAGACACCTGTAGCTTTAACTGCTCCAGTTCAGCTGTGATAAATAGGAAACCCACTGATAATCTCACATAAAACTCAGAGCATTTGGTCTTCCCAAGCCTTCACTTGCACTTCTCATGCAAGAATACTAAGTATTTTACAAAGCATGACCTTAAAATTATGAGATTGCTCTCTCAAGCCAAATGAGAAAACTGAAATCTTATTCAATGGATAAACGACCTATCAAAAGACTGCAAAACATAACCACATGAATAAGGGCATTATGTGAAGAATGAAAATATATTGACTAGAAACAGCCGTATGTGAAGAAAATGAGATGTTAATACATTAATATATGGGGTCAGTTATATCATGTAATAATAGAATTGAATTAGATTCTAACAATCATTATCAATCATTCTCTCAGTTTAGCAACTCTTTCCCAAAAACCTGGGGAATCACCATCTAACCTCTATGGAATATTTTTTTATAATAAGGACCTAGCAACCTTTACGACAACACTTTTTGATACTTGTTTAATACCAACCGGTATAAATGTCCTAATTACATACTTGAAAACTGATCAAACTTTTGTCTCTGGTCCCATGTCTTTAGAGAAAAGTGCACTTCTACTAAAATGCTTTCAAAACTATCAAGACAGTGATTATATTTACCCAAATTATTGCTTAGGCGAGACATGCCCTCCCTTCTTCAGTGTTATTAGCTGATACCCACCCAGCATCCTAGTCATTACTCCCTAAAATACATTCTATTTTGTTCATTCATTTAGCACACATTTTTGAGGGTTGTGTATGTGTAAGCATTGAGCTGCAACCTGAAGAGGAGACAAAAAGGAACAAGGTCATTTACTCACAAAGTAACCTTTATTTCTGTGTCATGACTCCATGATATTTGCACTGGGAATCTTGGATCATTTGTTTTTATCTGGACAATTGCAGGTATGACAGCCAACTTTGAATTACGTAGGTTTGAGAATTTCTCCAAAAATGTGCCATTGGCCAGAAGTTCCAAGAAAAACTAATATTCCATATAAAATCCCAGTGAACATTTTAAGCATGTCCTATAAACTCAAACAAAGAATACATTGCTTGGTATGTGTGTGTGGCCTGGATGGAGAGTAAATACACAAAGGCTATCTTTTAGTATTGCATACGATAAGGTCAAAAGAAACGCGCCATGTGTTCATTCCTGATTTTGATTTGACCACCTGTACTGTGAGAGTGAGGCCAACAGTTGGCAAGAAGAGTCAATCTGAGCATAAGAAAACATCCAAGTGTGGCTAGGTTTTGCAGAGGAAGGGACGTTTTCCAAGGATCACATAATATGATATGTGTACCCACTCTTGGGGATGGAAACCAGTTACATATTCTGGCTTTTACTATTTTCTTAAGCCAAAGGCAGAGATGTGATGAGTCCAACTCATAAAAATTCAGGAGAACACATACATATTTTTTAACAGATGTGGTGGCCTGCTATTTCAAACAGTTGAATTAGAGCAACGTGGAGTGTAAACCCACCTCTCTGACCACCTCTCTGAAGCCAATCGCGTAAATGATTTTAATTACCGCTGCATAAGTGGAAACTATAGAACAATTATTTGGGTGTTATCACAGTGTTAGCGGCTACTACTTGCTTTCCCCACGTGAAGTATGTGACAAGTGAGGTTTTTCACTTTAAACTTTCACTGGCCTGATTGCGCTGTCCCCAAAAGATACAATCTGAATGCTGTTCTCAGGTCACAGTTTCCCTCTCACACCCAACACCAGGTAAGCATTCATTACTTATTCCCAGCCCTTCTCTCTCCTACAACATAGCAAGGAGTGATCTGATACACTCGCAGAGCGGTATGAATGATTCACTCTCCCTCCCAGCAGCGTTTGCATTTTTATAGGGGTCAAGTGTATAAAACGTTCATCTCTCGTGGTGGAATTTCAGGCACGATTGGCAGCATGGACCTGAGGACTGCAGCCTCAGTCCCTTCAAGTCTCGCCCCACAGACAGCTCTCTAGTTTGCCTGCAAGTAAGGACAGCTCTGAACACTGTTGTTCTGTGTGATTCATAGATGAAAACAGTTCCTTTAGGTGTTGGGTTATAAGGATGGGAGAATAGATAAATACGTTCAATTGCTTCAGAGTATCTGTATCACTGAAACACCTCATCTCCTCCCTCTCCTTCCTCCCACAAAAGTGCAGCATTCTTTGCTAACAGCCAGCTCATCAGTGCAGTTGCCTATATAGACCTGTAACCGGTACTCTGGCCTCTATATTTTTTAAAGACTCCATACATAAACTTGACCCACAGACAGATTGAGAACCACGCTGCTGGGGAGCTCACGTTTTCCTCCTTTTACAGTTCTTGGAAGACTTTGGGTGGCTGAATTTGATCTGTGAATGAGGTTCTCCAGGAGCCAAATACCCTGATTGAACTCTTAACTCCATGAGCCAAAAACATCCCCAGACTGACTCACCAGACAGTGTCCCAGTCACCATTGTTATAACCAAGCTGGGATGAATTGTTTTGACTTTTAAAAACCACAGTACTTAAGGAAGAGAGGCACCAATAGCTGATCTTCTGACACAAGCAGCTAAGAGCAAACGTCACATAAGAGGACATGCTCTCATTTTAAACATTTAAAATAAAGCTGATAACAGACAAAAGATGAAGACAGACATAAATGAAATTAATATGATCTCAAGATACTAAGTTGCATATTAATAAAAGCAAGATACCCATTCAACACATAAAATATTAATTTCCAGAGAGTGAGGCTGCCAGGGTTGGTGTTGCCCCTGGCTATGTAGAGGGAGGATTTCTTCCCAGTTCCTCCCCTTTTCCCCTTACAGTCTGTTCTCTAAATGGAAGCCAAAAATGATTCTTCCAATATGGAACTAGATTATGGCTTAACTTTGCTCAAACCTTCCGATGGCTCCTTATTGCTGTCAGACTAAATACTGAGTCTTCACCAAGTCCCAAAAAGCCCTACTTGATCTGGCCCAGCTCTCCCTTTAGTTTCATCTCCTCCCTCTCTCCCTTGAGTGCAGGTGCCCAGCAGGTGGACTTCCATGCTGGTCCATAACAAATCACTCTTTCTCCTGCCTCAGAGCCCTTGCATTTCCTGTTTATTCTGCCTCAGCTTCAGGGCTTAATATAACCAGTTACTAGATTTAGTTTTCTGTTCCAATGTGATTTCATCACAGGGTTTCTCTTGACCAGTCCATATGAAACGGCATTCCCTGCTTCTCACTGAGATTTATTTTTCTTCACCACAGTTAACTCTGGTTAACATTGGTTATGTGTCTTCTGTCTCTTTCCCAGTAGAATTCGAGAGCAGGAACCATGACTCTCGTTCACTTGCTGTTAAGGCACATCACGATGTCCAGCACATGGTTGGTGTTCCACATTAGTTATTAATAAAACAATAAATAAAATGATCACCATCGTATGCCTGACTAATGCATAATTTCATTTTTTAACCCTTACAATGATTTCATAAATGTCATTAACTCCAAACTCAGAAAGGTTAAGAAATTTGTCTGAAATAATAAACAAATAGTGGAACGTTGATAAAAATGTCAGCTTGCCAGTCTCCAGCGTCCACAGCCCGGTTCACCACACTCTGCCGACTAACACACAGAAAGGAAAAATCGCAAGACGTTTATGCAAATGCAAACATCTCGGGAAAATATCCTTCCATTTATTATGTATATGAACCTCCAAAGGAAGACTGAAAGCTATTTGAAATTGTAAGGTTTCTCAGAACCTTCTATAGAATCTTGGGTCTACACAGGTTTATAGCTTTCCAAGGAAAAGAAAGATTGCTTGCAACCAGGGAGCCTTAAGAGCTCACTTTGTTTTCAGAAGGGGAAGAATAAAACAGAAAGAAAAAGAGAGAATAAAAGAAAGGAAAAAGAAATACTTCCCCTACCAGATGCACTGAAACAGAACTGTCAAATGCAGCAAAATCTTGTAAAATGTTCCTCTGCTGTAGGCCATAGAATAGAACTGTAATAAACTCTGACCCATAAAAAGTCATGTAAACATTATAACCTGTTTTTACTAGCCCTTTAAGCATGGGGAGCAATTGATCTAAAACAGCTTGGCTCTCTTCAGTTCCCAAGTCTCCATTAGAACCCAGCCTCCAACATGGGTGTTCAAATGCCTCTGGCACCGAAAGCCAAAAATAGGAGCGAGCTAGAAAACTGCAGCTATTTAGCTATTTGCCCTGGGCAGATGTTTGAGATTTCCAAGAGCAAAACAGCCAAAAGGAAAACTCCCGAGGAAAAGCACCTTTGCAATACCCGTTTCCAAGGAATTACTTAATCTACATTCTGTGCCCATAAGTAAAATAAATATCCATGTCACCCTCAGCTGCTGGTTTTAGATGTCCCTAGAAATCACACTAAGAAAGTTTTGGATGCAGTGAAAGTCATCGTATCGATGCCTCAGGACAGATAAGTTCTGACTGTCTCCCTACGGCTAAAATGCTTTACCATATGAAATATAAACGTGGAAAAATTCAAGTAAGATTTTTACAGGTGTCAACATGAACACTCATTCTATTACATATTTGTGGAATGGTAGCTAAGCCTGCCTTGCAAATATCTTTTTTTCTATGTTCCTAGAATCTACAGGGAGAGCTAGGGGAAATTAGGCAGGAAGCCCAGTGGTGCCTCAGCAGATTGTAAATTGTGACATCTTTCTCATCTTGTTTCTTTGATTGTCCTTCCAAGGGATTGAGTGTCTGAATTTGCCTCAGCTCAAAGGTGGATGGTCTCGGCTAAGAGCAGATGGGGACAACGATTAAGTAAAGGCACGCTGAGGTGGACGTATGCTCAAGGCGGCAGAACGGTCTCATTGATGAATCTATCACTGCCCATTTCCGCGATGGCCTCGTGGGCCATCACTCTGTAGCTTCACACCGTGGATGGATTGACTGACCAGTTCAGCACTTTAGTGCAGTTCAGCAAATACACTTTCAGTATCTGCCTGTAAAGAGCCAAGGGCATTGCTAGATGTGGATGAGTGATACAAGCCCAGCCCTCAAGGAACTTAGAAAACCTAAGAGTGTCCCAGGTCGGGACTGGGACCTGATGCCAAATCAGACACTCTGGGAGTGCTGGACAAAGGCAACATTGGATACCAGAAGCAGAGATGTCAAAAGTGCTTGCTAAGTAGTCACAGTCAATTGCTGTTGGTGGAAAAAGTCAAGAGAAATTAGAAATTAGTTCCTTTTTCTTATTCTAACTTATAAATTGTGAGAATTTTCTAAAATCCTGAGAAAAACATCAAAATTTTTGTCTAATGCATGTGTTTTACATAAATACACGTATGAATAGATAATTGGGACAGTAACTTTCCCTAAGGAAGATTTATATTTCAGATTTTTAAAAGGATTGGAAACCTGAATGCATCTCTATTATTTTTAAGCACACTGATAATTTAGCAACTTCAAATTTACTGGATTTGAAGGGGGAAAGCATTTCCTTCCACCTTCTGGAATCCCACAAGCAGTCCCTGGGGGCTTAACCGGAAACAGAAAGATTATATCTTGCATATAAATAGTGTCTATAGATTACTCAAATAGACCAATGCATTTGATCTTCAAAATAACCCTGGAAAATTAGCCGATTAACATTTTATCTTCATTTTTTTAGATATACAAAACTGAAGAAAAGTTATTTTTATGAAAACTGCATATATGGCCAGGTTCTCAAACTCTGAATGTTATTTTAATACGGCAGATTAGATTGCAGACATTCCTGGTCCCCCATTTCTGGTCCTGCCTACCGTTCTCTTTTCTGACCATTCTTGAACAAAAGCAAGTGAAGTGAAGGTGGCACGTTCTCAGAGAGAAGAGCTTCCACCTAGCACTCCACCATTTAAAGCATAGCCAGGACCAGGCATGGTGGTATACACCTGTAATCTCAGCTCTTTGGGATGCTGAGGCAGGTGGATCACCTGAGGTCAGAAGTTCAAGACCAGCCTGACCAACATGGTGAAACCCCGTCTAACTAAATACAAAAAAATTAAATAGGGGTGATTGAGGGCCTGTAATCTCAGCTACTTGGGAGTCTGAGACAGGAGAATTGCTTGAACCCAGGAGGTAGAGGTTGCAGTGAACTGATATTGCATTACTGCACTGCAGCTGGGGCGACAGAGCAAGACTCCATCAGAAAGAAAGAAAGGAGGGAGGGAGGGAGGGAGGAAGAAAGGAAGGAGGGAAGGAAGGAAGGAAGGAAGGAAGGAAGGAAGGAAGGAAAGAGAGAAAGGAAAAGTCTGCTATTCTAGCTAACCATAGTGGGCATCATTACTTCTACTTTCTCAAAATAAAGAAACAGTAATATATTTGTCTTTGCACTTGCATTTTGATACCAGCTGAAAGAATAATTCAGAGAGTTAATAATTAAAGTCAAATAAAAATAATTAGCTGTCAAACACTGAGAGTTCGCTCTGCACTAGGCATAAATAAAAATGCTTTCCCTGAACTTCCCTGAAACTTCACAACACATATATGAAATAGGTAACACAATTATTCCCATTCTACAGCAGTGGAAACTGAGGCCGACAGAGGTTAAATAATTTGTCTGGGGTCACACAGCCACAAACTGTTGAGAAGAACAGGCTTTATGCTGATCGCTTCCAGTTCTTAATCTCTATACTGTCCTGAAAGCACCATGCCCAAGGAGAATAGATGAATAGTCTTCAGACATACAGCAATATATTAATTTGTGCAAATAGATTGAGACTGAGCCTAAGAACATCTACGGTTAAATAAATGCATGAAGCCTCTTTCTCTGCCATGAGATAAAGAATGTGTCAGGAAATCTGGGGGGCAGAGAAGTTCTCTAGGCAAATTGAGTTCCATATAAGTTGGAAATGAGAAGGGGGTTATTCTTCTACAGGAGGGTAAGGATGAAAAGGCAGCAGGGAAGGGAGAGAGAAGTGGGCTAAGAGAAAAGCCCTGTATTTCATGGCAAGACCCCCAAACTCCCTATTAACAACATTCACCCTGCAATGTCAAGTAACATGTTCATTAAGTAATGGGTCCAGAATGGAATGTAGGTGCAGCACCCAGCCCACTGACTGCCACCTGTCTGGGTGGAAGCCCTGTGGAAGGAGAGAAGAAGCCAGCAGGTGCTTGCTTCTCTCCTTCTTTCAGGGGTACTCTTCCTAGTGAAGAAAAACAGTGCCTCTCAGCACTTACTCAACCCCACTCTACAGATAGAAGCATTAAAATTGGTTAAAGAAAGATAGTGCTTCTATCCTCCCACTGGACATGACTTAAATTCTTAGGAAAAGAGAAACCTATCAAGATCCCTATCAAACAGAAAGAATTTGTATTATTCTGTTCTCATACTGCTAATAAACACATACCTGAGACTGAATAATTTACAAGGAAACAGTGGTTTGATGGACTCATAGTTACATGTGGCTGCAGAGGCCTCACGATCATGGCAGAAGGCATAGGAGGTGCTAAGGCATGTCTTACATGGCTCCAGGCAAGAAAGGATGAGCCAGGTGAAAGGGGAAACCCATTATACAGCCTTCAGATCTCATGGGAGTTACTACTACCATGAGGACGATATGGGGGAACCCACCCCTATGATTCAATTATCTCCCACAGGCTCCCTCCCACAACACTTGGGAATTATGGGAGCTACAATTCAAGCTGAGATTTGGGTGGGGACACAGCCAAACCATATCATTCTGCCCCTGGCCCCTCCAAATCTCACATCCTCACATTTCAAAACCAATCATGCCTTCCCAACAGTCCCTCAAAATCTTAACTCATTTCAACACTAACTCAAAAGTCCACAGTCCAAAGTCTCGTGTGAGACAAGGCAAGTCCCTTCCACCTATGAGCCTGTAAAATCAAAAGCAAGTTAGTTACTTCCTTGATACAGCGGGGTAGAGGTACTGGATAAATACAGCCATTCCAAATGGGAGAAATTGTCCAAAACAAAACAGCTGCAGGCCTCATGCAAGTCCAAAATCCAATAGGGCCGTCATTAAACTTTAAAGTTCCAAAATGGTCTCCTTTGACTCCGTGTCTTACATGCAGGTCACAGCGATGCAAGAGATAGGTTCCCATGGTCTTGGGCAGCTCTGCCCCTGTGGCTTTGCAGGACATAGCCCCTTCCTGGCTGCTTTCTTTCACAGGGTAGAATTGAGTGCCTGCAGTCTTTCCAGGTGCACAGTGCAAGCTATCGGTGGATCTCCCATTCTGAAGTCTGGAGGATGGTGGCTCCCTTCTCATAGCTCCACTAGGCAATGCCCCAGTGAGGACTCTGTGTGGGGGCTTCAACTCCACCTGAGACTTGGTAATTTATAAAGAAAAAGTAGATTAATAGACTCACAGTTACACATGGTTGGGGAGGCCTCACAATCACAGCCAAAGGCTAAAAGCACATCTTACATGGTGACAGGCAAGACAGAATGAGAGCCAAGTGAAAAAGGAAACCACTTATAAAACAACCAGATCTTGTGAGACTTATTCACCACCATGAGAACATTATGGGGGGAAGCTCACTCCCCCTTTGCCTTCAACTTTGACTGGAAGCTTCCTGAGGCCTCTCCAGAAGCAGAAGTTGCTATGCTTCCGGTACAGCCTGCAGAACTGTGAGCCAATTAATTCTCTTTTTGAAATGAATTACCTGGTCTCCAGTATCTCTTTACAGCAGTGTGAGAACGGACTAATACATATGGTATTGTGAGTTTATGTTTGCTTTTACATTGTTGTAAAGCAGTCGTTAGGCTTTCCATGTGATGTGGGCAGACTCATTCAGGAAGGTTGGCAGAGTCAGTGGACAGCACGAGAGATGTTGTGCGTGGTTCTAACAGATGTTGAGCTGGGATGCCGACATGTACAAGGAACCAGGCTGTGCCAAGTCAGAGTCACTACATCCAGTGATGACGGGAGCCTGTGGGGAACCCTGAAGGAGGCTTGAAATTTCCTCCAAAGGGCGTGTAGACAAGGCCCATTCACATTTCACTGGCCCAACAAAATTTGGCAATGACTCTGTTGCCATTAAAAAGTTCCACAAATCGTGTACACCCAACGCTTCAGATGAGCGTCTGAAGTCAATCAGGGTTTACATGAAAACATTACTTGACATCTTTTTTTGGTGAGTTTTCAATTCTTTGTGCGTCCTGGATCATTTTTCAAGTTAACCTTAGTCTCACCAGTGGCAGAAAAGAAAATCTCAATCCTGCCCTTCCCTAGAAATTGACCATGGGAGGGGGTGCCCTCCCATCTCTGAATCTCAGCACGTGTGAAAGAAACATCAACACGCAAAGGCTGGGCACATCCACCACTTGTTTATAGCGGGAAATGTGGCCAGACTGGGCTCTTAGAAAGTGGGGAGGAGGCTGTTCATCTCCATTCTCCCTAATGCGTGAATCAACAGAATTTAGAGGGCAGTGGCATCAGGTCAGGTGAGGTGGCGTTATCTTTTCACTTAGCACCTCAGTTAGCAGTGGGAGTCTTCTCACCTCTCCACTTCACACTGGTTATTTGTAAGACTCAAAAGATATCCAGCTTTGTCTTTACTACCAAACGGTAAAAATTGAAGAAAACAGAGATATAGACCAATGGAACAGAACAGAGGCATCGGAGGCAACACAACATATCTACAACCATACAATCTTTGATAAACCTGACAAAAACAAGCAATGGGGAAAGAATTCCCTGTTTAATAAATGGGACCTAATCAAACTCCACAGCTTCTGCACGGCAGAAGAAACAGTCATTAGAGTGAATCGGCAACCAATAGAATGGGAAAAAATTTGTGCAGTTCACCCTTCTGACAAAGGGACATTTATCAGTCCTCCCCAGAGAGATCCAGGGCTTTAAAGAAAATTCAAGGTAACCTCCAATCTACTCTGCTCAATTCTCTATGTGTCCCGTCGTGTTAGGGTTAGTGGGATAGCATGTCTTCAGATGGCGTAGAAAAAAATTCTAGGAATTCATTTCTAATTAGAGAGTCATAAAATGTAGATGCCTCTCTAGGTTTAATGTGTCGACTAAAATAATAAGAACTTTCGCAGCTTAATACAAGGTAAATCACCACCTTAATCTAGGAAATAGCTGAATAGTAAAAATAAGTAAAACCCTTGACAGGGAATACACGTCATATATGATTGAAGACCTAAAGTCAGGGATAATTCTAGAGGGCCCAAGGCTGGCCTCACAAGGGTGGAGGTTCCCTTTGGAAGACAGAATAGAAAGACAGATTAGGAGAGGAAGATTCCACCATTATGCAGGTCTTGAAATTACTGGGATCAGAAGTCCCCTGACTAGAGAGTCATCGAATTTAGATGCCTCTCTCAGTTTAATGTGTTGGCCATCGTCTTGGGATGGTAAGTAGGCAGTGACTCTGCAAGTATGTTCAACGTATGACCAATCTGCCTCTGGGTTCCTCATTCAGAGTTATTCTATAGCACAGCTGAATTTTCTGTGATCACACTCAGAGATTGGGCAGACTGGCCAGGCCCTTATGCTGCAGGATGTAACCCCAGCACATTGCAAAATGGGCTCTTTCATGCCATTTTATACCACTAGAGCCTTGCAGTAGAAATGAATCAAACAAAACAGCAGGAACCCGAAACTGTTGTTTCTGCAATGGAAAAGCAGCCTGGAATTTACTCCCACATAGTTTACTCATCTGAAAGAGCTGGCCCGTAATCACCGTGTTTACGCTGCCTGTCTGTACTCACATGATACTGCAGCTCGCAGCTCTGAACTGCTCACACCCCCAGTGCTTCCAGCCCAGCATCCAGGCTCTTTCATCTCCCATCAATTATCTCTACCTTAGTTTCAACAGCTTAGCAAGCTGAGTTCATGAGACACAGAGTGGCTTTATCAGAATAATTCCAAGTGTGCAGAGAACGACAGAGAGACAAGAGGAATGCTTCTCAGACTTACTGGTTTCCTCCCAGGATTTGCTTGACTCTAATTATTGGAAGACCTCCAGGGGCCAAGACTGCCTGGGCTTGTCAAGGGATTTCTTTTTCTACCAGAGAACACCACCACCCAGACACTAAATCAGATGAGAGCTAACATTTTCGCAGCAATAAATCTCTGGAACAAAAGAATGAGTTGGAAAACTTTCATTGCATTCTTCTTTTTTGGTGGAAAGAAATTATTTATAAGAACTAAATTAGGTAGAGTAAACATTTAGTAAGTTTTTTCTACTCCCTATTTTTCTCGATTCTATGCTAGTAGAAGCAAATTCCTCTGATAGTCTGCAATCTCTTTCTTTTGTTTCTCTGTGTGTGTGCTGTTGAGTTATTGTTTTCGTTGTGTTGGGAAGTTTCTTCAGAAAAAACTCTTTTGAATATCAGATTTTAAAGTATAAAATCTGGCATACAAGATAACAAATGCTTTTGTTTTTAGGTATCACAATATGCTCAGATGTTGTGAGAATATGTGATCGCAGTTTCAGGGACAGTTCTTCAAAAAATAACATAAAATCAGGAGAGTTATTTTCAGATTTCTGTTCCATTCTTAGAATCGGGCTTCCTGTAAGGTGGTCTCATCTTCAGTCCCCTCTCCAGCTACACTGACAACGTATGCTCGGGTTTGGAGCTCCCTAGCTGAAGTCCTGGGTAGAGGAGGGGTACTTATCTCTTCCTCCCCAGAGTGTTTCTCATTCTGTGGCCAGACAGCAAGAAGAGAGGATCAAATTAAATAGACGTACATTAGAGCAGAATTAATACACAACTAAATGGTTAATTCACATCCAAAGTATTTGTAGCACGAGAAGACAGTGTTAACTTAAAGACTGACCATGAAATACCTGCAGTGAGGTTCCTGAAACGGCACTAAAACTCCTGTTAACTTAAATTAAAGGGCATAGATGATGCCTTTCTCAGCGGTACGTGCAGTTAATCCTCCAGTCACCTTATACCCCAGTCCAACCAAAATGTCGGTGGTATTTTTGCAAAAACCAGGCTCCGATTTTGGCAGAATGGATTAGAAGACTTTATTAACCACTCTGCCTTTATAGTAACTGATTAATACCATATAAAAAGCAAATCTTTGTGAAAGCAGCATCCAAGCCTTCAAGTCAAATAACACTTGTGCCTGTTTCGCTTCTTTTTAAATATTTTATTCCCACACTATTGCTTTTCAAGCTATATAATTCGGCAGTAAAAGACAATTGGCTTATAGCTAGGTCCCTGACACGTACTGTACCAAAATGATCACATGAAATGGATGGTATTCTAAGCTTTTATGATTAACTTTAGTTAAGTTTTGCTTGGCTGTCATATGAAAGGTATTTGAAGTCTTAATTGCATTTATTTTCTATTTTTCATTTTATTATTTCTTAAGAAATAATATAATATTAAGTTAAACCCATGGTTTTATTCAACTGGTGTTCTATTTGGGAATGCATTGCAATATTTATAGAGTCTAATAGAAAAGGATAATGTAACAGGCCATTCAAAACTACACTGTATCAGAGATTCCATCTCTGCTAACACCTTGGGTGGGCTGGCATGAAACACAAATTGCACTATTAAATCCGGAAAGATTTGAAGAAAATCCGGAATGAATTCTAGCTATTCAAGACTAGCTTTAAATGACTTTTAAAAATAAAAAAATCAAGCATTTAAATAAGTTAAATATCATCTGTTTAACAGATTGATGTCGTGTGAATATATTAGAAACTAGAGAATTTCAGATCCTAAGACTTCCTGCTATTCAATACCACTCGTGGGTGTATGGGAAGATTGACATCACAGGGACCCACAAACAAAACTGATGGGGAAACGGCTCATTTTTGAAGAATTTCTTTTTCATTCAAGGAAGGGTGAAAGAGACAAAGTAATTATTTGTTGTTTCTTTTTGTTTTAGAACTTCACAAAATTCTCAGTTTATTAAAGCAGAAAGATCATATCATTATTTTTAAAAATTAAACCTCTTCATCATTCTTTCTTGACCACCTTTGGGCCTTGGGGAGCTGAGGTTTTCCTACCTCTTTCTGTGGGCTGGAACTGTGATTATAAAAGGATCAAAGAATGGCAAGCTACCCCTTGGCAGCCCAAGCACCTAGAGAAGGGTTGCATGGCTAAGTGTGGAAGGAGAGAGGGCTGCCTGGCGACGTCTCTTCTAATGGCTCCTTTCTCCAGCACAAGACAGACTCGCAGCTCTTCCCCAGGCCCTCCTCCAGCTATCTGTCCCACACCCTTGACCTCCTAAGACCTAACTCCCTTCTGCTAAACACTGAGAAAGTGTAATCTAGACTTAACATATTTCTGAGAAAGCTCCATCTATGACCCTTGCATAGTCAGAAGAGTGATTTGGAAGCTATAGTCCACACAGGCTCTCTGCTGTAGTTGACTGGGCTGGACATAGTACTTCCAAGTCCAGTTCTCATGTTTATGAAGCCAGTTGCACCCCCTGCAGATGAGCACCACACCCTCTGTACCCAGAAAACTCCCTGGGGGAAACAAATAGAGATGCCCAGAGAGCCAGGCCTCAGGCATTCAGGATGCAACCGAAAAGGCTTGATTTTATCTCTTCTCTGCCAGATATTTCCTTTGGACCAAGACTCCACAGTGAAAAACGTTTGAATACCAAAAATCCTTTTAAGGCCTCAGAGGAATAGCGAAGGCAGAGTTGTGAGGCAGCCAGGGCTCTGAAGTTAAACGTTGTAGCGGTGTAGCTTGGCTCCACAGTGCATGAGCTGTGGGGATTGCAGGTGCCATTACTATAGAAACAGAAAACTGCCTTCGCCTCTGAGTAAACAAACGAGTGCGTGTGGCCAAAGTCAGGGACTCCTTCTGCACCTCGCCTCACCAGCAGGTCAGAGCTTCCCTGGATTGGATTCGACTCTCAGCTGGGTGCCGAACTGAGGACAGCTGCAGAGCCAGAGAGAGAGGAGGGCTCAAGCTGAGCTGGTGGGATCGCACCCATGTCTGAGACATGCCTTGCCCTCTTGTAGCAAGCTGTAAATCTCCTCTTGCTTGAATAAATGCTGGATGAGGCAGTTATTTTCCCTCTTGGTCAACCCACAAAGAAGAAAATCAGGCCAGACGCAGTGGCTCTGCCTATAATCCCCATGCTTCCAGAGGCTGGGACTGGAGAACCGTTTGAGGTCAAAAGTTTGAGACAAGCCTGGGCAACATAGTGAGACCCCATTTCTATAAAAAGAAAGAAGAGAGGAAAATCAGCTCAAACGTTTCACAACTGAGGACATAGATAAAATTGGAAGTTGGGACAGCATCTCTTAGCCGAGTGACTCTTATGAAGGACAGAAGCCTGGGGGTTTGCACTGGAGTGCACATGTGTGTCCCTGCAGGGAGACACACAGGGACTGGCACATGGAGTATGCTCCATAGGAAATGTGGCTGGAGATGAGGTGGTCGTGGATGGCTGGCCTAGTTCCGAGCAGAGACTGTTACTTGTTGGCCTCTCAAGTCACCTTAGGTAGGAATTGGCCGATTTTTATTTAGCAGAAGAAACTTTCTGGAAAGGATAAATATCCAGACAGATAGCAATCTACAGCAACTGCCACACAAAGAACGGTCGTAAGTCTAAACTTCATTAAATTAAAAAAGACACAGCACGCATAGCGAGTTGAAAGCTAAGAACCATCTCCTCTGTCAAAACACGCTTTGTATGGGATGTGCCCTAAGAAAACACACAATGATTAACAGAGTCTTTGTACATCTGCAGTTAACTTTAAGTTTAATACTGGAAGCTTTTTAAATACAAGCACAAATAAGTTCTGAGTCCTCAGTTGGCGGTGGGAGGGGGAAAGTAAATAGGTCCAATATGGAAATTCAAGGCAAACAGCAGGAGAGAAGTTCCAAGTGCCAAGGACAGGAGATGCAATAAGCAGCCAGCCATCAGTTATCAATAATACCCTGGCATTTGTGCTTGGCTCTGGCTACATGCACCCTACATGTTTTATTCATATCAAGCATTGGGATATTATTCTCTTTTAACAACTGAACTATACTTGCCAATTCATTTTTAATCTGTGGATGAGTGCGATTCTCCAATTTGTAGAATTTGTTTGCCAGTATTTCTACAACTATGGCTGTTGAAATTTCTGTATGTGTATTTTTTGCTGACCCTTCAAGCTTCAAATATTTTTAATACCTCCTACAGGATTATAAAGAAATGAGGCTTCCAATAAGGATTGATTGTCAAATAGGTTCAACAATATATCAGTTTTATCAATAGTATATCAATCTTAGCAAAGAAAATAAAATCCTCTGCCTGCATTTTCAGTGCCCTGTTGATAACTGGCCAGATGGAGTCTGAGCCAGGGCTTAGGTAGGTTTTGAAATAGGTGAGTTTCCTAGTCTTTTCTTACGAAAGCAGTTCTCTCATTATAAATTCCTTAGCTTTGACATAAGAGGCTTCAGAGCCAAAATAAATACGTTTTTGATAATGGGGTAGATCACCATTTCTACCTGAATGGAAATTGCGAATGTTTGAGCCAAAGGTCCCAAACTTTTCTGCAGGCAGTTTCCACACCAGATCCTTAAACCGTAAAACAAGCCTGAGCAAAAGCAGCATCTTTTGTTATTTCCTCTACCTATTTATTTGACTTCACTCTGCTCTAGCATTAGCGAGGCGTCACACCGATTCTGGAGGCGTGTAACACGCCCTTTGACTCTGCCACCCTCAATCAGATGCCTTCTTTATTCAAGAAACAGGAGTGGCCGGAACGCTCCCTGCCAGCCTGTGTCTTGCCTCAGGATGGATCAGTGGCAGGGGTTTTGGGGTAACCATTTCTCCAGGCCCAGGCCTGTCATTCTGAAGTTGGCTGCCTAAGGAGAATCCGGGAGCTGACTCTTTCGGAGTAATTAAGTGTCAGGCCCAGAAGGTCAGTCAGCACCGTCTTCTCTAGCCAAAACCGTTTGGAACCATTGCTCTGAGATTTATGATTTCATTGCTGGCCAAACACCGGGACTCCGGCTATCTTAACTCATCCCAGCCACACTCTGAAAAGCTAATCTCTTCATTTGTGGAGTATCACACATTCTCAGCATGCAGCTTACCAATTACGTTGGTTGAAATTACTGATGCCGCCTTGTTGCAATGTCTGTAAATTGTGGCTTCCTTCTTACTCCTCTTGGAATAACTTTTACTATAATGTATGAAGGCGTTATTGCAGAAATCACTGCAGTAACAGGTCATATTTTAGTTAAAATATAATATGTTTAGTTAAAATACTGATATATTTTTAGCAAGAGCATTTGAGTGAGCTATTGGCATCTTCTTATTAAACCAGATGAAAAACTGGCTACCTGTGCACTCCACAGTTAAAGTCTTCTCCTGAGTTATCTTGCAGATTTCCTCCTAAAGGGAAACAATGATAAAACCTGTTTTATTCTTGCAACCAACAAACTGCAAAATATCTCGTTTGTATTTCTACCCAAATA
Organism: Leontopithecus rosalia; assembly: GCA_028533165.1. NCBI lineage: Eukaryota > Metazoa > Chordata > Mammalia > Primates > Cebidae > Leontopithecus > Leontopithecus rosalia. The sequence continues at coordinate 186,699,487 of CM052648.1, forward strand.
AACCATATCAAAATGGCATTTTATACTTGAATGAATACCAAATTGGACAATCAGCTCTCAAGAGTTGACACAGTTTCTTTAGCTTGTCCCTTAAGTCTAATTACTATTTTCATTAATGGAAATAAAAGTATTAAGCTAAAAATATAAGGGGAACCTACAAGAGAAATAATTATCCCAACAAATTTTTAAATTAACAAATGTAAACAAATCAAAATTAAACTTTAACTTGTTTAAATTTAAACAAATCAAAATTAAACTTTAACTTGTTTTAAATTTAAACAAATTAAAAATTGTCACAACAAATGTTAGTCCTTTTTTTGGATTTATGAGACCATGAAGATATGCTTCTAGCTTATATTCTGAAAGTTTTATGGCTTTATTACAATTTTTCTTTCAATATAATGGAACTAATTTGGCTATGTTGTAAGATAAGGGTCAATTTCATTTTTCTTATACAGGTATTCAATGTTCTTATCACGATTTTTTTGGAACCTAGTTATCTCCCTGCTTCCACAGTGCCGCTTCTGAAAATGTACACATATGTTTTCTCACTGAGCTGCTTATGTCTGTCCTCTCCTCTACTACCCTGCCTTTGTCACATCAGTTTCATAATAATTCTTCATATTTGTTAGACCAAGTCTTCCCACTTGATTCTTCCATTTCATGAATGGCTTAGCTATTCTTGGCCCTTTTATATAAAACATATAAATGGCCAGTTTTATATCAACTTTGAATTTAACATTTTAACTTCTACCAAAAACGTATTGGAATTCTTTTTTTTTTTTTTTTTTTTTTGAGACGGAGTTTCGCTCTTGTTACCCAGGCTGGAGTGCAATGTCTCAATCTTGGCTCACCACAACCTCCGCCTCCCGGGTTCAGGCAATTCTCCTGCCTCAGCCTCCCAAGTAGCTGGGATTACAGGCACTCACCATCATGTCCAGCTAATTTTTTGTATTTTTAGTAGAGACGGGGTTTCACCATGTTGACCAGGATGGTCTCGATCTCTTGACCTCGTGATCCACCCGCCTCGGCCTCCCAAAGTGCTGGGATTACAGGCTTGAGCCACCGCTCCTGGCCTGGAATTCTTACTGGATTACGTTGAATCGATTTGGGAGATCTGATATCTTTAAGACATGAGCCTAGACAACTTATATAGATAGGAGATATCTGTCCATTTATATAAGCCATTTTGAATGGTGACCAGTGAAGCTTTATGATTTCTTTTATTAAAAATTATCCTAACAAATTTTAATATTTTGTTGAATTTATTCCCACATTATATAGGAATGTATAATAGTATATGAAATAGACTTGTGATATTACAGTAAATGGTCTCTGTTTTAAAAAAACAGTAATATTTATTAAAATTTTACAAACGCTTTAATAAAATGCAATACTTAATTTTTAGCCTTAATTTTAAACAATAAATGCCTACCTACCATAATGCTCTAGGTGGGTCTTGAAAGTGCAATTATATCAAATAAAAAGTCATGTTACTACGAGGTTAACCCAATGACTGAGGGAGCCAGTGGTGCCAGCAGCTCTAGAGGTCAAAACTGAATGCCTATGGTGCTTATATGGGCTTGCAGCAGCTTTGGGGCTCACTGTATCATCAAAACACTGCATATGTTTTTGCAGACCGAATAAACGGGCACCAGTTTGCAGTGATACAAACAAAATAAGCTGTAATTTTGAATTCTAATTTTCACATGCAGTTAAAGAAATCTAAGTTTCAAAAACAATGAGATTCTGCTTTTTTCCTGACAGTGATAAAGGGTGACAGGAGTACAGAAAACAACCCTTCTCGTTGACTGGTGCCACTTTTGTAAATTGGCGCAAACTTTTTAGAGAGCAACTTAGTAATTTCTATCAAAATGTAATATGTTCAGACCCACTGTCCTGGCAATTCCACTATTAGAAATGTACACCACAGATATGCCCTTAAACGTACACAAAGAGTATAAAACAAGGATGCTCAATGTAGCTGAAGTGTTCAGTCTTCCTAAATGGACATCAGTCAGGAGATGCATAGCATTGTGTATCCATATGAAGCACACTTATACAGATGAGACTAAGATAGACCATATTTACAGATAGTAAGTAAATAAAATAAAAAGCAATAAACATAGTATTCTCCTGTGGAGTTTACTTTTTAAAAAAGATGAGATAGACAATGGGTGAGTGCTCCAGAGAAACAGAAACAACAGCATACAATAGATACAGATATATATATATATATATAAAGAAATTGAGAAGAGAGGGAACGAGAGAGAGAGTTTAAAGAATGAGCTCATACAATTACAGAGGCTGGCAAGCTCCAAATCTGCAAGGCAGGCCAGTAGGTTTGAAATGCTGGCAGTTGTTCATGTTGCAGTCCTGAATCCAAAGGCAGTCTGGAAGCTGAATTCCTTCTTCTTCTGGGGACCTCTGTCTTTTCTCGGAAGACCTTCAACTGATTGGATGAGGCCACCCACATCACAGAAGGTCATCTGCTTTGCTCAAAGTCTATTGATTTAAATATTAATCGCATCTATAAAATACCCTCGTAGCAGCATGTAGACTGATATTTGACCAATCAACTGGGAGGCATAGCTAGCCAAATTGACATACAAAATTAATCATCACAGATAGTTAGGTAGATAACTAGATAGATATGTAGGCAAAAGAGATACAGAGCAAGACAGGGAGAGATATATAGATAAAAGATAGCTGTATATATGTATATAGATAGAATACAGATAGTGTATTAGTTCGTTCTCATGGTGCTATAAAGAAACACCTGAGACTGGGTAATTATGAAGAAAAGAGTTTCATTTGGCTTACAGTTCTGCAGGCTGTTCAGGAAGCATGGTAGCATCTGCTCAGCTTTATCATGGTGGACGTCGAAGAGGAAGCAGGCAAGGCTTATATGGCTGGAGAAGGAAGAAGAGAGACAGAGTGGGCAGGAGCCATACACTTTTCAGATCTCATGAAAACTATCATGAGAACAGCACCAAAGGAGAAAATCTGCCCCCATGATCCAATCACCTCCCACCAGGCCCCACCTCTATCATTCAGGATACAAATTCAACATGAGGTTTGGTATGGCCTAGGAGATATGGCGTGGCCCGTTGCTCCTGGGCTGCAAACCTGTACAGCATGCGAATGTATGGAATATTGTAGTCAACTGCAGCATCATGAAGAGTATTTGTGATTCCAAAGTAAACATATCTAAACAGAGATGATGCAGTAAAAGCATAGTATGAGAGACAAAAAGAGAAGGTGTATCTCTGTATGGTGCTCAGCTTACTCAGCCCCCACCCCAAACCCTCCCCGCCCAACCCATCACTGAGACCCATAGCACTGACTTCTAGTCCCAGCCCCTCCTTCCATTTTCCAGGTATCTTTTTTATTCTGGCCTCTGTGGTCTCCCGCTAACGCAAATAACCTTTTTCTGGTTTCCCTATTGTTAATTCATCCTATCCAGTGATGATAAGTAAGGCTTTCTCAAAGGTACCTTGCAGTACGTCCCTTCTTTCATTAGACCCTTCGGTGCTTCCCAAAGATACACCAAATTAAGTATAAATTGCTCAGTCTTGCATGTCAGAGCCTCCACCATATGGCACCAACTCCCTTTCCAGTCTGAGTTCACACATCTCCTCTACAAGTACCAACAGGGTGGCTCACTGCTCATCAAAAGCGGGCTATGCATATGGCCCGATGCCTTTTTCTCATGCTGTCACCTCACTTGGTGAGTTCTCCTCTACAATGTTCCCCTAAAACAGCTCACTCTTTCAAAGCCTGTCTGATATTCCACAATATTCACAAATTTTTTTCCAGTTGACCCAACAGGATGTATTCACTTTCCCATCTGAATCTCTACAGATGTTCATAGTACCTCTTCTGTCAGGTTACATACACATCATCCCCTGGTATAGCCCATGTGGTGTTAATAGTATCTGCTTTGCCAGATTGTCATCTTAATGATGGCAGAGCTTTAGTCATATTCTTCTGCATACCCTCTATGATATTTAGCACAACACGTGCATTTTAGATGTTCTTAATTATTCGTCTAAATGAGTAGTAACAGTGAACTGACTTGCTTACTATCTCAGCACTGTTCCCCACCATTCTTCTCTTAAATAATTGGTTTCTCAGCTGGGCTTTTGACTCACATCTCTCCATCCCATTCTCTACCTGGTGCAAACGTCTCTTTCCAAACACACGTCTGATCACGCTGACCCTGACTGAGAACTTGGAACGGCTCCCATTGCCTGTAGGATGGGCGCAAACTCCTCGGTATGGCACACAAAGCCCTCTGTATTCTGGCTACTGTGGTTTGTCTCAGCAGTCCTCCCTCCAACCCTGTTCTTGCGACATGCTGTTTCCAGTTCCAGCTGTCACACTGCTCCTTTCCCCACATCTCCCGTACCTTTGCTTCTACTGCTGCTTCTGCCAGGAACGCCTCTGCCCAGCCCTTGCCACCTGCAACAGCTGTTTACCTCTCCGCACTGTACAAGGAGGGCCCTGGCCTCCCACACTGTGAGCCTTCCCTGCAGATGCTGCTGTCACAGCTCCTATAATATTTTGCTGTGTTGACTTTTCATGTCCGAATCCAGCTGCTCACAATGAACACAGAGAGCAAAATGGACTGATGCCTAGATAGTTAACTATCTTACCCAATGGCTGATGAATGGATGAATCCAAACCAAAAAAACCAGTCTATTCTAGTCATCCATTAGAAGAGTAAGATGTTTGTTTCATAGATTACATATGTCAGTGTTTAAAATGCCACCATCAAAACCTGTTTATTTTGTGACACCTGAATTTCTGATGAGAGAGAGACCAATTGAGTGTGTTGATTTTCCAGTTTACTGCCATTTTCAGTTTTATACTTAAAAACTTTTAAAACTATGTTATATTTTTCCCTGACTTGGTCAACAGGATATTCTGAAAATGTTACTCTCCTTCTATACTGGAGGTATCATGATGGGAATACATGTCTATGTGAGTTTTAATTAATTTATGACTGCAGGTACCATAAAGGAATCACCCGCTACTGTGAAGCACCACAGTTCATCTTTCTCTCTGCTTCCAGCAAGTTTTTTCTTTTTTTTCTTTCTTCCTTTCCCCTCCTTTCTCTTCCCTTCCCTTCCCTTCCCTTATCCTCCCTCTCTTCCTTCCTCCATTAATTACCCCCTCCCTTCTCCCTCCCTCCCTCCCTCCTTTCTTCCCTCTTTCCATCCTTCCTTTCTTTCTTTTTGTTTGTTTCTTTCTCTTTCTCTCTTTCCTTCCTTCCTTCCTTCTTTCTTTCTCTTTCTTTCTTTCTTTCTTTCTTTCTTTCTTTCTTTCTTCTTTCTTTCTTTCTTTCTTCTTTCTTTCTTTCTTTCTTTCTTTCTTTCTTTCTTTCTTTCTTTGTCTCTCTTTCTTTCCCAAGGTTTTGCTCTGTTGCCCAAGCTGCAGTGCAGTGGAGGAATCTCAGCTCACTACAACCTCCACCTCTCTAGCTCAAGTTATCCTCCCGCCTCAGCCTCTTGAGTAGTTTGGGCTGCAGGCATGTGCCATGATGCCCAGATAATTTTGCATTTTTTGTAGAGACAGGGTTTTGCCATGTAGCCCAGATTGGTCTCAAACTCCTGGGCTTAAGCTAGGTACCCTCCTTGGCTTTGCAAAGTGGTAGGATTAGAGGCGTGAGACACCAAGCCCAGTGGCAAGCAGGTCTTCTATTTCATTCCTGTTAGGATAGCTATTTGAGGCTTCTCTACACATTGCCCTTTCACTACTTCTCCACACTTTACCTCTGTTCTGCATTAATCTCATGACTCAAGAGAGCTCTTGGGGAAACCAGAAAATCAAAGTTGTTAAATCACACACTGTCTCAGCCCATTTGCACTGCTGTAACAAAATGCTATAAATGGAGTAGCTTATAAATAACCAAATTGTATTATTCGCAGTTCTGGAGGCTGTGATCAAGACCAATACACCTGCAGAGAACCGCCTACCTAACTCATAAGCATCCATCTTCTCATTGTGTCTCCACGTGGTGGAAGGAGTGAGGAGTCTCTCTGGGGTCTGTTTATGTGGGCGCTAATCTCATTCATAAGGGATCTGCCCTCATAACCTAAGCACCTTTCAAAGGCTCCACCTTCAAATACCATTACATTAGAGAACTTGGCTCTAATATGTGAGCTTGTGGAGAATAAAAAGTTCAGTCTATATCACATACCTAGTCAGACATTTCTTTCTCAGTAGGTACTGTCCTGAGATAAGCGTATTTCTGTCTTCTGAAAAAATATGTGTGAGTGGAACAGGAATTGATTCCTTTGTGTTGCAATGGCTGGTACGTGTATTCCTGGTTTAAGCTTTGATCCTAATTGTTAATGCTGCCAGCGGCCTGACCATTCAGGGTTCACGTGCCATTGGAGAGAGGGGATTCCACATGATCAATGGAAATTGTTTTACATTTACATTTACATGTTGTGGCCTGACCCTAAAGAGTCGGAAGGGAAAAATGGGTAGAAGGGCAAACCTCCAATTTGAAATGCCCAGTCGAAAAGAGGTTATCACTGAAATAAAAGCAAAGATGTCGTAAAAAACAAAACCAAACAAAACTGCCAAAATAGCACCAACAGGAATTAATATATTAGAGGTGACCAAGAATCTACAAAGGCAAATTGTGGGGTTATGAGTAATGGAATACAAAAGGAAGTCTATACCTGTCCTAACAGAAGAGGACGAAGTAAAAAGTTAACCTCATTATCTTTAGAAGAATCAAGAAAAATAAACAATTAGAGTTAAGGCATAGTTGATATATATGACATGCTTAACAAAATAATTTGCTTTCCAACAAAAAGAAATATATGTTCAGGATCTTACCCCCCCACGTGTGTGCGCCTAATCTCAACTGGTCCACCCAAGACCCCCTGAGCACCAACCCTCGTCCCCTGTGTGGCCCCTTATCCGCTCCGACAGGATGAAAGAAAACATCACGAACCGGGAAAAACTCGCCAAACTGCAGGCGCAAGTGAGCATTGGTGGGAAAGGAACTACTCACAGAAGAAGGTGGTTCATGGAACAGTCACAGCAGATGATAAAAACTTTAGTTCTCTCCGGGCGCGGTGGCTCATGCCTGTAATCCCAGCACTTTGGGAGGCCGAGGCGGGTGGATCACATGGTCAAGAGATTAAGACCATCCTGGTAAACAAGGTGAAACCCCGTCTCTACTAAAAATACAAAAATTAGCTGGTCACAGTGGTGCATGCCTATAATCTCGGCTGAGGCAGGAGAATTGCCTGAACCCAGGAGGCGGAGGTTGCGGTGAGCCGAGATCGCGCCATTGCACTCCAGTCTGGGTGACAAGAGCAAAACTCCGTCTCAAAAAAAAAAAAAAGGAACAGTGATCCGCTTTCACAACCCTAAAGTTCAGGTGTCTCTGGCAGTGAACACTTTCCCATCACAGGCCATGCTGAGGCAAAGCAGCTGACAGAAGTGCTACCCGACATCTGAAACCAGCTTGGTGCAGACAGTCTAACTAGTTTCAGGAGACTGGCTGAGGCTCTGCCCAAACACTCTGTGTATGGAAAAGCACCACTTGCTTCTGGAGAGGAGGATAATGGTGAAGTTCCAGATCTTGTGGAGAATTTTGATGAGGCTTCCAAGAATGAGGCAAACTGAATTGAGTCAACTTCTGAAGATAGAACCTGAAGGAGTTACTGGGAGCTGCTATTTTATATTATGGCTGCGGTTTAAGAAATTTTTGTTTATGGATCTGATAAAAATCTAGATCTCTAGTATTTTTAAGCCCAAGCCCCTCAGAAACTGCAGCTCTTTTCAGCTTTTTCTTATACACAATTCATTCTTTGCAGCTAATTAAGCTGAAGAAGTCTGGGAATCAAGTTTGAAACAAAGGTTAATGAGGTTCTTTGCCTAGTGTACAGTTTTGTTTTTTATTTCATTGACACTGATCTGTAAGCAGTAAACAAAATTGCTTATAGAAAGCTAATCATGGCATGGAATGTGGCTGATGACCTTAGGAATTTGATTAAAGATTTAAACTCACAGTGTAGTGTAAAAAATAAATAAATATACGTTCAGAGGAAGGAATCTATCTGTCCAAAAGAAACATGCAGCAAAGTCAAGACTGAAAGGGGTCACAGCAGACCCTAGTCTCTGAAAGGTAAGAATTAATATTGCCCAGGCGGGAACTATACAGCGGGCCCCAGGGGAAGTGCTTTAGGTGCATGACAGCATTTCCCAAGTATTTTACATATCTAAAGGTGAGGAACCAGAGTGATTCAGTTCCGTATTGCCACAAGCTTTGCAGGTTTTTAGTTAAATAATCTCAGTGGAAAAAGCAATCACTGTGCTCAGGACTGGTTCAGGCCTCACGCACCAGGGCGGAATCTGCTGAAGTACAACCAGATGTAGGTAGGCCAGTCACCGGTGTTTAGGGGACAGACCAGGTGGCAGCTCTCCCAGGATGGCCTTAGCTAGGATCTGGAGCAACTCAGGTGGGGTCCTCATATCTCATCCTTCAACAGCCTCGCTCAGACATGCCCTTCTGTGGCAATGGCATTGAGAAAGATTGAAAGTAAGAATGTGCAGGTGCGTTTTCAAGCCTCCACTAGCAGCATCCCATTGTTTACAGCGAGTCACAGGACCAGGCCCAGAGTCGGAGTGGGTGGGCATGACAAAGTTACCTTCCTGAGGGTGTAGCAGAGGGTGGGACAAAGAAGGGCCCCTGATGCAGTCTATCATGCTGTAGATGAGATCAGTCAGCTCATCAACTTCTCAGAGGCAGAGCCTGGATTCGAACTCAGTCTTTCCGATGCAGCCCCTCCCTATCCACAGCTACAGGAACCAGGAGAGGTTACAGCCCACGGAAGAGCTCTTAATGTATCATACTATGAAAGCTTGCAAGTCATGGGTAAGTAATGTGTCAAAAAAAAAGTATGGAAACAATGTGATTTTAAAGAGGTGGAGTAGAAAGTCCAATTAAAAAAGAAAAGTAGAAGAAATGAAAACCAAGTGTAAGACCTTAGAGATAAAGTCATCATGATAACAGCCTGGGATACAGGCCTCTATGTTTGCAGAAGAACAAAGGCGACCTGGCAAGAGAACAAATCATTTTATGAAAGTAATAAAAAGAGAAATGAGATAAGGTGAACACGTGAGTTTACAGTATTTATATTTCACATGTTATTAATTTGCTGTGTCTAGATTTTATTTTGCATTAGGTTAGGAGAAGTCTTGAAAATGTTCATGATGTAAATAGATTTCAGAGAACAAAATGCTGTATGATGGACCTTCTTGACATTCACTAACAAAAACGCACTTTGCATATTATAAACCCTTTTAGGAATCTGGAGAATTAGTTATAATAGCAGAGCTAACCGTCTAGACTAGCCAGGTGACCTGAGTTCCCTTCTGTTTCCAGGATGTTGCATGCCTTTGAAGGAAAGAAGACAGCTAAGTTAAATACATATATTCGATGACTCCTTTCTTTAGAGCAATCCTGATTGTCCATTAGAATGGTGCCAGGGAGGAATAAAGTTAAAAGCAAAAGGAGGTCTTTGGTGTGTTAATTTGTTTAAAGTAGATTCTTTCTGAAGAAGCTACCAAGGCGATGGCAGCCACATTGGGCTTCAACACAGACTCAAGTGAACAGGTAACATTGTTCACAGCTGATACGTGACTCTAAATTTAATTTTATCCTCTGGCTAACTTCTTACTCGGTGTCTTCTCTAACAGAGCCGTTTGCATTGCAGGATGAAGCTGAATGTCACAACATTCAGGAGTATTAGTGTCCCTGTCACTTGTCCACATTTCTATCCTGACTGTCCTGCTGTCCTGACGTTTGGCCCTCAAAGTCTCCGACACTTCTTTTTTGGGCGTTTTAGAGGCCATACAGGAGAGTGTGACTCTTTCTTCATGGCGGCGGTGGCTCAGGCCAGACAGCAATGTTCCCTGAGAATGGGGGAAGGGTTTGGAGGAAACGCAGCTTGCCTCGGGACGTTCAGGACCCTCTTGTGACCACAGCAGTTGTTTTCAACTAACTCGTCCAAATTCACTTTTGCTTGCCATATTTGCTTTGGTAAACATAGCAGTAAGAGTAAAAAGTAACCATTTTTTCGGTGCTAAATTGGCCTTTTTCCTACAATACCTTCTTTAATTCTCACAACAGCCCTTTCAGAAGCCATCATATCACATGCTTTTCAAACAAGAAAACCAGAGGCTGAAGAGATTGAATAATGGCTCAGGGCCACCAGCCTAGGGCTTTGGCAGAGCTGATCTTCCATTTTAAAAGTTCGCTGTTCCTCCTATGTGAAACTGCCCCTTTTCTTATTCTAGATTTTGTTCTTATGCCTTAACTTGGGAAGATAGAGCCATAGGTCAAGAAGGTTCTACTAGTATGGGTTTTCCATGGTTTTGTATTCACCCCAACAACCTCTAAAACGTCAAACTTTCTAGTGGAATAGGGTCCAGAAAGCCAGGACTCCGTTCTGGCTCTCTGATTGAATTATCCATGTGATCTGAGCAAGCCTCTGGCCCAGCCGGCATCCCTGCTTCTAAGAATGAGGTTAGTAATCTTTGCCCTGCCCACCCCACGTCTCAGGGTGTGCAGGGAGGACGAACAAGGATAAAGCCAGTGAAAGTACTTTGCAAACAGTAACATAATGCACACATGCCATCATGATTTCTGCAGTAATAATCTCTTCAAGCCTCGGAACAGCTGGGTCGTGTTCTCTTTGCAGAAAGGACGCATAGTTGGGTAGCCAGGCTGATGTCATTCCACCTTTCCAGAGTTTACCCTCCCGCTGGCCACTGTTCCTTTCCCATGCATGCTGATGATTTATCTTTTAAAAGCAAAACAATGCGTCCTGCCTACTTCCCTGTTTCCACCGCACTGGTCGCTCCGTGCCTGTGTGTTTTTCTACAGCACACAAGGAATGAAAACCAAATGCAAGCATCACCACCAATCAACACATGCTTACATCTCTTGCAAGTGATTTTTTTCCTCTCTCTCTCTCCCAGAACTCAAAGGGCACAGTTTTTCTTCTCTGAATTTTTCTAAGCCCTATGGAAACATTTAGCTGCGTGTTGCAGATAGTCTGAACGTAGGGGCAAGCGGTAACTGTTCAAGTGATTGAGCTTTTTAAAAATTATGAGTGATATCCTCAGGACCTTGGTAAAGCACACTGAAAAATCGGTTTACCCTAAAGCTACTTTGTTTAGAAACTGTCCTTGACTTAATCTAAACCAGGATACAAGCCTCCCTTCTGCCCATTGAGAAGAGTGGCTATGGGGTAAGCAGCCACCTGCCCTACTGCTGGCACCGAAGGGTTCGTGTCCCAGGAAACGCCTCAGGACTGAGCAAACAGGACAGTGAGACACCCCAGGAGTGGAGCTACCCCCTGCCTGCATCTGCGCCAACCTGCTGCCCAGTATTTTTCACGGGCTCCAAGCACAGCGAATAGTTATCACCTTTATGTTACTTGCACGAAGCCTTTTGAGAAAAGCATTTAAAAAAAAAGAAAAGAAAAACCCAATAATTTATTTTAGCTCTTTCGCAAAACACTCTGTCCCCCAAGTAAGCTATGGTTGAACTTGAACAGTTCACACCGCCAGAAGACAGGCCTCAGCCCTGCTGATGTCACCTCCGGAGCCATGCTTGGTTCTGGCTGCATATTTTGTATTCAAACCTCTTGATAAATTATCGGCTGTTTTTCATGTTTGTAGCTCTCCCTGAACAAAAGCGAAAGCGTTTGTCATCCATAAAGTACAGCTGCAAGAAGTGTGTGGGAGTGATAATTGGATGACACTCCAGGAAGGGGGAAAATGAATACAGCTGTTCCAAAAGGACACCGTGTTGTGAGGAAGACGAGCCAGAGGCCCAGGAGGACCGCACCCCCGGTGCTCACTGGTCCCAGCCACGCCGGCTACATGCCCCGTTTCTGCAGCCGCAGCTGCTCTTGCCCCCTTCTCTGATGCACACCTGGTGCCAGTGAAGGGCCAGGCTGCAGCTGGATCGAGGTCTCACAGCCCCAGGCCGCACCCTGCCCTGGCCACAGCAATGCTCTCTGCTCACTTAGGCAGCTGGAGGTAGCCTGAGGGGGAGCTTCACTTCTGTTTCCAGGAGGGCCACCAAGCTAGAAAAGGCCAATCGCCTTTAACCCCAGGAGAAGTCCCTTTTGACAAGTTCTGCTTTGATTCAGGGAGGGTTTGGTGCGCACAGCGACAGGCAGCTGTCAGGACAGGGCCTCAGGCAGAAAGACGGGGGGAGCACAGATCACCACGAAGGCAACACCACACATGTTTGATCCTCTCAGCCCTGCCCTTCCCACTCTCAGATTTCCCTCACACAATGGTGGAACTTAGAGGAGTCTGCAGACAAAGAAGCATTTGTGCACACTCGGGATCCTCTGCAGAGGCGCTTCTCAAGCCCAGTCCCAGAGGTGGAAAAATTAGCCCAGGCCTTTCTAAGCTTTTGATGTAACACCCTCGACTGTCAGCTTAGAGATCAAAACCAGAGACGGCATCCCTACATGTGCACATCTCATGTGCAAGGTGTGTGTGTGTGGTGTGAGTACGTGTGTGTATGTGTATGTATATATGTGTGTAGTGTGTATACATGTGTGTATGTGTGTAGAGTATGTGTATGTATGCATGTGGTATGCACACACACGTGTGTGGTGTGAGTACATGTGTATGTGTTTATGTGTATGCATATATGTGTGTGGTGTGTATACATATGTGTGTATGTGTGGAGTGTGTGTATGTATGTGCATACATACATGTGTGAGTACATGTGTGTTTATGTGTATGCATATGTGTGGTGTGTATACATATGTTTGCGTGTGTGTGTAGAGTATGTGTATGCATGTGTGTGGTGTGCATACATGCATGTGTGAGGTTATATGTGTGTGTATAGTACGGGTTATTCTTTTTAAAAAATCTGTGGAGGGGGAGGGGAACATCACACATGGGGGCCTGTCAGGGGCTGGGAGGTTAGGAAGGGATGGCATTAGGAGAAATGCCAAATGTAGATGATGGGTCGATGGGTGCAGCAAACCATCATGGCACGTGTATACCTATGTAACAAACCTGCACATTCTGCACATGTACTCCAGAACTTAAAGTATAACAAAAATAAAATAATCATAAATTAATAAAAATGAAAACTAGGGGCAGCCTCAGTGGCTCATGTCTGTGATCCCGGAGCTTTGGGAGGCCAAAGTCAGAGGACTACTTGAAGCCAGAAGTTTGAAACCAGTCTAGGCAATTTAGCAAGACCCTGTCTCTACACAAAATAAGTATGATTTTTTTTTTTTTTAAAAAAAGCCAGGCCGGGTATGATGGTTCATGCCTGTAATCCTAGCACTTTGGGAGGCTGAGACAGACGGATCACTTGAGGTTGGGAGTTTGAGATCACTAACACCAACATGGAGAAACCCCATCTCTACTAAAGATACAAAGCTAGCTGGGCGTGGTGACACAGGCCTGTAATCTCAGCTGCTAGGGAGGCAGGTAATTGCCTGAAACTGGGAGGTGGAGGTTGCAGTGAGCCAAGATTGTGCCATTGCACTCCAGCCTGGGCGACAAGAGCAAAACTCCGTCAAAAAAAACAAACAAACCTATGGAGGATGCTGACTAGTCTTTCACGATGAAAGTCTGAACACCTTAAATCTGGAATTACATATAAGGCAAAATCTGGAAATAACATGAATATGTTATTTAGAGGGCAATTTAGAAAAGCGCCGCAGGGATTGGAGAAAAGGAGGCATAATATAAAAGGGAGAAAAAGAAAAGGGGGAGATTTGATTTGAGCTGCTGCTTCTAATGTATCCTTACCAAAGAACAGGGAGATGAGGAATGATATTTGCACCTCACCAGGCATCACTGAGTGAAGAGCTTCAACCACAACAACTCAGATCTTACGGGTTCTTAGGTCATTCGGCCATACCTAGAAAACTACTGCAACAATTTAGAAGAAGACAGCCCTTGTGTGGCCTAGAGAAGGCTCTAGATATCCCTGGGATATGTGGCCAGCTGCAGGGAAACAAAGGCAGATCAAAATATAATCTTCCAACTGCCTGAGGGTGTGTTTTGGTCCCTAGACCAGCATTTCTGACCTTGGTACTATTGACATTGGAACTTTATCAGTCAAGATCTGCCTTAGTCCATTCAGGCTGCTATAGCTAATTACCATAGACCGAGTGTCTTTAATAGCAAATATTTATTTCTCCTATTCCTGGAGGCTGCAAAGTCCAAGACCAAGGTGCCAGCAGATCTGGTGTCTAGCGAGGGCCTGCTTCCTTGTTGGCAAGTGGCCATTTTCTCACTGTGTGAGCATGAGCTCTCCTGTCTCTTTGCATAAGGGCACTAACCCCATTTGTGAGAGTTCCCTCCTCCTGACCTAATCACTTCCCAAAGGGCCTTATCGCCAAATACCATCACATTGAGGATTTAGGCTTCAATATGTAAATCATTTTGAGGGGCCACAATTAGTCCATAGCAGGGTTCTCCAGAGAAAGAGAAACATATACTTATAGATATATATTTTTAATTTTTAATTTTATGGGTACATAGTATTTATGGGGTACATGAGATATTTTGAGGCAGGCCTACAATGTGTAATAATCACATCAGGGTAAACGGAATATACTTCTGAGTGTTTGGAATAATCCAGTTATACTCAGATTTTTTTTTTTTTTTGGTGGGGGTGTGGGAGAGTCTCACTCTATCACCCAGGCTGGAGTGCAGTGGTGTGATCTTGGCTCACTGCCACTTCTGCCTCCTGGGCTCAAGTGACTCTCATGCCTCAGCCCCCTGAGTAGCTGAGTCTACAGCTATACTCTTATTTTTATATGTGCTATGAATTACTGTTGACTGTAGTCATCCTAATATACTATAAATACTAGATCTCATTCATTCCATGTACCTATAGGCTTATATTCACCAGCTATCCCCACTTCCCCACTTCCGCAACTCCCCACTTCCCACCCCAGCCTCTGATAACTAGCACTGTGATAACTCCATGAGTTCAATTGTTTTAGTTTTTAGTTCCCACAAATGTGTGAGAACATGTGATGTTTGCCTTTCTGTGCTTGGCTTATTTCACTTGACATAATGTTCTCCAGTTCCATCCAAGCAAATGACAAAATCTTGTTCTGTATTCTATACATCTGACTAGTTGCCCATCCTGGGATCTCAGGTTTTGCTTTTAAGGCCTTCAACTGATTAGGTGAGGCCCACTACATTATGGAGGGTCATCTGCTTTATTTAAAGTCAGCTAATGGTAGGTATTAACCACATCTACAAAATATCTTCATAGCAACACCTATATTCATGTTTGATTAAGTAACTGGGTTCTATAGCCTAGCCAAATTGGCACATATGACTAATCATCACAGGGTCCTACCTGATGATTCTTTCTTGAGGGAGGCTGTCCCACGCCACTGTAGGAGGTTAGCAGCATTCTTGCCAGTCAGCGCTCCCTCCAGCTGTGACAAATAAAAATGCCTCTAGGTAGCACCAAAAGTCCCCTGGAGATGAGGGGCCAAATCACTCAAGTTGAGAACCACTTTTCTAGGCCATCATATACCATCCCACAATGTGTTCTGCGTTAGCACAGTTTAATATACAGAACCCAACTAGTGATGCTTGTGCTTACAGAGTCTTATATTTTCACTCAGATGCTTTTTTAACCATTGAAGGTTAGGGAACATAATTAATATTCCTATAAGTCTGCAGCAAGCAGGACGTCAAGGCTTGGAGAGCAGTAAACAACAAGTTCTACCTTCAGGTACGTCTTGTACTCGCTGGAGACAGGAACTTTTCTCCTGAGACTTGGAATTAAAAATGAAATAATAATAAAACCAAAGGTGAGATTTGTCCCAGAAGGCTCAATGAACCTGTTCAAGCTAAGCACTGAGCTCAAAAGCAGGGCCCTACTAAATACTCTGAAAAAGCATAATATCACAATTTTATTTGATATTTTATTAAATGGAATATTTTTACTTACTGAATACATAAAACTAGCTTTGATATAGGTGAAGGTAATCTGACAAAGTTTCACTTATCCTAAATCATAGAACGTTTTTCTTTTTTCACTGCATTGCTATTAACAGATTTTTATATGTACCCTTTATATATATATATATATATATATATATATATATATATATATAAACATGTCCTGTGCTCTTCCAACCATCTGGTGTGAGTGACACATGAATGGCAAACTGCTATTTAAGGCATTGAATGCATTATCTAAAACCAAGCATGGTTATCTTCTGCATTGTTAAATTCCTGCTGTGCCTGTGTAATTCCGGTATTTTCTTGGTCATGCACAGCTATATAGTAACTTACAAGCAGCCCTTATACTTTTTTTTTAAGTAGATAGTCATTTAATGGTCTGTTAAGTATAAAATTCTGGGGCCAGCAATAGAAAATGAAGACACCAAAAGGTTAATAAGTCATTGTTTGTAACTGGCATATGCTTATTTATTTAGTTGCTTAAACTAGGCAAGAAAAAACATCCAATTTGGAATTTTGACCCACTAAGCAACATGGTAGGATATGGGAATTTCTCTTTAGCGTTCTCCTTTGCCCATTAAAACAAAAACAAACAAATAAACAGAAAAACTTCCTCAGTGGTTTCTTAAGTGGGCTGTATCTTCTGTCTGATTTTCAGTGTGAGCAGCTGAGAACCAGATGCCCAAGGTGGTATTGTGAAGTGCACGGGATGTCAGAATTTCTGGTCCAGTAAAGTGTTCATTTTGCAAATGTAGCTTTAAGAGGCCTGTGTAGACCCAGGCAAGACGAATATTCTGGATTCATTTCTGAAGGAGGATTTCTTTGTTTTCTCCAACCCAACCCACCTGGACATTAATATGAGGCTACTTCCCAAAAATACATGAGTGATGACAACTTCTATCCTCTTCCAAATGTTTAAAGAGAAATGGATCTAACCAGAGAGAGAAGGAGCAGCCAAGATGTTGAAGGATTCTTTCTTCCATCCTAAATCTTAATACTCTCTGTGTGGCCCTTTCCATCCTGCCTTAAGACAAAATGCAAAGTGATGCATGTATCTTTATGCTCTGTGCCCAGTACAAATACATGCTCTGCCTCAGGTTACAAGGACAAACTGCCAGGTTAGAAACTAACCTCCCACCCTCAACAATAAAGTGAAAGCAATATTCATTATGAGGATGTCACAAATTAGTCATTCCATTCACTTTGAGCTTTGGAGTTGCCCAGCTCTTAGTATTTGCTTGGGGAAGTTAGCAGATCACAGCCCCATCTATTCTTGGAGAAGCTTCATTCAAATAAGTTGGAGTTTTTTGTTTTGTTGACTGATTGGTTTGCTATACTTTCCATTAAATCTAAGAGTAAACATTTAACCTTATGCTTGCAAAAAAAGTCAAACAGAAATTAAAACAGGTTTGGGCTGATTCTGTGTCAAGGTAAGCATTTTGCTTCTTAAGGCAGCAAATAACCTATTTGTAATATTTTGTTTGCCAAGTCCTCATAGCTTGATGGTGAAAGGTGAATATCCTGGCTTGGTTGCTTTGCATCATTTTTCTTACAAGAAACTTGAAAAGCTGACCTAATTCTTCCCACTTACCAATATACATACTGAGGCTTCTCCATGAATGTCCCATTAATAAGAAGGAATATTCAAAAACACATCTGATCATCACATCCATGCTCTTGCCACTTACTGAATCTGGCATACAGTTTATTAAGATTTTGAATGATAAGCAGTGGCCAAGCCAGTCACACACTCAGCAACCCAATATCCTTCCAACTCCAAGTCAGAAGACATTAAATGTTCCTATAGTTAATGTAGATTACAATGTTGAATGTCTAATTTTAAATATCTTGAAGTGGTGGAAGACAATGGCAACTTGGAGAGAGGCATAAAGACTGGACCACGAGATGATTATGAAAAGTGTCTTTCCACAATGAAACTGAGAAGCATGAATCAGTCAACAGACGAAATATGGACTATTTTAAACAAATATCCCATTCTAGAGTCTAAGCTCCTTCACGGAGCGTTGTGAATTGTTACCTGGGCAAAGGTTCGTTAGGAAGTGTCAACAAATTCAAGGCCTACAGACTCAAGAAAATTTCCACCCAAACCTTTCAATGACATCCTCTTTCTCTCTCACTCACAGGCACATTCCAAACCGACACTGTCAATCCTGTCTGTAGTTTAAACCTCCATCATGTCTAAAAGAATAAGAACCACCCTGAGTGCAGGAAATATCTCTGCTCTGCTCTTTGCTGGGTTTCACCACCAAGACCAGTTCCCGGCTTCCAAGAGGTTTTCTATAAATATTTACTAAATGACTGAATTAGTAGTGGGTTCACCTATGAATAAATGTGTTTTATGTCATGGGATTCAACGTGCTTCCTACCGTGACTTTTTAAATAAATGTTTAAAAGGATTGATAGTCTGAAAATATACGACAAAATTACTTAAGATTTATCTCTGGCTAGAGGAGACCCTGAAACCTATTAGACATCAAGTAAATGCTTACTGAGTGAATGAAGAGATAAATGGAAATGTGTGAAAAGGATTAGTCATACAACACAAGTTATCCCAAGAGAGTTGCACGAGAGACCTAGACCCACCTTGTAAATGAATCGTTGGCTATAGTAAAAAGCAAAGATAAGAAAGGCCTTGTAGGTGTGCCAATTCTTCCACTGTTGCTCAGTCATCACCTGCTGTGTAATGCATAATTGGCTTGAGTGATGTGGAAGGAGGGGGGTTCTAATTGTGGACAAGTTAATGACGCACAAAATAATTACCCAGAGCCTTTTGCATTGTGTTGTTTCCATTTTATGGTTTTGGGGAAGGGAATGTGACATTCATCACCAGCAGATCCAAATTCCTTCAAGATGATAAAAATGTAATACCTCTTGACATGAAAGAATCTTGTTCAGCAAGTTCATGTGTGGTAACTCCTGCCCAAACCCTGGCCCTTGTCATTCCTGCCATGGGTTTCTTCTTTTTAAGATACTTTAACCATCTCCTTGCATTTATGGTTCTTGAATTTATAAACGATTTTGTTTCTTTCCAACACTTTATTTCTTCCAAAATAGTACGCAGCCAATTTTCTGTTTATCATAGTTTCACTATTTTATATTTCCCACGCGTCTTGCCAGCATCCTAGTGAGGCATATACCCTCAACCCACACGCATTAGACAAACCCCTACAAGTTAGATTCCTTTCTTAATGTGTTAAATAATAATACAGTCATTAATTCTAAAACTATCTTATGTTTTTCCCAACTTCCTCTTTTCTTTAATTGCTCTGCCTCTAAGCTCAGATTTCCCAAGTTGCGGCTGAAATGTGCGTTTTCCCAAGATTGCAATTGTGAGGGATCACTACTGAAAGAATGATATACTTCCCCTTTGCCTCTGTACTCCCACTCAAAGCTGAGCAAGAAGAAGTTGAAGTAAACAGAAGCAGGAGATATCCAACTTATCAGGAACTTCCTGATAAAGAGAAACTGGCTCTTCAGCTGGAAAGAGTGTAGACTCTCTTTCACTGCAAACCTTGCAGTTGGGAAAGAAATGAAAATATCTCAAATAATTTAGGAGAATTAGAGTACAGCATCAAAAGTCCTTGGGAAGTCGTCTCTGTTCTCATGTCTTTCCAGACCAGAAGCCCACAGCACAAGGCATTCTCATTGCACAGCAATGCCCAGTGCTACACACAACACTCTCTGAAGATGCAGGTATATTACACACTCATAAATAAAAATGTGAATAGGAGATAAATAACCTTATGTTTCCTCAATTTTGATATTTTCATGATGACAGATATTTATGAAGTAATTATTTCAGAGCAATAGGTTTGAGTTTCCCAATTTCCTTACCAGTTCTTTCACATTTACGATAGACTCATCAATAAACCAATCGTTCTTACCTAAAATACATCCTGATAGTGAAAGCTTACCAGACAAATGACACCCTGATTCAGAAAATACATAAAATGTAGACAACTTAATGTAAATGCTTTTAAATGAAAAAGGACGTTTTCTTTTGAAACGTGTATTCTAAATTCTGAAATGTCAGTTAGTTATGGAAGTCGGTATGCCACTGGTCAAGATGCTGAAGAACACTGTTTGAGAAGAGCTGAACATAAGCTTTGGAATGTCTTGGTGCCTGATAGCATATTCGCCTTCTATTGTTTGTGACAAATGGCAGCTGCTCAGGTTGGAAGACCATCCGTCAGGACACCACAGTGCCCAGGAATGCATTAGGGATAAATACAGGCCACCAGGGTGGGGATAGTGTGAACACTCAAATGTACGAGAATTCAAGGAGGAAAGCTGTGGTGGTGACAATCCACACTATAACAGGGCATTGAACTAGTGTGGAAAATGATTTGGAGGTAAGAAGATACCCCCAGCAATCATGTAATCCGACTTCCCATTCACTTGCAGACCAACCAGATGGAAAAAATAAACCGAGGCAGAGATGCCCTCCTCACCCACTCCCTCGTGTCACAGAGCCAGTTTCGTGGCAGAGCTGGATGGAAACATGCTTCTCCAGAATGCGAACCCAAAGTTCATTCCACAGTTTTGTGCTGTCTGTCAGAAGTGAGAAAGGAGATTTCCATGGCTCATTTAAAATACAAGATGTATAAGATGGAATTGGGAATATATACATTTCTATTTTAGCGAAAATCCCACTTTCTCCAAGCATAAACTCAAATCACATCCAAAAAAATGAGAAGTACTGTCTTTCTTTTTTAATGGTTTTCTGAAATGGATCAAAACATCAGGCTTTGTTTATAAACACTGAATTCCCATTGTAAGCTGGAGCCCTTCTCCCTCAGTACTGCTAGTCCTAAAAAATATGTCTCTAACCCTTTAGCTATGAGTTAACCTGGCATGGAAATTCACTAATGTTTCAGGGCTTTAAAAAAGCCAGTTAAATTTTTATTGCTTTAATTCCTCTGTAATGCCGGACAGCATGGAATGAGATTTTGTGGACTCTGCTGTCATCCCTGTTATATAAATACCCAGGTCACAAGTATTTGAGAGGCAGTTCTTGTTTTAGACATTTCCTTTTGGGATTACAAATGAGAACTCCCCTATACATAGAATATCCTTGGGTAATTATGATTCCTTGGTCTATAATCCAAAAACAATGTTCTAATTTTAGTTGAGAGTACTAAATGCAAAATATAAAGAGCGTGCTGGGAAAGGGGAAGCTTTTCCAAGTCTTCCCATACAGAAACAAAGTTGAGGAGTGAAAAGAATAATGTGAATATCCTCCTCCCCACAGGTTTCCCATTTTCTTTTTCTTTTTTTGTTAATGTCAGGCTTACTGAGATAAAACCCACATATAGCCAAGCTCACCCCTTTTTGATGTAGAGTCATAAGAATTTTGACAAACATACGGTAGTGTAACCATCACAACAGTTAACATGGAACATTTCCATCACCCCAAAAAGTTCTCTCATATCCACTTGGAGTTAATTCCTGTCTCCAGCCTCAGCTATTGGCAGTCTCTGATCCATTTCCTATCCCTACAGTCTTGCCTCTTCCAGAATATCTTATAAGGGAAGTTATACATTGTTTAGCCTTTTAAGATTGTGTGGTATTTAAAGAGACAGAAACCTTTGCTAGAACTCTGGGAGCCACGATTGTCAAATAAAGGAGACCTTAAAAAAAGACTAAAAAGTGTAGCCAGAGAGAGAGGTAGAAGGTACACAGAAAGGCTATCTTACATTTAAATAAAGAGATGCAAACATTTTGAGAACAGGATAAATAGTGATAGAGAGAGAGATTGTGATAGACAAAGAGAGTTCACAAGAGAGAGAGAGATGGAGGAAAGAAAGAGAAAACACTAGGAGAGGATAAAAGAGAAGAGAGGAGGGAAAGCAGAGGGAAAGGAAAAAGGGGAAGAGAGTGAAGGAAAAGAGAGAGGGAATGGGAGAGGAGGGAGGTGAGGAGGGGAGACAATGGGAGAATCAACGTTGTCATACTATGATTAGGGCAAATGAACAAATGCAGCACGAGTTTTAAGAAGGAAATGAAAGTGAGAAAGTAGAACTGCTCAGTGGAGGCCAGTCTACCAAGAGTTACATTTCTCTCTTTTTTTATAAGTGCCTATGGCATTTTTCCCATCTTAATTATGGTTCTTAGGAACTCTCAACTGAATTATAGAGTTTTATTTAATGTCAACATTTTGACATTGACACTTACTATAAGGTATGGAAGATGGGAGGTGGTGCATGAGTCATCTATTCAATTAGATCAGAAAGTCCTTGATGGCAAGATTTTAAAAAAATTCACCTTTGTACCCAGCTCAGGGTGTAGTACGGTGCCTGGTGAAGGGTGGGTGCTTACCAACATGTGCCATATGTCTGTGAGTAATAAATCCATTGATGAAAGATGCAGACAGAAATTCTACTTTAAAAACCAAATTTGCACCCAGACTTTCAAAGAATAAATTTCATTGTTAATTTCTTTAGAAGATTGCTTAAATCCTTCACTTTGTATTCTCTTTCCCCTTATTCTGGCTCATGTAAACAATGACATAACTCCCAAATGAGTTAACAGTAAATAGGAATCAATGCTAGACACAGACAGATGAATGTACCTCTGAGAAAATGAATCATCAGGGTTTGTGGACTATGAAATTATGTAGCACCACCAGGCATATGCCACAGAACTTCATGCACTGTTCCTTCAATAAGGCATCATTAATTTCTGGAACTCAGTGAGTGGGGCCCACCACAGATAGTCATTTGTTTTGATGGTCTCCAATTACATGATACGACACTGCATTCACAAAAATAATGCCACTGAACTGCCATCAATTGGCCGTGAACTAGAGCCAGCTTTCACCAGAGCGCAATGAATTCACTTACCATAGAAAGGCAGCCAGCCCGGCTGTGCTCGGCAATACCTTAGTCCAAGACGATCGTGTAGGCAACTTGAAGAAAACAACGCTGATGCCCTGTGAAAAAAACGTGCCAAGGCACACAATCTGAACGAAGTAGGTCATCATAATTTCAAAGTTTCTATAAGTTCTACTATTGACATCATGGAGCAACAAGCTTAGTAACAGATCTATTTGTTTTACATCGGTCCAGAAGAACATTATGGAAACCAGAGAAAACATTTTAGAAACATGTCTTCAGGTTTGATAATGTTGTCTTTAAAAAAATAAGTTTATTCTAACAGACTTCTAGGCTTTATTGCCTCTGAAAATTATTTTTAGTCTTTAGATGTGTGTGTGTTTGTGTTTCCGTGTATGTGTGGGTGGGTGGGTGTGTAAACACATCAAAATTTTTCTGCTTGATGATAAAAAGATAATCCTGATTCTCCAAAAAAGCCCCTAGAGAAGGTAAGAGAGTGGAGCACCCAGATTCCACTGGACTGAGCTGGGGAAACCCCAGCCTACCTCACCCTCCTGCTTATGGCATGAGTTCCACCAATGTTGGGAAGTAGACTGTTAGCAAATGGGTCTTTGGATCCTTGGTTTTAGGCGAGACAAGTCCTAAAGTGAGAAGAATGCAGTTTTCCCAAAAGGGAGTAGAGGATCTCATAGTGGAACACTCATTCCAGAGTCTGAACACGTCAGACAAATAAGTGAGTCTAAGAAATGGTGACAGGGGCAAGTGTGAACCCATCTACATTCACCCTCCACTGACCCCGCACAGAGAAAGCAGTATGTTCCTGGGTTGGACTATGCAGGTTGCTTTGGGCAAAACCCAGACACAACTAGCAGTGAAGTAAGAGATGGCTCATGGCAGAACCCAGCGTGGCTGGAGGAACATGGGCAAGAAGAGGTAAAAACTGAGCAGATGATTTAGGATCATACATAAGACAAACAGAATTCCCAAATGCCCTGCAGGTGAGTTGAATAAAGGGGATGGCATGGCATAGGAAGGGCACTGTCCTCCAAGCACTATCAGTGCATTACTAGTATTTTTTTTCACAGTGCCCCCTAAAGTTGATTTGCTGCTACTCACTATTAAACCCTATAATGAGCTTCCTGTCTTGAAGAAAGCTGAATTATGACATTCCAAAGTAATTTCAATGTTAAGAAATGTACTGGATTAACAGTGTCACCCAAACATGCATGTCCACCCAGAACCACAAAATGTAACCTTATTTTGAAATAGATTTTTGCAGATGTTGGTAATTAAAATGAGGTCATACTAGACTAGGGTGGGCCCTAAGAAAATGACTGTCCTTCTAACAGGAGAGATGTGAACACAGAGATACATAAAGAGGGAAGGCGATGTGAAGACAGGTATGGAGAACACCGTGTTACTGAGGAGATGCACCTACAAGCCAAGGATACACCTATTGCCAACAACCACCAGAAGCTAGAAAGAGGCAAGGAAGGATGCACCCCTGAAATCTTCAGAGAGGACACAACCCTGCTGGTACTGTGACTGCAGGCTTCTAGCCTCCAGGACTCTGGGACAATCAACTTCCGCTTTGTGAAACCACAGTCTGGAGTGCTTGGTTATGGCAGTCACAGGAAGCTAATATAAGAATGAACCCTGAAAATCACCCAAATCAAGATGTGAACAACTGTACCCTGGATGAACTATTGAAATAATAGTTACAATTAGAGTAATAATAATATTGATCGTGTATCAAAGAAAAATGCCTTATCTTTAAGACAAAAAGAAGACTATCCCACAATGTGTAGGCTTCCCGAGTACACAGGATGACTAGCGGAAGTTCGGGTAGACTGTTCAGCCCAGCAATGAAGTTTCCAGGACTGCCTTTTCTCATTGCTAAAACAAGTCAAGAAAAATTCTCATTGTATTCATTTCTCATACTTTTTTTCACATAGACATTTTAACATCAAATGAGAAAATGTTTTGGACAAGTGGTCAGTAAATCATATCTGCACATATTCATTGCTTTTATTAATAAGCTTAAGATTGTTTTCTGTTTATTCATAGCACTGACACCTTGAGGTTGATGATTTCAGAGATGATTGGAAATGATAATTCTTCAACTTTTCTGTAATAAAATGTTCAGCCTGAATTGAAAACATGAGTGAGAAAACTAAGTATAAATAGATGTTAGCAAACACCAAAAGAGAAAAGATTTACAATTAAAAGTCAGTTTACTTCTCTAAGCAGCAATATGTTTCACTGATTAAAAAGTCTGCAGGATGGAGCAAAAACATGTACTAAGATTAGACAGGGAGTGATGTGTTAAAATTGTGAATAAATGCACGGTATGCAAACACATGGCCGTAAGTGCACACAGTTCTATAGAAGTATTGCATGCACCCTACATGTGTCTTTGCTTGAGGTATTCTCTAAATGTCAGGAAATACCAGTAATCTCAACAGTCCTTGTAAAGAAAATATAAGGATTTATTTCAAATCCAGACTAAAATGTTGTACACATCCTTTTGCCCATCAACAGCACTCAGCACTTTATTTCATATATTTTAGCTGCCCAAGAAATATTTTTGACTATATTTATAAGTGTGATTAAGTAATGAGATTCAGTATTCCAAGATAATCCACACTAGCCCTCCCTCCAAAAAAGCAAAGAATATATTTCCTGAAGACTAATTGCAAATCTTACATATGTTAAAACATATCATGTTAAATCAATTTACCATTCCATCAAAAACTGTAAGAACTAGATTGCCAATGGAAACAGGAACTCAATATCCCTCAAGAGAAATTTAATTCAATTAGTACTTACTGAGACATACGTAACATTTTTTTTAATTGTGGCTCATACAAGTGAAAGGAAAATTATATATATATATATGTGTGTGTATGTGTGTGTGTGTGTGTGTGTGTTAGTTTTCTTATCAACATCATCTATTTACCCAGTCTACTTTTATTATAGTCAGCGCTGTTTATTATAGTCAATGGTTACGCACTTAGAGCAATCACTGAATATAATAATCACTGAGTTATCCACGGTCATTCATAATGCCCAAACACTGCTGTCTTTAAAATCTCCCTTGTGTGGCCTCAGATTCAGCATCAGATTTCGCTTTAATACTGGTCTCCTTTTGCATTCTAAGCCCACTGCATCATATCAGTCCCATCAGCTTTCATGCCCAACAAAATTGCACTCATTAAAAAGGGCAGTTGTGACAAGTAAAACTCCTCCATCCCCAACAAGGCCGGCCCTCAGCCCATCACCTGCCTTCCCACAGCCGGGCCTTCACTGCCATCTACCCACCAAAGTTCCTTAAACTATGGCGCTCTCATTCTCACCCTTTCAGCACAATCTTTTGAAAGTCTGAAGCGTTTTCCTCCTCATCAACTCCAAGGACCACCTCCCAGTCCCCATGCTTCTCACTTCTCTGTGATGCTTCCTGTTCTCAACCCCTCATCCCTGAAACTCATACTTCCTGACTCCCAGCTTTTCCATCTCCAGCCTCCATCCCCCCTGCACAGGCTCCTTTGCCGAGCTTCTCTTCCTGAGACTTGGAATCTATAGTTGCCTTCCCTCCAGCTTCTGGCTTCAGCCCCATTTCCTTACACCCATTGACTCAGTGACTTACTATCCTTCCCATCTTTTTTCTTTTTCATTGGAAAGCCACAGACCTCCACATACGAGATTGCCTGCACGTGAGATTGCCTTCAAAAGGACGTTCTCCTGTATATTGCCTATTTTGGTAATTTCATTAAAACCTTTCAGGATAAACAGTGCTGAGTCTGTGTGTGTATACTTTAATTTTGATTTATCTACTTGTGTTGCTATGTTAATACTTGAAATATATTAACCAGTAATCCATAATCTGTATAGTTGCTACAGAAAATGCTTTAAATACCTTTATCTAAATTATACAGGTTTATTTATATAAACGATGACAAATAAATTCGCATTGGTGAAATGCATGGTATTTGTAAAACGTTGTATAGAGCCTACTGTCCTTACACGATGAGTGAGAAAATATTGAAATCCAGCCATCCTAGCAGCATGATAGCTTCAGGCAGCATGCCTAGGGTTACCTTTAGCCTTTTTCCTGCCCCCTGAACCGTCTCTCATCTTCTGTACCTCCCACTTCCCTCATGCTACCCCTCAACTCCAACTACAAAGAGAACTCTCCTGGGCGGACTTGGCCAATCCTAAAGTGAAATTGCCATTGCATCCATCTGACAATTAATCTTTCATGCAAAATACTTCTCAGCATTTAAAAGATGGAGTAGAGATATTTCTGGACTTAAAAAATCTCTCCTAGACATATTTTTTTTCCTTCCTGCTTGCTAATAATGTTTGCCCTTTGGGAGGATTTCAGTCTGATAGTTGCTTAAATTCGTAACTACCTGTGCTGTAATACAGATATAAACGCATAATGAGGTTGTGGTAGAGACAGTCAGGTTGTAATGAAGAATATGTGTAGCTTCTACCTACAAGTCAGTTCCTAAGGGTTCCCTTCCTATTGGTGAATGTTGGAGTTGGCTTAGGTAAGCTCACAAATCCAATCAAAACTTCACTAGTTGTGAAGTCACCTAGTATGAGATCATGCAGTTTCCCTTTCCTACCCCTTCCCCATGTTCTAATCTTAAGGTATCTCACCTTCTTACCTTCCTCTATGGCAGACCCAGTCTGGAAACATTTTAGGCCTCCTCTCTCCCCAACTTCTAGGTTGTGGGGATCACATCTGCTTTGCCATTGGCCTCTGCCTTCCATTTCTGTTACGGGGTGAACTGTATCCCCCAAAGTGAAATGTTAAAGTCCTAACTTCCTACGTTTCTGAATATGACCTTATTTGCAAATGAGGTCATTGCAGATGCCATCAAGTCATGAGGATGGGCCCTATTCCAATATCACTGAAATTCTTATACAAAGAGCAGAAGAGACCCAGGGAAAAGACCATCATGAAGACAGAGGCAGAGATCAGAGTTGTGGTCCTGCAAACCAAGGATTGCTAGGGGCCACAAAGCTGGGAGAAGCAAGGAAAGACCTTTCCCTGGAGGTTTTAAGGGAGGGTGAATCTGTCGACACCTTAATATCAGCCTTCTGGCCAGGAGAACTAGGAGAGAATACATTTCTCTATTTTAAGTAAGTAGTTTGCACTACTTTTCCATGGCATCCTGAGAAACTCATACAATTCCAACATTGCTATTCCTATTTAGCCCTCAGAACAAATCAGTGCTCAGTAATTGCTTGTTATGCAAACAATTAATGATTGGGTGGCTATGAGGCTAATCCTATCCATCTCCTCTTTATCTCTGATATTAAAATGAGATTAATTTTCTTAACGTAAAGCTTTGACTTTCATTGTCATTCTCTTGCTCAAAATCTTTGTGGATTATCTCCTGCATTTAAGAGCAGAGTAAAAATTCTGAGCAAGGGTCTCCAAAGACCAACCTCCACTTCCAAATACATCCCCTACTCCCTTCCCTTCCCTTCCCTTCCCTCCCCTCCCCTCCCCTCCCCTTTGCTTCTCCTCTTTTCTCTCTCTCTCTTCTCTTCCCTTCTTTTCTTTTCTTTTCTTTTTTGATGGACTCTCACTCTGGAGTGCAGTGGCACAATCTCAGCTCACTGCAGCCTCTGCCTCCACCTCTCGGGTTCAAACAATTCTCCTGCCTCATCCTCCAAAGTAGCTGGGATTACAGACACATGCTATTATGCTCAGCTAGTTTTTTGTATTTTTAGTAGAGACAAAGTTTTGCTGCATTCGCCAGGCGGTCTTGAACTCCTGACCTCAAGTGATCCACATTTCTCAGCCTCCAAATGTACTGGGATTACAGGCACAGACCACCATGCCCAGCCCAGACTTTTCCATGCATACTATAGCCAACACTCCTGGACTCCCTGTCCTCCCTCCAAAGCCTCTGCCTCCACACCTGTAACCACACTGCCGTCTGCCTCAACTGCCCTTTCTCCCATCACCACGGGTCAGGTCCAGTGCACATGCTATTTTTTGAGTGATGGCTTTTATGATCTACTCTCCCAAATAGAAATTAGCATTTCTCTGCTTTCTGAGACCATCTGTATGCATTGTACCTCTATTATAACACTCAACATATTCTGTGGTATATCATAGTGAATTATAAACAGATTCTATCTTCCTGACTAGATTCCAAGCTCCTTAAAGGTTTTCATTTTTGCACCCTGCATTATCTTGCATAGAAACTGATCTATTGCATAATATTGGTTGAGTTGAATTGGAAAAAGATGAGTTGAGATTGTTTCAGTAAGATTCAACTGCCACACGATAAAGAAATGGCATCCATCCTCTCTGTGAAAAGGTATCCACTGTCATCTGCACACTCACTTCCAAGTAAGTTACCAAGTGTCAGATCAGATATCAGAGATGGACCAAAAAATAAATAAATAAACAAAACTCATGTAATTGTTTACCTTTTGGAAGACAATGGATGACTCCTGCGTGTGTGTGTGTGTGTGTGTGTGTGTGTGTGTGTGTGTCTGTACTTCACCTCCATAGGAATCATTGTTCTGCCCTTTGTATCTGCTCTTCTCTACTTGTGACTCCTTAGTTTCCCCCTTTCATACTCTGCTCATTGCTTTATTTTCCACTGCTTAACTTCTCGAAATACATAAAGGGAATATATGAGTGTGTATATACACACACATTTATATACATAAATATATTAATAAATATCCATTCACCATACACCTAAAATAAGATATGCACAGCTTCTTCTGTCATTAACAGATACAGTAATTATTCCTATCTAAAAATATTTAATAGGAAACTCAGTCTTTATTGTAAAGACTGATCTCTCTCTACAATCCTGGGAATTATTTTGCTGTCATGCCACAGCACACAATCTGATATTTATTTTTGCAAATTCAGTAAGGCGGGGTCCTACTAACTGACTGAATGCCTGTTTGTAAGAGTCCCTCAGTCCTTGCAGTGTTCAAGCTGGCCCAGTCATGGTACCACTTTGTGCAGCTGATTAACTGGGGTTCAGATACTTTCCCCCTCTATGCTCCGTGTGGCTCCTTGCACTATGAATTTATCCTGGCTCAGCTAATCCATGCTGTTTTGAATACTCCAAGCAAAGGCTTTAATGTGAGAACTATGTTAGTTTTTTTTTTTTTTTTTACAAAGTATGACAAATAAAAACAACTGTGGCAAGGCCCAGGAAATGAGTAGGAAGGAGGAAAGAGAGTGTTCACAAACGTGCTTTCAAAAAGCAAATTCTCAAACTAAGTACTTTTCTTATGAAAGTCAGTGTTCAATGGACCAAATGACATCACTTGCAAAACACTAAAAACAATTCTCAAAAAAAAAGCAGTCAATCTAGTGTCCTTCTAGAAATATTAAATGCTCTGTGAAAATGAACATTTATTGGGATTTGCTGTAATAAAACCACAGACTATAAATCACTGAGTGATTTGACCTGAAACTGTTGTAGTTTCTCCTTCTCAGTCATCAATACTTATCATTTTAAATCTGCATCTATATTTGCCATATAAATTCCTTATATCTGTCTGACACTTGTGTATTTCCAAGAAAATGAAGAGTTTAGGAAAATTCAGCCTCAGAATTTCCACCAACACTCTCAGAATACATAAGTACTCAGAGTTCAACTATAATGTTGACTTTTCTACTTTGTAAATTCTTATTTTGCTTTTACTCTAGCTTAGCCTGGGCAACAGAGCAAGACTCTGTCTCAAAAAAAAAATGTAAATGTCTCTTACACTTAAACTCTTTGGTATATACCAAATTATTTGGTAATTTGTTATTACCAAATAAATAACATACTTAGAGTGGTCATTTATACCCTTAAAATTACTCATCAGGAATGTCACTAATAATCGTCCATGAAAAAAAATCATAACAAATAATATCAACAATGCACTCCCTCCCTCCTCAGCCCAGCCCTCTTGGCTAGGGGATCATAACAGAATCAGATCCTGGAACTTCGTATGAAGCCATATGGTTTATTTTCTTCAAGTACATTTCTCAGAGATGCAATATCAACTTGACATTTGTTAATTATAAGAAACAAAATATATTTCAACAATCTTTGCAAAAGAAATATTCTCATTTACCCTAGGAAAGTTAGACCAATAATTTCCACTGATATCATTAAGTTTAATCATTTAATTATATTCATTCTGTAATTTCCAACTTTAGTTTTTATCAATACTATTATAGTTTATAAATGACAAGGATGCAGATACTAACAAATGGTAGTAAAACATGTAAACAATGCTTATATTTGAAATCTTTTGATTTTCCTACCAGTAAATTAAATTCCTCAAAGATGTATCTGCCTACCACACTAATTTTCAGAGATAATGAACATTTAGTTTCTGTTTTCTTAAATCTAGGAGGTTGGCTTTACAGATCACCATAAACACACTGGTTTGGCCTCCACCTATATGTACCGATTTTCCAGCTCCAAAGAGCATTTAAGAAGCAGAGCAGAACCCAGGTTCTGCTTTACCTCCCCATGAGAATCTTAAGTCTAATTGAGAAATTGGAGTAAGAAACTACAAAATAAAGAGATACAGGGATTTTTTTAAGTTATATTCACATTTTAAAGGAAATTACTTTTTCCAAAGATTGTTTTACCATAAACATTTTCTATGGATTATATTATTCTGGGAAGATTATTAGTGACATTCCTAATGAGCAATTCTAGGGGAATAAATGACCACTCAAAGTATAATGGATAAAGTCACAATATCAGGAGACAGTGTTGGCAACCTTATTACTATACATTATTTAAACTTCAATGGCACCATACTTATATTTGTACCTCTAAATTTAAATGTGAGTGGGGTAAATTAAATTTGTTTTTTCTGCAGCAAATTCCACTTGAAAGTATTGCCTGGATAAAACTCACTCCTGAGTCTAAAATGTAAGTCAGTAAAAGTCAAACAAAACTATAAAGATAAGCAGACACATTAATGAATGGCCATTAATCAACCTGCCCTTGTAGCATCCAACTTCAAGAATTATCCCCAAAATGATACTGCAATCATTATAAGTGAGGATACTTGAAAATCCAGTTTTATGAGGGATTTCAATTCCACATAACAACTGGAAGTCCATATTTTAAAAAATGACTTTTTCAGATATTTTGTATCATGTAGACCAAATATCAAGAATGATTGTTTTATAACTTTGATTTGATTTCCATATTGACACATAGTTTGCATCTTCTATTTAGTACCTATCCAGGTGTACCTTGGTTTATAATTCTTCCCATTACATTACATTTCATTCTCCTTTAATTAAACTGTTAAATTCTTAATCCATTGGTGTGTTAGACCTCAACAGTTAATACCAAATTTCTTCAGTTTTATACTTAAATACAAAAATTTCTGCTGCCTGCCTTTCTTGGCAATGAGTATAGTATAGATATATATCTTTAGCAAAATCAAAAGTATAGAAAATAAAACTCTTTGAAATAGAAAAATAAGTACAAATGAAAAAATGGCAAGGATACAAATTGTTGCAAGCTAAAAGTAAATAATAAACTGCTTTGCAAATACTAGAATTTAAAATGAACAAAATGGAACTGATACTTCCGAAATGAACATATGGTATCTTACCCTTTAATAAATTGGTGTCAGTATCAACAGCAAAAATGTAGAGAACACTTAGTTAAAACCAAAACCAAACTACACACTGGATAAAATAAATTCAAACAGTGGAAAAATCACTCAAAATTTGTTTTACATGTTTGTTCTTGTTTTTGTTCAGATAGTAAAAACAAGTATAATTTAAGGACCTGCAAAATCACACATGAAGTGTTATTAAAGTAGATATAACGTAAGAGGTAAACAGTAAAATAATAGCTGTTTCCCTCTTTTTCTTAAAGAACATCACTCTCTAAAACATCAAATGAGTTCAAGGAAACAGCACAATGAGTGAACTTTTACACAGAAACCCCAAAAATCCACAATCCCTTCAGTAATCAGGATATGTTCCCCGGCAGAACAAGGAAGGTCACTAAGCACCTGATAAAGGTAATTGATGGCCTGTTTAAAAATGTATCTTACATGCTTATTCTCAAGGAATCTGGTAAATACCAGATTACATTTATGGTGTGCCTTTTTCACTCTAAACATGTATGACTGTGGTGATATCTGATTCTAGTCGTACACTTCACTAAACATATAGACCGTATTATTGTGTACAAATACAACAAAGAAGAAAAGCAGGGAATAGGACTAGAATTACAACACACATGTGGATGCGTGTGTGTGTGTGTGTACACACACACCTGCATACACACACATGGAAAGAGGGCAAGAGAAATTATTTTCTTAAAGTCAGCAACATTTTCTATGGTTGATCAGAAATGATATTAATCTGCAAAATTAAAATTGGGTCAAACTTGGTCTAGTAATTCCTAAGAGTTTAACAGTTAAGGATTTCCTCTAATATTCTCCTCAGAACTTCATGGTATAAAAGGTTTTTGATCTTCCTTCTGAGAAAAACTGAATATATTTAGAATTAATTTATTTTCCATTATATCAATCAAAGACAAATGTAACTGAAATTACAGTAAACACAGAACACAGCCAACAAATGTTAAAAATGCTTGTTCAGTTAAGTGCTGTTTACAATGAAATATTTAAAGGAGCTGTGTGCATGTAAGATTATGAAAACCACTGTCAAAGACCATTTGATTTAAAATCAAGAGATCCTGATATAAATCTTCATTCTCATATTTATTGGTGGTAAGCTCTTAAAGAAACCACTCAGACCTTCCTCAGAAACTTGTCACTGTCTCAGTAAAACTAAAATAAAGACACTGTCACACCAATATCACAGGGTTACTGTAAAAAAATTTTTAAAGGATGCTGTATATGTTTTATGACATATATAAACACCAGACACATATTAGTATTATACTTTTAAGTACTCTGATTAATATTTTTGGCTCATAGAAATAAACCATAAATGATTAGATCATTCAAATTAATGGTGAAAGGGGCTTTTGCAGTTTTTTTCAGCAAAGATCCTTGCAAAAGAATGACACATTATCTAGTGCAGGGACAGTAAACAGCATTGCAGTAAAAAAGGTCACGAAAGACCTACTCGTAAGATTCCAGAAATGCAGTAAGCAAATTACTGACCTCACCCTTCTGACTTTGCATTTTGTGTCAATCCATGTGAAGTAACAACTGCAAAAACACTGTCCATACAAAATGCTGTTATTAGTAACTATCACAATAAAAGCAGTAGTAACACAGATGTAAGTGAGATAAGGGGTTAGAAAAACTTCAAAAATGTTTATGTTCAAACCTACAAACAAATAGTAACATCATATAAATTAAACTTTGATTCAAGTTCAGAGTTACGAATTTATATTCTGAACAAAGACTATGAATATCTATATAAATAAAGAAAAACTATTAACTAAAAGATGCAAGGAAAAATGCACCTTCAAAATACCAAAGTGATTGACTTCGACAACAAAGATTTACATACAAGTCTGTTTTAAGTACAGGAGGATCAAAGTAGAGATAGGAAATAACATCCAGTTCTGGCAAGTATGGAGAGATATGGCCCTCTCACATATTTCCAGCAAATAGGCTCCTTTGGAAAATATTCTGGAAATATCTTTTTAAATTAATAAAACATATAACCTTTGACCTGACTGTTCCCTGTTTGAAATCAAGCCTGCAGAGATGAAAGATATGGGAATAAGCATGCATGTGTAAGGATATTTACTGCAGCATTTTTATAGTTGCAAAATAACCACAGTAATAATTTTAACAAATCTGAAAAGAAGATACTAATTATAAGGGAAATATATTAAGAGTTTTTACCTTAAAAATAGCTAATTAGATCTATATATTCTGATCTGGAAAAAATTCCATGATATATTATTAAATAAAAAAGGAAGTGGATACAAAAATCAACCCAAAATGAATTAAAGACTTCAGTGTAAAATCTGAAACTATAAAACTAACAGAAAAAAATATTGGGGAAACACTATAGGGCATTGGTCTAGGCAAAGATGTTTTAGGTAATGCCTCAAAAGCACAGGCAGCCAAAGTAAACATGGACAAAAGGCATTACATCCAGCTAAGAAGCTTCTTCACAGCACAGAAAGCAGTCAACAAAGTCAAGAGATAATTTATGGAATCCATCCAACAAGGATTAATAATCAGAATACATAAGGAGCTCAAACTACTCAATAGCAATGTGATACAGTTTTGCTCCATGTCCCTACCCAAATCTCACCTTGGATTGGAATAATCCCCACATGTCAAGGGTGGGGACAGGTGGAGACAATTGAATCATGGAGGTGGTTTTCCCCATACTGTTGTTACGGTAGTAAGTCCCAAGAGATATGATGGTTTTATAAATGGGAATTCCCCTGCACAAGCTCTCTTGCCTGCCACCATGTAAGACGTGCCTGTACTTCTCCTTTGCCTTCCACCGTGATTGTGAGGCCTCCACAGTCATGTAGAACTGTGAGTTTATTAAACATCTTTCTTCTATAAATTAGCCAGGTTTGAGTATGTCTTTATTAACAGTGTGAGAACAAACTAATGCACAAAATAACTAATAATCTGATATTAAAATGTGCAAAAGACCCAAATAGGCATTTCTCAAAAGAAAACATATGAATCAATAGATTTATGAAAAAAAAGTTCGACATCACTAAACATCAGAGAGTTGCAAATCAAAACCACAATGAGATATCATCTCAGCCCAGTTAAAATGGCTACTATCAAAAGACCAAAAAAAAAAAAGAAATTTGGGGAAAATATGGATAAAGGGAAACTCTTATATACATTGTTTGTGGTATAGTCATCATGAAAAAGAGTATGAAGTTTCCTCAAAAAATTAAATTAGAACTACCATATGCTTCAACAATCCCACTGCTCAGTATACCCCAATAAAAGGAAATCAGTATATCAAAGAGATATCTGCACTCCTATGTTTATCACATCACAATCCACAATAACCAAGTTATGGAATATGTCCATCAACAGATGAATGGTCAAAGAAAACATATGTATATACACAATAAAACACTATTCAGCTTCCCTACAAACACACACACAAATTAGCAAAATCCTGTCATGTGCAGCAACATAGACATAGATGGAACTAGAGGTCATTCCAGTGAAATAAGCCAGACCCAAAAAGAGAGATTCTGCATGCTTTCACTCACATGTAGAAGCTACAGAAAATGGACCTCATGAAGCCAGAGAGTCGAATGGTGTTTGCCAGAGGCTGGGAAGGCAAGTGGGGAGGGGAAGTCAACTTCTAGTTAGAAAGAGTTATGTTCTAGAACTTGATGGTAGAGTAGAGAAACTATAGTTAACACTATTTTATTCTATATTTCAAAGTAATGGGAAGAGAAGACATGTCATGTTCACAATACAAAGGAAAGATAAATGTTTTAGGCAATGGACAACCCAATTATCCTACTTTGATAATTACACATAGTATACCTGTATCAGAATATCACATGTACCCACAAAGTATGTACAGCTAGTAAATATCAATTTAAAACTTTCAAAAAGAGGTACATTAGTGGGATGGGGATTATTTTTTCTTAGGTTTTAAAAGAATATATATTAAAATGTTAAAAGAAAAAGGGGAGAAGTAGAAGACATTGAGTTTTGTTTCATCATCTAATTATTAACTTTGTTGCTTTATAAAACTTTGTGATACATAAGCAACGGCTGCTTATTTTAATATTTTAATTAGATGAGAATAATTTTGAATGCTAATGGCATCAAAGGTATAGAGATGACTAAGAGTTTGCATTCAAATAGCTTAAGATACAATAGGTAGTGTAAACTTGTAAACAATTAGCTCTAAGAGAAGTTAGCAGGGAAAGCACTCAATAGAAGACCTTCACTCAGTATCACCAAAGCACATTAGAAGTGTTACTGGAAGTTAAGGCATGGTTAAAGCTGAACTGGAAAGGATTTGGGTAGAATGAGTAAATTTTTTCATACCCTTCCAAGAGTATTCTAGCCCCAGGGAAGCTGAAGACAGAGGCTGGGAATAGCAGAGTAAGGCACAATGTGGTGTAGTAAAAAGCTTGGTGCCTTCCCAATCGCTCTGTCCAGGTGTCAAACTCTGAGCAAAGTTACGAGACACCTTTCTCCACTCAACTTCCACTCTTCTAATTTAGCCTATTCAAATGTTTCATTATATCTAATTTGGTGCAGCTTTGTATATTCAGCTACAGAGAACTAAAATAATCCAGAGGAGGTAATGGAGACTTTCACTAGCATTTCTAAGTAAATTTTGCTAAGCTATAATCTCAGTCTGGTAACACTCTAAACATATTGAAAAGATAATTCAGTAACAGAAGAAAATGCTTATTAACAATCAATCCCGAAAAGATAGAACCTCCTCAAAACTCACATATACAGATGGCACACTTATGGTAGGATCACAATGAAATGCTAAATAAGCCAATTTGGGCATGATCTTTGATAGAGTAATTGAGTATTTGTCTTTGTAGAATTCTGATTTCCAAAATTACCCCCTCCCATGCAGACCTGAACATCATTCAGGCAACTGCTTAGCACTTAAATAGTTTTCACAGAAACAGATGGCAATAATAAATAAATCTGCATATCAAATGCTTACTGGTAAAACTATAAAATTGAAATCTAAGTAAAATAGGTAAAATAAGAAACAAAAGAAAAAGATTAGCAGGTTCAAAATATAGTCAAAATAAACCAAGGCGACAGTTCTAAGCATCGTGAAGGCATAAATTAAGAAAAATGTACTAATGTTTACATTTCAATAGAAGCGTATTAACCATGGATGGAGAGGAGAACTAGACATCTAAGTCTCCAAGATAGAATACATGTAGATGATGTGCATATGGGACTCACGGTGAACGTCATGTGTGGACTTCATGATCACATCTACACACTTAACCTGAAGTAGCTAATCAAACAACAGTTACCAAAGGAGAAATAGTTCTTTACTAAATGATACAATAACATTTCCTGCATTGTTTTGGTATCCCAGAATCTAAGAGAGTCAACATATTGGTTAGATAGTAATTTCTTTTACACCAAGACAAATTAAAAAATATTTAAATCATCTTACCCTTTCAAATGATGGTCTGGAGTGTATAAGAATGTCATTTATTTATTTATTACTTCTTTATTAAACAAAATATGTGAATCAATTTTACTTTTAATATCAAATAATGTTCAACACTCCATTTATGCATCCTGATTTGAAATACAAAATTGTAGAAACAATTAACAATGACCTACCCAGTATAATGTTCATTTTAACCTGGAGTGAGCCATTACTATTGTGACACACAGATTAAGCTTTTGGTCACTGGCAAAATGATGGCAAAAAATTCTCTTAGACTCTCTAAATGTGAGCAAATATTTACAATGCAGTTTTCACTGGCAGTATGGCACTGGGTACTTGCTGCCTAGCACATAAAAAAATGTAAGATAACTTTATGGTTTCTATGCCAATTACATCTAAAAAGCAAGTAAACAAAGTCATCCTATCACATTTACCTTCATGCTAGAATACCATATCTACTGTCGTCGGAATTGGTGTATATATCAAATAATGTCTTGTTTGAACAATTCATTCTCGCAGTAAAACAAGTGTATAGGCAAATGTACCACAAAATACAAACAGATTAGGAAATGTGCTTTTGGACATCTGGAAAACCTCTCCAAGTTGTAGCTAAGAACATCATCAGAAGTTCTGGAAAGAGAAATCCAAAATTATTGCTTTCTGGTGACTTTGTCTCAGAAAGAATAACAATACAAATAACAAATGGCCATTTTTCAGGATGAACAATATATTTATTGGCTCTGGACTGAGCTCACATATCACCCTGCCCTATGGTAAGACTGCAGAAGGTCACCATCTAGGCACCAGCCCATCTCACTAAGTGTTTTCACAGTCAAGTTTCCTGAGAGAAGAGTATGAGCTCGCCCTTCCTCCATCCTGACTTCCATTCATCTCTCAACATCTGCTTTCTTGGAGCCCTTCCTTTTAGGATTTTGGGGACATCACTCCATAGAGGTTTCTTGCCTTTCTCTTCACATGACTTCTCTGCAGTCCCCTGTCTCTTTTCCTCTGCTCAGTCTTTCTAGGTGAATGATTCCTTAGACCTCTGTCCTTTGTTCTCTTTTCTCCTTAGGTTACATAGACAGACTCCACAGAGGAATCTCATTTACACTTCCCTATGTACAGAGAGCCCCTAAATCTTTATTGCCAGTTGAGATCTATTTCCTAATCTCAAAATTCTTTGTAGCCAATTGCTGCTGGAAATATTCATCCGGAACATCTCATGAAAATTTCAGTCTCAATGGTTCAGGAACAAATGTCAGCAGCTTCCTTGCCTTCCACATCTTCCTATGCTCTTAGATTTTTTTTTTCTGATTAATGGAAACCTTGTCTTGGCCAATGAGGTATATTCAGTGACTGAAGAGTTTGAAGTTAATGAAGAAAATGATTTATTTTTCATTTATATTTGAATCCCCAGAATGACATGGAAAAGAGTTGATGATCAATAAAGGTTTTTTGAACGAAAAACAATTGAATTGTATGGTGAAAAACACTGAGGCACAGACAACATTTTAAAATAAAACAAGAAGAGAATTAGTTAAATTATAGTTCTTAGTTTATACTTTAAAAAATTGAGATGAGATCAAATGATGTAATTCATATTTCTTCTGATTTTTAGACACTAAAATTTCAATATTTTTTAAGAAACAAATAAATAAAACAAGAAGGAACAAATGTGGAACATTGAAACCAAAACCAAAAAAAAGCCAATTTGTTTTGTTTTGAGAAACTGGAAGATAAAAACTGTGCCTATGTAATATTAAGCTTGCAGGGATTGTCCCTTAGGCCTGTTAGCAGCAGGCCCTCGGTGAATATTTGTGCAGTGACTTCATGAATTCACTCATTTGTCGAGAAGCTGTATTTTGCACCTTAATCCAGTAATTGAAAGGCTAACGTTTTCAGGCTTTCTGATATTTGTTAATTAATTAGTTGCATCTAAACAATTTGCATAGTACAAAATAGTCTATTACAGTCAGAATAGCACGGGCTTTGGAATATGTCAGAACTGGACATGTGCCCTATTTTGGACCATGATTTCCACACAACCTTTGGTAAGGGCTTACCTTCTCAAGACTAAGATTCCTCATTTGAGAGTGGATTTACTTATTCTTTTCTTTCATGTTCTGAAAATCTCAGAGGTGTACATGGAAACAGCCACACCAAATACAACACACAGTAATGGAACAAGGACATAGATTTTAGACTAGGAGACACCTTGAAACAGAAGACTTTTAAACCTGGTGTCAAGGCTCCCCTGCATCAGAATCAGAATCTTGGGGAGCAGATCAAGCACCTGCATTGTTCCCAAGCTCTTGGGGTTCACCTGGTACACACAAACTAAATGCATCGGGGCCACTGCCCTAGACAAGGCCAGTCATGTGTAGTTTACAGTCATTACTATTCTTTAAAGTGCTTTCAAACGTGCTCATTTCATCCAATCCCTACAAGGTGGAGAATGATTCATTTATTAACCCAGGAATAACTGAGCATCAGACACTGTGGTAGGTGTTGAGGAGTAAAATGAGAAAAAAGACTAAACATGCCTTAGTAATGGCATATACAATTTCTGTGGCAAGCCTTACTCTAACTCGAATAAACCTAAAATGACACTGTGCCATGTGTGAGGAAGGAGAGAGACACATGTCACTATGAAATATTCATCCTGGATGCGCTGGCAAGGAAATTGTGGTTCAGAAAGGCCAACATCACCTTAAATCAGCCTCATCAGCCATGACCAAAAATAGTGAAAAACTGGATTTGTTTTAGGATGAGCATTCCACCATCTGTGCAACTATTCTTATCTAATTCTGGCCTGTGCACAGACAACAGAGAGCAATAAGGTTTCTACAGGGCTCACATGTGATGAGCCGACCTCGAATTGCTGCAGTCTAAGAGTGCCAAAAGGAAAAAGGAAAAATATCCCAAGGATATGCTGAGATGCTATTTCTAAGCTGTGGCAGGGCCAAGGTCTAGAGGTAAACAAAAGGACAAACAGGCCAGAATCACAGAGAGCAACCAGAAATAGACTTCTCTCAGGCAGTCTCATTCATTAGCACTAGATTTGTCCTTTTCAAGAAATTCAACAGGATAAAATTGTATGGTCTTAAAGTCATACTTACTCGTAGGCCCAGGAATTTTACTTTTAGAAATGAGATTTTTTTAATATATGCACAAAAGTTTTTAGGCAAATGGGTTTTATTTTGAAATGTTATTTATAATTTTTAAAAATCAGGAACAAATGTCTAACACTGAAAGAATATTTAAATAAGCACGGTCTACCCATAAACTTGAACGTATGCAGCTATTAAATATTGTAGAGTTTTTAAAGCATAATAACACACTTACCATATAAGAATAAACTTAAAATATCTGTGTTTGTATGGTCTGCTCTGGCTTTGGACAAAAGCAAGCACAACATCTAAGTGTGTGTGTGTGTGTGTGTGTGTGTGTGTGTGTACCTTTGCCTGTTGGAGATGTGTACAAATATATGCAAAGAAACATAAAAATATACAAAAATTGATTAACTCTGCCTTTTAATTGTATTTTCTCTTCTGCTCCCCACCCATGAACATTCATTTAAAATAAAAAGGGGGAATTAAAAAAAAAGCAGTGGCAGGTGTTTGTAAAAAGAACATAATTCTCCCGATGCACCACTTCTCCTCTGACTGACCCAGAGGCTCAGGGACTAAGATGAATACATCAACAGGCTTCTCAAAAGGCAGCTGCAACTATGAACTTAATGAAGAGTAACTTTTATGTGTGAACTGGTCAGTAAGATCCAACAGTCACAAAACAGTCCTTGGAAAAGGCAGTTTCTTTCAAAAGCCTACTAGCATAGTGCATATATGACAAACCAGATCGTTAAGACTATGTTAAATTGCTATAAAATCTTACCTTAAACAATTAGGTCAAATGATCATTAAAATATGCACATATGTGAGAGTAGAATAAGCCTATTCTTTAAATACCAAACTGTATCTAGACTTCAGCCAGGGTGTATTCTTTAAAGACTCATCCTTCCCCTACCTCGTCTGCATCCACATATTCATTAATGAAACTCTTTGCTTTCCTGGGCGTCCTCTTAATTGGAAGCCTTGGGTTGTGCAGGTATAATAGCAACACTGCCTTATATTAAGCCCCATTGGGCTATTATGATGTCAGAAACATGCAACATAATAAGATCCCGAATTCATAAAAGTGGTCTCTCTAGAAGCCTTCAGGTGGTGACAAGTCAGTATCTGAGCTTGCCGGAAGGCCAATGGTATGCCGTGGTGCGCTTTCACATGGGGCTTGCTGAGCTCAGTGGATCCGGGCGGGGAACACACAGGCTGCCCTCCCAGCTGGTGGCCATCTGCCTAAGTGACAACTGCCAGATGGGGAGAAAAAACTGAAATGTGGATTAAACATTAAATAAGAGAGGGTTTATTGGAAAGCAGGGTTGACATCGATTATTCCTATGACTTTTTAATGTCTTCGAAATTTTTATTTGAAATATTTGGATAGAAATTTTTTTAAAGACACATAAAAAATTGCTGGATGAATATGTCCAGTGTGCTAGACATGAAATGCCTCATGCTTCCTGCAGAAAACACACTGAATTGATTTATAAATGTACTTGTTGTTCCGTTCTAACTTCAAACTCAGACAGATCAAAGAATCAATAAATATAGTGTTTTGCCTCTCCCCATGGGATAGGAGGCTCTTAGACTCTCCCCTAATCGAATTCCCAGTTGTTGTTTATGTTAGAATTCCCCAAAGCTATTCACACAGGAACCTCTCACCTGCGGGTTGTCTAACTTTGGAAATTGAACCCTGAGCAAAAGAAAGGAATAGAAATGATAGACGCTACCTCACCTCTCGCCCCAGTTTGCAAGTCATGACTGGGAAGGAACAGGTCATGGAAGTGACCAGGGTCAATAAAAATTCACTCGGCTACATTTTTTAACCCATTTTGAATTACATCAGAAAAAAAGTGGAATTTTTTTTTTCTGTGTCATCACAATTTTCTTTTTATTGTAAGCTTTTAAAGTTTAGGAAAAATTTCCAGGCTCAACAAACCAAGTTTTAAAAGAATTGAAATCATAGTAGGGACCATATGTGCTGTTATTTAAAAAGGAAAACAGTAATTAACATTCAGAAGAAGATTAAGTTAGGGAGGTAAATACATTTTATT
This sequence comes from Leontopithecus rosalia, assembly GCA_028533165.1. Lineage (NCBI taxonomy): Eukaryota > Metazoa > Chordata > Mammalia > Primates > Cebidae > Leontopithecus > Leontopithecus rosalia. Next base: position 186,742,658 of record CM052648.1, read on the forward strand.
TTTCCTTTAAAGAAATTTAAATCCTGGGTAAAAGAAAGCACAAAAAGACATTTCTTTCCAACCATTCATATTCCTAATCAAATCCAGATCAAACCCATGACGTGAACATGGACTTAAAATGGAATTACGGATAGAAGTGAGGGTTAAAGGAATTAATCGACAGCCACGGGTTCACCAGTCTTTTATTATCAGAAAATGAGCAGGGCAGTTGCTTCTCAGACTCTAGCAAATGAGAGTCAGACCTGAGGGGTTATCTCTGGGACAAGTGTATCAGAAAGTCTTTCTGCTACTCAGCAGCTTGCTCGGCAGTGACGCCAGTTAACGCAGAGGCTTTTGGACACATTTGCATGGGTATTTTTTTAAAACCCCATTCAAGGACTGAGTCCGTTTCTCCCATGTTGGGCAGTAGTTGGCTCTGTACAAGCACAAGCTTTATCTAAACTGAGGTGAAAATCTCTCATCAAAACTGACAAATGCAAACCCTGTAATTGAACATTTTTTTAAAGTAGTCAATTTGGCGTCAACATAATTGCTAAAAGATAGTGTAAGTAATTTTAATATATTTACATTTTTATAACGAAAAACTCTATAGCTCCTATTTTTGTTTGTTCTATCTTGTCTAATGTTTTTATAGCAGAAATGCATAGACACATACACAAAATGATACAAAGCGATCAGTGTTTATGTGGATTTTTTTTAAAAAACTAAATCTGAACATTAATATTTGTCTACGTTTGATATTTTACCATGAAAAAAAATCAAAACAAGTTCAATATAAACTCAATGTTTGTTCACCAGATATACTTCTAAGAAAATAATGACTACCACAAGTCCTGGAAATCTCACACAATTCCTACTGAAACGTAGTTATCCATCTTCTATAATGAGTAATGATTCCAGATTGGAAGTATATACAGATGTCTATATGTTATTCCAAAGCTAAGAAATATGAAGAACAGAAAAGATAGGAAAGAGTAACATTATAAATGGCTAACTTTACCACTTTATATATACCATATTGAGGGGACATAGGTCAGACAGCACTGAACATTAAACAAACAACTGTATTCTACAATCATGGCCATAAAAATAAATTCTTAAAATGTGCTGTTGGAAGAAGAAAGAGACATTACCCCCATGTGGTTTTCACTGATCTGGCTAAATCAAGTAAACGGTAACTCCTCCAAGAGTTTCCAAACCCTGAAAACACCACACAGTCAACTCAACAAGTGGAAACTAAGAAGCATTGTAATTGATGTCTGTCTTTCTCTGTTGCCCGGTACACTTTTGGGACATCCATTTTCTCTTTCCACTCTGGGGCAAGGGAAATATATTATTTTCACATAAAGGAATTTGCTCAGAAAGTATAAATTTGTATGCAATTCCCCAAGTCACCACATAGCAGTTCGGTTCTGCAGATATCATCAACTCCACTTCCACCGGCTTTGTATGTCAACATTAGCTATTCTTACCTCATGTTGGGTAATCTGGGTGACTTATTTTGCCAGTTTTCTCATAGCATGTCACATTTTCTGAAGTGCTATGCTTCAGAAAAATATTTCCTATTTTCCTGTAGCCAAAAATTTTAACATTCAGAAAATAGTGTCAAGTTTCTGGTGTATATTCTGATGCTGAGACGGGCTTTTATTTCATACTGCAGCTGCTATAAATCCCAAGGGAATATAGATAACGCAGTATAATTCACTCTTTTGACCATTTCTCTCAGGTCTTTCAAAGATAGTAGTGGTGGTTTCAAAGATGTTCCTGTTTCAGGGCTCTTTCAAAAGTGCTGAAGAATGTAGACTTGAGTACCAGAAAAAATCTTTTGGGATCTTCATTCTGCCACTTGCTTAGCTGGATGATTTGAAGCTAGAAACCCCACTTCTCCAGCCTCCATATCCTTATCTGAGAAATGGTGAATAAATGAGATCATATTCATGTAAAGTGCCTAGCAAAATTGGCTGGCTCACTAAATGCTTCTTAGAAATAATAACGTAAATATCAATTGGCCATAAATCATGTCATCAAGGTATCTCCTGCAGCTGTGACTTGCCTAACTTTCTTGTAAACCACAATTAGCATGAAGGTAGTACCAGGACACATGGTGGCGTCTGACTGAGTTCTCTCCCACACACCCATAGAATAATCGAGGAGTGAAGCAGCAAGGGATAGCAATACGAAGTATGTCTAACAACGCAGCCATTCTGTGTTCCTAAGCAATGTTAAGGCCCTTTTTTCTTTTGAGATGGAGTCTTGCTCTGTTGCCCAGGCTGGAGTGCAGTGGTGTGATCTCGGCTCACTGCAACCTCTACCTCCCAGGTTCAAGCAATTCTCTTGCCTCAGCCTCCCAAGTAGTTGGGATTACAGGCACATGCCACCATGCCTAGTTAATTTTTGTGTTTTTAGTAGAGACAGGGTTTCACCATGTTGGCCAGGATGGTCTCGATCACCTGCCCTCATGATCCACCCAACTGGGCTTACCAAAGTGCTGAGATTATAGGCATCAGACACCATGCCCAGCAGTTAAGGCATTTTTAAGATATGGCAATAAACTGAGCATTTCCTAGTTCTCTGATGAAATCCTACATGGGTCTAGCAGTGCCCAGCTCCATGTCATCACTAAAGCTTTGTGGAGAAACCATCCTTCTAAAAATCTACAAATTCTTACCCCAGTCACCACAGGTTAGAGGAGAGCCTTTCGATGCTAATTGTGGCAAACCTCCAACATCTCCTTATGTTTGTTCTTCCTCTCAACCATTGTCACACTTGGGGTGCCACAGTAGAGAATGAGTTCTGTTGGGAATAGATGTTGGAAATAGATGCTGGATGACACAAAGAAAAATTAGCACTGAGACAAAGGACTTTTCAGCAACGCGATTTTTACTTCCTGGGCTGCAGGAAGGCTAATCTCACTAGCCACCTTGCCACAAGAGTATAAAGAACGAAAGGAAACACACAAATTTATTTCTTACGCATTTGGGGTCGTCCCTACTGCTGGGTCTGATCTCTGTTGGGTGGAGTCAGACCTCACAATCTAAACTAAAACCTGATTGGCTAACAACTTAAAACTTTTCTAAACAGGTAAAAGCAGTGGAGATCTGGGACATGCTTGTGAGCAAGTCCAGCACAGATATTTTGGTTAAAGTACAAGGATATAAAATGTACTACATTTCTATAAGCATGGCATATTTAACAGCTACATAGGATAGGGCTTAACAAAGTTATTGGCATACTTATTCTTTAACAAGAAAGGGGACTTTAAAAAGGAGCTTTTCTACTTCCCACAGGTTCCATTTAGAGAACTTTTCCACTAGGCATTTAAGTGTGCAACACGTCAAACTGACGTGTGCATAGGGAATGCAGAAGTAAATTACCTCAGCTGAAATGCTGGCAGTGCACAAATACTAACAGTCAAGACAAAACACACCAAGCCATCGATAACGTATTGATAGAATAGAAAAGATATGTTTAGGCCATGCATGGTGACTGATGCCTGTAATCCCAGCACTTTGGGAGGCCAAGGCAGGTGGATCACTTGAGGTCAGGAATTGGAGAACAGCCTGGGCAACATGAAAAAACTCCATCACTACCAAAAATACAAAAATGAGCTGGACGTCAAGGAGTGTGCCTGTGGTCTCAGCTACTTGTGAAGCTGAGGCACAAGAATTGCTTGACCCTGGGAAGTAGAGGTTGTAATGAGCCAAGATTGCACCACTGCATTCCATCCTGAGCGACAGAGCCAGGCTCTCCTAAAAACAACACAATATAAAAACATACTTCAAAAAAGTTTTACACCATCACAAGTTAAAATAAAAAAAAGCTTAACCAAGCCTAATTGACAAAATAACCCAGAAAAAGATAATTTCAATATTTTAATATAAAAGAGCTCTTATAAACCAGCAAGAAAAGAAATCTCACAAGAAAAAAAGGATCACAAAATATCTTTTAAAAGATATTCTGTTATAGAAATAGAATGCAAACAGCTAAGAAATATATCAGAAAAGGTTCATCCCCAATATTCAGTGAGTCAAGACAGTAAAAACGGAATAGCATTTATTTACTTATTAAAAAACAGTTAAAAATATTGACCAGTATTATTAAATGTGTGAAGAAACATCTATGTAAGTTGAAGTATAAACTGCCCAACTTCCCTGAAAGTCAGATATAGACAAATATTTAAGACATAATATCTCTAACTTGAAAAATAGGAAATTTCTTAAGGGTATATGTACAAGGATATGCATCAGAATGTTACATAAAATGCTAAAAAATGAAGACAATAGAGTTCCACCACTGGGTGATTGGTCAAAAATATGTATTTACACATGTTAAAATTCATTGTGTAATATACATTTATTTAAATGTAAAGTATCAGTTGTTTCTAGAAAATAAAATTACAAAATAATCAATAATTTAACACTACTGTTTCTATAAAATTATTAACAGCTAGAAAAACATTTAGAATAATGACCGTCAAAGACATAGTGGAATCCACACCCAATTAGTGTGGTGGCTCAAATGATATTTAATTTTCTTTTAAAATAATATCTCAGGGCCAGACATGGGTGGCTCATGCCTGTAATCCCAGCACTTTGGAAGGCCAAGGTGGATGGATCACTTGAGGCCAGGAGTTCGAGACCAGCCTAGTCAACATGGTGAAACCCCATCTCTATTAAAACAAAACAAAAAGAAAAAAAATTAGCCAGGTGTGGTGGCACATGCCTATAATCTTAGCTACTAGGGAGGCTGAGGCAGGAGAATCACTTCACTTGAACCTAGGAGGGGGAGGTTGCAGTAAGCCAAGATTGCACCACTGCACTCCAGCCTGGGCAACAGAGTGAGACTCTGTCTCAAAAAGAAAAAGCAAAAATAAAGTGAAAGCCTGAGTGTCATTCAGATATAAACAAAACTAAGCAAATATTCTGTATTGTTTGGCAGGCAAGAGAACTTGCACAGGGGAACTGCCCTTTATAAAACCATCAGATCGCATGAAACTTACTCACTGTCACAAGAATGTCACGGGAAAAGACCTGCCCCCATAATACCTGGGAGGGACCTTCCACCAGGTACCTCCCACCACACATGGGATTATTCCAATTCAAGGTGATATTTGGGTAGGGACACAGAGCCAAAGTGTATCAGTCAAGGATTTGGTTGTTGGACACTCAAAAAAAAAAAAAGGTATCTCTGCACTGTGACCGTGTCATCTATATGCCTCACACTTTTCTACTTCTATCTCTATCTCAGGATGATTCTTTGAGCTTATTTGGTATCTCATATCTCATAACTGAAACAAATCTCTGGATCTTCAGCCCTTGTCCTCTCTTTTCAGCTACATCTTTCAGTTTTTAGCAAACGTCTTTACATGTGATCATTCACACTGGAAACCGCAGTGGCCAGGTTCATTCTTTTTGTTTCCATCCTGCACCCAGCCTAACACACATAACTGACCATTCTAACTGAAAAACGTGTCTCAGATCTGCTCATTTCCTTCCACTTCCTCTCTTACCCCTCTGTTGTGGGTAACTACTAGAACTTCTGCCCTGGAATCCCAGCCTGCCCTCTTTACTGCCTCTAATCTATTTCTCAGTAATTTAGAAACTGCTACGTTATTTAGCTACTCAGTAGTTACTAAATTGCCAATAGAGTAATCTTTAAACAGGTGTTTTAGGATATGCCAACCCATGCCATCCTTTTTGAAAAGATTACTAAATTATAAGGTATCTTGAATAGAGTCAGGACCTGCAGAATTTGACCCTAGAAACTCATTGTATGCTCATCCTCTTCCTAGTTTATTACACTCATCCTCAAAACTATTTTCTGTTATTGGAGGTCAGCCTGTCTCCTGGTACAGACCCTTCACACACATTGCCCCTCTGCCTGGAGTTTTATTTCCTCCCTCTTGCTTCTATAGCCAAAGATACAGGCCTCCACTTCAACATCATTTCTCAGAGAAGCCTTACCTCATCCTCCAACATAAGTTAGCTTACCCGTATGCTGTTATTTTCTCTTTTCTTGACATTGTCTTCTTTCCTGTCATTGACGATGATTTATGATTTTACGTTTGTCTGTGAGATTACACGTGAACATTTGACTCCTCCCCCTTAGCCACGTGAAGTTGGAGGCCACACCTGATTTCTCCAACATAGGAAATCTGGAGACTTTCCAGCTGCCTCTGTGAGAGTCGTCATTTGGTTGAGCACAAAGATATCCTAAGCAATCAATTCAGGCAAACAAGATCCCACACTCAGGAGACAGATACAAATAGTAGACTCTCTCTGCCCCTAGGAGACCAGATAAGAGCTGATTGTGGAAGCAGAATTATTTTGTTGAGTAGATCTGGTCAGGTTAGTGCCTGAAAATATCAACTACTAACCTCATTTTGAAAAACTGTCAGAAAAGGGAGGATGAGGTCCCATGTAAGCAGGATTGCGACAAGAGGCAGTGTCCTACTGCTTTGAAAAGAGGGTAGAAGGAGAGAAAGAGCTGATGAAAATCCCAGTGCTGACAGTGTGTAGGGGTCTCTTCTCCTGTGGTCTCCCTCCCACCGAGGGCAGCTTTCCAGATGCCTACTACTTGCCTAGGGGAGGAGGGCATCCACTTAGTATCATTATGAGTGTCTCAATGCCTATTGTATTCAAAGCAAAAATTCCAACTCTTGCCCTTAGGAAAGTAAAGCCCATTTAGAAATGAAGCAGCAACTTAATACTAATATCATAAATTAATGCTAGCCACTTTGGGCTTGTACTTCAGAATCTACATAGTGCTTTCATTCAAGGAAAATGTGTTTGGTGCTATAAAAGCAGCATAATCAAATCACCATTGAAGCATAATATACAGAATATCTCATTTTTAAATTTAAAAACCAAAGAGTTGGGGCAGTGTTCAAACTACTCTACAAGGCTCTGGTCAGACTCTAAAGCAGAAAATATAACTGAAATTATTAGACATGTATTCTCACTGAAACCATGCAGCATTTAGTCATCTCTCTCTCTGGGTAGATAAGTTAGGCAATATTTGCTTAAAGCCAAAGTCTGTGCTTCAGAAACACGTGCCTTAGTAGGTGCTGACATGCCATGTCTTCTAGGACAAGATATGTGAAAATTGGTTCCCTTCACTTCTCCCACCTTTTGAATGAATTGAGCACCTACATTTGCATCTTTCCTATTTAAAGCACAACTGTTTTATTTACTGGTACAAATTTCCTAACAACTGACTATTTCAGAACACACTCTGTTCTGATGGGTAGGTACAGCTGTTTCTCTTTACCTAGATGACTGTAGCTTTGAATATGATAAAGAAGCATCCATTGAGTATTCCCTGGCAAGATGGCTGAATAGGAACAGCCCTGGTCTGCAGCTCCCAGTGAGACTAATGCAGAAGGCAGGTGATTTCTGCATTTCCAACTGAGTGGCACCTGGAACACCAGTGAGACAGAACCATTCACTCCCCTGGAAAGAGGGCTGAAGCCAGGAAACCACTGGTCTTGTTCAGTGGCTCCCACCCCACAGAGCCCAGCAACCTAAAATCCACAGGCTTGAAATTCTCACTGCCAGCACAGCAGTCTGAAGTCTATCTGGGATGTTTAAGCTTGGTGAGGAGAGGGCCATCCACCATTACTGAGGCTTGAATAGGCAGTTTTCCCCTCATAGAGTAAACAAAGCCACAGAGAATTTCAGACTGGGTAGAGCCTACCATAGCTGGGCAAAAGCTGTTGTAGCCAGACTCTCTCTCTAGATTCCTCCTTTCTTGGCAGAACACCTCTTAAAGAAGGTCAGCAGGGACTTCTAGATAAAACTCCCATCTCCCTGGAACAGAGCACCTTGGGGAAAGGGGAGCTATGGGAGCAGCTTCGGCAGACTTAAACATTCCTGCCTGCTGGCTCTGAAGAAAGCAGCAGATCTCCCAGCACAGCACTCATGTTCTGCTAAGGGGCAGACGACCCCCTCAAGTGGGTCCCTGACTCCTGTGCCTCCTGTCAAGGAGACACCTCCCAGCAAGGGTCAACAGACATCTCATACATGAGAGCTCTGGCTGGCATCTGGCAGGTGCCCCTCTAAGATGAAGCTTTCCGAGGAAGGAACAGGCAGAAATCTTTGCTGTTCTGCAGCCTCCACTGGCAATGCTCAGGCAAACAGGGTCTGGAGTGGACCTCCAGCAAACTCCAGCAGACCTGCAGAAGAGGAGCCTGACTGTTAGAAGGAAAACAGAAAGCAATACCATCATCATCAACAAAAACAATGACACTCAAAAACCCCATCTGAAGGTCACCACATCAAAGACCAAAGGTAGACAAATCCACAAAGATGAGGAAAAACCAGCACAAAAGGGCTGAAAATTCCAAAAACCAGAATGCCTCTTCTTCTCCAAAGGATCTCAATTCTTTGAGAGCAAGGGAACAAAACTGCACAGTGAATGAGTTTGATGAATTGACAGAAGTAGGCTTCAGAAAGTGGGTAATAAACTCCTCCAAGCTAAATAAGCACTTTCTAACCCAATGCAAGAAAGCTAAGAATCTTGATAAAAAAGTTACAGGAACTGCTAACTAGAATAACTAGTTTAGAGAAGAAATAAATAACCTGATAGAGCTGAAAAACACAGCACAAGAGCTTCATGAAGCACACACAAGTGTCAATAGGTGAATCAATCAAGCAGAAGAAAGGATATCAGAGAATGAAGATCAACTTAATGAAATGAAGTGGGAAGAAAAGATAGAGAAAAAAGAATAAAAAGAAAGAAACAAAATCTCCAAGAAATATGGAACTATGTGAAGAGACCAAATTTACATTTGATTCACCTGAAAGTGACAGGGAGAATGGAACCAAGTTGTAAAAGACACTTCAAGATACTTTCCAGGAGAACTTCCCCAACCTAGCAAGACAGGCCAACATTCAAATTCAGAAAATACAGACAACACCACAGAGATACTCCTCCAGAAGAGCAACCCCAAAACATGCAATCATCAGATTCACCAAGCTTGAAATGAAGAAAAAAATCTTAAGGGCAGCTAGAGAGAAAAGTCAGGTTACACACAAAGGGAAGCCCATCAGACTAACAGATCACTCAGCAGAAACCCTACAAGCTAGAAGAGATTGGGAGACAACGTTCAACATTCTTAAAGAAAATAATTTTCAACACAGAGTTTCATATCCAGCCAAACAAAGCTTCCTAAGTGAAGGAGAAATAAAATCCTTTACAGACAAGCAAATGCTGAGACATTTTGTCACCACCAGGCCTGTTTTACAAGAGCTCCCGAAGGAAGCTCTTCTAAGTATGGAAAGGAAAACCAGTACCAGCCACTGCCAAATGTACCAAAATGTAAAGACCATCAACACTATGAAGAAACTGCATCAACTACTGGGCAAAATAACCAGCTAGCATCATAATGACAGTATCAGATTCACACATACAATATTAACCTTAAATGTAAACAGGCTAAATGCCCCAATTAAAAGACACAGACTGGCAAATTGGATAAAGATTCAAGACCCACTGGTGTGCTGTATTCAGGAGACCCATTTCACATGCAAAGATACACATAGGCTCAAAATAAAGGGATGGAGGAATATCTACCAAGCAAATGGAAAGAAAAAAAAAAAGCAGGAGTTGCAATCCTTGCCTCAGATAAAACAGACTTGAAGCCAACAAAAATCAAAAAAGACAAAGAAGGGCATTACATAATGGTAACAGGATTGATGCAACAAGAAGTGCTGATCATCCTAAATATATATGCACCCAATACAGAAGCACCCACATTCATAAAGCAAGTTCTTAGAGATCCACAAAGAGACTTAGACTTCCACACGATAATAATGGGTGTCTTTAACAGCTCATTGTCAAAATTAGACAGATCAACGAGATGGAAAATTAGTAAGAATATTCAGGACTTGAACTCAGCTCTGGACCAAGTGACCTAATAGACATCTAGAGAACTCTCTATCCCAAATCAACAAAATATATTCTTCTCAGCACTGCATAGCACTTATTCTAAAATTGACCACATAGTTGGCAGTAAAACACTCCTCAGCACATGCAAAAGAATGGAAATCATAACAAACAGTCTCTCAGACCACAGTGCAACCAAATTAGAACTCAGGATTAAGAAATCCACTCAAAACTGCACAACTACCTGAAAATTGAACACCCTGCTCTTGAAATGACTACTGGGTAAATAAGGAAATTAAGGCATAAATAAATAAATTATTTGAAACCAATGAGAACAAAGACACATTGTACCAGAATCTCTGGGACATAGCTAAAGTTATGTTTAGGGGAAAATTTCTAGCACTAAATGCTCACAAGAGAAAGCAGAAAAGATCTAAAATCAACACCATAACAACACAATTAAAAGAACTAGAGAAGTAAGAGCAAACAAATTCAAAAACTAGCAGAAGACAAGAAATAACTAAGATCAGAGCAGAACTGAGGGAGATAAAGAGACAAAAAAAAAACCCTCCAAAAAAATCAATGAATCCAGGAGCTGGTTTGTTTTTGTTAAGTTCAACAAAAATGGTAGACCACTAGACAGACTAATAAAGAAGAAAAGAGAGAAGAATCAAATAGATACAATAAAAAATAATAAAAGGGTTATCACCACTGACCACACAGAAATAAAAACTACCATCAGAGAATATTATAAGCACCTCTATGCAAATAAACTAGAAAATCTAGAAAAAATGGAAAACTCCTAGACACATACTCCTTTCCAAGACTAACTCAGGAAGAAGTCAAATCCCTGAATAGATCAATAATAAGTTCTGAAATTTAGGCAGTAATTAATAGCCTAACAACCAAAAAATACTCCAGGACCAGATGGATTCACAGCCAAATTCTACCAGAGGTACAAAGAGGACTTAGTTATATTCCTCCTAAAACTATACCAAGCAATAGAAAAAGAGGGACCCCACCCTAACTCCTTGTATGAGGCCAGCATCATCCTGATACCAAAACCTGGCAGAGACAAACAAAAAAATTTCAGGCCAATATCCCTGATCAACATCAATGCAAGACTTCTCAATAAAATACTGGCAAACCAAATCCAGCAGCACATCATAAAACTTACCCACCACAATCAAGTCGGCTTCATCCCTGGGATGCAAGGCTGGTTCAACATAAACAAATTAATAAATGTAATCCATCACATAAACAGAACCAATGACAAAAACACATGATTATTTCAATAGATGCAGAAAAGGCCTTCAATAAAGTTAAACACCCTTTGTGCTGAAAATACTCAATAAACTAGGTGTTGATGGAATGTATCTCAAAATAATAAGAGCTATTTATGACAGACCCACAGCCAATATCATACTGAATGGACAAACACTGGACCCATTTCCTTTGAAAACCAGCACAAGACAGGACACCCTCTCTCATCACCCCTATTCAACAGAGTATTGGAAGTTCTGGCAAGGGTAACCAGGCAAGGGAAAGAAATAAGGGGTATCCAAGTAGGAAGAGAGGAAGTCAAATTGTCTCTTTGCAGAAAAAATGATTGTATATTTAGAAAACCCTATCATCTCAGCCCAAAATCTCCTTAAGCTGATAAGTAACTTCAGCAAAGTCTCAGGATACAAAACCAATGTGCAAAAATCACAAGCATTCCTATACAGCAATAACAGACAAATAGAGAGCCAAATCATGAGTGAACTCCCATTCACAATTGCTACAAAGAGAATAAAATACCCAGGAATACAACTTACAAGGGATGTGAAGGACTTCTTGAAGGAGAACTAGAAACCACAGCTCAAGGAAATAAGAGAGGACACAAACAAATGGAAAACTATTCCGTGCTCATAGATAGGAAGAATCAATATTATGGAAATGGCCATACTGCGCAAAGTAATTTGTAAATTCAATGCTATTCCCATCAAGCTACCATTGACTTTGTTCACAGAATTAGAAAAAAACTACTTTAAATTTTGTATGGAACCATAAAAGAGCCTGTATAGTCAAGACAATCGTAAGCAAAATGAACAAAACTGGAGGCATAATGCTACCCGACTTCAAACTATACTACAAGGCTGCAGTAACCAAAACAGCTTGGTACTGGTACCAAAACAGAGATATAGATCAATGGAACAAATCGGAGGCCTCATAAATAACACCACACATCTACAACCATCTCATCTTTGACAAATCTGACAAAAACAAGCAATGGGGAAAGAATTACCTATTTAATAAATGGTGTTGGAAAAACTGGCTAGCCATATGCAGAAAACTGAAACTGGACCCTTTATTTATACCTTATATAAAAATTAACTCAAGATGGATTAAAGATTTAAACATAAGACTTAAATTATGTTTAAATAGGATTTTATAATAAAAATATTGAAAATCCTAGAAGAAAACCTAAGCAATACCATTTAGGACATAGGCATGGGCAAAGACCTCATGACTAAAACACCAAAAGCAATGGCAATAAAAGACAAAATTGACAAATGGGATCTAATTAAACTGAAGAACTTCTGCACAGCAAAAGAAACTGTCATCAGAGTGAACAAGCAACCTACAGACTGGGAAAAAAATTTTGCAATCTATACATCTGACAAAGGGCTAATACCCAGAATCTATAAGAAACTTAAACAAATTTACAAGAAAAAACAAATCCATCAAAAAGTGGGCAAAGGATATGAACAGACATGTCTCAGAAGAAGACATTTATGTGGCCAAAAAATATACGAAAAAAAATCTCATTCATCCCTGTTCATTACAGAAGTGTAAATCAAAACCACAATGAGATACAATCTTATGCCAGTTGGAAGGGCGATCATTAAAAAGTCAGGAAACAACAGATGCTGGAGAGGATGTGGAGAAATAGGAACACTTTTACACCGTTGGTGGGAGTGTAAATTAGTTCAACCATTGTAGAAGACAGTGTGGCGATTCTCCAAGGATCTAGAACTAGAAATAGCATTTGACCCAGCAATCCCATTACTTGGTATATACCCAAAGGATTATGAATCATTCTACCATAGAGACACATGCATATGTATGTTTATTGCAGCACTATTCACAGTATCAAAGACTTCCAACGCAAATGCCCATCGGTGATAGACTGGGTAAAAAAAATGTGGCACATAAATACCATGGGATACTACACAGCCATAAAAAAGAATGAGTTCATGTCCTTTGCAGGGACATGTATGAAGCTGGAAATCATCATTCTCGGCAAACTAACACAGGAACAGAAAACCAAACACTGCGTGTTCTCACTCATAAATGGGAGCTGAACAATGAGACAATATGGGCACAGGGAGAGGAACATCACACACTGGGGTCTGTTGGGGAGTGGGATACCAAGGGAAGGGAATGTAGATGACAGGTTGATAGGTACAGCAAACCACCATGGCATATGTACACCTATGTAACAAACCTGCACACTCTGCACATGTATCCCTGAACTTAAGTACAAGTTTTAAAAATTAAAAAAATAATTGCATCTATTGTCCCAGGGACTAGAGGTTCAAATATGCCATGTGTTCATCTAAGCCCTGGTGTTATCCATGAATTAGTCCTGAAAGGTAATCTCTCTGGTGTTCTTGCTAATAAAGATGCAATAATAATTTTTAAAAAATTATTCCCAGGTATGATTTTTTCATATTTATTTTATAGTAATCCAGAAATGTTGGATGCAGGTCTAATCTTATTACATAAAAATAATTCCTATTCCCTAAACACATAAACACACATATTCTTGTAAAAACTTATGAAACAGATGCTTCTGGAATCTGCATATACTTACAAATTAGTTCAATTTGCTTTAAGATCAAAATGGCATAAAAAATAAAAAAATACAGCAGATAAGTAAAACATAATGGTTTAACTTATTTGTTTTTTAACAGAAACAAATCTGTTTACTCTTACATTCATTTGGAATGGAGAGAAAGGGAAGGGAAGAGGAAGATTTATTTCATATCTTTAATGGACTAATCTCTATACTTAGATGTCATATATGTTTTCTTCTTCAATTGTTACATCATAGCAAAGTAAGAATTATTTACATTTTAGAGATAGTTAAAATAAGGCTCAAAGAGGGTAAAGGTCTAGAGAATGTCTACCTAGAAAGTAGTGTGCCCATGCACCCTCTTAAATGTGTTGTCCAAAGGCACGACACACTGAAAAATCTCCATCCGCTCAGATGTTTTTATTTAGGATCAGAAATGGATTCGCCATAATTCTCTAGAGTTTGAACCCTCTTGAAATATGAAAATTTCATTCACATGAAAACATGCAAGGGCTTTATTGATAAATCATTCCAATGTATTAAAAAGAATTAAAGAAATCGTGCATCCTATAAGCCATAAGAGCAAGTTCAAGGCAGCACTGTGGCCTGACAGTTTCACTGGAGGCTGGAAGGGACAGCTGTGCTCACATAAATTTGCTGACCCTCATGAACTTTCTATCAACAAGATTTTCTCATCCTCCCATTATTGCTGTTCAACAATTAATCAACAGCTGTTGAAACATTATAAGCATGCTTGTAATTTGGGGTAAAATTAATGATTGCCTATCTATTAAAATGCTGAGGGAGGCTTTGTTTTCCAGCCCCAGTGTGAACTTGCTGATTTATTCTTCAAATCAATTACCCTCCTGAACTCCCTGGACTCATGACTGTTGGCTAAGAGCAGCCCACACCCTGTGCTTCCCCAAAGTGAGCTTTGACATTTGTAAGAGGGCCCATGTATTCCTGGCTGTGTGGTTCCACAGTGCACAGAAATATGTTAGCAGAGTAAAGTATAAGCATACTTAGAAAGATTTTGTTTTATAATGATCTGAAAATAATTGTTTAGAAATAATGATAATATCAAAATATAGTTATGGGATTCAATGAATCAGAGACTCAAACAATAGCGAATGAATATTGTGTTTTATATAAAAATAAAATATAAGCAAGCCAATAAAACCACATGAAATGGATTAATTGCTCGCTGGCTAGTATTTTTGAGATTTTTTAATGATTAATTAAGATCTGGATCTGTTAACAACCTACTGCTTCATGAACACTTCTGAATGTCCAGCGGAAATTTAATTTCAGCAAAGTAGACCACTTGTCATTGGCCATGCTGTAAGTTCAGCCAACGCAAGCAGTGGGTTTTCATTCTGATGCCCAACAGCTTGACCCCCAGTTCAATCTCACTCACTGTCCTCCCAGGTGGGGAGCAGGAAACCTCGTGCTTGGGTCCATCAGGCACATTTCAGGAAATGTAGAGACTACTTCAGTCAGTTGTTCAAGTTTTGTTTCTTACATTTTTCCAGTCATGACATGTAGCAGTTATCAAGGAATAAAGCGCTTCTGTAACCTTTCAGAAACTTAGCACTGGTGGAACATGGAGACAAATGTGAGTCCCTTTTCTTCATCTTCGCTCCTGTTCATACACAACCGCGCTGCTCTTAGTGTTACTGAATCAAGTCATAGCGAGTATTCGCTGTCACGTTTCCAGCCTCAGAGCTCACACATACCCTTCAAATCAATTCTCCGGACAACCACCCGTTAGGCAACTCTAAAGGAAACTACCGCCATTCAAACAGACTTCAGCTCTGCTCCCTTCTAAAGCAATGAGAAGGCCGTTGTATCTGTTTGTATTCTTTCACAATAATTCTATATAAAAAGGAAAATAAAAAATTAAATGTACTCATATAGGCCAGCATCAGAAAAACTGTATTTTGTAAATTCGGATAATTGAAACAGCCTTTGCTATGAGGATAGTAAATGCTTAATGTATTAAATTTTCATTGTCTTCTACCTGTATGAAACAGTCGATTCTCAATTTGACTAGTGTCTGTTTTCCTTTAAAGTGCAATAACAATATCTGACTCAAAATATATTTCTCTTTCATTAGAAAGCCATAATTTTCTATAAACTGCATCTAACATATTAGTAATAATGGTGTGACACTTGAAATAAATTACAAACTAATGTTAGTGTGGTACACCAAATAATAACTCCCCTCAGGCCAATTTGCATACAAACTGTAACATTTAAAGCCAAGTTACAATTAGCACTTTATTAAGGAACCTCATGATTGTAACATACTGCAACCTATTTATACTTGCTGCAAGGACTTCACTTATGAAAAATTATACTATTAGAGGTACCATTACAACAAAGCAACCCACATTCAATCACTAACAAGCTCAAAGACTGAGAGTCATTGTTTATACTTAAAGAGTTATACTTCTAAAGATTTCAAAAATGAGTAATTTACATCCCTTCCATGCGACAGTGGAAGATATAAACAAGATAGATGGTTTGGTAATTTTACATTTAAATGACAAATATAGTGACACCACACCCACACATGCCCACAGTGTAAAATAAAAACCTATACGAAAACACCAAACGTGGAGAAATATATTTAAGTAACCAGAGTCAAGTCAAAAATACTACTTGCTTTTGAAATGAGGATTTAGTAATTAATAGTATTGAAGATGTTGGATTTATTTCACAAGTATCTACAAAAATAAATGATAAATAACACCACAAATACTTCCATGTAACTCACTGTTTAAGAACTGAAGTCATACGGTGTATGTGTGTGCAAATGTGCGTTTTTACCAGGGCTTAATTTTTCACTATTCTCTGAAAATTTAAACTTTCAGTTTGCTAGAAGCTATTCTCCATTTTCAATGGTAGAAGACTGGCTATTAGTGGCAACTCTTAAATTCTGTATTCCAGTTAAAGAGACGAGGTTTCTCAAATGCTTTGTCTTGTTTTTGTGAAACAGTGCTTAAGGAATTTATAAACACCCATTTGTTGTCTAAAATTGTAATTATGCCCTTCAGATTAACTTCAAGTTAATTACTTTTTATGTTTCACCTCAATACAAAAAATAAACAATATTATATTGAGTGCGTTAACATTTATGGTTTAGTTTATATAATAAAGTGGCAGAGTAGCTTGATTTATTAGGATATTCCAAACAGCAAGGAATGCCACAGAGGTGGGAATATAAACCAATGTACACAAACATCTTGTGTGTACACACACAGAGACGCACATCTACACACACGTACACATTTCTTTTGAAGGAATCTTCAAGAAGACATTGCACATGCAACTGAAATTCCATTTAACAGTGATCTGAGTCTTTAAGCCTCTATTAACAATCAAAGTTCCATTCTTCTCCTTCCTCATTTCAGCTTGCCTTTTTGTGCATTAAGAGTGATATAGCTCCTCAATCTTCCTCATTCTTTTCCAGCATAATTTCCCTCCCTTTTGACTAATATTATTAGTCAAAGTACATGCATAAGTGACGGGGGATGGGAATTCCCCAGCAATGGTAAATTCTATAGAATCTGTGAGCTAAATTCTTTTTGAGATAAGCATTAAGAGTTACAGCTGCCATCAGCAAGAGAAATTGAGACAGTGCAAGAGGGGAAATGTACCTTAGTCGTGTGTGTGTGTGTGTGTGTGTGTGTGTGTGAGATAAAGTCTCACACTATTGCCTGGGCTAGGGTACAATGGCACGATCTCAGCTCACTCCAATCTCCGCCTCCCGGGTTCAAGCGATTCTCCTGCATCAGCCTCCCGAGTAGCTGGGATTACAGATGTCTGCCACCATACCCAGCTAATTTTTTGTACTTTTAGTAGAGATGGGTTTTCACTATGTTGGCCACACTGGTCTTGAACTCCTGACTTTGTGATCTGCCCTCCTCGACCTCCCAAAGTGCTGGGATTAGAGGCGTGAGCCACCAAGCCAGGCTCCTTAGTCATATTTTTATAGTGAACCGACATTACAAAGTAATAGAAAGGATAGCTTCCTGTGAAGAATGGTGAACACCAACCTGAGTATAGTCACTGCTCTCTCACTGATTTGGATCATGACCTTAGGAAAGTCGTTGAACAGCTTTGACTCAACTTCTCAGATGCTACATTGGCAGAAATGTCATCTGACATTTTCCTATCAAGGACACAATGAAAATTACAGAGATGTGAGTAGACATTTTGGATTTCAGAGTCAAAAGAATGATATAGTCATCCAATGGTCACATATACTTTGTGTCATGAAGTGGCTGGATGCCAGTCTATCTATCATGACTTAAGAAATAGGGAACATTTAACTTCACAGGCTAAAAGAAACCAGCATTTATATTAACTCAAGCCTTTCTGTGCAGTATTTTTATTTAGTGAGAACTGCCTGATCCTCTTCACCACAAATGTATGTTAAAATACTTAATCCAGCAATCTCAAAATTAGTAGTCATCAGTTCACAAGTAAACAAACCATTACTATGTGAATGAAACAGTATTAAAATTATCATTTTATAAATTTCTTGTATGAAGATGTCCTAATTAACAAAAAAATGAATTCAGGATTTTAGTTTTTCCTCTCTATTTTGTGCACATTCACTCCAATAAAATATGATATGATACGGTTTGGCTCTGTGTCCCCACCCAAGTTTCGTCTCGATTTGTCATCCCTACTTTTCAAGGGAGGTGCATTGGATCATGGGGGTGGTTTCCTCCATGCTGTTCTTGCAATAGGGAGGGAGTTCTCATGAGATCTGGTGGTTTAAAAGTGGCAGTTTCCACTGCACTCTGTCTCTTACTGCCACCACGTGAGACATGTCTTCTTCCCCTTCAGCTCCCACCAAGATTGTAAGTAGCCTGAAGCTTCTCCAGCCATGCAAAATTCTGAGTCAATTAAACCTCCTTTTTATTAATAAATTACCCAGTCCCAAGTAGTATCTTTATAGCAGTGTGAGAATGGACTAATACAAATAGAATGAGAAAATGTGCAAAACTCAAGCACTCAGCTGATCACAGTATGCTTGTTGGTACTGGAATAGTGCTGACTAGGTGCTCTGGCCTCAATGTTTGAATTTCTCCACAGGAACATGTTAAAACCCAATCACCAATGAGAGGGCACCTGGAGATGATGAGGTCATGAGAGTGAAGCCTCCATGAGTGAGAGCAGTGCCTTTTTGCAAAAGAGGCCCAAAAGCCAGGCGTGGTGGCTCATGCCTATAATCCCAGCACTTTGGGAGGCTGAGGCAAGTGGATAACGAGGTCAAGAGATGGAGACCAGCCTGACTGACATGGTGAAACCCTGTCTCTGCTAAAAATACAAAAATTAGCCAGGCATGGTGGTATGCACCTGTAGTCCCAGCTATTTGGGAGTCTGAGGCAGGAGAATCACTTGAACTCAGGAGGCAGAGGGTGCAGTGAACCCAGATTGTGCCACTGCACTCCAGACTGGTAACAGAGTGAGACTATGTCAAAAAAAAAAAAAAGGCCCAAAAGACCTGCCTTGCCCTTCTGCCATGTGAGGACACAGAGAGAAGGTGCCATCTATAAATCAGGAAGAGGCCCTCATCAGGCACCCAGTCTGCTGCTGTCTTGGTCTTGGACTTCCCAGTCTCCAGAACTGTGAGAAATAAATTTGCATCATTTACAGCTTTCCTGGTGTTAAATCTTCAGAGATACTTGAGCAGATGCTTGCTTTACCCAAAGTATGATTTTCTTTGACATGACTAGAAAAGCAGGCATAGACATGGGAAAACTCTAGACAGGACTGAGAATTCTCTACCAACATTTCCACCATTAGTCATAAAAATATACTTATGATTCATTATCTGGTACTTTTTTGAATCCTTTGGAACCCTGAAAAACAATCTGCACTGTTGGTAGAGAATTGATCATAGATTTTCTTACTCTAAAAACAATTTGCAGGCAACAATCAATCAGCACTGTGCCAAGGCCTGACAATTCAAAGATGAATCTCTGAAGTACAAAGTTTTGAATAAAAATTTGTTAATCTTCACAGTCTAGCAAAGTGCCTGGCCCATTTGTGAAGGAATAAATGCACGCTTGTGGAAATCCAAGACCAGGAATGCAATGGGTATGAGACAGTCCTCACTGACACTGAAAAAGCTCAGAAACCTGGGGAGAAAGCTGAATCTTAGTGGTGATTCCATCGTGACCTTCTTTACATTCAGATTTTATCTATTCATTTCAGGTTCATTCAAGTCAAT
Source organism: Leontopithecus rosalia (assembly GCA_028533165.1). Classification (NCBI taxonomy): domain Eukaryota; kingdom Metazoa; phylum Chordata; class Mammalia; order Primates; family Cebidae; genus Leontopithecus; species Leontopithecus rosalia. The sequence goes on from CM052648.1 coordinate 186,762,634, forward strand.
TTCCTTTCCTAAATAGTCTGCCAATCACTAAAACACTCATGAAGATGACAAGACATGATCTCTGTCCTCAAAGCACTAACTTCTGCTGCAGAAATCACTTATGTGGCAGGTCAGAGTGAGGTGCCTGACATCAAGTCAGCACGTGATAAATGTTTACATGACAGGAAAGACGGGTAATTAACCACAAGGAAAGGTTGAAAAATAGTGCCGAACAGAGGTACAAGCAACTTTGAGGAAGTAGAAAGGAAGCGTTGAATATTTTTTATTTTGACACAAGTAAAGGTAATAGTTGAGTAGTAAAACATAAGTGACCTTTAATCGGAAGAGGATGAGGCCAATATATGTATATGAAACAAGGCGGACAAACGTGTGGACATGACATGAGGTTGTGGGACCTCTGGAGGTAAAAGAGGAAGCCCCTGGGATGCATTGGAAGGGGTGTGGCAGGAGGTCGTTCCCTCTGGATTCCCTGCAGCTTGCACACCCGCTCTGCAGACCTGCCAGATTGGCGATATTGGGGTTGCTGCACCTCGCTCTATTCCGCGTTTCTATTCAAATCACTCTACAAATGCATTAGCTGGTTTAGCAGTCATATTCTCTATTGCTTTATATTGAATTTGTGATCAGCTAAAACCTACATGTCTGTCTGTCAGAAAATACTGTCAAGCTTTATTACATTTTCATTTTTTAAAATGATTTTTCACCTAGATGCAGAACCCAAGGCTACTGTTAAATTTTGTTTGCGGTATTGTGATTATTTTAATTTGTCAATTTCTTTTTCATCCTGACTTTGTCATCCTCCGTAACAGCTACTCCTCTATGCATTGAGTAATGGCAGAATTCATCATTATAGCACATGGTTTTGAGAGGATCGAAAGATGGATCCAATGGCTCACCATTAGAGATTTTCAGCCGGACTAACAGTGTTCCTCAATCAACACTCTTAAGTGCTGACTTGATGAGCCATTCGTTTACAGAACTCTTTGGTTACCCAGTCTGTATGTCTCTAACTTCTACACAAGTTCATGAGATTTTTGCTGAGCTACAATGACAAAGTCAAAACTCATCTTCACTCCCACCCAATAAATATCAGAGATTACGTTCTGCACGTGACCATGTTCTCTGGATGCAAGCAAACTGAATATTTCTAAGTTGTCTTATAGAGTCATTTACTTATCCTTTAATTCAACCAACATTTATCAAATGCACACATCAGTTCTTTTCAGTTTACTGGAGTTAATTTCAGAATTGCCTGTACTGTTCCACAGCCAGCTTTTACCAGCTCACCAGGGCCAACTGTGCACGTCTCCTCCCCACGCTTCTAGCAGTGACTCTGACTGGCAGGTTAAATCAGTCAGCTGGGAGTATCTGCAACTGGTACATATCAAGAATTGTTGATTTTGTTTTAAAAAAATGGTTGTCAAACATCTACTAGCACAAAATTGAGAATAGTTCTCATCATCCTCCAAGATTTTGAGCTTTTGACAATTCAAATAGTGTTGTCGGCAGATAATTTTAATAGTGTCATCTACAGGTTTGGGGGAAAGAAAAAGAAGAGAATCCTGCTAATATATGAAACATTTACAGCTGTCTCAGAACAACAACGAGAAGACACTCGTCTTACAGGTAGAGATAAAGGAGTGAAGCTTAGGGAAGAGATAAAAGCCACAGAGCAAATTTGGAAACCATCACTTTGTTGTTATCAATGCAGTTCTCAGACTGGATGAGACTTAAAATGGATAGATGTAGAGAGGGAAGATCAAAAACCTAAGAACTGAACCTTGTGGGACACCTACTTTAAAAGAGAGAGACAACAGCATATGCAGAGGCCTTAAAAAAGGAGTAAGAAAAAAAAATCCATAACCCAGGGAGAACCAATAAAAAGCCACTGGTACCCAAAAAGCAACAGCGGAGCATGGAAGGGCACTGGATGCCAGAAACTGGGTTTCCCTTTGCCCTGAGAGCCACTCTATGTCTGAGTTCATGATGGAACCCAGTGCAGAACTTTGTTTTCCTGAATGAAAAAAGAATCTTCAAAGAGAATGGGGATTTAAAGCATTATGAGAATCTTAGCCTGGAGGACACATTTGTTTATGATATATCAACACATAATCAAGTATAATTATCTTTCACAAATTTTAGGATCTATTCTAATTTTTCTCTAATATTAGGAATCTGAAAACAAATCAAACATGTTTGTTTTCCTTTATCTTCCTTGGCATATCTCTAGTTCATTTAGCCTTGCTAACAAACTTGATGTTTCCTTTTCAAAGCAGGACTGTTGGAGGAAAAGAGAAGGTAATTAACACAAGTAGTTCTTCCCAATGTGCTGTGCTGGAACTGCTGAAGTCACTCTCCATGCCACATTGCCCAAATAAGTTGGCTTCACCTTTAGGAATTACAGGTGCTCTTACAATCTTCATAGGATTTGTAAGTCTCAAGAAAAAATCTGACACAATTGACAGATGTGAAACATGAATAGTCTTTAAGATGGGGACTTGGAAGGCATATTCAGCTGTCTTTTCTGTAGAAATGTGTACTTGGTTTATCACCTGAAGCAGTCAACCTTAGGCCAATGAACGGTGATAAATATTATAAAATTATAATCATTTATTTTAAAATATAACATATTAAATATTTTTATAAGTAAATTCACTCTCAAGTAGTTCCTGTCCTTCTTATTTCTCTGAAATCTAACACCTTCATTCTGAATTGTTGATGTCACAGGAAGACCAAAGAGGTGGATTAAAAGCGGATTTTATTTTTCTCCCTCTGTGTTTTCATATTTTCCAAGCTTTCTGCAGTGCACTTTTAGCAGAGTTATAATTTCTTAAATATACCTGATTCCAAAAAAGGAAATCAATGTTTTTCATCAGATGAGATTTTCATCTTCAGCCATCTTTATATCAATTTGCTTATTTTAACAAAAATCAACTAAGAAAAAATATGCATTAATAATAAACGTTTTTAAATAATAAACTTTTAATAAACAATTAAAAATTAAAATAAATAATAAAAACAAAATAAATTCTATTAATAAACTGAATTTATATACTAACGTAACCTGGAAGGTATTACTTTGAGATGTTTAGTTAATAAGGATTGATTAAATTTTAATTTCATGGCAAATGTCAACAGTTGTTTTTGTTTTTTGTTTTATTGGGTTTTTTTTAAGACAGAGTTTTGCTCTTATTACCCAGGCTGGAGTGCAATGGTGCGATCTCGGCTCACTGCAACCTCCACCTCCTGGGAGGCAATTCTCCTCCCTCAGCCTCCTGAGCAGCTGGGACTACAGGCACGCGCCACCATGCCCACCTAATTTTTTGTATTTTTAGTAGAGACGGGGTTTCACCATATTGACCAGGATGGTCTCGATCTCTTGACCTCGTGATTCACCCAGTTTTAAGAAATACAGTAGTTAATGACAAATACTAACATGTCATAAACACACACTGCTCACAAACAGGGATGACTTCATCAAAAATGGGATGAATCATAGGTCTCTAAAAGCTTATAAGGTCACTCATAAGAGTGAACATGCAGACTAAATTCTGAGCTTTAGTTGCCATCTAGGAATGAGTTAGGAGGATCTTTAAATCACTGTGTCCATTTGTGGGCAAGTGTTTAACTTCGTCCTGAAGCATATTTAACATATGGAACAAGATTATTTTTCTCTTCTGTGATTGATCTCTTCTTTTGCTTAGTTCAAAAATATATCACTCTTTTCTGCCAACAAAACCATTCTTTCAGCAACAGATGTTCTGTCATAAAGAGAGACTTATGTACCCTGGTATAAATAACAAAGGTGTTAGCTAGAATTAAAGGGAGATGTTTCCTGTTTACACACACACCACACCCCTTCAGTGATTACTGAGGGAGGGCAAAAATTCACTATAAATAAATTTTACATAAACACATGTTTAAGGAACATTGGAAAGTTTGACTAAGAAAGAAAATTTATCTTTAAATTAATGACTGTTTTGTTCACCCCATACAGAGTTTACATGACTGTTACACATACACGGATTTTAAGAAATTCATTAATCACCAGCTTTGAACTGAATACCCATTTGGAGAGAGCACATGTGTTTCTGGCAGTGGCTTTTATAAACACCAAGATGCCTTAACTCCCTCCCCTGTTTTGGAATCAGTTATTCCTTTCAAAACCCTCCCCTGGAGAGAAATTCCCAGTGGAGGGCCAGCTGTCGTGGCTGCTCCCAGCGCACTAGCCCAGGGCTGCGCTCAGGATCAGCCTCCCTGGTCCTGTGGACACTAGGTCACTGGCCGCAGGCAGTGAGTGAGCAGGTCACCTGCTCACTCAGCAGCTCAGCCTTTCCCACAGCTGCTTTCCAATGCTTCTAGGAGGTTACAGGAGAGCTGAATTGATAACAGCTGTGAGGCCACTGGCTCTAGAGTTATGAATCTCCTACCAATCCAGGAGTAAGTCCTGGAGAGCAGAGATTCTAGGAGCAGGGCGAGGTTCTCTTTCAAACACCTTTTTAAAGTTGGGAGGTAACATATTAGAGCATCCTGAGGAAAAGAAATAGACAAATAAAATCCAAGAGTTCAGCAGAGGGGTTCAGATCCCAGCTGTCCACACTGGCAGGGGACTTTGAGCAAGTCACTTAGCTTGCCAGGACTTCACTCTTCCCTCTTATAAATTAGGGATGATGGTGACATTTGCATGCCCCATAGGGCTATTATGAGCACTTAGGTATTACGATATGTAAGGGACTTGGAAAAGTGTGTGGCACGAAGGTGTTATTGAGGCCAAATAAGAAACAAAGGGGAATCTTGAGTCTTTCAGGCATGCTCCTTAATTTTCTGACAAACACATGAATATGACATTATTACTCCCATTTTATGTGTAAAGAATCTGCCTGTAATCACAGCACTTTGGGAGACTGAGGCGGGCGGGTCACCTGAGGTCAAAAGTTTGAGACCAGCTTGGCCAACATGGTGAAACCCTATCTCCACTAAAAATTCAAAAATTAGCTGGGCATCGTGGCAGACACCTGTAATCCCAGCTACTTGAGAGTCTGAGGCATGAGAATCACTTGAAAGGAGGCAGAAGTCGCAGTGAGCCAAGATCTCACCATTGCACTCTTGCCTGGGTGACAAGAGTAAAATTCCACCTCAAAGAAAAAAAAAATCTGAGGCTCAGAGGCTAACTGAATTGCTGGGCATAAGCCCTTTAACTGGCCCATAATCAGCTGTAGTAGAGAGCGAGTTGTCCGCAGCCCTTATTAAATAATGCTTAACAAATGCTCAGGAAAACAACTCCCAGCCTAGCAATTAAAATATTCACCAGGGTAATTGTGCATTTATATTCCATGTTACTCCGGAATGGACTTGGGGAGACTGATAAAAATTGCAAAAAATCACACATAGTTGAATAAGAGGAAAAGATTTGCAATATTTTTTTAAGACGTCACCATCCAGAACCAAATGCCTGTACATCAGTGATTCTTAGTATTGTGTGTGTCAGGAACATTTGGAGATTCTGATGGAATTATCAATCTTATCTTTAGAAAAAAATCAACATATCATAACCTTTCATAAATACTCCATATCTAACAGACACCATGCTCATCCTGGGAGTCCGTGATCACTCTTGGCCATCAACTCTTTTGAAGTCTTATATCAAGAAAGAAAACTGAAAGTGCTAAACAGAAATGTCACTAATGGCATTTCTTGTAATTGTGAAAATACAGTAACCATTTTGAAACTCTGCTACCCTAAGCAAGCATGGGAAAGGATGGCATTCACTAGCAATTGGAAATAAAGGAGAAAAGTTGATAAGACATCTGGAACTCAGAGATCGATTCTGAGTGAGCAAAATTAACAGAAATGCATGTGAATACGCGTATATACAAAAAGCTATCTATACCTGCATTTATAATCTACCTATCAATACATATGTATGTTATCTGATTCAAAGGGAGAAGAATTGGAGGAAATCTCAAATATTTGTTATGTGAGGAACTACAAATATGAAAAGAAACTGAAAACTATATATTGGAGAGAAGATTGAGGAAGTTTCAGTCTAAGAAAAAAGGCATTAAGCTCACCCTAATGAGAGAAAATAACAAATACGAACAAGAGATTATACTTCTTTTCTCCAGAGTTGTTGAGAATGGTGATGAAAAATAGAGGGTGAGATGACAATCCACTATAAAGAAGTCATTGGTGTGAAAATGGGAAATAATATGTCTGGAGGAGAGCTTTGTGAAATTAGAGGAGTTTGCTCCAAAGCCAGATTATCAGTTGGTGGATGTGTTATAAAGATAATTAAGGAAAATTTTAAGGTCTTCATCAATCTTGTATAATTAGGATCTGAGATTATACTCCTGAAACAGAACTTGTTAAAGTTCTGGGTCAAGAGACTACAGTCTTTCTAACTTTTAAATAGTCATTTAAACTTATGTAGCTTTCAAAACTAGCCTTTAGGAATATAAAATCTACACAAGACCTTGTTCAATGCATTGTCCCAGAGGTATTGGCAAAATCAGTACGTAAACTTCAGACTGTGACACTAACTCACACATCCTTTAAACAATCTATTGACTGTATTAACATTCTTTTTTTTTTTTTTTGAGACAGAGTTTCGCTCTTGTTACCCAGCCTGGAGTGCAATGGCGCGACCTCAGCTCACTGCAACCTCAGCCTCCTGGTTTCAGGCAATTCTCCTGCCTCAGCCTCCTGAGTAGCTGGGATTACAGGCACGCACCACCGTGTGCAGCTAATTTTTTGTATTTTGAGTAGAGACAGGGTTTCACCATGTTGACCAGGACGGTCTCGATCTCTTGACCTCGTGATCCACCCGCCTTGGCCTCCCAAAGTGCTGGGATTACAGGCTTGAGCCACCGCGCCCGGCCTTTTATTAACATTCTTAATGTTTTCAAGAGTACTGTGAAATCACCAAGTTTTCTAACTTTATATACCTATCTTCCCCATAGACATAGATATGTATGTAATTTAATTAATCTGCCCCCTAGACGTAGATATGTATATAACTTAATTATGTTTAATCCTAAAACACATAGTAACTACCACACATAGTAACTACCACATATAAGGCAAGTATTTTATGGAACAATTTTATCGAACCAGTGACTAAAGATTAAAAGGAAAATAAAATAATTGTTTATCAACAGAAGCAAAAATAGACCAAATTGTCACATATTTATCAATGTTTCCACGGCATTCCTAACTCTAGTTTGTAAGTTCCATTCATGAAAACAGAAACCTCGGGAGTTTTATTTACCTGTTTTCACAGTGAGAACACAGTTCTTGCCACACAGTGTCAGATGTATAGAATGGATGAATTGAAAACTGTATAGAGTTTTGCAATATTTATTTACCTGACAAATAATACTAACATATACCATATGCCAGGTGCAGTTCTAAGCCTAGGGTAGAGCAGTAACTAAAACAAGCAGTCCTTCATCATATGGAATTTATATTCTAGTGAATCATTAATACGTTGATATTTCTCATCCCTATTGTGGGGGGATACTTATTCCCAAAAGGCAGTGATGGAAGATTTCTTAGTTGTAAGGAAAGGTTGTTAAAATTCACTTTTCAATTTTTGACCGAGACATCTCTATAAGGAAGAGTCATATAAAATTGAAATCACAATACTGCTTTCCAGTCCTTAGGCATTTTGACACCTCTGAAGAATCTGACTTCGTGGGGCCGGGCGCGGTGGCTCACGCCTGTAATCCCAGCACTTTGGGAGGCCGAGGCGGGTGGATCACGTGGTCAAGAGATTCAGACCATCCTGGTCAACATGGTGAAACTCCATCTCTACTAAAAATACAAAAAATTAGCTGAGCATGGTGGTGCATGCCTGTAATCCCAGCTACTCCGGAGGCTGAGGCAGGAGAATTGCCTGAACCCAGGAGGCAGAGGTTGTGGTGAGCCGAGATCACGCCATTGCACTCCAGCCTGGGTAACAAGAGCGAAATTCCGCCTCAAAAAAAAAAAAAAGAGAGAGAGGAGCCTGAACATAATTAATGTTTGAAGTCTCAGGTGATGCTTGTGTGCACCCAGATTTGAAAGCCACTGATGTACAGCATCATCAGGATTTGCTACCTAACCGGTCTCTCTCTTCTTACTATTATTTCCCTGTGAACCTTCATCTGTACTCAACCTCCATTCTTATTCATGCAATAATGATTCCCTGATCTATAAATCTTCCCCACATTGTAGGGTCTTTATGAGAATCCCTCTACTAGCATATATTGCAGGTATGTCAGGTTGAATACATTCAAAACTAAACCTGTCTCCCTGAAGTTTCCTCCCTCCCCAGAGGCTGTATGGGGCAGCGATGCCTCACTGCTAAGCTTCAGAGACAACTTTCACGTCACCATCCCTGTGGATGGTTCCGCGGGTGCCAGGCTGAGACAATCTGAAGCATGGGGCTCTGCCCTGGTCTGCTGGGTTTGAACAATGCCAGACAAAGGGGAACAGACTTCAACTCTTTGTGCCTCAGTTTCCTCCCCTTTGAAATGGAAATAATAAAACCTACTGCTGGGGTTATGCTGATGATCAAATGAACTGATTCATGCAGAACAGCACTGGCACAGAGCAAACAATCAACTGTAAACAGATGTGATGGAAATAGATCAGAGCCATTGCTAAAAGTAAGAAAGTGAAAGCCCCAAAATACTGTCAGGGCAGTGGTTATCACCTCCTTAGACTAATGCTACCACAATTCACGGAGGCCACTGCCTGTCCCTTTCTTTATTTACTTTCTCTATCCATTCGATAATTCCTTTGATTTCATCTCCCTATTTTTTTCTGTATGCGTCTTCCCCTCCTTTCTCTTGCCATAGAGTTATTAGGATTTATGTTTTCTTCTTTAATTGAAACGGTGGCTTCTGTTCTGATCTATGTCCACCCCATGTGTTTACAATCTTTCCCTCACATTGCCAGCAGGGAACTCCTCTAAAGAGCAAATAACACTCAAAACAAACACCCATCAGATCCCTCCTTCGACTAAAATGTGTCCCTGTCTCGCCGCTGCCTGCCATTAGAGCCCCATCCTTTCTAAAGCTAGTGCAACCTCTAACCACACATGACTAATCACACAGGTCACCGCTGCTGTCTTCCTTGTCAGCCTCAGAGTCGGATCGTGTGCATCTTGAAGAGAGTGGTTGCATCTCACTCATCTCTGAGTCTCAGTGACTGAACAGTGTCTTGTGTACAGGGGTGTTCGGTAAATTCTTAAATGAATGGGAAAGAAAGTGTCACATGCTGGCTGGCTGGAGGAATGACGGTAGAAATGGACAGAGGAGTCATGGAGGATGGTGGAGTCATAATACAGTTTAATGTGGCCAGGTATCATGGTGAATGCCTGAAATCCCAGCATTAGGGAGGCTGTGAAGGGAGGATCTCTAACACTGGAGTTCAAAACCAGTCCAGGCGCTAAAGCAAGACCCTGTTTCTACAAAAAAAATACAAAAAATTACCTGGGCATGGTGATGAACACCTGTAGTCCCAACTACTCTGAAGGCTAAAGCAGGAGGATTGCTTGAGCCCAGGAATTCAAGGCTGCAATGAGATATGATTGTGCACTGCACTCCAGCCTGAACGACAAAGCGAGACCCTGTCTTTAACAACAGAAACAAAAATACAGTTCAGTGTTAACTATTTCTCATATTTTAATGCTACTAATTACCAGAAATATCATACATAAGAAATAGTATTAGCAGAAACATAATTGAGTATATAGAAAGCATACAGAGTGTATATTATGGTCAGATAAAATAAATTACCTTGTCTGTTTCACTGTTCAGAAAAACAGGATCAATTAAGCATTCAGATAGATAGATAGATAGACTGAAAGACAGACAGATAGATAGATCAATCCAAAGGATTTTAAATGAGCTAAAACATTCTTATTGTGAGGGAAATCAAATATAATTCTGGCCTAATGGCAAGCCTGAAATTTTCCTGAGTGAAGAGCATTATACTGTTTTATAAGCCTGTCTTTCAATATGTGTAAAGAATATAATTAAAAAGAAATGAAAATTTTCTTTGTGTTACTAATTCAGAAACGATTCAGCCAGTTCTGTGCTATCGTAAGCTTTTTTTTTCTTTTTCTCTTTCTCTGTGAAACAATCTGAAGATGCTTTATTGATATTTCCAGATTATTATTTTCAGGAAGTTTACAACTTCAAGATGTTTAGGACGTCTTGACTCATGCTAGGAAGGCTAAAATTATGGAAAAAGTAGAATACAGTTCTTGGCTCCATTTCACTGGTATGGTGAAACCACGTGAAGCTCTCCTGAGCAGACCTGGCCACAGAAGGCAGGCTGAGGGCTGCGGGAGGCATCCTCCTTCATGTGGCTGAATTTTACCTCCTCTGGTTCCTACCAGTCATCAGTTCTTGTAAGACTTCTGAACATCATATTGGGAGTGGCTAAAGTCATGGAGTTCTCACTGCTGCCTCATTACCCCGCCTTTCCTACCTCCGCTTTGAACCTAAAAATAACTCTGGGAGAAGAGGAATACATTTCAGAAGTAATTTATAAATCAGACTTTGGTTGCAAAGTCTGTCCCGGACATTCAATTCTGCATATAAACACTGATGGTTAAAGTAGAACGTCTGAACCCACTCACAGAAACCATTCGCACCTAAATCAGGCAAAGGCCCCTGCTCCATGAGGGTGTTCACATAACATGATGATGGTTCTGGGTGTACTTTGCAAGATGGATTTCATAGTCGTTTCCTGTGTGGCATTCACAATACTTAACAGGAAGTGTGACGTGGCCACTGATCACTCACAGACTCACGACCCACCAGCAGAAATGAGTTGTAAACACCAACCATAGCTGCAAGATGCAAGCCAGTGCACAGTCGACTCTGTTTACATCCGATTCTGGGAGAAGTGGTTTTAAACTTTGCTGCACGTTAGAACCATCTGAGGACTTCAGGTGATGCTGATGTGACAGTGTGTGTTCATTGATTTCAACAAATGTACCTCTCTAGTGTGAGATGTTGATAGTGAGGGAGGCTGCACACATTGCAAGTGGGGTCAGATATGGAAATTCTCTGTACTTTCTGCTCAGTTTTGCTGTACTTTTAAAACTGCTCTTAAAAATGAAGACTATTAAAAATAAAAGGACTGATAGTATTTGGACTTAATATTGGTTGTGACATGGATATGGGATTTTTGAGGGTGCTCAAGTAATTCTCTAAGGCGTAAACATTTTAGAACTTTATGTTGGATGAATTGAATACTTAACACTATTAGGATTATTTTTTAACTGCAGAGGGACACCAATCATCATAACGCCTTACTGGTTTCACAATTTAAAAAACACAGGTGAGTATTGATATAAGGACATTCACTTACAGTGATATTCAAATTTATACATCAAGAGTGTGCACCTTAATATTCTAAATTTATTCCAGACTTTGAAGAGTTAACTGATGTATATCTAAGTCAATCAATTTCCTTCTCTGTCCTATCTGCCTTTCTAACAAAAAGAAATTAACAGAAATTAAATATGCTTTCTTATATGTTTCCTGTCCTTTGATGTGTTTATCTAAGGGTCTGGTGCAGAAAATTTCTCCATCGGTTGGAAAGTTGAGCTTGGATTTTTGCATTTCTAAAAAAGCTCAAATTCTATGATACACATTTTTTTTCTTAATGCTACCTAAAGTTTAAGCTAAAAAATCAAAACTGACAAACCAGAAAATAAAAAAGTATGCACTGGTAAAAGAAAATAAATACATTTACATGTACTACATTACACTAAAATAAACGGAGTACAGTTGGAAAAGATTAATTCATTGAGTTGAATGAAATGTAGGTAAAAATAGCAAAGTTCTCATCTTCGAAGAAAAAGCTATGCAATGACTTCAATGGTTGGTATGTTTATGAAAACACAATTTACATCCTATTAATGTATCGCCTAAAAATAAATAATAACAAATTTTATCAAGACTGAAATATTGTAGAAAGGAGAATTACTTCAAAAGCTATAGAAATCTTGGAATTCATACTGTGATTACAAACTCAGTAAGTGCCTAATAAATATTTGCTGAAGATTTAAGAATTATAACAGGGTGACTTCAGATATAGCAGTGTTAAACACTAACAGAAATAAAATGAGTACACATAACAGTAGTGTTCTTTTTTCTGTTTCTGACTATACAGTGTAGGAAATTTTAATAAAACAGCCTTTCCTAAACTAAAGAGAATTTATTTCTTCTGCCTTTTTTGAAGGTTCCTTCATGTATAGCTTTTATTCTTCACAAAGAGAACTGTACACTGAAACAACTGATTTTCTAAAAAGTTAGAAAAGAAAGAATAACAGGTGATGTGAATACAACAGAAACTACAAGATATCTGTAGTCAATAGCATCAATAATGAAGAGGTCTAGTAATGACTGTATTAAAGGGCTGGGTGATTGGAATTATTAACAGTCCACAACTCTTGCCAATTCAAGGTGCAATAACTCATGAGAAATGTGCTAATATTCTTCTCCCATTAAGATTCTCACTTTTGTATATACTTATAAAGCTGCTATATCTGAGGTACAGAAATGTCGAAAAACCCTATTGGATCTGTGAAATATTTGAGCCATACTTTACACATGCAGTGAATCCTGTGTCTAAACTTTTCAAGCCATCCCCTGTCCTGGCACTCCCCATCCCATTTTACTTTATCTAATCTGTCATTCTGCCCCTCTTCCTTCCTCTTTTTCCTGTGTTCTTCATTCCACCCCACGACACACACACACACACACACACACACACACACACACACACACACAATTTGTAATCTAGAAGTCAATATTTGTCACATTCAGAACTGTGGCATTTACACAACTCCATTCATGTCCTGCCACATGAATGCCAAACCGGGAGGAGGCTGACTAATGTGTGCACTTTCTTGGGTGTTAGTAATTATGAAAGGGTACACAGAAAAATAAAAACTTACTTTGGTATCATGGGAAATGTCTAGCTGTTCTGATGCTTGCTTCTCATGGAATCACACTGAAGAGAGAAAACCAAGCCCCGTTTGGTTTGCTCTTTCTCTGAGAGGATAGGAATTACCCATTACCCCAGAGGACCTCAGCAAATATAATTCATTTCCTACCAGCAGTACCATCCCTTTCTATTCATTCCACTTTTGTAATTGGAATAACAAAGCTGAGTAAAACGTATTTTTTTTTAGGCCAAGCTCATCAAACCAGGCAAACTATAGCCTGTGGGCCCAAAAGAACCAGCTGCCTGTCTTTCTGTTCTGCCCTCAAGCTAAGAAAGGCTGATACAGATGAACATTTACAGTTGATTTGTGATAGGAACCCTAACTTTAACTCCAGTGAGGAAAACGATATTCCCCTTAAGAAAAGAATCTCATTCTTCCATAAGACTGTATTACAAAAATGTGTGCTCCATTATTATATTTTGAATTTCATCAATGAAAAATGAATGCAGATACGTTTCCTAGCTTGTTCTGTAAGGACCTGCATAATATCCCTGATGTTGCTCTTGGCCAACAAAGCCTAAACTATTTTCTCTCTGGCCCTTGACAGAAAGGGTTTGTGGAGCTGTGATTTAGATAACCAGTCTTTTCTTAAGAGGTAAAACCAGTATTTCATAAGACCAGGCCTCCCCCAAAGTACATGGGGAAAACCATGCTGATACTCCTGCCTGCCGCCCCCTGAAAACCTACTCTGTCCCTGCTTCCTCCCTCCCCTCATCTAAAGCAGGCTGTCAGGCAGGTCTCATCTGTGTCCTGACACTCAGATAATCACGCTACTACCCTCCCCAACACAGTGCCTCCCAACAGTACAAATCTTCAGTCCCCCGAGGAACAGATAGAAATCCCAGAGCCCCTGGCTGCCTTGGCTGGGCTCCCTGCCTCTCTGCCTGCCCACCCAGTGCCTCCCAGCTCTCCAAGGTGGAGGCGGGGTTGGGGAAGAAAAGGAAAGGAGAGAAAGTTTGTTATTTGGCAGTCCCTTGTGCAATCAAGTTTTCAGAAGCAGCAACAAATAAGTAATTCCATGGTGTTTTTGAAGGGTTTGTCCGAGGCTACTGCCTATTTCCAGGAATCTCTCTCCTGAATTTCCCTTAACTGAGACTATTACACTTTGAGCTGCCTGTGGCCATGCCCTTCTTTCAGCCCGGCTGTGCTGAGCTCCCCTTGGGGAGGGATGGGAGGCACCCCTGGAGCCAGCCAATTCCCAGAGGCAGACTCTCCTGGAGGCATGGGCACCCTCAGCAGCTCTAGCCGGAGCCCTTTTGATAGAAGTGGTTCAAACACCTTCGCACTGTGCCCCTGAGCTACAGGGATGAAAACCAAGCTCTCCAACTGGTGCACCTTCAGTCTCAAACACACAGAGCTTGTCTCATCTTGCAACACTCCACTGCTGCCCTCCTTCAGGGACAGTCCACTTTGTGTGTCTTTCAAAGCCCGGCGGTGCTTGCAACCTTTGCTCTACAGCAATTCTGCTCACATGAGTCTGCAGCATGTTATTCCGTTTATTCTTTGTTTACTTGTTTATTATTTATCTCTCTGTTATGGGACAAATTGTGTCCCTGAAAAATTCATATGTTGACGTTGTCACACCAAGTTCCTCAGGATGTGAGTGTGTTTGAAGACAGGGCCTTAGAGAGGTAATTAAGGTCTAATGAGGTCATATGTGTATGCCCCCTTCCAATATGACTGATGTCCTTCTATGAAGAGGAGATTAGTACAGACATGCACATATAGAGGGAGGACCTCGTGAAGACACAAGCAGAAGACAGCCATTTACAAGCCCAAGAGAGAGGACTCAGAAGAAGCAACCTTGCTGACACCTTGATCTCAAACCTCTGGCCTCCAGAATTGTGAAAAATCACATTCTGTGATTTATGCCACCCAGTCTGCAGTGCTGTGGCAGCCCTAGCAACCAATTATACTTCCCTACTAGAATGTAAGCTCCATGAAGCGCACACTTTGGGCACCTGAGGCAGAGCTGAATGGAAGGATGGCTGAAGGTAGCCCTGCATCTGTAAGGACCAACGTGGATTTTTCTGGAAAGCTTGCAGAATCACAATGATGACAACAGTAGTCTTGATATCCCTAAATGCTACCTTTTGTTTTTTGAGCATTTATCATTTCCAGTTTTTTAAAAGAAATATTGAGTTATATATTAGTGTTAGCATCCCATGTGTGCAAGTAAGTTTTTCTTGCCTCTTAAACCAAAAGAGAAGCTCTCGGAGATCATGGACTTGTCTTCCATTTCTTTGTCTTCACCACTGTGCCTAATATGATGACTTACCTATCAGTGACCAACAAACTGGCTGCTTCGTTTCAGTTCTACTCACATGTCTGTGTCTGTGGCACACGTTATTCTGTTGGTATGTGGCGCTGGCTGATAATCCTCAGTCTCTCGGTTGTGGTCACAGTGCATGAGTCGATATCATCATTATTTTCAGTGGTTGCTATTGATGATGATATTTGAATGCAAAGCTAAACTACAGAAGAATAACATGATTTGCAGAAGTTCATATAATTAAGTAGCAACACAGGTAGTACTAGAATCTGGAGATCTTGACTTTGATCCTAGAGACATTCCTCTATCCCTTTCTTGTCCTTCTTTGGCTTTGTAAGTAGAAGGAAAACAGTATGTGATAAAGATTGCTGAAGCATTAAGAATTTGGTAATGTACACTTTAACCTAATTCAGCACAGATAACAATATAGATTCAAACCCTGTATCCAAGTATTTGAAGACCTCCATGCTGTGCCCCCACCAGCCGGCCAGCTTCGTTTCTCACCATCTCTGTATTTTCCAAACCAGGACATTAGCACACTTGACTCCTTGCTCACTCCTCAAGCACAAGCTGAGCTCTGTCCAGCCAGCGCTTCCTCTTCCAGCAGCTGGGATACCCTTCTCAGGCTGCTCACTGGCCTTGGGCATCTCGGATCACTCCTTCACGAAGCCCCTACCATTGCTCTCCGGTGATGCCAGAGCCTCTCGACTCCTGCACTCCCTGGTGGCACTGCTCCTACCATGTTTTAGGATTAATTTACATGATTTACGTTCATTATATGTGTGCAAGTAACTTTTTATTGCCTCTTAAGCCAAAAGAGAAGTTCCAGGAGATCATGGACTTGTTTCTGTTTCTTTGTCTTCACAACTGTGCCTAATATTATGCCTTACCTATCAGTGACCACAAACTGGCTGCTTCATTCCAGATCTACTCATATGTCTGTGTCTGTGATACATGTTATTGTGTTGGTATGCAGTGCTGGATAATAACCCTCAGTCTCTCGCATGGAATTAGAGTTGAAATTATTATTATTTTCAATGGTTGCTATTGATAATGATGTTTGACTGGCATCCTCTAAATGAGAAGACTGCTAAAGTCAGACTAAAAATAGAAATTCATTTTGAGGCTAAGATAATAATGATGAGAAATTTGAGAGATATAATTTCTGATGGAATCATTAGGGGTGACATGAAAAATGAACTTAACCTTATTAAGATAAATATTTTTCCAATATAGTGATTGGATCATGGGTAATTAAATCAATTCTTCCTATATGTTTACACACAACGACTCCCCTAAACACTCATCCATCTCATTTTTATAAATACAATGACAAATGGCTTTAGATTACTTCTTTTAGCCTCCTAGCAGTGACAAATAAATCATGAGATGTTCCTACAAGCTACAGGTATTTTATAATCACCTCCAAGCAATTTCCTATAATGTTTCTGTTATTTTTATGTCATTGTTGAGCCAGATTCTTATTCTTGCTAAAGTACTTGGAGAATTCTAATCTTTATTGTCATAAAAAAGAAAGCTTTGCTGATTTCCCAGTAATTTGTCTTTAAGATATTTCCCTGGGTTGTGTTATGCAGAAAAGTAATTATTGTGCATATTACTTAAATTTAATTTAAATCCTTACTTCATGTTGAAACTATAATTTGAAAGGCAGTTTAAATAAAGAAGAAAGTCTTTTCCCTATGAAGTGTAAAAGTTAGCTATATTGATTGGAGATCTTAACTGTCTCTGTTTCTGAATGTTTTTTCCATTCTAGCCTGCATAGATATGGATAAGGAATAATTTTGAAACTCCTCCTAATCAACTCTCTTCCTTTCCACTCACAACAATGTAATTTTTATCACTGAGGTAGAGAGAATCTTCCAGTAGAGATCCTGGGATACGGAAGAGATGAGTCATGATCAACAAAACCATAAGCAGTCTACATAAAGAGCAGCCACTTGGATCCCCAGGAGCAAGTGAGTGTAACCTGCTTCACTGTTTTTAGGAACGTCTGAACCTGCAGCTCCAACAGCCACCTCTTATTATCTCCTGTGGGCAGCCACTGCCCTTAATAGTTTCAGTTCTCTGAGTAGAACTATGAAAAAAGAGAAAGAGGTGTTTTAAATGTGGGGGATAAAATACATGGAGATTTGAATTTGATTATGTAAGTAGTATATTTGGAGAAAAATTATTTATCAAGCCTTATCAACTATCAAGCTCCTCTCTTTTTTTCTGATGAGCTTTTTTATATATACACAGTAAGTCCTCACTTAACTCAATGGATCAGAGACCAACATATACATCCTAAAGCTATAAAACACAGAAAAAAACGACAATGAGAATCTCTGTGATCTTGGACTAGGAGAAGATTTCTCTGGTATGATACCAAACTCACAATTAGTTAGAACTAGTTGATAATTTGGGTAGCATTTAAATCACTTTTGGTCCCCAAAAGACACTGTTAAGAGCATGAAAAGGCAAGCCACAGGCTGAAAAAAAAATTGTAAATGATGTCTCTGGTAAAAGAACATAGTAAAAATCCTCAAAATTTAATAATAAAATCATTGAGTAAGTAAATATGAATAGATTTTAAGACACTACATTGAAAAAGATACATGCATATAAGCACATGAAAAGATGCTTATCATCATAAGTCATTATGGAAAGCAAATTAACACCACCATGAAAAAGCACTACGTCCATATTAGAATGCCTAAAATTAGTAAGACTGACAATAAAAGTGTAAACAAAATTGTGGAGGACCCAGAATTCCTGTGCACTACATAGAAGTGTAAAATGATACAACTACAGTTGAAAACAGTTTGGCAATTTCTTAAATAGGTAAATGGGCACTAACCATACAACCTAGTCATTTAACTCCTCCGTATTCACTAAAAAGAAATGATGACTTTGTCCATATGCAAAGTGTACACTAATATTCACAGCAGCTTTATTTGTCGTAGCCAGAAACTGGAAACAGTCCAAATGTCCATCCCAGGTGAGTGAATAAACAAATTGTGGTATATCCATACAACGCTATACCACATAGCAATAACAAAAAAGTATTGACACACGCTACAACAGGAATGCTCTCAAAAATAATTACACTTAGTGAAGGAAGCCAGATCAAAACGAAGTACACATTGCATGATTGCATTTATATAAAATGATAGAGAATGCAAACCTATGTAGGGTGACAGAAAGGAGATCAGTGGTTGCCTGAGGACAGGAAGGAGAAGCAGGAATTATAAAAGGTCAGGAGGAAAGTTTTGTGGGTGGTGGATATATTCATTATCTTGATTTTGGTGATGATTTCATGGCTGTATACATATGTCTAAACATCAATCTGTATATACAGCAAATCCGTGCAGTTTATTTTATATAACATATACCTAAACAATGCTGTTTAAAAACAAAGTGAAGATTATCTGTATGGACTAACTTGGAGAGCATACCAAGATATGTTAAATAAAGTTTCATACAGGAGTGTATATAGGGTGCTGTATTTGGCATAAAAAAGAAAGAAAAATAAGAATGTTTATTTGTATATCTTGCTTTTGCATAACGGATGAGCAAAAAAAAAAAAAAAACCCACAGTTATTGATGCAGAATGAGTGGGGAGAGAAATGGGAATGAGAATCTTCAGTGTGTAACTTCTTGTTTCATTTTAATTTTTACCATGCAAATATGCTATTTCAAAATAGTGTAATCAAAATATTGCTACGACTCAAATATCCATCAACTGATGATTGAATAAATAAAAGATAATATAACCATTCAACAAAAGATCATTCAAAAATAAAAGGAGGCCAAGTACAGTGGCTCATGCCTGTAATCCCAGCACTTTGGGAGGTCGAGGCGGGTGAATCACCTCAAGTCAGGAGTTGGGGACCAGCCTGGCCAACATGGAGAAACCTTTTGTCTACTGAAAACACTAAAATTAGCTGAGTGTGGTAGCACATGTCTGTAGTTCCAGCTACTTGGGAGGCTGAGACATGAGAATCACTTGAACTGGGGAGTCAGAGGTTGCAGTGAGCCAAGATTTTGCCACTGCACTCCACCCTGGGTGACAGAGCAAAACTCTGTCTCAAAACACATAAAATATAAAAATAGATAAAATATTGTTACCTGCTACAACATGGATGAACCTTGAAAACTTACACTAAGTGAAAAGAAGCCAGTCGTAAATCGTCACATATTGTATGATTCAATTTATATGAAATGTCCAAAACAGGCAAATCCTTAGAGACAGAAATTAGATCAGTGATGGTCAAGCACTCAAAGGGGATTGGCATAACTGTAAATGAGTTTGAGGTTTATTTTTAGAGTGACAAAAATGGTCTACAATTGGGTTGTGGTGATGATTGCATATATTTGTAATCCAACTAAAAACCATCGAATCATACACTTTAAATGGCAAATGGTGTATTGTGTAGATTATGATCTCAATAAGGTTGTTAAAAATGCTGTTTCATAAATACTCATTGAAATTCACACTCTACTTGGAAACCTTGTATCTATTGTTTATTTGTATTTCTAATAGCCGCTCGTTGAGGAAAATGGATATTAGAGTCTCTATTTGACAGACCCAAAGAAAGAATGCTTCATTTCTTTCCACATCTAACAGCAAATGAGTCGAGTAGAACCATTTGAAAACCTAAAGTGATGCACTTCCACCTGTGCTAAACCATCAATAACCCCACCCACACTTGTATGTGCACTTTCATACGTGGTTCCATCACAGCTCCCATGCACACTGCCATGAGATAAGCTTTTTCACAAACTGGAACTGACCAGCTGATGGACACCGAAATTCTCACCAAACCAACTCCTGCTGACAGGTGTAAAATAATCAAACACAGAATGATCCTTGGAGCGAATAGGAGGTCATGCTAGGGTTCACTTAAGTATATTTGAACTGGTCAATTAATGAGGCAAACTAAATATCATGTGATTTATCAATTAAATGTTCATTCAAATTTCCTAGTCTGTGTTATGAAAAGAAACTCTAAAACTTTAAACTCAGATGGGTGGTCTGGAGACAAGACCAGCTGTGCAGAGAAAAAGACAGGAGGAAAAGATACAAGGTCTAAGGTAGATAAGCCTGGGATGGCAAAAGTTACAGAATCAGGTCAATACAGTGTCAGCATTTCAGTGCAGAAAACGTACAAATTAGGAGCTTAGAAATAACTTTACTTGATTAAATTAGAAGGCTACAGGATAAGAAGACCACACACAGCAAGTTAAAAATAAACCTAGATCTAATTATTGTTCTTTCAAATTATTTAGAGAATCATTATAATGGGAAACAAAATTCCATGCTGACAGAGGTGACAGTATTCTTCAGGAACTGCCATCCTAATGCAAAACCACAGAATTAAATAGAGATTCTATTTATCATCACACTCAAAGACAAGCAGGGAGGCAAAAACTTACAACTTGAGAGAACTCAAGAACAAAGCAGAAAATAAGTATAACTGAAGCTGATCACTTCATCTGAATTTAATAGAGAATAAAAAGGAGACTATTTGCCCCAAAGCAATGCAAATTTTAGCCATCCGGAAGTGGTCTTGCTACTATTTTTCCAAGTATTTTACTCTTAATTTAGGCATCTAGTAAAAACTGTGACATTTTCCTGTTTAAAATGAGGGGGAAACATTCTGAATATTTTAAATGCCTGGATTATGTCTATTTCCGAATGAGCTTCCTTTGCTTTCTTTACACAAATATTAGAATTAAGAAATATATTTATATATAGGGAAGAAGAAAGGAAAAGTTTAGAGTTTCCTTTTTAAATATAAACAAAAAGAAAATCCTTCTCCTTTGCTTCCAGAGCCAAGGGGGACAATGACTGTACTGTAATATTTGGAAAAATGTAACTAATACTTCTGAACTTGAGAAAATCTGCAAGGCTAGACTCCCAGGAAGTCCTTGTTGTCTGAACATATGCCTTGGCCAAGGGCTTGCTCTCACCCTGGGTACACTGATCATTACATTTTAAGGGAAAAAAAATGTATTTAAAATTCCACTTTATGTTATAATCATGATGCCACAGAGCTCAAGGCCAATCAATGCTTTTGAAAAATGCTCCAGGTAAGACATTTCCCAAACGCTCTCCTACCCTACATTCCCCCCACATCTAGAAGTTTTCACTATTCAAGCTCTACACATTATATACAGTTGAAGGCAATTGATAAACAGCCTGTGAGATTACAAACTAGAAACCACGTGAGAAAAGAAAGACTGGTCCAGCCATGAGTTCCTATCAGCGTCAAGTTGGCTGACTGTCCTTCCATCCCTTCCAAAGCCACTTTGGACTTCCTCGGCTCTGACACTTGTTTTCCCAGGCTGCCTCCACATCACACTCAATTAGACCCTCCATCTAGCCCATCTGTCCTTGTCCCGTTTCTCATATTACTTAACATTGATTTAGGGGAAGGGCTGCAGTGAGAAGGACACATGGTGGAGATAAAAGACCTTTTTTTTCCTTCTCTCCCACCTTTCCCCACAGCATAATTCTCTTAGGAAACAGTATCAAGAATCAGGAATCATCTGTGTGTTTGCCTACTTTTGAACTAGCAAGTCAGCCTGCGACAGTTTCAGGAATGCTGGCAAAACAGACAAGATTCCTGGGTCCAGAAAGGACAGTCTAGTACTTACAGTAATAGCTGTAGCCAGAGTGTCAGCATTTGTGCTGTTTCCCCATGCCTCAACACTCCAAAGAAAGTGTACATAGGGTCAGGTGATGCCTGCCCAGGCAGTGAGCTGTGTTAATAGTATAGAATGAGCTTAGGGAACCCAAATATTTGATAAAACCTTCAGAATTGTAGGTATTCCAGAGAGGTGCATTATCTTAATAATACAGAACAGTAAACATGCCTGTCTTTTGCTCCAAGGGAGACACCATCTCTATTTTCCAAGACTATTCCCTGTACAGACCATTGAAAAGACAGTGAGCAATGAGCAGTCGGGGTTTTTCTCAGAAGACGAGCAGAAACATAAAAAATCCATGAAGGATGATCTCCTAACACATCACTGTGCCATTCCCACTACTGAGCAAACAAGTCAACCCTGGAAAGAACGCCTTTGCCTCCTAGGAGAGCTTCATGAGAGTCTAATTGAAAGCAAATAAAGAATCAAAACAAAACCCTCTGAAATTTCACAGGGACCACAGGCTGCCCTGAGGGATGGAAAGGGAGGAGCAGACGCCCTGTTGAATATCTTTTCTTCTCATCAATCTGCATGGACAGTTGGCAGTCAAAAATAAAGCCAATGGCTTTGGCTTTACTGAACAAGACAAAAAGGAAAAGAAGAAAAAAAGTTGTCATTAAAGTCCTGCAGAGAAAACCAAGCAGTGAGTGCCTTTCTTTGAGGGTTTACAGATGCACAAACTCAGGCCTTCTCCTACCTCTTCATGGCCTACCCCACCTCTCCAACCCCTTCATGCTGAAGCCCCTACTTTGAAACAGCACAAGTGATTTCTGAAGTTGTAGACAGCATTTCCAACACCACCAGAGAAGGGATGAGGAGGAAGAGTCCCTTGAACCCACGAGCATGGGTGCAACTGCAGCAGAGATGTTTTCAGGCTGGAGGAATGAACACAACCACCAAGCAATCACTTCTAAAGGAAGATGCTTTCTCAGCAACTTTCCCGGAAGATTTTAGAATACAGCCATTTGCTGGCTAATGGTCATCTTTATACATCTTGTGAAGACATTTGCAGATTGACTAATTTGTCAGCTTCTTGCAAAGACTTTCATGAGGTTTTGAATGAACATAGTGACTTGTCGTACAAACATCCTACTCTACAAAAAAAAAAGTGGAAATAATGCAACAAAATCCAGCTACCAAAAGGAAAAATGTATTTGACATTTTCAATGTTCACCTACTAATGCCCAGTGGAACAGGCTGGAAAAAAAAAGGAAATATTTCCCCTTCTATGGCATGAACCTGAAAACCTTCTTTAAGTACTATATCTATTCTACAACTGCCAGCAAACACTGTCCCAGGAAACAAGAACTATCAGGTATAGTTTGCAGCAATGCAAAGTGAGGGAGAACTTGTCAACTTTTTCTGTGAAGTGAGTAGTGATTGAAATGCATTACAAACCAATAAGCACTTTATACAGTAGAGATTAGAAGTTGCAAAAACAAACAAACAAAAAACTCCCCCCAATTTTTTTTTTGAGCAAAGTCTCACTGTGTCACTAGGGTAGAGTGCAGTGGCATGATCTCAGCTCACTGCAACCTCTGCTCCAAGATTCAAGTGATTCTCCTGCCTCAGCCTCTTGAGTAGCTGGGACTACAGGCACCTGCCACCACATCTAGCTAATTTTTATATTTGTAGTAGAGATGGGGTTTCACAATGTTGGCCAGGATGGTCTCTATCACTTCACCTCGTGATCCACCTTGGCCTCCTGAAGTGCTGGGATTACAGGTGTGAGACATCGCACCTGGCCAAAAAACTACAAAATCTAACGAAATTTCCACTGACCAAGGTCCTGATCCATTTAAGAGAGAGCAGCGGTAACCAACAGGTGCGTAGAAACCATGAGTCAAGCAGTTAATAATTCTCAGTCTTCTCTCTGCTTCTGCTAAATTGCAATGCCAAGTAGAGAAGTAAGTCTAAAAGTGTACATCCTCTTTCCCCCAATTCCGATGGTGGCTAACTTTTTATTCCCTGGGTGTGAATAAATTACAACACTCTTACCAGTTAGGGTGTTCTCTTCTGGCAAGAAATCTGAATGAACTTATGCAATTTTTTCTGGCTGGTATTAGGTTGTGCTTGGAGTTTGAAAACCATTACGGACTTTATGTTACAGGATAAAGTTCTTATTTGCTTGTCTGTAGATAAGTGGTTGCAAATGGTTGTATCAACAAAGGTAACTCTATCTAGTCCAGGAATCAAATGTGAACTGTTAGAAGCGAGAGAAGGAGGGGAGGGGAGAGGATATGAGTACACATAGTCCCTGACTTAACTAGTTCAACTTAATGAATTTTCAACTTTTTGATGGTGCAAAAGAGAAACAAATTCAGTAGGAACCATATTACAAATACCCATACAACCATTTACAATCATTCTGTTTTTCACTTTCATTACAGTATTCAATAAATTACATGAGCCATTCAACACTGTGTTATTAAATAGGCCTTGTGTGAGATGATTTTGCCTAACTGGAGGCTAATGTGATTGTTCTGAGCATGTCTAAGGAAGGCAAGGCTGAGCTATAATGTTGAGTAGGTCAGGTGTACAGGTGTACTCAATGTATTTTTGACATATAATCTTTTAAACTTACAATATGTTTATTCTCTCTTCATTGAGGAGAATCTGTATTGCTTGCTTTTTTTTTTTTTTTTTTTTTGAGACAGAGTTTCCCTCTTGTTACCCAGGCTGGAGTGCAATGGCACGATCTCGGCTCACCACAACGTCTGCCTCCTGGGTTCAAGCAATTCTCCTGCCTTAGCCTCCCGAGTAGCTGGTATTACAGGCATGCACCACCATGCCCAGCTAATTTTTTGTATTTTTAATAGAGACGGGGTTTCACCTCGTTGACCAGGATGGTCTTGATCTCTTGACCTCGTGATCCACCTGCCTTGGCCTCCCAAAGTGCTTGCTTTGAATAATAAAGCAAGCAACAATTACAGAATATGGAAACCTTGATTGAGTTTTCTATTTAATTTGCTTATGGTAGAACATTACTGACAAATATTAATAAATCTATAGTCTTATTACTCTAAGACACACAATTTGATTTGTTACTTTTCCTGTTTTATAGCTGATTGATTTCTTAATATGCTATCTTTTTAGTCCTAAAGAATAAAAGGAAAATAAAATGGCTAAATACCAGGCAGGTGATTTGATGAGGATATATGGACAACGTTACAGACACACAGTTTACTTTTTAGAAAGGAATCCTCATACTGCCAAACTCAGTTCGGAATAGGCTGTCATCTTTGCTACCTCTCCCAACACAGGAAGACCAAGTGAGAGTCAGCCCACAGCAGGGGTAGCCTCCTGAGAAGTATTAGCCCAAGTAACTTGATAAATGCAAACTATTTAAAAGTAAAGTTAATGGTGACTCTGTAACAAAGGGTTGAACTCTGATGAACTGCGAGACAGCTCACACTTTAAAGGATGGCTAAATTCCCTGATACTAAGAAAACACTCTGCAGAGAAAGAGGGAGAGTTCCTTTTTGGAGTGACAACCTGTGAAAGGGCTCATCTGCCCCTTGACAGGATGGACTGGGCACAGCCGCACAACTGCAGTGCACAGTGGCTGAGCTAACTTGACTGGGTAATTATGCTTAAGGACATAAATCACAAGATACGTAGACCCAAAGGATGCGTTCATTGCCTGCTAATAGTTCTGTTGTCTTCCCAAACCCCAAATTTTAGAAGTCTTTTGTACATCTAATATAACTATTTGGAACAGGTATACCTCCTCTAACAAAACTGACTGATTCTGGCGCACAGAACTGTTGTATCAGCTTGGCCAAGTTCTTTCCTCTCAGCTTATGCTACGCTGTGTACTTGCACCACGCAAGAGAATACATTTGCCACAGTCACAACCTAAATATTTCGTGGGGAAGAGTAATCTTAGTGCTGAGTATTTCTGTAAACATGATAAAAGATTCTGACTTTTTTTTTTGTCTGAATAGAAAGAAACTTGGGTGAATGAGAAAATTAGTAACTGTTAACAGAAATGTACCTTATGTGGAAGGTGCATCATGCAGAAGATACAGGAAGAATATACAAACTAATTTAATGTGTTGTGTTTCTCAAATTTTCTATTCAAAACAAAACAAATCCCATTTATTTCTTGTTTCATTTTGTTTTGTTCTTTTCCCTGAAACAGATGTATACTTGATTCCAAAAACCCATCTGACTTCACTGGCAGGAAACTTAATCCTAGTTATTCCTGGGAATCCCTCTCAAGGATTTGCTGAGGTCCCAGGGTGCCATGCATGGCCAAAGATCTAAAGACCAGTCTTGAAAAGGGTTATCAATCCACCTTTGTTATCTCTGAGCCAACAGTTCCCTCCCTGGGCCTGGCGCTTTAGCTCTGGCAGTTCTGCCACCTCCACACGGTGGCTGGGGTATGAGAAGGCTGGGGAGTCCGGGAGGCGTGTGTCCAGGAACCCAGCTGCTTGACGCATCACCCACTTATCTCACACAGGGCCTGCCACCCACTGACTCTGCTCAGGGGACTCTCCCTTTGAAGTCTCTCCAGCCTGGAGGAAGCATTTCTCCCCAACATCCTCACTTTAATAAATTTCAGCTCTCACAAAGGCTAGAAATATCACTGTTGCATCACGAGATCCTAAAAAATGAAATAGCTAGAGAGAGTTGTTGTGTTTAACTAGCATTTGTTCTGAGGCCTATAAAAATCTGAGGCAAGAATAAAACCTAAGACCTCAAAATAATCTCGTTGCCTTGAGTGCCTCAAGAAGGGCATGCAAAAGGTGTACCACACCGAGAAAATACGAACTAATTTATTGACAAATTCTCCCCCACATTGTTTCCTGCTCTGCTCCTGGCTATGTGACCCACTGATAGTATCTGCACCTCTGTTTTCTTATTTGGTATAAGAGGAAATTCAAACTCCTGCTCCCTCCTTCTTTGGAATATAATTTTTTCCTTCTATGACTGTCTGTATGTTTTATTTACTCCAACTAGATTTCCTATTTAAAAAAGTTATTACTCAAATCTGTAGTTTTGTACAGCCTTGGTAAGTCAAATGTTATATGTAGAGGTAGGGATGGATCGCTGTGTACTACTTTCATAGTTCTGATTATTGATTGAATCCTTGAGTACTTACAATGAGCTTGACACTGTGACGTCTTCATATACCTCATAATCAGACAGTCTTTTGGGGCCACCTTCTGTGTTTTCCATTTCAATCCATTCCCAACGCATTAATGGAGAATTAGGAATGATCACTGTGAATCTGTTTCCAGAGAGATGATTTAAGTTCGCATTATTAACAACACAATGAAAAATGAAATTAAGACAAGAATTTTTAAAACATGACAACATGGTTGAAGTTACATCACTCTTTAAGCAGAAGAATCCTTATTTATTAAAGGAAATGTGTCTTCAAGCAGTAGAAAAAGCAGGTTTAAAAAGCAACTCAACATAAAAGAAATAATAAATATTAAAGTGGAATTGAAAATTAATATGATACTTGGTATTTATAACAAAGTGCATAAAGTGGGCATTCTCAAGACTTAAAAATCTGCTCATAATTCTAAGTGGAATGCAGAGTGAGGGAAGAGACTCAAAAATAACTAATCAAAGAGAGTTAGTGGCAGAAGACTCCTGAAAACAATTAAGAGAGGAAATTGGGAGATCAAAGATTGAAGAGGAAAAAAGGGCAATGATGGAATGGATGCAAAGGTGGTCTTCCATATGGACCAAGGGCAAGATGCCGACATGGGGTAGGAAGGAACAGAAAGATGAAAAGACAAACATGGCCCTGGGAGGTCCCGTTCCATGGCCCAGCTGCAATAGCAAACACATCAAATATGAGAGAGCACCAACGAACCAGCAATCACTTCCCCTCAGGTAAGTGGAGGCATAGAATTAAAAAGATGAAGATTCCTCCAGATGGGAAGGGCAAGAAAAGTTAGAGCAGAAGAAGGAAAGAAACTTATACATGAAAACTTGATAAATTCTTTGCTAGTTCAAATAGGTTTGGTTTTGCCTAAGTTTTTAGTTTGTAAATGCCCTGGTCATAAAATAAAGCTATAACCTATGAAGAGATTAAAATGAGTTAGGGTTAAGTGAAATATTACATATTCTGTGCTCATTTTTTAAATTGCTTTATAATTACGCAAAATTGCTCCAAAATCTTCTAAAAACTTTGTTTAGAAAGAATGTCACATGAAAAAATGCTTGATATTTTCAAGAAAAAAAGGAACATAAGTAATCAGGATATTATTATTATATACATTTATTGTAGAATTTATTTCAAATAAGTATAAATTTTTTTTAAATGTTATTTGTCTTATAATTCTACAGTATTTTAAGATGACATATCACCTTTTAAATAATGAAGTAATCTAGCCAGTCACAGTGGCTGTCACCTGTAATCTTGGCACTTTGGGAGGCCAAGGTGGGAGGATTGCTTGAAGTCAAGAGTTTGAGACCAGCCTGGCTAACATGGTGAAACCCTATCTCTACTAAAAACACAAATATTAGCCAGGGATGGTGGTGGGTGCCTGTAATCCCAGCTACTTAGGAGGCTGAGGCAGAAGAACTGATTGAACCTGGGAGGAGAAGCTTGCAGTGAGCTGAGAGCATGCCACTGCACTCCAGCCTGGGGGACAGAGTGAGACCCCATCTCAAAAAATAAAGAAATGATCATATTTCTACATGGTAGATACTCTTTAAAATATTTGAATTACTTTAAAATATTTGATTACTACCTTTCCAAGAATAAAACCAAGCCACATAAAAATATATATTGTATCTACTTCCCCATAAAGTGGCAGACTTTTGAACTTTATTCTGTTTTTCAGACAAAGATTTACTAGATTTGAAATATAATAAAGGCAAGAATCTGAGGAGTTACATCACTTATTATCAAGAAACTCTCACAATTCATGAACTAGCAATTAAATTGACATATGTTTCCCCCAAAAGACATAATCCATGGAAACACTGAGCATCCTTGAAAAGGATAGTCATAATCCATGGAAACATTGAACATCCTTGAAAAAAATATTAGAATAGGCACCTAAGCCAGTATTTTTCACAAAAGCAACATCGGCAATCCTTCCATTCTTCTAGAGAACGTTATGAAAATTAAACAGAAGAAAAGGAAAAAGAAAAAGAAAATTATAGATAATCTGGTACATATATTTTCCAGGAATAGAGAGGAGAGTCAATATAGAAAGAGTTCTCAATTTCATTTTACTACTCGTTATGTTTGTTCAAAAAAGAATTTTCCTAAATCTAATACTATTTTGAGTAGCTTTATAGTACTATTTTAAAAAACATTTTTGTTTCTCAAAGCAAGAATAAAGAACAGCTTTGTAGACTCAGGAGTATTGCAAGAGAGTATCGAATGGCAAATCAATAGGGTAGTGACTGCTCAGCAGGCAGAGTGTGAAGTGAGAGGGATTTTGAACACAGCATCGGTATATTGAATATTTTGTAAGATTATTCATAGGCATATGCTAAGAAAGGGATGATAAATGTAGGGTCAAATTTTCATTTCTTAAGCAGTTATGCTGCTGATTTGAAGCTTTTACATAGAACATGTTTAGAATAACAATTATTTTAAACTTCTTCAGTGCTAAAAGTTAAGTGTCCCTGAACATTCTAAACATACTCGTATGATTTAAGGGATTATTAGCTTCTTCCATAAAATGAGGCTAAGTATTAAATATGTGTCTTGAAGTAATGTATGGGACCAAATACCGATTTAATCTAATAACGTCAAGTTACACAAAAAGTAACCTTGACTATTCTTCCTTCATTTATGTGTTTAAACACACAGGAGAAACTTGTGGGGCTGCTGATAGCCATCCTAAGGCACATTCTACAGATAACAGAAGAATTTGTTCACTGGATCTTTTCATTCAGAGCCTTTCATGAGCTGTGAATTCCCTCCAAAAGCACCTATCAGCATGAATAAACGGATAAAGGCAAATGTGTGAAATGCCTTTCACTTAACTAACAGGCATGACTCCAGATTCTGGAACTCACACTGCTTTTATCTGAAACTCTACCCCATGACGATAGTAAACATGCTTGCATGGAAGGTCCTTCACTAAAGTTACAAGATCTTTGGACTATTGTAAAGTGATAGTTAATAGAAAGCTTTGTCAGGCATAATCCATTCCTGCACAGTGTTTCCAATGATCTCCTGGGACTGTGGCATTCCCATTTCGTACACAAAGTCAGATTAATAAATTCCCTCAGCCTTCTCAGAACATCCATGTATTCCTCTGTTCATTTAATGGTTGCCACCCTGGGGAACACCAGGGTAACAAAGTTATACTCTGTGTCTTCAAGGTCCAGTAAAGACATCATGCCTATAGCCAAGTTTATTAAAAAAAAAAAAGTAGGAAAAACTGATAGAACTGTAGAGATACTGACAATTTCACAACAGTGGGATATCTCAATTACTGACATAAAAAGGGGACAAAAAAATTGGTCAAGAGAATAAACATTCTAAAAGAGAAACAAAAACCTTGATTTAATGAACATATCTAGCACCTTGATCACAGAGAATATATATTTTTCTCAAGCACATGTAGAATTTTTTTAAATTGTCACATGCTTATAAAAAAGTCTCAAAAAGTCAAAGAATTTATATCACAAAGAAAAAATAAGAGAAATAACTAACAAAAAAGTAAATAAAATTCTCATTTGTTTGAGACGTCTAAGACTCCTCTAAATAACTGATTTAAAAACACAATGGAGAGGACTTTGCCAAGATGGCCAAATAGGAACAGCTCCAGAGTTCAGCTTCCAGTGAGAGAGATGCAGAAGACGAGTGATCTCTGCATTTCCAACCAAGGTACCAGGTTCATTTCAATGGGACTAGTTGGACTGTGGGTGTAGCTTAGGGAGGGCGAATTGAGGCAGGGTGGGGCACTGCCCCACCTCGGAAGTGCAGCCAAGTAGAGGATCAGGGCCTTTACCCCCTTGACAGTCTGGTTCAGATACAGTGCTTCTCCCATGCCCTTTGTAACCCACAGTCCAGAATAACACTGCCAGGCGAGAAGCGCCATGAGTTGCTAGTGCAGACCTGAGTGACAGCTCCAGCAGTCCCAGTGTCATAAGTTGTTTGCACAAAACTGGGCAGAGGTTTTGGCTAGCACTGAGAGTGCCTGCAGGACGGATCTACCCACCTCCCAGAAAGGGAGAGCTGAAAACAGGGAGACTGGTGATACAGCTTGGCAGTCCCATCCCCACAAAGACAAGCAAACTGAAGCCTTCTCCCTTGAGAGTTTTGCAGCCAGAACATTAGTTCGAGCTCAACTCAGAATAATTGAGCTCAGAGCAGGGAAGTCATCTGCCATTGCGAAGGCGGGTCTAATCTCACCTATGTAGACAAAACCCAAAGGAAGCCTACACAGCAGCCCAGCTGAGTCTGAGGCAGCCGAGCAGTGCCTGTGAAGGCAGACAAGGGACAGACTGCCTCCTCAAGTGGCTCCCTGACCCCCTTATAACCAAAAAAATATTGCCTCATACACCAGAGGGGCCTGTTAGAAGAAAAACTAAAACACAAAAAGAAATAGCTCCAACATCAAGAGAAAGGACGTCCACTCAGAGACCTCATAAAAAATCATCAACTTCAAAGATCAAAGGTAGATAAATCCACAAAGATGAAAAGAAACCAGCACAAAAAAGATGAAATCATCAAAGACCAGAATGCCTCTCTTCCTCCAAGGAATCACAACTTCTCACCAGCAAGGGAACAAAACAGGACAGAGAATGAGTTTGACTAATTGTCAAAAGCAGGCTTCAAAAGGTGGGTAATAACAAACTTCTCTGAGCTAAAGGAACATGTTCTAACCCAAGGCAAAGAAATGGAAAACCTTCAAAAAAGGTTAGACTAAATGCTAAATAGAATAACCAGCTTAGAGAAGAACATAAACAACTTGATGGAGCTGAAAAACACAGCACGAGAACTTCACAAAGCATACACAAGTTTCAATAGCCAAATCGGTTAAGCAGAAGAACAGATAACAGAGATTGAAGATCAACTCAATGAAATAAAATGAGAAGGCAAGAAAAGAGAAAAAAGAGTGAAAAGAAATGAACAAAGCCTCCAAGAAATATGGGATTATGTGAAAAGACCTAATCTATGCTTGATCAGTGTGCCTGAAAGTGACAGGGAGAATGTATCCAAGCTGGAAAACACTCTTCAGGATATTATCCAGGAGAACTTCCCCAACCTAGCAAGACAGGCCAACATTCAAATCCAGAAAATACAGAGAACACCACAAAGATAATCCTCAAGAAGAGCAACCCCAAGACACATAATTGTTAGATTCCCCAGGGTTGAAACAAAAGAAAAATGCTAAGAGAAGCCAGAGAGAAAGGTTGGGTCACCCACAAAGGGAGGCCCATCAGACTCAGGGCAGATCTCTCATCAGAAACCCTATAAGGCAGAAGAGTCTGGAGATCAATATTCAACATCCTCAAAGAAAAGAACTTTCTTTTTTTAAAATATTTTTAAAAGATGGGGTTTCACCATGATGGCCAGGCTGGTCTTGAACTCCTAACCTCAGGTGATCCACCCACCTCGGCCTCCCAAAGTGCTAGGATTATAGCCATGAGCTACCGCACCCAGCCAAGAAAAGAATGTTCAACCCAGAATTTCACATCCAGCCAAACTAAGCTTCATAAGTGAAGAAGAAATAAAATTCTTTATGGACAAGCAACTACTGACAGACTTCCTCACCACCAGACCTACCTTACAAGAGCTCCTGAAGGAAGCACTAAACATGGAAAGGAACAGCCAGTACCAGCCACTGCAAAAATGTACCAAACATACCAAATGGTAAGGACCAATGACACAATGAAGAAACTGCATCAACCAATGGCAAAACAACCAGCCTTTAACAAAATGGCAGGATCAAAATCACACATAGTATTAACATTAAATGTAAATGGCCTAAATGCCTCAATCAAAAGACACAGACTGGCAAACCAGATAAAACGTCAAGAATCATTGGTGTACTATATTCAGGAGACCTACCTCACATGCGAAGAAACAAATAGACTCAAAATAAAGTGATGGAAGAAAATTTACCAAGCAAAGGGAGAGCAAAAAAAAAGCAGGGGTTGCAATTCTAGCCTCTGATAAAATGGACCTCAAATCAGCAATGATCAAAAGAGAAAAATAAGGGCATTACATAATGGTAAAAGGATCAAACCAACAAGAAGAGCTAACTATCCTAAATATATATGCACCCAATACAGGAGCACCCAGATACATAGAGCAAGTTCTTAATGACCTACAAAGAGACTTAGACTTCCACACAATAATAGTGGGAGACTTTAACACCCCACTGTCAAAAGAGAGATTAACGAGACAGAAAATCAACAAGGATATTCAGGACCTGAAAACAGATCTACACCAAACAGACCTAATAGACATCTACAGAACTCTCCACCCCAAATCCACAGAATATACATTCTTCTTAGCACCACATCAGACCTACTCTAAAATTGATCACTAACTGGAAGTAAATCACTCCTCAGTAAATGCAAAAGAACAGAAATTGTAACAAACAGTCTCTCAGACCACAGTGCAATGAAATTAGAACTCAGGATTAAGAAACTCACTCAAAACTGCAAACTATATAGAAACTGAACAACTTGCTCCTGAAGGATGACTGGGTAAACAATGAAATGATGGCAGAAATGAAGATGTTCTTTGAAACCAATGAGAATGATGACACAAAGTATCAGAATCCCTGAGACGTGTCTAGAGGGAATTTATGGCAATAAATGGCCATATGAGAAGCAAGGAAAGATCTAAAATCGACACCCTATCATCAAAATTGAAAGAGCTAGAGGAGCAAGATCAAAAACACTCAAAAGCTAGCAGAAGACAAGAAATCACTAATTTCATAGCAGAACTAAAGGAGATATAGACACAGAAAACCCTTAAAAATATCAATAAATCCAGGAGCTGGTCTTTTTAAAAAGATCAACAAAATAGACAGACTGCTAGCCAGACTAATAAAAAAGAGAAGAGAGAAGAATCAAATAGATGCAATAAAAAAATGATAAAGGGGATATCACCATTGAGTCCACAGAAATACTAACTACCATCATAGATTACTACAAACAACTATATGCACATAAACCAGTAAATCTGGAAGAAGTGGATAAATTCCTGGACACTTGCACCCTCCCAAGACTAAGCCAAGAAGAAGGTGAAACCCTGAATAGACCAATAACAAGTGCTGAAATTGAGGCAGCAATTAATAGCCTACCAACCAAAAACAGTCCAGGTCTAGACGGGTTCATAGCCAAATACTACCAGATGTACAAAGAGGAGCTGGTACCATTCCTTCTGAAATGATTCCAAATAATACAAAAAGAGGCAATCCTCCCTAACTCATTTTATGAGACCAACATCATGCTGATACCAAAACCTGGCAAAGACTCTCAACTAAACAAGGAAACTTCAGGCCAATATCCATGATAAACATAGATACAAAAATCTTCAATAAAATACAGGCAAACCAAATGCAACAGCACATCAAAAAGCTCATCTATCTTGATCAAGTAGGTTTCATCCCAGGGATGCAAGGCTGGTTCAACATATGCAAATCTATAAATGTAATCCGTCACATAAACAGAACCAAAGACAAAAATCACATAATCATCTCAATAGATGCAGAGAGGACCTTTGACAAAATTAAACAGCCCTTAATATAAAAACCCTCAATAACCTAGGTATGAATGAAAGGTATCTCATGATAATAAAGGGTATTTATGACAAATGCACAGCCAATATCATACTGAACAGGTAAAAACTGGAAGCATTCCCTTTGAAATCTGGCACTAGACAAGGATGCTCTCTCTTACCACTCCTATTCAATATAGTATTGGAAGTTCTAGCCAGAGCAATCAGGCAAGAAAAAGAAATAAAGGTGATTTAATTAGGAAAGGAGGAAGTCAAATTGTCTCTATTTGCAGATAACAAGATTGTATACTTAGAAGGCCCCATCATCTCAACCCAAAATCTCCTTAAACTGATGAGCAATTTCAGAAAAGTCTCAGGATACAAAATCAATGTGCAAAAATTACAAGCATTCCTATATACCAAAGCAGACAAACAGAAAGCCAAACCAAGAGTGAACTCCCATTCAGAATTGCTACAAAGAGAATAAAATACCTAGGAACACGACCAACAAAGGATGTGAAGGACCTCTTCAAGGAGAACTACAAACCACTGCTCAAGGAAATAAAAGAGGACACAAACAGATGGAGAAACATTCCATGCTCATTGTTAGGAAGAATCAATATCATGAAAATGGCCCTACTGCCCAAAGTAATTTATAGAGTCAATGCTATCCCCATCAAGCTACCATTGACCTTCCTCACAGAACTGGAAAAACTACTTTAAACTTCATATGGAACCAAAAGAGAGCCCACATAGCCAAGACAATCCTAAGCAAAAACAACAAAGCTGGAAGCATCATCCTACCTGATTTCAAACTGTACTGCAATGCTACAGCAGTGAAAACAGCATGGTACTGGTACCAAAACAGAGATAGAGACTAATGGAACAGAACAGAGGCCTCAGAGGCAATGCCACACATATACAACCATCTGATCTTTGACAAACCTGACAAAAACAAGCAATGGGGAAAGGACTCCCTGTTTAATAAATGGTGTCGGGAAAACTGGCTAGCCATGTGCAGAAAGTAGAAACTGGACCCCTTCCTGACACCTCATACAAAACTTAATTCCAGGTGGATTAAAGACTTAAACATAAGACCTAACACCATAAAAACCCTAGAAGAAAACCTAGGCAATACCCATTTAGGACATAGGCATTGGCAAGGACTTCATGACTAAAACATAAGCCAAAATGGACAAATGGGATCTAATTAAACTTAAGAACTTCTGTATAGTGAAAGAAACAATCCTTAGAGTGAACTGGCAACCAACAGAATAGGAAAAAATTTTTGCAATCCACCCATCTGACAAAGGGCTAATATTCAGAATCTACAAAAAACTAAGCCAGATTTATCAGGAAAAACAAAGAAACAAACCCATTCAAATGTGGGCAAAAGATATGAACGGCATTTTTCAAAAGAAGACATATAGGAGGGCAACAAACATATGAAAAAATGCTCATCATTACCAGTCATTAGAGAAATGCAAATCATAACCACATTGAGATACCATCTCATGCCAGTTAGAGTTGCGATCATTAAAAAATCAGGTGACAACAGATGCTGGAGAGGATGGAGAAATAGGAACACTTTTACACTGTTGGTGGGAGTGTAAATTAGTTCAACCATTGTGGAAGACAGTGTGGTAATTCCTTAAGGATCTAGAAGTAGAAATTCCATTTGGCCCAGGAATCTCATTACTGGGTATATACCCAAAGGATTATAAATCATTCTATTATAAAGACACATGCACAAGTATGTTCGTTGCGGCACTGTTCACAATAGCAAAGACTTGGAACCCACCCAAGTGCCCATCAATGATAGACTGTACAAAGAAAATGTGGTATATATACACCATGGAATACTATGCAGCCATTAAGAAACAATGAATTTGTGTCCTTTGAAGGGACATGGATGAATCTGGAAACCATCATTCTCAGCAAACTGACACAGGATCAGAAAATCAAACACTGCATGTTCTCACTCACAGGCAGGTACTGAACAATGAGAACACATGGACACAGGGAGGGGAACATCACACACCAGAGCATGTTGGGTGGTGAAGGGCTAGGGGAGGAACAGCACGGGGTGGGAAGGTTGGAGAGGGGTAACACTGGGAAAAATGCCTGATGTAAGTGATGGAGGGATCGAAACAGCAAACCACCATGGCATGTGTTTACCTATGCAACAATCCTGCAAGATCTGCACATGTACCTTAGGACTTAAAGTACAATTAAAAAAAAACACACAATAGAATGTTTTTAATACTGAAAACTCAAAAATAAGGAAACTACATATGAATACGGCTGGCATTCAGCAAAGTAGTATTTCAAAGAATATTAGATTTTTACATTTGTACAACTGAAAATAAATGATAGAATAGAAAGTAACAAGCTAGAAATAGTACAATGGAACCAATTTAAATAAATTAGAAAAAAAAAAAGGGCCGGGCATTGTTGGCTCACACCTGTAATCTCAGCACTTTGGGAGGCCGAAGCAGGCGGATCATGAGGTCAGGAGTTCAAGGCCATCCTGAGCAACACAGTGAAAGTCCGTCTCAACTAAAAATATAAAAATAATTAGATGGGCGTGGTGGCAGGTACCTGTAATCCCAGCTACTTGAGAGGCTGACGCAGGAGAATCGCTTGAACCTGGGAAGGAGAGGTTGCAGTACCTGAGATAATGCCATCTCACCCCTGCCAGAGGGGACAGTGCAAGGTACCATCTAAAAAAAAGAAGAAAGGAAGAAAGGAAGAAAGGAAGAAAGAAAGAAAGAAAGAAAGAAAGAAAGAAAGAAAGAAAGAAAGAAAGAAAGAAAGAAAGAAGCAAGGAAGGAAAGAAAGAAAGAAGCAAGGAAGGAAAGAAAGAAAGAAAGAAAGAAAGAAAGAAAGAAAGAAAGAAAGAAAGAAAGAAAGAAAGAAAGAAAGAAAGAAAGAAAAGAAGAAAAGAAAGAAGGAGAGAGAGAGAAAGACAATACATAAATTATAAAAACAGAAGTGAATATACAAGACAGACAATCCACAAAATCAGAAATTGGCTATTCAAGGAAATAAGTAAAACAAACTGCTGGTAGGAATGACAACATCAACATGAAGGATGGACCAATGCCCCAGGGAGTGAATGAAAAAGGAGAAAAAATTACTAGCGAGGCGCTTGAGAGAGCAATAATACTATGAACAAAACTGCACCAAGAGGTTACAAAAGAGAGTCAATGGACACATTTCTAAAGAAACATGATTTTAAAACATGGATTCGAGGAGAAATGGAAAGCCTGAGTTCTAACTTATTTTTTAAAACATACATAAGTAGTTTAGAATCTCTCCACAAGAAAAACATCTGGCATCTAGTCCAAGTAGATTTATAGGACCTTTCCATAGTATCCCACTTTTATATAAACTCCTAAAAAATAGAGAAAGAGGAATGACTCCTAGCTCACACCATCAGGATGGTATGGCTTTTTTTTTTTTTTTTTTTTTTAAGACGGAGACTTGCTCTGTCATCCAGGCTGGAGTGCAGTGGCGAGAACTTGGCTGGCTGCAACCTCCACCTCCTGGCTTCAAGCGGTTCTCCAGCCTCAGCCTCCCGAGTAACTAAGGAACAAACAGAATCCCTTGGTTCTTTTTCATAAGGGTACTAATCCTATTCAGAGGGCTCCACCCTCATGACCTTATCACCTGCAAAATGACTCACCTGTTAGTATTAATGCAGTGGTAATTACGTTAACACATGAGTTTTGGAGAACACACATATTCAGATCCCAGCAGAATCATAGATATCATGAAGAAGAAAACAATCCTATAGAAATATTGACAATGGGTAAAAATAGCCTTCCATACATATGGCCCAAAGCCATGTGAAAATATTCTCCACCTCATTAGTAATCATCGAAATGTAAATACAGACCAAGACAGAATCATATTTTATATCCCTTAGATTGCAAAAATTATGAAGTCCGACAATATTAAATTTTGGAGTCTTTGGACCAATTGAAACACTAGCATGGTTTTGTTAGAAGTAAAACTTAGTACACCACCTTTGGAAAACAATTTGACATTAACTTTTAATATTTGCTTATCCTGGCCAACATGGTGAAACCCCATTTCTACTAAAAACATAAAAATTAGCCAGGCAGGGTGGCGCACACCTGTGGTCCCAGCTACGCGGTAGTAGGCTGAGGCAGGAGAAGTGCTTGAACCTAGGAGGCAGCAGTTGCAGTGAGCCAAGATCATACCACTGCACTCCAGTCTGGGCAACAGAGCAAGACTTTGTCTCAAGAAAAAAAATTATATATATTTGTATAGCACAGTAGAATTTATATCAGGGCTATTACTGACCCCTTTCAAACTTTACCTGCATTAGTGCCCAAGCTGGTCATTCTAAAATCAACTCAAATATATTCATTTGCTTAGCCTATAAGCCAGGCTTGTGGGGTGGAAGCAACCCACCAAGTTGTCCTACAGGTGTAACTATAACCTAAAGAAATGCTTTGCACATTGGTATGAGGAGGTAGGTACACAATCTTTATAATTATTTGTGATAGCAATGAAAAAGTAGAAATCACCCATGTTTATTAACAAAAAAATGGACAACCTGTAACGTATCCAAGAAATATGAGCTATTACATAATGTAAAAAGTTAAAAAAATCTTTATTAACTGTAATTCTTCTCCTCCTAGAAGTGCTAGCACTGACCTGCAGGTGCAGAGCATTGAGAGGCTTAGCAAGAAACCCTCGGCCTTTGCTCACCAAAGTGTAACCCACAACCAGCATGGATCACCTGGGAGCTTGTTAAAAATGCAAACCTCTGGCCCCCTCCCAGACCTACCGGGTCAGAATCTACATTTTAACGAGATCTATACACACTTAAAACTGGACAAGTATTGTCCTAGAGTCACTGCACTCATTATTCAGTAAAACATCAGCTAATTAGACCTTCTATTGCATTCAAATATTGTTTTCAGAGATTCTGACGTTACTTTCCGATTTCAGAGATTTTTCACATTGCAGAGATTCTAACCTTATTCATTCAAATGGGCATGAATGTATTAAGCACTCCCTGAGTCCCTTGTACAGGCACCTTCTTAAGTGCTGGGGATACAAATAAAATACAATCGGGCCCTCATCTCAAAAAACTCACAGATGCAAATATACACAAACACACACGCACAAATATACTTGTATATGCGTATACGGGGAAATTGTGGGTATATACGTGTGTACTTACATATGTACGTATGCACAAACATATACATACACTTGCACAAGGTATGTAACACACATGACCAAAGAGAATGTTTTCTTTCATACTTTTCCCGATAGCATGATAATGCTACACAGCGTTTACATAATTATGTGCATGTGCCCGTTTTATTGTCATCTTCTGTCTTGACGCATCCCCATCATGGGTAGTGACCATGGCTCCTGCTAGTGATATGGCAGTTACACTTAGTTTGTATCAAGTTTCTGGGCCACATCACTCCTTACATTCAGGAAATTTAAGAACTCAGACAATAACCTGAGTTCCGGTAACCTTGTGTCTTTAAGCTTGGAACAGAGAGCACAATTTTCAGCTAAATCTCCTGGGCTACCCCAGATCCATTTGATCTTTCAGTTGATTTTACAACAACCAGCTCAGGCACTAATTCAGATAAAGTTTGAAAGGGGTCAGTAATAGCCCTAGTATAAATTCCACTTTGCTATACGGTACTTATTTTACCATCCCAAAATAAAATTCCTAATATATCTTACATATATACCATGCTTAAAAATGTGGCTAGGCATGGTGGCTCATGCCTATAATCTCAGCACTTTGGGAGGCCAAGGTGGGCAGATGACCTGAGAGGTCAAGTGTCTGAGATCAGCCTGGCCAATGTGGTAAAACCCCATCTCTAATAAAATATACAAAAATTAGATGGGCCTGGTGGTGGGCCCCAATAATCCCAGCTACTTGGGAGGCTGAGGCAAGAGAATCACTTGAACCCAGGAGGTGGAGGTTGCGGTGGGCCAAGATTGCACCATTGCACTCCAGCTTGCATCACAAGAGCACAACTCCACCTCAAAACAGAAATATATAATGTCTACATATAAAAGAGAAACTGAGTGATAAATTGTAACAAAATCATGTGTATTTCCATTTTAAATGGTCAGACATAACTACAGTAGAAGATTTAAAATATTCAGGTGTTGATGCTCTACATGGAAACACAGCACAACATTTGCAAATGCTGTCTGAGGCAGGTGTGTTGTAGAGACTCACACCCAGTGAGTGCTGTTGCTATCCTGGACTTGGATGGTAAACAGTTCTTGGTCAGATTTTTGAACCAAAACATGCGAATATACCTCAACTTTTACAGCAGTTGTATTCCTATAAAGTCCATTACATACATTAAACTCATGCCAAAAATAGACTATATATAAAGCAGGTTTATTTAATGCTTTTTAAATTAACCTGGAAGATTATCTGTTGAGACATTAAAATTTTCTGCAGAACTCAGGATAGCTTTTTGTTTTTGAGTACAAACCTGGTGTTTGGAGAACGTCTAATATCCTCGGCCATTGCCCAGTGATCATTACAACCCCCAGTTCATCGTGACAGCAGAAGTTGCCCAGAGGAACTTTCCCAGAATAGAAATCCTCCAGGAGGTGGTACTGCCCCATCGAGGCTGCTGCTCCAAACAGGCTTTGGGGGAAGTCCTTAACTTTGACCCCACATAGCATTAGGAAAATAGCCAATTATCTCTGTCTAGAATTTTATAAGTGGACATTTACCTCCATGACTGCTGTGTTTCCCACTTTCCAAACACAATGGTGTGGTCCTACCAGCTACCAAGAGCCTATTATTAAATATTTAGAAATTCTGCAAGCCAATTGAAGTTACATTGGCAGTTTAAACAGACCATGGTGGGAATATGTATACAATAGAAATTGGCAAATGCCACAAATCAGGGCTTGATCTGTCAGGGGAGGAGCCAGCTGGTAAATATTTAATAGCACAGCCTGGTTTTATCCAGGTCCATCAACGTGAAGGACCTTCGGCCACTTCCTCTTAGTCTTGGTTTTCCATTTTCAAGTCACCGTTTTTGTAGCACAATGATTTACTCCCACGCATGCCACCTTATTTTTCAATATGTCAGAAGGGGCCAGACACCCATGGGGACTTCACGATTTTAAAACTTACTCTTAATTTCAAGATACTAAAATTGCCTGGTGTTCACTTTCTTTTTTAAGATACACTCTAACACACACACACACACACACACACACACACACACACACACACATTCGGCTCTAGCTCCATCATTTGCAAAAACAACAACAACAAAAAAAGCTTTTCTGTTTGTTTAATCTGGGAGTGGTAAGGAGGAGGAATTGTAGTGAAGGCAGAACTTTGAAAAAAAAAGGAGTAGAAATAAAATGAGAGACTGGAAGGACTTCTCCACGTTCAGCCCTGTGGCCTGGATTGAATCACCCCTTGGTTACGAGGTGAGGGCTACGTGCTTTCAACCAGACACAGCACAGATGAGCCAGGTTGTGAGTTTGGTTCAGCAAGCTGAAGGAAACTCGTCTTGGGCCTTTATTCAAACCAGCACCCTGAGAACAGGAGGTCCTGCATGCATCTGTCCCCTTACCTGAGACATTGGAATGTCTGTGATTGGGTAGACAGTAACAGGTGCAGGTGAGAGCAAGCAGGAGAGGCAGAGGGCAAATGCCCGTCTCAGGAGGACCCCATCTTCCGGCTGTTGGCGGGTGTCTGCTAGAAAGTACTTTTGGGGCTTTCTGATGTAGTCAAGAGTTACTTTAAGAAAAAACTAAGCTTGGGGGAATTTTTGAATTTGTCAGATGTTTGGGTTACCTCTCAACTTGAAACATGCCTTACCAGAATTATTGTGAAGTCTAGCTCTGATTTGATAAGTTGCTGTTAAACTAGGGGTTCCCAAACTTTAATGTATGTAACTGCCTGTTGAGGAATTTTATTAAAATGCAGAGTCCCAAGCCCTCACCCTGTTGACTATGGCCAAAAATAATGTAAGTGCATATTTTTAAATAACTTAAAGAGTGTAATTTGATTGTAAATCAAAGGATAAATGCTTGAGGGGATGGATACCCCATTCTCCATGATAGACTTATTTCACATTGCTTGGCTATATCAAAATATCTCATAAACCCCATAAATATATACACCTGCCGTGTTCCCACAAAAGCAAAAAATATATGATTTTTTTTTAAAGTTGCAAAGAGAAATTTTACACCATAGCAGGAAGAACCAGCGTATGTCTAATCAACAATATATTACAAGTGATTTCCATTTGTAATCAGTAAACCAACAAATTCATTACAGCCAGATTAGCTAATAATGAATATAATGAGCTAAATCCTTCATTATTTTGAAGGGCATATTAATTCAAGTAGATGAAATCTGAGAAAGATGATGTAAACGTATGTCCCCACTTTGCATTCCTTTCTCTTCACCAAAAACCCACAGACCTGACCTTCAAATTCTGTCTACATGACAGCAACATAATCCAATGGAAACTGTCAAAAAATGTTTTATTTCTTTTAAACCTAGAGCAAAACAATAGTTTATTTATCTAGTCATTCATTCAGTCACTTACTGAATAGATCAGTTCTGGCATTGTTTCCATACAATAAGAGCAGATTTGGAGTAACAAGGCATCGTGTTCATTACTGAATTTGCAATACAAAACATAATGCACTAATATCACATGAAAGTCTGTTGGTCTCACACCAAAAGAAAGCGTCACAAACTTCCCAATACCACATTTCTGAGGTCTTGAGTCTCAGTTCTGTTTTTTAATTCTCCAAACCTCGTTTTTCCCAAGGTTTCCAAATTTTG
Organism: Leontopithecus rosalia; assembly: GCA_028533165.1. Taxonomy (NCBI): domain Eukaryota; kingdom Metazoa; phylum Chordata; class Mammalia; order Primates; family Cebidae; genus Leontopithecus; species Leontopithecus rosalia. The sequence goes on from CM052648.1 coordinate 186,806,150, forward strand.
TTCTTCCAGAAGTCGCATGCGATGGTTCTTTTAAAAGTTTTTTCAACTTCATTTATTTGAAGCAGGTGAATTTTTCATTTATTTAAAGTGTATGGATGAGCCATGTCCTTGATCAAACAGGCAATTAGATGAAAGGAATAGTGTGTGATACATGGTAGGACAGCTTCAAAGAGCAGTGGGCCAGGTCCCAACGGAAATGTCAGTAGGTTACCAGGTCATCATGATGATGACAAAGGATATGAATTAAGTGACACGTTATCTCAATCCTGGCTATAATTTCAATATTCATATTATACTGCTTTGCATCCTACAGTCAAAAGTGCATTTCATAGTTCCGCTAGAATCGCACTTTGTGACTGCCTAAAAATAAAAAATAAAAATACACAGGAGATGTCCCAAACATTCTAAATGCTCATACTGAAAAGAATACTTAACCTGTTCATTTTCTTATGATGAATTTCCTGAACAGTTTTACAAATCGTTCAAATAATCACATTCATCTAAATAAACTAAACATTTTCTGAGGTTATAACTGGAAGTTAAAAGTACAAATCATATGTGATATGTTAACATGATATGGACAATCACTTACTGGTGCAGAAAGGTATGACTTTGAGGTATGTAGGTCTGTGGAGGAAAGAGAAGTAAAACCATGTTGTCCACCCAACATGGTGTTTAACCGATTGCCCCTCGAACGGCCAACTGCCGGGTACTGTGGATGGCTTCACACCTTGGCTTTGAAAACAGCTAGTGTTGGGCTATTCAGTATCACTGACTTAACAGCAGTGATATTAATTGAACGCCATAATTTCCACGCTATAAAGGTTTATATTAAGTTACCGTACAAAGAGTAATGTGATATCATTCTAGGCAATTTTTCACTAAACAAAAAACAAAGCGAAATTGAACACCTGTAGATGATGCCTTTAATTCTTGTGTTTGAAACGAATGAATCAGTTTATGAAAGGATGGTGCAACAGGTGCCAATCCTGTGCCAACATGAAACACGTGTCTTCACAAAAATCCTTTGTAATTAATATAAATGGTGCATCAGGCCGGGCGCAGTGGCTCACGCCTATAATCCCAGCACTTTGGAAGGCCGAGGCGGGTGGATCATGAGGTCAAGAGATCGAGACCATCCTGGTCAACATGGTGAAACCCCGTCTCTACTAAAAATACAAAAATTAGCTGGGCATGGTGGTGCGTGCCTGTAATCCCAGCTACTCAGGAGGCTGAGGCAGGAGAATTGCCTAAACCCAGGAGGCAGAGGTTGCCATGAGCTGAGATCGCGCCATTGCGCTCCAGCCTGGGTAACAAGAGCGAAACTCTGTCTCAAATAATAATAATAATAATAAATAAATGGCACATCATAAAAAGAATTTTTAAAATTTGATTATTTCATATGGTATCATCCCTCATTATCATATCCTACAGCCTGGAAAAAAAATGTACACACAGTGAAAAAGCAAAAGAAAATTAACAAATTCAGAAGGAAGACAGCCTGCCATGCTTCATATTAACAGTAACATAGCAAAGCATTTTCCTAGCATAGTGCGAAAGGCCGGTTTGGTATTTTCTGCACATCTGGGAGGGAACAATACTTTCTCTGAGGCATTTTATAACAATCTTCACAAAATTAACTTGACTATAACACAGGAGATCTTTCTCTCTACCCATAAACTATTTATTATTTTGCTAAAAAATTTATAGGTGACTATCTTTGGTTTTAAGAATAAAAATTTAAACATTTAACAAAAAACTCTACAAGGCTAGCATCCTGGGGAGATGCAAAATTGGAGTATCTGTGCCCCTTCCCCAAGTGCTCACTGTCTTGGGGAGAGAGAGAGACAATGACTCAGGCAGACAGTGGAAGGGGCTTACATAGAAGCAGAGATAGTATTTCTGGAAATAATTAATTCTGCCTTACATCAGCTGGGACTACCACATTTGAATGAGTCACAGAAAGGAAAGGAGAATTTTGCCAGGTGATGATGCATGAAGACTTTGGAATCAAAGGAAACAAGCTGAGAAAAGGCACAGAGGCCCAGCCACATGGGGTGATCCGGCTGAGTTAGGATGAAGAATCCAAGTGAGAGGAGAGGGATCTGAGAAACCACTGGTGGATGCAGGCAATACAGATCCATAAAGCTGCATTTAGAAGTTTGAATTTAGGCTGGGCACGGTGGCTCATGCCTGTAATCCCAGCATTTTGGGAGGCCAAAGTGGGTGGATCACTCCAGGCTGGTCAGGAGTTCGAGACCAGCCTGGCCAACATGATGAAACCCCATCTCTACTAAAAAAATAAATAAATAAATACAAAATTAGCCAGGCATGGTGGCACATGCCTGTAATCCCAGCTACTTGGGAGGCTGAAGCAGGAGAATTGCTTGAACCCAGAAGGCGGAGATTGCAGTGAGCCGAGATCACACCACTGCACTCCAACCCGGGAGACAAGAACAAAACTCCCGTCTCAAAAAAAAAAGTTTGAATTTATTCCATAGGCTATGGGAAGCCGTTGTCGAAGGGACAGCAATGAGTTTTACATAGGAAATGGAGAGAATACAATCTGCTTCCTGAGATGAAGCAGGGGTTGGTTGAGAGTTAGGATGAGGTTCCTGGTGGGTAGGGGATGGGAGTGGATGGTCAGAGGTGTCATAGCACCAACCTGAGGTAGAGCTCAGGTTGACATCAGGGTCTCTGGTAAAAGCAATTGGAAGGAAGGAAGGAAGGGAGGAAGGGAGGGAGGGAGGAAGGAATGTTTTTGATTTTTAACCTTATCAAATAATCTTAACTTTCTCCATGTCAAAGTAACTGCGTCCAATGAATCTTTTCATCATATCAGTGCCAAGATGACTGTATATTAAAATGTAATATGTAAAAATACATATTTTTAAAAATTAGCTTTGCTTATTAAGTAGAGAATAGATTGAAATAAGACACCATCTACCAAAACATTTAACTTTATTGTCTATGAATATTATAACCTGTAGCTCCTGTTTTCTCAGGTATTTCTTTCTCAACCCCATTCCCAGTTTCCTCTAATATATTTTCATGAAACTGCGTTTCTCTTCTTGAAAGCAACTTCTGCAGTTTGTAACTATACATTCAACAGTGATATTAGTTCTCATTAGACTCTAAACCCTTGTGAGTCTAGGGCTGTATCTGTTTAATTTTTCAATTTATCTCTAGCACATAGCATAGATTAGGTGTTCAGTCAATCTTTTGAGTAGCGAGCCAATTAGTGAAAAAAACGAAAATCATAGAAGACATGTCTCCTTTGAACAGGATTTTGGCCTTGCCGTTAGGAAAAGCTCTCTCATTGCCAAATTTCCCTCTGCCTTTAGGGAAGAAGGAGCACTGGGCTCCTCTTGCCCTGACTGAGGCTTGGCTGTGTTACAGAGACACTGGGGAGCTGTCACTGGTTGCTGTCTTTGCTATCCAGGAGGAATCATGCCAGCTTCAGGATGCCAGCTCTGATTAAATTCTTTTGATTCTGGGCTTCCCTCAGATAGAGAAAGGAGGGAAGGAGTTTGCTGGTTCATCCTACCACCATGGAAAGTGAAAATAAATACAGTTTTCATTTGTTAGAGACCACATCTACCAAACATCACTTCAGGACTCTGTGATACGGTCTCATTACAACATAACAACATGGTTTAAAGAGAATCCGTCACTCTCTCCTACTTCATTTGGCTCCTACCATGACCACACAGCATTCCAAAACTCCAGGGTTCTGGTTTCCAAAATCCACTTGGAACCCATCGCAGCCTCCTCCTCCTGGAAGTTCCAACCCTCAGCTTGAGAATTAAGGCATGAAACACATGGAAATACAATGTTCCAATCCATCTAATTAATGCATTAAGTCCCTCATTTACATAGTACAAATTTCCCTTTATGCTTTCAGTTGCCTGGCAATTGCTTGCCTCAAGAAAACAGATTAGCAGTGAAAATGCAGCTTAACAATAAGAGAAATAACAAAGACATCAGCCATATTTCAAAAAGATTTCAGAAAGAAAAAGGAAAAATCCATCATGTAAAAGGATTTCAAATCTTCCAGTAGCTGAATCACTCGATTTTGAAAAATAATTTAGCCGTAGCAAGTGAAGTAACATATATTACTCTGGCAGGCGGAAGCAGAATACATTAAAGTCTGTGGAGCAGATGCTACTGTCAAATCTGCAGAGCGTCTCAGCAAATGCATCTCTGTTAGGAAGGGCACAGAGTGAGTGAAGCCCTCCCTGGCTTTCCAGGGCTGGAGGACAAGCAGGATCCCTCTCTAGAGTGATGGTACCATCTAGAACAGTGGCGCTCTCAGTAGAACAAAATATTCCCAAAGAGGGGGAAATTTTGAACCAAACTTACAACAATGAACCAACAAAGTGCTACTGAACCGTTCTGAATCACTGAGAAGAGACAGATGGAGGGACAACTTTGATCCTAAATTAATCCCAGCTTGTGTCAAAATACCATGTGCTCCTCTAGCTTCCTGGGAGGGGTGTGGCTGGGCAGAGGGCGAGCTGCCCATGTGTGTTCGGGAACTGCACCCGGTAGGATGGGCCATCAATGTCCCTCACTTAGAAGTGGTCTCCTTCCTCCTCTCAGTGTATGCAGAACAGTGCTGCAGACGTCAAGGTCGAAGGGGCAGCATGACCTTCTCCAGGTCAGATTTAAAATGAAAACAGTAAAGGTAAAGCAGCAAACTTTCTGTACCATTGCCCATGATACAGCAAGTGCCCATCCAGCTCAGAGAAACCTAAAAAGAACATCTCAAAGGCAAGTTCAAAAAATGTTAGTACGTTGAAAAGCTACCTCCACAGATAGCTCACATTCCTTCAAATGTTATCGAAATTCAAAACAGCATTTCAACACTATTGCTTTCTTACTAAGAAATTATTTATAGCATCCAACACTCTTATAAAGCACATTAAAATATACAGAAGACTTTCTATGTAAAATTTCTTTTAATACTTAAAAACACACCGGGAAGTATGAATTTCGGTCTATTCTCATTTTTCAGATGAGTTCACTGAGGTTCAGAGTACTGAAACTATTATTTTTCCAAGATATCAAAACAAGAAATGTGCAGAGTTGTAACAAATCCAGATTCTGTGATTCCAAATCCAGGCTCAAGAGGTGGACTAAATTAACACATTATATCAAAGTGGTTATACTGTACTTCCGGTACATGATCTGATGTGTCGTATATGAAAAGCAGAATGACATGGCCTATTTTTCTACCATGTCACTAAATTGGAGTAGAAACTTTCTCAGAATGTTGCTTTTTAGTACATTTATGCAAATATTAATAAAACAAAGAAATAAGCATGAGATGGGAGCGTGAAAAGGAGTTATGATTTCCCAATAAGAAAAATAAGCCAAAGAAAACCAATCAAACCAGCAAAAACGGCAAACTGGAAAGATGTCAGTAGCCAGTTCCTGATTAGCTACCCTGACTGAAAGCAACCAGTTCAGAGTGAAACGTTCCTAGGGCATCTAATACGGCGTCTTTTCTTTTGTGTAATGATGAGCAGCTGTTCTCTAAGATGACCTCATTGCCTGGGGCTGCTGCAAAGGACAGCTCTGGACCCCTAAAATCAGCCACTAAATTGTTTGAAGGTTCTACAGGACGTTGGCAGGTTCCGGTTTAAGTTTCCCAGATGCTAATTTCGGAGTCATCTTCAGCCTTATTCTCTGACTCTCCACATCTCAGCAATCACCGCATCCTCTTAAGGGAGTCTCTTATGGTGTCCTGATCTCCACAGCAACCAGAAATGTTGTACCCTCCCTACATTGACTCCCCGACACCGGCGTAGTCTCTGATGGGGTATCCCTACTTTCAGTCACCTCTGCTCAGCCATCACACAAAGCTCTGACTTTGTCATTCTCTAATCAAATTCCTTCAAAGGCCGGAATTCCTCCTTAGCCCATCACGGCCTTTCACTGTGCTGCCTGATCCTACCTTCCCCGCAGGCCTCGTGGGTTCCTCAGTCACACTCTGTACTGTCTCCTTTGTCCACCACATGTTTTTTGTTTGTTTTGTTTTGTTTTGGGGTTTTTGAGACAGAGTTTTGCTCTTGTCGCCCAGATTGGAGTGCAATGGTGCCATCTCAGCTCACTGCAACCCCTGCCTCTCAGGATTCAAGCCATTCTCCTGCTTCCAGCCTCCCAGATAGCTGGGATTACAGGCACCCACCCCCACACCGACAAATTGTTGTATTTTTACTAGAGGCAGAGTTTCACCATGTCAACCAGGCTGGTCTTGAACTTGTGACCTCAGGGGATCCACTCGCCTCAGTCTCCCAAAGTACTGGGATTACAGGCATGAGCCACCGTACCTAGCCCACACTGCAGGTTTTATCCTCCTTCTTCTTTTATTTCTGCTCTTCCTGCTACCTTATTCCTTCACAGACACAGTCACATATCTGAATTCAACTTTTCTTTGAAAACCAAAGGCAAATGCTGTCTTCTCCATCAAACTGCCTCTGAACCTATGTTTGCTGGCCAGATCTCAGCCTGCTATGGAGTTATGTAAAACTTTATGTAGCACTTTATGTGAACCAAATGTCTGAGGCCAGAAGAGTGAGATCACCAGGAGAGGTATTCCTACCTGTCCTCCACCAGCAGACAGGGACTTTGTGGCTAGCAGAGCTATGTGGAAATTTGGTGGTGTGCTGGTAAATACTTAACAACCAGTGCTTCACGGAAGAAAACACCCTGATGTGTCATGTTTGTGCATTTCTATAGTGTAAATACTGCTACCGTAGCTGGTCTAAGCAGCCAACTTGATATCACTGAATGGGAAAATGCAAGTAAGAACACACCACTATGCAATATTTTCATCATACAGATAAAATAATGGTGAATAACTTCAAAAGCAAATGCAATCACAAACCGTGGTATAATAATTAGAAAGCAATGAATTTTGAGAAAGTTTAAAATCTTTTTTTTTAAATGGTTTATTTTTTGTAGATTCTGGGTCTCTCTTTGTTCCCCAGGCTTGTCTCAACTCCTGGGTTTAAGTTATTTGCTCTCCTTGGCCTCTCAGGTGCTGGCATTACAGGCAGGAGCCACTGCACCCAGGCTGAGACCTTTTTAAAATATGGTTTACACAAATATATATCATGTAAGTTATAAAAGTAGCTGTGTTTATTAACCAGTTAAAAAGTTCCTGGAAATTAAAAAATCTGTTATTGTGAGCTAATACTGAGCAGCTCGTTACAGAAGCCCCTTTTCTACCCAGAGCAGTTTTTATGTCACTGAAGGAGTGACTTTACTGCGGAAGCTTCAGTTTTCTCATCTGAACCATAGTTATACATTGTTGAATTTTTGAAAGGATGAAATGTTTAAGAAAATTCCTCAGATATGGTAATTCTCACTGTAGTACTAGATTCCTTTGTAGCTCCCCAAGCCCTTAGCCGGTACTCCCTTTACAACAAGGACTGAATATATATTCATGGGATATATAAAGTTGCACCAATTAAAAATTTTATTTTATTTCTGGATGTCTCTTCCTGTGTACCTAAGGGATAATATTAGCAGGAAAATAATTGCCCCTAGGCATGAAGCTGCCTTCTTTTTTAAACCATCACGCCCACAATAGAACACACAAATCTAATCTGGGCAACTACCGTGTTAAATTCAATGACATTTGTTTATGGAACCAACACAGTGTTCCCAGGAGCATTTCATTTTTCTAACAGTTGGTCATTGAGTGTGGACTTTGGTTCATGGTTTACTGATAAAACCCATGATAAGAGTTTTATTTTGAGACTGAATAAATATTTTATATTCAAAATAAATTTTTTAACCTGTAGGATGCTTTGCGGCCTAGTCATCAAACACAAACATGAAGACGTGTACAAAGTAAATGCTCTGTATCAATGAAAACCACCATTATATGATTTCTCTTTGCACTCAACAGTTTGATATGGTAACATATGTCCAATTTAAGCAAGCTATTGTCTTGCCACGAAGTTGCTTATTGTTAAGTTCAGCCATAATTTTCTTCTACTGGAGTCACAGAGAGATACAATGAGTTTTGGCCCTTAACTTTTTGAAGTAAGTCCCCACAATTTGAAAAAGCTCATGACTTTTTCTTGTTCTTAGTCTACTTGGATCTATTCTTTTCAGAGTGCTTGCATTATTTCCCTACCACCTTTCTTCATCAATTATCTTATCTTTTTAATTCTATCTCCAAGTTCTTTTCTGCTGACTTTTTTCTTTCTTTCCCCTGCCCTCCTCCCCCCAACCTTTTTTTTTTTTTGGAGACAAGTTTTCACTCTGTCACCCAGGCTACAGTGTAACCTCCGCTTCCTGAGTTCAAGTGATTCTCCTGCTTCAACCTCCAGAGTAGCTGGGATTACAGGCTCACACCACCACACCCAGCTCATTTTTTTGTACTTTTAGTAGAGACGGGGTTTCACCATGTTGGCTGACTGGTCTTGAACTCCTGACCTCAAATGATCCGCCCACCTCAGCCTTCCAAAAGTGCGGGGATTACAGGCATGAGCCACTGCATCCAGCCTTGCTGACTTTTTTCTATCAACCTAAAACAAGTTCAAAATCTTATCCTAGCCCTGCAGGAGACACACATAATCTCACTGGTCTCTGTGTTACTGTTCTTCCCTTTATCACTAAAATTTTAAAAGATTTATTCACACTCTTTACTTGCTGACTTCTTCATCACCCCTAAATTCCATGAAATCATATTTTGGCCTTTAATTCTTCCAGAACTTTTCCAGTAAACGAAACCAGCGCCTTCCTAATCATCTAACACACTGGTCAGCCTTCCATTCTCACCCAGGTGAACCTCTGCAGTGTTTGACACCCTCTGGCCTAGTTTCCTTCTTTTCTTAGTCATCTTTTAAAATCGTGTACATTCTGTGACTCCACTATCGCCAGTTAGAAAATGACTTCCCTGTCCCGGTTGCAAGCCCTCATCTTCCCACATTCACATTTCCAGCTGTGGATTATACCTTTGTCCATGGGAATCTTAAAAGCATGCTCAAAATAGAACACGGTGCCTCCCCTCAAAAAAAAAAAATTAAGTTTTTACTCCATACTTTAATTAATGGCATCATGAACTGTCCAGGAAATCAAAGTTAAAAATTGGCAATGATCTTTAATTTATCTCTTTATTTTCCATGCACATCCAGTCATACATAGAATCTTGCAAACACCTCTCAGGAAGTATCCCCCCTCTCTTTCTGCTCCATGGATATACTGTCATAAAGCTCGTCATCTTGCCCAAGCCACAGACTTCAATGCAGTCTTCGGTATTAGAGACATTTCCAGTCTTTTCCTACTCCAATGCTGCTGACATACTGCTGTCAAAACCATGTTTCCTAACCAGACTGTGATCATATTATGTCAGACTCAGTTTCAGTGGCTTCCAACCACATATGGATTAAAGTACAAATGCCCAGCCCAGTACTCAAATATTTATTTGGCTTCTACCTATCCTTTCAGAATTGCTCTCCTTTGGACTCCACTCCCCAGAAGAAAAACCTTGGCCCTCTGTAATTCTCTACTCCCTGCCCCAAAGACTCTGCTCTTCTCTTCTAGTTAGGACAAATCTCTTTGCCTGCAGTGCCTCTCCTTTGTGATCTTTTCTCAGTTTATCTTTTGAAGAATCAGCTTAAACTCCAGCTTTTTCAGAAGCCCTTCCAAATCTCCCAGTTGTCATCAATGCTCCCTTCTTTTCTCTTGAATGCTCTCATGGCCATTTGAAGTGAATCTCTACCAATCTTTTTAAAAATGTTATGTATGTGATGCATGCACACACACACACACATACACATACACACACACACACACTCCTTGAGAGCAGAGATCCATGTCTTAATTTTGTTTCTTATCACGTACAGCACCACCAAAGAGTTTTTTTCAAGATGCAGTACTTAAGAGTTTGATGGAGAACCTTAAATGCCTGCATCTATTGCTCCAATCCAGATTCACTTGTCCTTATCAGCCCTCAAGCCATTTGGAGCAATAAAACCTGTACTCTCTGTACTTTGCAGGCTTACTCACTTTTACTGTACCTATTTCCTAGTGACATATATTTACTTTGTGGTCAGATGTTTTACGATATATTAAGTGCAAATTAGGACTCAGCTATCCATGTTCCTGCAACATCTTAGGACGCTTTCAGACAGAGCCTCTTAAAAATCTCATAAAACTTAAAGACCCTCACCCCAGTCAAAGGGACATAAGTAAATCCACATAGATGTATATGAAACTGCAGAAGGTTTGTAGACACTCCTTCCTCCCTGAAAATCTACTGATGGGAGGGTGGGGGATGATCAGTGGATCCCAGGTTAAAAATTGTAGAACTAGGGGGATTTTTATAGTTACTAGAAATATAAATGCAAGCAAAATTTCTAATTACACTTAACACTGGTAGAATGACTATAAAAATTTAAGAAGTTAGCACCACTTAGAAAGTTCCTAAAATATCAGGGAGAGTATATCTCACTCTTATATTAGAATTCTAGGAAATTCAGGAAACAAGTGATTGTAAACACTTTTTGTTACAAGACATAATACATTTTTGAACTAGTATGCTATTTCAGTTTCTAACACATTTTCTCAATTATTTGTTAGTATGTTAACCAAATAACCTCCAAATGCAGATTAAAACATATATCAGAGCTAAAAATTTAGAATTAGAATTGTCCTTGGAGCATTTTATCTTTTTCAGAGCTAGTCTTTTGAATCTGAGGAATACACTTAAAAGAAATTATAGGGGACTTCCGCCAAGATGGCTGAATAGAAGCAGCTCCAGTGCGCAGCTCCCAGTGAGAGAGATGCAGAAAGCAAGTGATCTCCGCATCTCCAAACGAGGTACCAGTTTTATTTCAATGGGACTGGTTGGACAGTGGAAATAGCCCAAAGAGGGCAAATGGAGGCAGGGCAGGGCACTGCTCCACCCGGGAAGCACATCTGACAGGAGGATCGGGGGATTCTCCCCTCCAACACACTGGCATACTGCACTTCTCTCAAAGCCTCTGCAACCCACAGACCAAGAGATCTTTGCTGGGCTGAAAAGCCCCCAAGTGACCTGCTCAGAGTTGAATAGCAGCCCTGCCCAGTGCCACGGATCTCAGTGGGGAGAAGGGCATCTGCCATGACAAAGGCAGGCCTAATCTCCCTTTGAAAACAGAAGACACAGAAAGCCTATTCAGCAGCCAGACTGAGTCTGTGGCAGCCCAGCAGCGCCTCTACAGGAAGACAAGGGATAGACTGCATCATCAAGTGGCCTCCTGAGATCAAAGCTAGATAAATCCATGAAGACGGGAAGAAACCAGTGCAAAAAGGATGAAACCATCAAAGACCAGAATGCCTCTCCTCCTCCAAGAGATCACAACTCTTCACCAGCAAGGGAACACAACAGGATGGAGAATGAGTTTGACAAATTGACAGAAGCAGGCTTCAGAAGGTGAGTAATAACAAACTTCTCTGAGCTAAAGGAACATGTTCTAACCTAATGCAAAGAAACTAAAAACCTTGAAAAAAGGTTAGATGAAAAGCTAACTAGAATAACCAGCTTACAGAAGAACATAAACGACTTGATGGAGCTCAAAAACACAGCACGAGAACTTCATAAAGTGTACACAAGTTTCAATAGCTGAATCGATCAAGCAGAAGAAAGGATATTGGAGATTGAAGATCAACTCAATGAAATAAAATGAGAAGGCAAGAAAAGAGAAAAAAGAGTGAAAAGAAATGAACAAAGCCTCCAAGAAATATGGGATTATGTGAAAAGACCTAATCTACACTTGATTGGTGTACCTGAAGGTGATGGGGAGAATGAATCAAGCTGGAAAATACCCTTCAGGATACTATTGAGAAGAACTTCCCCAACCTAGCAGGGCAGGCCAATATTCAAATTCAAGAATTACAGAGGACACCACAAAGATATTGCTCAAGAAGAGCAACCCCAAGGCACATAATCATCAGATTCGCCAGGGTTGAAATGAAGGAAAAAATGCTAAGAAAGCCAGAAAGAAAGGTCAGGTCACCTATAAAGGGAAGCCCATCAGGCTCACAGTGGATCTCTCAGCAGAACCCTATAAGCCAGAAGAGAGTGGGGGCCAATATTCAACATCCTTAAAGAAAAGAACTTTCTTTTCTTTTTTCTTTATTGCATTTTAGGTTTTGGGGTACATGTGAAGAACATGTAAGATGGTTGCATAGGTACACACATGGCAGTGTGGTTTGCTGCCTTCCTCCCCATCACCAATATCTGGCATTTTTCCCCATGTTATCCCTCCCCAACTCCTGGCCCCCCACTGTTCCTTCCCTGTTTCCCCCCACCCACAGACCCCAGTGTGTGACGCTCCCCTCCCTGGGTCCATGTGTTCTCATTGTTCAACACCCATCTATGAGTGAGAACATGTGGTGTTTTTCTGCTCTTGTGTGAGTTTGCTGAGAATGATGGTTTCCAGGTTCATCCATGTCCCTACAAAGGACACTAACTCATTGTTTTTTATGACTGCCTAGTATTCCATGGTATATATGTGCCACATTTTCCCTGTCAAGTCTACCATCGATGGGCATTTGGGTTGGTTCCAAGTCTTTGCTCTTGTAAACAGTGCCACAGTGAACATTTGTGTGCATGTGTCCTTATAATAGAATGATTTATAATCCTTTGGATATATACCCAGTAATGGGATTGCTGGGTCAAATGGAATTTCTATTTCTAGGTCCTTGAGGAATTGCCACACTGTCTTCCACAATGGTTGAACTAATTGACGCTCCCACCAACAGTGTGAAAGTGTTCCTATTTCTCCACATCCTCTCCAGCATCTGTTGTCTTCTGATTTTTTTAATGATCGCCATTCTAACTGGCTTGAGATGGTATCTCAATGTGGGTTTGATTTGCATTTCTCTGATGACCAGTGATGATGAGCATTTTTTCATATGTTTGTTGGCCTCATGTATGTCTTCTTTTGTCAAGTGTCTGTTCATATCCTTCGTCCACTTTTGAATGGGCTTGTTTGTTTTTTTCTTGTAAATCTATTTTAGTTCTCTGTAGATTCTGGATATCAGCCCTTTGTCAGATGGGTAGATTGTAAAAATTTTTTCCCATTCTGTTGGTTGCTGATTCACTCTAAGGACTGTTTCTTTTCTGTGCAGAAGCTGTGGAATTTGATCAGGTCCCATTGGTCTATTTTGTTTTTTGTTGCCAATGCTTCTGGTGTTTTAGTCATGAAGTCCTTGCCTACTCCTATGTCCTGAATGGTTTTGCCTAGATTTTCTTCTAGGGTTTTTATGGTGTTAAGTCCTATGTTTAAGTCTTTAATCCATCTGGAGTTAATTTTAATGTAACGTGTTAGGAAGGGGTCCAGTTTCTGCTTTCTGCACATGGCAAGCCAGTTTTCGCAACACCACTTATTAAACAGGGAATCCTTACCCCATTACTTGTTTTTCTGAGGTTTGTCAAAGATCAGATAGTTGTAGATGTGTGTTGTTGCTTCTGAGGCCTCTGTTTTGTTCCATTGGTCTACATCTCTGTTTTGGTACCAGTACCATGCTGTTTTGATTGCTATAGCCTTGTAGTTTGAAGTCAAGCAGTGTGATGCCTCCAGCTTTGTTCCTTTTGCTTAGGATTGACTTGGCTATGCAGGCTCTCTTTTGGTTCCATATGAAGTTTAAGGTGGTTTTTTTCCAGTTCTGTGAAGAAGGTCATTGGTAGCTTGATGGGGATAGCAATGAATCTGTAAATTACTTTGGGCAGTATGGCCATTTTCACGATACTGATTCTTCCTAACCATGAGCATGGAATGTTTCTCCATCTGTTTGTGGCCTCCCTTATCTCGTTGAGCAGTGGTTTATAGTTCTCCTTGAAGAGGTCCTTTACATTCTTTGTTAGTTGTATTCCTAGGTATTTTATTCTCTTTGTAGCAATTGTGAATGGCAGTTTGTTCTTGATTTGGTTCTCTTTAAGTCTATTATTGGTGTATAGGAATGCTTGTAATTTTTGCACATTGATTTTGTATCCTGAGACTTGGCTGAAGTTGCTTATCAGTTTCAGGAGATTTTGGGCTGAGAGAAGGGGGTCTTCTAAATATATAATCATGTCATCTGCAAATAGAGATAATTTGACTTTCTCCTTTCCTAACTGAATACCCTTTATTTCTTTTTCTTGCCTGATTACTCTGGCTAGGACTTCCAAAAGTATATTAAATAGGAGTGGTGAGAGAGGGCATCCTTGTCTAGTGCCAGATTTCAAAGGGAATGCTTGCAGTTTTTGCCCATTCAGTATGATATTGGCTGTGGCTTTGTCATAAATAGCTTTTCCTATTTTGAGATACGTTCCATCAGTACCTTATTTATTGAGGGTTTTTAGCATAAAGGGTGTTGAATTTTATCAAAGGCCTTCTCTGCATCTATTGAGATAATCATGTGGTTTTTGTATTTGGTTCTTTTTATGTAGTATTGGAAGTTCTAGCCATTGACTATTTGCAGATGACAAGATTGTATACTTAGAAGGCCCCATTGTCTCAACCCAAAATCTCCTTAAACTGATGAGCAACTTCAGCAAAGTCTCAGGATACAAAATCAACGTGCAGAAATCACAAGCATTCCTATTCACCAATAGGAGACAAACAGAGAGCCAAACCAAGAGTGAACTCTCATTCACAATTGCTACAAAGAGAGTAAAATACCTAGGAATACCACTATCAAAGGATGTAAAGGACCTCTTCAAGGAGAACTACAAGCCACTGCTCAAGGAAATAAAAGAAGACACAAACAAATGGAAAAATATTCCATGCCCGTGTTTAGGAAAAATTAATATCATGAAAATGGCCATACTGCCCAAAGTAATTTATAGATTCAGTGCTATCCCCGTCAAGCTACCACTGACCTTCCTCACAGAACTGAAAAAAAAATCACTTTAAACTCCATGCAGAACCAAAAGAGAGCCTGCATAACCAAGAAAATCCTAAGCAAAAAGATCAAAACTGGAGGCATCATGCTACCTGACTTCAAATGATACTACAAGGCTACAGTAATCAAAACAGCATGGTACTGGTACCAAAACAGAGATATACACCAATGGAACAGAACAGAGGCCTCAGAAGAAATGTCACACATATACAATCATCTGATCTTTGAAAATCTGACAAAAACAAGCAATAAAGAAAGAATTCCCTGTTTAATAAATGGTGTTGGGAAAACTGGGTAACCATCTACAGAAAGCAGAAACTGGCCCCCTTCCTTATAACTTACACAAAAATTAACTCCAGATGGATTAAACATTTAAACGTAAAACCTGACACCTTAAAAATCCTGGGAGAAAACCTAGACCAAACCATTCAGGACATAGGCATAGGCAAGGACTTCATAACTAAAACACCAAAAGCAATGGCAACAAAAGCCAAAATAGACAAATCATACCTGATCAAACTTAAGAGTTTCTCCACAGCCAAAGAAATAATCATTAAAGTGAACCAGCAATGAACAGAATGGGAAAAAATTTTTGCAATCTACCCATCTGACAAAGGCCTAATATCTGGAATCTACAAAGAACTAAAGCAGATTTACAAGAAAAAAATACAAGCCCATTCAAAAGTGGGTGAAAGATATGAACAGACACTTTTCAAAAGAAGACATTTACAAGGCCAACAAACATATGAAAAAATGTTCATCACTACTAGTGGTAAGAGAAATGCAGATCAAAACCACATTGAGATACCATTTCATGCCAGTTAGAATGGCAATCATTAAAAAATCAGGGAACAACAGATGCTGGAAAGGATGTTGAGAAAAAGGAATACTCTTACACTATAGGAGTATAAATTCGTTTAACCATTGTGGAAGACAGTGTGGTGATTCCTCAAGGATCTAGAAATAGAAATTCCATTTGACCCAGCAATCCCATTACTGGGTATGTACCCAAAGGATTATAAATTGTTCTATTATAAAGACACATGTACACGTATGTTAATTATGGCACTGTTCACAATAGCAAAGAACTGGAACCAACTGAAATGCCCATCCCTGATAAACTGGAAAAAGGAAATGTGGCATATATACACCATGGAAATACTACACAGACATAAAAAAGAATGAGTTCATGTTCTTTGTAGGGACATGGATGAATCTGGAAACCATCATTCTCAGCAAACTGACACAAGAACAGAAAAACATTACATGTTCTCACTCATAAGTGGGTGTTGAACAATGAGAACACATGAGTACAGAGAGGGGAGCATCACACACTGGGGTCTGTTGTGGGGGGGCTAAGGGAGGGACAGCAGGGGGTAGGGAAGTGGGGGAAGGATAACAGGGAGAAATGCCAGCTATAGGTGATGGGGGGATGGAGGCAGCAAACCACCTTGCCATGTATGTACCTCTGCAACAATCCTGCATGATCTGCTCATGTATCCCAGAACCTAAAATACAATTAAAAAAAAATAACAGCAATAAAAACCATTTGAAGATAATGTTCTGTGATGTAATATAGTTATCACCAGAAAATTGTAAAGTAAAATTCTACTTATAAATTCGATTATATTTCAGCAAAACCATAAGAATTTTGTAAGTCTCTTTCTTAGTTGTTGGTTTATAAATTTGTTCCTCAGTTTGTTTGTTGTATAAATTTATTCCTGTTTTTGTTTGTTGTAGGACCTCAAGAAGAATATGCTTTTAATTTCCTTATATGTTCATTTTTTCATTCAGTCATCCTTTCAACAATGCTATGGTGAGCACATTCTGTTGACACAGCACAGTCAGCCCTCAATATCTGTGGGTTCCTCATCTATGTATTCAACCAACTTCAGATCTAAAATATTTGGGGGAAACTGTGTCTGTACTGAATATGTATAATTGTTTTCTTGTCATTATTCCCTAGGAAAGAGAGTATAAAATCTATTTACATAGCATTTACATTGTAGTTGGCATTATAAGTAGTCTAGAGGCAATTTAAAGTAGATGGGTAGATACAGATAGTTTACATGCAAATACTGTGAGACTTTATATCAGGAACTTGGGCGTTCTTGGATTTTGGTATCTGAGAGAGGTCCTGGAACCAATCCTTTATGAATACCAAGAGATGACTGTACTTGCTGTTAGAAGAATTGAGAAAGGTGAGTTCACTCCTGTTTTCACAGTTTTTTCTCTAGAATGGAACAGACAAATAAGCAATTATTTCAAAGTAGAGAAACGGCTCTGATATCACAACAGGCAGACTTCCGGGTAGATGGAGGTGTTAGGGAAATCCTTGTACAGGAAGTGGTATCTGGGGAGACCTGGAGGAAGAGTACTGCTGGGTGAAGATAAGAATGAGCAGGCCCCCTGAAAGCTCAGCCATGAGAGAAGGTTTGCAGATGAGAGGAAAAGGACGTTTGGAGCAGGAAATGTAAAAAGAGGAACGGCCGGAGATCAGATGAGAAAGTGGGCCAGAGTCTGATCAAAGATCATCTTGTGGTTCATGGTAACAATGAGGCATTTTGCTAGCGGCTGTAGGGACCCTCTGAAGTATTTTATGGTAGGAAGTCATGTGAGTCTGTTTGGCATTTTAGAAAAAGCACCCTGACTTGCGGTAATAAGGGGATTGGATAAAACAGCCAGATGAGTTAGCTCACTGCTAGGCTGAACTACCCTGTTGGGGTGTAACCCTGAACTTGCAGTTAGGGACATTGATAGTGCCCCTAATGATGGTATACTTTAGTTCCAGTGATACTCAAACCTGATCAATAGAGTCAATCTGTGTGCATTTGAAAATGCACATTCCTGGGCCATCCTCCTGGCTAACTTAATTCAGTGAATCTGGATAGATGGCCAGGCACCATGCTATGCCCTTGCACCATTCACAGGTGACTTATGTACTCATGAATATATCTTTGAGGGGACCGCCAGCCCATCATTGTCCACTCTGGACCATTCCAACTTTGGAATCCAGAAGGCTGTCTCACTATGGGAGAGGCCACATAGCAGCTTACAAACACATTCCTCTTGCAGCCTTGCCCGGCAGGAAGCCTAAGTTCTCCATATTCCCTCTACCACCTCCTTAATAGGCTTATTCCAAATGTGTCTTCTGCAATAAACTTGTTCTTGATTATTGTAATCAGAGAGGATTTCTCATTCCTTTGCATTCCCATAGGACTTTGCACTGTATGATAACCTTTATCCTTTTGCACATTATAATATCGTTTCTTAAATCCTGGGACTTGGTTGTTTTTTGTTTTTGTTTTTGCCTAGGATAGTAATTTGTCAATATCTATTTAATTGATCCATTTACAGATACAAGGGATGGAGGATGGTCTCAAAGAGAAAACATATGAATTCATTTTTTTAAAGCCTGTATCTTTGAACACAAAGATGAAAAGCAGAATAAATATTATCTCAAGAGGAGACCAGAGGCTGTAGAATGTTGTATTTTCATGCCTGGAAGAGAATGAACACTTGATTTCTAGATTTTTCACTGGGATTCTAAAGCACCAGAATAAAGCAAATCGACGTCAGGTAATGAGATTCTTGCAAATAATCCACTGAGGATACAGGCAAAAAAAGAAAGGGACTTAAAGGAAACAGAACTTCGTAACAGTTACGGGTGTAATATTTACCATATGTCCCATATGTTTTCACATTACAAAAGTGCAACTCTTTCCCACAGCCCATTTGCAAGTGGACCTGACAACCCAAGCCCACAGAAATCAAAGACGGTAAAATACTGTAAATTCTGCCATGCTAGATGGAACGAATATCTGTCAGATTTTTTACTTAAGTTTCTCTTCCTCTAAGAAAGCAGCATCTGGCTCTAAATTGCACGTTTAATTTAAAAAATCCTTTAATAACAGCATTAATTCTCATCGTTTTGCATTCTGGCAGTCTGTGACCAGCAAGCATGCTCTGCGTGCATCAGACAGACGGGTGCAAAGAAGAGAGGAGCCTGGGAGGTGGAGGTGAGCGTTCCGGGGAGAACTGTTTGCCTGGAGCCCTGCCCTGAGATCAAATCTGGGGCTGAGGACAGGTGATGACAAAGGAATAAAAGTTAGAATTCTTTTTGTCTAAGCAGAAGATGTCTTTCAAACATGACAATGCACTTGAAGCTTATCAAAAGCAAACTGGGCCCATGAGAAGAACTCAACAGTGGTGACAAATCCTGATCTTTGGACCAGACCTTAGAGCTGGGTGCAATTGCAATGTCTAATGATCTTATGTTTTTGCTTTCCTGTCATCCTGGCTCAGTGCTTATCTTTTTAAATGACTGGTTCTCTTTCATCAAAAAAGCAAAACTGGGAACCTCTCCCAAAGTAAAGGCCACACACCTTCTGTCCCCACCCTAGGGCAGGGCCTGCAGGGAGGGAGACACCCTAGTAAATTCCTCCCTAAGGATTAGCAGCCTGCGTTGGGAAAGAGAATGGGTGACTGAGATCCCGAAGCTGAGGGTGTCCCCAGAGATATGCGGAAGGGGCTGTACTGCAATGACCCACCTGGCTAAGGGGGAGTGGGTCGGGGAGGGGAGCAGGGAGGCGGAGCCAGAAGCTAGCTGGGGGTGTCCCCAGAGATATGAGGAAGGGGTTGTACTGCAATGACCCACCTGGCTAAGGGTGAGTGGGTCGGGGAGGGGAGCAGGGAGGCGGAGCCAGAAGCTAGCTGGGGGTTGGGGAGAAGCAGGAAGGGAAA
This sequence comes from Leontopithecus rosalia, assembly GCA_028533165.1. Classification (NCBI taxonomy): domain Eukaryota; kingdom Metazoa; phylum Chordata; class Mammalia; order Primates; family Cebidae; genus Leontopithecus; species Leontopithecus rosalia. The sequence goes on from CM052648.1 coordinate 186,825,785, forward strand.
CCCAGTTTGGAAGAAAGGGCCCCTTCTAGTGAGACTGAGTAAGCACAGAAAAAAAGCCCCTGCTTTGTGTGGCCTCCCTGGAGCCTGGGGAATTTGCAGAAGATAAAAGGCCAGACAATTCCCCCTGAAGACTGCAGGGTAGCACCTTTGTTTGAGAGTGGCACACACCCTGGGGTGGGGATTCCTTTGCGGTTGCCATGACGGCCTGTCACACAAAGTTACAGGTCCTGCCCTCTCCTCCCTGCCACCCGGCCAGTCTTAGAATGGCCTGGATTTTAACTTCTGCATTTCAGAATGGAGAAACTGCTTCTTAGGATTTCCAATGCAAATGATATAATTTTAATGTCCATTTCCCACCGCCGAGCAAATCCATACGAAGGGTACACCAAGAATATTTTATTTTTGTATTTAGTGCCTTCTCAGATTTTCTCTGTTTTCTGTAAAGCTGTGTTTGGGGCATTAGCAACGCATAACAATAACCACTGAACAAACGTTTGGAGGGAAACGGAAGCTGACCTCTAGGGTGGGGGAAGAAAGGAAGAAACAGCAGAAAGACAGTTCTCTGGGACCAAACAAAGAAATCTTTCCTCATTATGATTCCACAGTAAAAGTTTTCTAAGAAAAAAAGTTTTTAAAGGAGGGTCTTTTAAAAAGTGGTCTGTGGTCTGACCCCTCTTTCAAATGTTCTTTTATGACTAATGTTGGGTGCCCAAGCCATGCTTCTACTACTTAAAAATCTCATTAACTAGCTGAAAAATTAGCCAAGAAAGTGGACCATGCTTGGTTGCTGCTCAACTTCATAAACTCTTTAATGTCCCATAAGCGATCAGATAATGATGTTAGAACAGGGACGGCTCACCAGCCTTCTTTCCTCCAGTCCCTGCAGCTCTGCTCTAGAATGAAAGTGCTGAGCACCAGGGATTTTTGCCCACTATATTCACAATGTCCCTGGCACATAAGAGGTGCTCAGGAAATAGTCGTTAAGTAAGAGAAATTTAATTATTGTTACATCTGAGGGATGAAAGCCAAAAGTTAAACATAATAGTATCCTAGATGATTTGAAGAAAATAAAACGTGTAGGCTGGGAATTTTTTTTTAGATAAGATACTGTATCTTCTTTCCCTGCATAATAGATCCCTTTTCTTCTTGAAGGCAGTTGAAGTCAGTAGCATGACAGCCTATTTCCTCAAGGGCTGCATGAAGGCCTATCCCAGCAAAACACCCAGTACTGCATTTCTAAAAACACCTAACGCTCGCTGCAGGCAAAATATCCTTGCAATAATCATGAAGAGAGAAAGATTTTCTCAAGACAAGAAATTGATGGTCAAGCCTGGCTGGAGGCAGGCTGGTAAGACTGGAGTTCTCTGGATCTTGGAGCAATGGATATTTGTCAGAGGTAGATCTTTGGGGCTGGCAAGAGTCCAGATTGAGGATGGTTATAGTTGAAGGAATCATGAGAAGCCTGGAGAAGACCCTCATGGGCCAAGTGTGGTAGGGGATCCCCAGAGTCAGCAGGGCCTGAGCTGTGGGCACAGCGAGCTCCAGAGAGATGTCTCAGTGAACCTGGAGTAGCTGTGAGCAAATCTGTCAAACAATGAACAGGGAAGGAAGTGGTAACGTTATTTGGCCAGGAGCTGGGGCAGGCATAGACACCTCAACAACCAGGCTCCCTGACAAAGAAGATCTTGGCCCTTTTAAAGGCTCACGGTCTAAGAGAGCTAAGAGGTGCACCTGTGAGAGGGTCATGATTGATTTAGCAAGCGTGCGGGGGCCGTGACTAGATAGGGGTCTTGAACCGCTGAGTTAGAACAATGCCTTCCAGGATAAGGTTCCTCCATACCATGCCTGTCATTTACAGATAGGGTTGTGGTTAGGAGTAGGGGGTTTGATATTTAACCTCCAGACCTGGTCAGCGGCACCAACCGGTTCTTCCACTGACCTCATCTGGCTGACATTTAACTTACATTTCCTTCCTTTCTTTAAGCACAGGCCGAGGGCAGGGGGTCTCCTTCCTCACTGGAAGAAACAGATTTAAACAGGGCTTCCCACTTCCAAGATCTTAACCTTCCCCAGATCCCCCCAATACAGCTCTCAGAAGAGGGAAGGGGAAAGTCAAGATGCACTGAGGTCAAATTTTCCTACAAGGGTATTAATCTGTTCTCCTACTGCTGTAAAGATTGTCTGAGACTGGTAATGTATAAAGGAAAGAGACTCAGTTGATTCACAGTTCAGCTTGGCTGGGGAGGCCTCGGGAACCTTACAATCACAGCAGAAGAGGAAGCAAACATGTCCTTCTTCACATGGTGGCAGGAATGAGAAGTGCCAAGCAAAAAAGGGAAACCCTCTTATAAAACCATCAGATCTCATGAGAACTCATTCCTATCACAAGAACAGCATGGAGGACTGCCCTATGATCTAATCAACTCCCACAAGCTCCCTCCCCCAAACAGGGATTAATTATAATTTGGATTACAATTCAAGATGAGATTTGGGTGGGGACACAGAGCTAGACCGTATCAGCCAGCTATGCAGGAAGGGGTCCCAAAGTATCATTTAAATTAGCACATAGAAAACATGTTGCTCTTTCTTCTGGTATAACTTGAGTTTTTGCATGGAGAGTTACAGCAAGTATACATTACTTTAAAGCAATGCATTTTAGAGAAAACACAGAATTACTCTGTATTTATGTGAGTTTATGAAAGCAAACTCATATTTCAAAGAAACATCACACTCTCTTGGGCTGTGACTTCTGTCCCACTCAACTATAGGTTCGATGAGGCAGAAACTGTTTTGCCTGCAGTGTCTTCCCAGGGCCTGGCATATCACCATACTCAGAGGAGGGACCAACTATTTGTTGAAATAATAATTAATGCATGACCTCCTCTGCTCACTTGGGATTATTCAATAGAGAATTTTCAGATGTTCTCAAGATGATGCAAAATATATGGACACACCAGGCACTATACTACTGTCTATTTTTAAAACACGGTTTTCTTAGGCAAATTTGTATCATTAGCAAGTGTAACTACTAATAATCTCACAGATCTGATGATATGGGCAGATTAAACACCCTCTCACATTTGTTTGCATTCTCTCTTACAGCCAGACTCTGAAACTTCTCCCAATAAAACAAGTACTAACTCTCTGCCTTTTATATGTTGTTTTCTTCTTTAGGTTCTTTCCAGCCATTCTGTATCCAAATGGCCCTACCATAGTATATCATCAAGGAACCTATTCTTTATCCTTTTGCTTTCCAACCACTCCAATCTGAGAAGCTTTTGCTTATCCAGTACATGTCAGTACCCAGCAAGACAGATATCCTTGGTACATATTAGCACAGGCATATTCTGTTGCTTTCTTCTCACTATAAATCATAATTAACACCTGTCAGACTGGAGATAGTGACATGTGTACCTTGAGCAAATGGCTGAAGGAAAGAGAAGACGTGAATACAGTCAGGGATAGCATTAAAACTCTGTACTCCCTGCTAGAGCATGGGCTTCCCCAGTCAGACCAGTGACCACAGCAGAAGGCACGGGCTCCCTGTAAACCACCAGCACAGCCTCCCTGGTGTGCATCAGCTGAGCATCCCGCCAGGTACCCGTCATCAACCCAACTCATCACCTCCAACAGAACAACCAAGAGATGTTATCAGCGGTAGGCATCTGCTTCCCGACTTTCACCAGAACACCTCCACGGCCTCTCCCTCAGCCCACGTGTTGACTTTGCCTGTCTTCAGCCTTGCTGCCATTTTAAACTTGGCTTTCTTGGTCAGCCTGGTGCAATCAGACCACAGGCATGTGCACTTGTACAACACACCTTCCGCCCAGCCCTTCCCCATCATTCTCCTGCCCCCACCCCAGTCGAAGCCCTGTCTCCTCGAATGAGAATCACCATAACAGCTTCCGTGCCCTTGGTCTCTCCCCGCCTGGGGAATCCATTCTTCACATCTCTTGGGGTTAGTCTACTTAACAGCTTCCGTGCCCTTGGTCTCTCCGCCCCTGGGGAATCCATTCTTCACATCTCTTGGGGTTAGTCTAATCAAAACCCTGTCTGTTCTGTCCCTCTGCTATTCAAAAGACTGCGATGGCACTAATTGCTCTAAGGAAAAATTCCAGATTATTTAGAAATGTTCAAAGCTCCATCTTCCATTCATTTAGGCAACAAACTGTAATTGAGCAGCCACTGTGTTCCACATACACTTTTAGGTACTGGGGATCCAAGGAGGAAAAAGGACAAAGGTCCTTCCTTGTTTTATGGAGTTTTGCCACTTAGTCAGGCCCTCACTGGGACAGAAACACATACCAAGCCCATGACTGTTTGGGGCTTTTGTGTGTCTTGTTCCCCTTTCTTTCTGACTCACTTTTAATCCTTAGGAATTTATTGGTATACTTGGAGCAGTATGCCAACCTCCTCCTGTGGAGCAGCTGCCTTTCCTAGGGGCTCCCTGCCCTCAATGGACCTGTCCTTGTGGGACCAGAAAGAATGTGAACCCTCCAGCTGACACTTTTTACCCCTTTTTCTTATGGTACTTAGGTTTTCATGTTGCTTGCTGCTCCACTAAAGTATAAGCCTCTGCCCTGGAGCATGGCTCTGTTGGGCTTGGTCTCTGCTCTGCATACAGCAGCTAAAACAGTGCACAGCATGTAGTGTGTCAGCAGAGATCTGTTGAATAAGTCAGAGAAGGAAGAATAAATGCATTGCCATTCTTAAGTAGCTTTTATCGCATTAAATGATTGTATTCTAGCTTGCTGTAGGAATATCTACAGGTCATAATAAGGATAGCTGATATTTAAGACATGCTTACTAAGTACTAGCCATTGTTCTAAGCCATTTTGCTCAAATTATTTTACTTCATCCTCACTATAATCCTTTGATGTGGGTTTTGCTATTATACCCATTGTACAGAAGAGAACATTGAGACAGAGGGAGCAATGTGCCTAGTTTAAGATTAAACAGCAATTGGTTCACCCACAACACAAGCTGTTCCCAGTATAAAGGCAGGTATACTCATAACCACCTCGTCTTAATCACCTTAGTGTGTTGTAACCAAATACCACGTATGGGTGGCTTGGAAAACAGAAACATCTTTCTCACAGTTCTGGAGGCTGGGAAGTCCAAGATCAAGGTCTTGGGCAACCTTAATCACATCCTGATGAGGGCCCTCTTCCTGGCTGGTAGATAGCCACTTGGCAAAGAAAGAAAGAAAGAGAGAGAGAGAGAGAGAGAGAGAACACTCTGTTGTCTCTCCTTATAAGAACACTAATCCTAATACATTAGCACCCCACCCTATGACTTCACCTAACCTTAATCACCTCCTGAAGTCCTAACCTCAAATCCAGTCACATTGGTGGCTAGGGCTTCAGCATATACATACTTTTGTGGGGGTGAACACAAACATTCTGTTTGTAACAGTGGTTCTCCCTTCAGCCCATAAGCATTTCTCAAGCACCCTCAATGGGCTGACACTTGAGGAGTAAATCAAGCTAGCTGTCATCTTCAAAGATGCCCTTTTCTAGAGGAGAAGACACATGAGCAAAATTTCAGTATGAGAAAAGTGCTCTAATAAAATTATGAACCTACGTTCATAGCTATGAGAGCAGAGGTGGAAGCATACCACCTGCAGAGGTCAGAGAAGGCTTTGCAGGGAGCCATATTTAGACTCTGTCCAGAGCAAGATTGTCCAACCCATGGCCTGCAGGCCACATGAGACCCAGGACAGCTTTGAATGTGGCCCAACACAAATTTGTTAGCTTTCTTAAAACATTATGAGATTTTGTTGCAATTTTTTTTTAAATTCACTGGCTATTGTTAGTGTCAGTGGATTTTATATGTGACCCAAGATAATTCTTCTTCTTATAATATGGTCCAGGAAAGCCAAAAGATTGGGCATCCCTGGTCTAGAGTAACATATAGAACAGTGCCCCGCAGTTGGCAGGAAGCGAGGCATCCCAGGTGTTAGGAGCAGCGTTTGAAAAGGCTCAGGGCCTGGGTAGCATTTAGAACATTCTAAATGTTCTAAAATGAACAGTTTAGAACACTTACCATTAGTTTGGTAATGCTTGAGCTGGGAGACCCATGTGAAGGGATTAGGCTAGAATTCCAAGCAAGGGGCCCACATGGACATCTGTATGCCATAGAAAGCATGGACTTTTCTAGTGCATTGTAAACAGAAGAGGGATGTAGTAGAGTGAGGATGGGAACACGAATGGAAGGAAACGGCAGGAGTACATGACCACAGAGAATATGCCAGATGGAAGTGCTACATATTCTCAGTAGAAATGGTGCATTAGGAGGCGAACGGTTTGAATAAGGGACTAAATGCTGGGCCGGAAAAGAAGGAGTGAGAGAACGCTCAAGGTTTCTGGTTTGAATTCTGAACAAGAGAGGGCTCCTTTAACTGAGTTGGGCAATACCTTCTTGGGCTACTTTCAGCTGAGAAATGTTACCATCAAGGTAGCGATGGCTTGGAGACAATTGTCTAGACTCCACCTGGAGTTCAGGGGTGACTTTTGCAATCAGGATATAGATGTTGGAGTCTTCAGCAAACAAATGGCCAGTTAGGGGTTTCAGCTCAGGCCTAGACAGTGACGGTACAAATTTAAGGGAAGCACCAGGCCATCCTGAAAATCGGGCCCCATGTGCGTGGAGGGGTCACCCTCTCACGAAGCCTGCCCCGTTGGGGAGAAGCTAGAGAGACAGAGAAATGGAGAGTTGGGGAACACTATGGGCAAAGGCAGCACTTTGGTGGCTGCTGCAGAAATGATTGCAGTGAACTCACGGGTGAACAACAGTCTGTCAGCTGAAGTCACATGCTGGCAGAAAACTTCAGTGTATTAAATATGGGCATTTTCTCTCTTGAGACGATTTTTAACAGAAACCTGCCTTTGATTATGAAGTTTATTAAATGCTACGTCAGATCGAGCATCAGACCCATTATCTGAGCCTCCCAGGGAGAGTAAGCAATTTATACTGTAACAATAGCTAGTATAAGGGAAAACTAAGTGCTGGGCACCACCTCACAGTGATGCGTGGTTACTGCAGAAGACCCAGGCTGGCAGCTTGACTCCTGCAGGCCCCATGCAGCAGCTTTACAGAGCTGGATTTGCCAGGCTCCCAGGGCTGGCCCCACTTTACAAGCTGCTACTCAGGGGCAGAGGCACATTTTCCAAGCTCATTAGACTCAAATGTAAAGCGAGAATGCCAGTGTAATAATTTCAGAGAAATAAAGCTGTCACACAGCCTCGGTTAGCAGGACCAACACATTCTGTCCTGAAGGTTAAGCCATAGGACAAACCAAATTGCCATCGGGGGCCTCTTTGTTGAGATACCCCAAACACAGACTGCATCAGGACCTGATATTCAAAGTAGTGTGTTCAGCTCTTTCTCCTCAAATACTAAGCCAGCTTATTCATTAATGATGAGAATTTACTGCTGCAGGAACTTTAAATTGGCAGACCTCCCCAGGGGAAGCCAACCCACAATCAGAATCTTCTTGTGTGCACAGATTAATCACCAAGGGCTGAGAAGTGGTGGGTATTTAAATGGCATCCGGCAAAGGTGTGCTGAGATGTGCATCTCACAGAAGGGACAGCTTCTGCCACTAGGGAATGATTTGGCAAATCTCTGCCCATTGCCGTTGCTCTTGAGGGACTCTTACCAAGAGAGCCAGGTGCTCAGGAGTCCCTCAGCCATTGTGCCTCTCTTCTCTGGAAGGATGGTATCAACACTTGCCTGTGAGACTCTTCTTCGTGTCCGCTGTAAACATTGGTTGCCAAATAGAAACACTTTTTTTTTCCAGATATGGAAATGAAAGTAATGTGCACTGCAGTCTCGCGAGCCCTTGGGCCCTTTAGAGGGTCATTTTGCACATCTGTACGTGTTGCTTTAGGTGTTGATGTTGCAGCTGAACCTGCAAAAGGCAAGCTTATTTCCTTCCGAAGAGAATGTGGGGGTGTCTTGCTGTGTCTCTTAACTACTCAAAATCGTTCAGTGCAGGAGTCCAGGCTCAAAGCCTAATGTGCTGGATCCTAGCCCCCGGTTCTTTCCACAGGTCAAGTCCCCCATCCGCTCTCTCCGGAGCAGGCTCACTCAAAGGTTTTGCTCAGTCGTCCTCTCCAGCTCTGAGTCTGTGGTCTATGGTTCTGCAGTAGTCACTGAGCAGCAGCCTTAAGTATGAATGATTGTGGGGAAGAGATTAAAAGAAGAGGAACTATTCTCAAGAGCCTATAGTTTTAAAAATCTGCCTACTTCAATTCTGATTTAGATTTAAATCTAGCTCCTGGCGTTTTTGAATCTTGACTCTTATTTTACATTTCATGAAAATTGGAAATGGCAGGTGCACTGCACAGTGATGATGCTGCCCATGACTTTCCCTCTTTCTCTTTGCTGTAGTCCACCCAGTGCTTCTTGGAGGGTGTTCCCCAGACCAACGGCCTCAGCATCAACTGGGAACTGCTTAGAAATGCAAAGCCTCGGCCCCACCCCAGACACACAAAATCGGAAAGGCTGGCTTGGGACCCAGCAGTCTTGTTTCAATAACATAGAGTCTCTCTCTACTCATTCGATGTGTGACTTCAATGCACGCTCAAGTCTGAGAACCTTCACTCTAGCTTTGAATACTTTAGTAAATATCAGGACTTTAGAAGAATAAGGAAAAATAAAACAAGAGCAGTTACAATACTACTTTGGCTCTTAGGTGAAGGTGTGGCCATCTTTAGGTATACTAGGTCATTGTTGGTTAAAATTAGAATTTAACTGCAATCATCTGCTTGTTTGCACTTACCAAAGAATTCCTGAACCACATGAAGGCAGGCAGCAAACTAATATTCTGGAAAAGTCAGCTGACATTATTTGCAAAGGCTCAGATCATTTTCTGATAAGTTTCCTTTAAATTCATTGACCTGTTTTATCTGACTAGATAGACCGAACAAACAGGAAATAATTGAACTTCCTCAGATGCCACTTTCCAGCATCCCTTCTCTCAAACCCTGGAGTAAATACACTGATGTACGTAATTTACATAAAGATCAAACTCCAAGTAAATGCTATGAGATTTCTCATCTCAGTGTCATAGTTGCGCACTTCATAAAGGGGAAGTAGGACAAAGGTCCTCAGAAAATAAAAAATCTGAATGACATAAAAAGGTGTAATTTAATATCATGTTAACTCATTATATATGATACCAGGTAATGCTGCATCATGGCAAAGACACGGTGTAAAGTATTCCCATATGATTGTGGAACCATTAATATGAGAATTCCATATTTTATAACATCAACAAACCAGATGAACCTCATCCACTTAAAGTAGAAAACAGTGAAAAGAACAAATGTCTTGTGAAGAGTGGAAATGAGAACAATGTGTCTGAGGTTAAACAGTGGAAATAAGTTGCGGATGTTGTGCACGAAATAATTATTTCTACAGTGCAATTTCTGCACTTAGTTTATAAGCATGTCAGGGTGCATGATCCAGGCATATATGAAGAAAAGAAATAACAATCCACATGACGTGTGGAGAAAGTCGCTGCATAAAAAGCAAGTTCCATAAAAGCCTTATTAAAATTGAATCTTTGAAAAAACAAAGCTTATCTAGCCAGAGTATGTGTGTGTGTGTGTGTGTGTGTGTGTGTGTGTGTGTGTGTATTATGTGCCTGTAACTCATTTAAGCCCACTACAACCTTTTATGAATGAAATATTTCTTCAACTATTTGATAATCTAAAGGGATTATGAGCTAAGAATTTAAATAAAAACCAAACCAAACAAAAAAAAAATGATAAACTGATATAAACTGTAAATTGCTACCACGATGAACAATAATGGTCCCCTAATTTTTATCTAGGCTGATTTTACACATTCTGGATAGTTACGTGTAGGTAAATGATGTGTTATATGCTATATTAAAGTTAAAATCTCTGTTTTTAACCTCACATAAATTTCTAAAATAATGGGCAACAGTATCAAGACGCTTCAGGCACTTGATCATACTGAGAGAATATAATAACATCACAAAAGTAAAACAAGTCTAGAATTATTTTGCACAGTAAAAATTAAGGAATTGTGACTCACGCAGGTCAAGTGATTGATTCAAAGTGACAAAACCACGTATAGTTGGATTCAGGGCCTTGCTACCCAATCTAGTACCCATTCTAGTGGATGATAGATTTGCTATAGATAGGTCAAAGAGATATTCAGGACACAGCTCATAGGGAGGTCAACTGTTGAAGACCAACTCCTTTCAGGCTGGCCTCTCCCAGAGGCCCATGGAAGTCATTACAGACTAGTGCTTAGGCTTTCAAGGATGAATCAAGGTGTGAGCCGGCAGCTGAAACCAGTTTCTGCCACCACAAGTCCTTGGCTCCAGTACCCTGATCACACCAGTACAGGGGCTGAGGCAGCTCAAGTGACACCATCCAGTCAGTGCTAGGGTCCCTGCTGCAGAATCTCAGGGCTGGAGTCTGACATCTGGCCACATTAGGTGTCCAGGCACTGGCCTAGAGGGTGGCATGCAACGAGCCTCTGCACTCTGCTTTTCCACTCTCCCTGTGTGCAGAATTCACACACGTAATCCCGCATGCCCAGCGTGGGGCTGCTGGCACCTTCACACTGTGGCTTCGTGACATCATTCCTGCAATGCCACCATCACTCAAACACTTCCATGTCTGAATTCCTTCTGTGAATTATTTTCTAAGATTTTCTTCGGAATTTTGTGATTGGTAAACAATCTTCACACTTTGTATGTGGCCTTTTTTTCTGGATGCGGCAGGGAAGGCAATGGCTATTCAGAGGCAAGTTTGGTGAATAAGAGTGAGTGATCCAGCTGCATGATGTTATTTGGTCAAAATAAGTTCTGTGCCCAAAAGAAATAGATGGATTACATTTTTGGTTGCTAAACTGACTCCAGGAGTAATTTAAAGAGAGGAGTTGTAAGCATATTTGAGTAACATCAATCATTCAACAGATTCTAAACATTAAGCAAGGTATTTGAAGGATAGTCTTTATCTGACTGGATAAGTTTTGGGGTTTTGTTTAAAAAATGTAATAGATTCTATCCATATTGCAAAGGCACAACACACGTAATAGCTCAACTCTTGTCTTCAACTCATTCTTTCATGTCCTGCTCATCCACTTAATAGAAGTTCTATACACATAGCTGCTTAGCAAACCGAAAATTTGTGAAACCTTGAAACATTAAAATAAGATTTAATACAGTGGTTCTATGCCAAAAAAGAAATAGATTAGGAATATTCCTTTTACTAAGTCAAAGTGTATGATAAGTCCAGATAATACCCTCTGAATCAGTGACTCAGTAAATACAAATGCACACAGGTGACAACCCAGTCAATAGTATTAGGCTGGTACAAAAGTAATTGCAGTTTGAACCATTACTTTTGCCCCAACTTAATATTTATAAAGAATTGTCAATCAGTTATTTGTAAGCTACATTGCACACTGAGGCTGATGAAGTGAGCTGGTTGACCTGCTGCCTGGTGATGGCGAGCAAAGGGACACCAGGTGTCTTTGCATCTGGGGTTCCTAGATTAGAGCCCTGAAAAGCAGCCATTGTTCCTGACCCAGTTGTTCGCAAGTTCTTCGTTGCATTTTCCCTTTGGTTTTCAAAGAAACTGAACCCTGAGGAGTTGATAACAAGAATGAGAAGACACAGGCAAGACACCACGTATTGCACATGCGGACTGCAGTATGGTTAATAACAATAAGAGTCCCCTGAATCAAAAGTGTTATGAATAGAAGCAAGTAAATATCAGACATCAACTAAGTAAATATTGTAAATAAATAGTAAGATCCCCTTTCTCAGGGAAGTAAAGCATAGAGAAATAGAGAAAGCTTAATTAAATTTAAGTTCTAGTACTTTCAAAATCCCTAACCTATCAATTAAGATGTATCAATACCTTCCTCCTTCTCTTGTTTTTTCTAATTTCTTTCATATCATTTTTACATTTAAATGTCCATGTTTATTTGCATGTATCGAAACCATGTATTATTTAGTTTATGGTAGTTTCACACTGTCCCTTTTTACAGTAATATAATACCTCTCTCTATGCTTTTGTACCTTTATCAATTAAAATTATATATATTAACTACATATAATTATATATAGGTTGATATAACAAATTATGTGTGTGTGTGTATATATATATACACACACACAGATATATACACACACACAGAGATAATTTCTATATATATCTATATATTATATATCTATATATTATATATAGAACCAGGTCAATTAAAAACATATAATTACTCTCAGAAATGCTGATACTCTTGCTAAACTATTTCCTCTCACTCATCCTCTGGAGATGGTAGCCATCAGTGTTGATTCAGAAGCAAAAGTCAAAACATAATTTCCTGGTACTATTCTGTAAGGAAAATAAATGAGATAAAGTAAACATGACTACATATCCAATTAGAAAGAGCAACTACCATCTCCACTCCAAAAAAGTGATGTAAATAAGTTCCAGTCTGTGACTGGTCTTCACCTTCCTGTGCACTGGCTTTAAAGGAGCATGTTATACCCAAATTAAATATTCTCTTTGCTCAAAACTTTATTATGTTAGTTTATAAACATGCATCTTAAAGGAAACAGCATTGCTGATTTGTTTTTTTCTGTATGAGATATTAAAATGTCTATTTTTCATAAATTGATAAAAATTAATCCTCCATGAAATTAACAAAGATTCAGTCACACACCGTCATAATACTGAGTCTTTTTTCTTCTCATTTTTATTTCTACTTGGTCATTCTTCAAATTTGTAATACTCGTTTTCCAAGATATTGTTTGATTCTAAACCCATAAACTGATTTCAAAATTAATTACTTAACAAAATCCCAAAATGCAACTTATATCCTTAAGGAGAAGAATATTACCCTGACTCAGACTTACTGAATTTATAATGTATTTACAGTTAACATAAAACATTCAGTTTTAGGATCATCAAAACATTTCAAACAGGCAAATCTTGAAAGGCATGCCTAGATTTGCTCTCAGCATTATTTATATATTCTTTCTCTAAGAAATAGTTTCATTTCCACTTAAAATGCATGATGTACACATCTGCCAAATTTTGTTTTATTTTAGAGACCTAAATTCTACATTACATAGAATATACAGTTTTAGATTAAAAAATAGAAAACTTTTTAAATGAAAAAAAAGAAAACTTTTTGCTTTCATTTTTTTATGTCCTTTCAACAAAGTGGGCTTTAGTCAGTGAAATGAAAGTAGAAAAAATATTTTTTAAGAAAGGAAGAAATTTTAAAAGGACAAGGTGAATTAAAATTATGGCAGCACAAGTTAGTAGTCTGCAGGGTCAAATTTGAAGATTAGGCTGGGTGTGGTGCTCAGGTCTGTAATCCCAGGACTTTGAGAGGCCAAGGTCAGGAGTTCGAGACCAGCCTGGCCAACACGGTAAAACCCTAACTCTACTAAAATTACAAAAATTAGTCAGGCATAATGGTGCTTGCCTGTAATGACAGCTACTTGGGAGGCTGAGGCAGGAGAATTGCCTGAACCCAGGAGGCGGAGGTTGCAGTGAGCTGAGACTGCACTCCAACCTAGGCAACAGAGCAAGGCTCTGTCTTAGGGAAAAAAAAAAATTGAAGACTATCACAGTCATACAAGTTACAGGACAGTCTTCACTGCTATTTGACAAGGCACAAGAAGCCCTCCATTGTCAGTTTTCTGTAAGGTTAGATTTGAATCAGGGATCTAACTTTCTATGACCATGTTAGCCTGAATTCACTGCATCGGGTTTTAGTGGTCACCACAGAAAGCAGAATCTTAAGATAATGGAATCCAGAACAGGCACCTTGCTGATGGGGGTGAAAAATAAACAACAAAATGGGAAATATGTGGAGTTTGTGTCCAGAGGGGAGAGAGAATGCTTCTGTGAGGAGAAACATAATTGTTCAGTGCATTAAAAAAGTTTTTCATCTGATTACCATTTTTCCCAAGACCAAGTCAAGGAAAGACATCATTCAGCATGGAGAGGAAGGCTGGAAAAGATTTACAAGAAATAAGAGCTGTACTCAAGACAGCCATTCCAGTGTCTTGGCTTTTTTCACAGCCATTTTTGCTATTTTTCCTATCCTTTTATTTACTTCCTTTTCTTAACATACTTTCGACAAGACAAACTCACACAAAATTGATCGGCAGTCAAATCAGTGTTTCCAGTAAGAAAGTATAGATTGCTGGCAATGTTTTAGATATATTAGTTTTAATAAAATATATTATTAAAATTTTGAAAAACAGAGTATAGGGAACTTTATTCTAGCAAATAGTTGACTTCCTTTTTTGAATTCCTTGGGATAGGCTCAAGCATGTTAACTTCAATGTCTCTCTGGGACACGCCACATGTATTTGTGCATTCTTAAGTTCATAAGAGATTTCCAACCACCAGCTACTGAAATCTTACCCATTCCTTCCCACCTGTCTGTGGTTTTAAACCTTGGAAAAATTGGGGTGGAGGAGGGAGAATTTCAAAAGAAAAAAAAAACAAAAAAAAATTAAAGAGAACAAAAGAGGAAGGGAAGCTGAGAAAAGAAACATCAGATTGAGAGACTGGGTGTACTCAGGAGGAAGAAGAATGGACATCACTAAAAACCTATCTGTGAGACTCATTTCTTCTCTCCTTTCCTTCATTCCAACATTACGCAGGGAACATGGATCCGAAGTACTTCCATTTTTTTCTCACAGTAGAATAACTTCATAGGATACAATTCTACACTGTTACAATGAAATCCAGCACAAATTATTTTATTTTGTGACTAAAGTCTGAAATGATCCCAAGAAGATAACTTTAGCCACAGAAGAGAACTCCCTCTCCAATCTTGGATCTGGGAAAAGTACCTACCCTCCTGGCTCAAGATAGGAAATAAGAATGGAGATTTTTAAGCTCTCCTTCTCAGATTTTTTATTCTTTTATATTTCCAGAAACAGTTCTTGGGAAAAGGCATTTGAAAGGGGGAAATAAATAATACCAACTTTTTCAACTACTTAGAAGAGGTCAAAGAACAGTATTGACCCTTTTATTCTACATGGTAGAGCCCTTCAGAAGTCTAAAGAGTCTTTTCTACAGTTTGTGGTGAAGATTCTTTCTTAACTGTGGTCCTTAAAAACATCTATTGAAAGACTAATGGTTTTGTAAATTGAATTTTTTTCTTTATTCATCTATGATTCCAATAAATATCTTTGTCACTATTTTAGTTAGAGAGCCTTTGACAACTTCATGTCCAAAAACCAGTTCAAGCCTGTCTTAAAAACATTCCAACAGTATCATGATTTACAAAATTATGTCTAAAAAAATTGAATTTAAAAACCACTACATTTTAGGTGATTTCTTTGTTTAAATTTTTATTTAGATTTTAAGTTCCAGAACAGGTGCAGGATGTGCAGGTTTGTTACATAGGTAAACGTGTGCCATGTTGGTTTGCTGCATCTATCAACCCATCACCTAGCTATTAAGCCTGGCATGCATCAGCTCGTTTTCCTAATGTTCTCTCTACCCCCACCAAGCCCCCCCGACAGGCCCCAGTGTGCACCGTTTCTCTACCTGGGTCCATGTGTTCTCACTGTTCAGCTCCCACTTATAAGTGAGCATATGGTGTTCAGTTTTCTGTTTCTGCATTACTTTGCTAAGGATAATGGCTTACGGCTCCATCCATGTCCCTACAAAGGACATGATCTCATTCGTTTTTATGGCAGCATAGTATTCTATCATGTATATGTACCACGAACAACCCCATTAAAAAGTAAGCAAAGGACATGAACAGACACTTCTTAAAAGAAGACATTCATGCGGCTAACAAACATGAAAAAACTCAACATCCCCGATCCTCCGAGACATGCGAATCAAAACCACAATCAGATACCATCTCATGCCAGTCAGAAAGGCAATTATTAAAAAGTCAAGAAACAACAGATGCTGACAAGGTTGCAGCGAAATAGGAACACTTTTATGCTGTTGGTGGGAGTACAAATTGGTTAAACCATTGTGGAAGATGATGTGCTGATTCCTCAAAGATCTAGAACCAGAAATACCCTTTGATCCAGATATCTCATTACTGAGTATATACCCAAAAGAATATAAATCTTCCTATTACAAAGATACATGCACACATATGTTCATAGGTGACTTCTTTTTTAATGAAAACTAAGATACATGGATGAATTTCAACAGTGGAATGGGGCTGGGAAGCATCTGAGAAGCTTTAAGATGAAAGTAGGACAAATGAATGTACGGGGTTGAATACAGAAAAGGGAGTTTGTGTTGTGAAAATAAGAGTTGTATGGAATATGCCTGTTCAAACTGTATATGACCCTTCCTCCACCTTCAGAAGGGTGTGCTCTCCTATTCCTCATCCAATCCCAGATACACAATGCATAGGAACGCAGGAGAATGCTCCTATAAACAGAATACGTCTATAATGGACAGTCTCCTAACTATTTACTCAAAATCTGTAGCTCATTATTTGTTTTCAGGCAAAAAACCAATAACAGCAATCAACTTTTGAAGGAAATAGGAGATCCAAGACAATGCAAGCATTTGAATCCCAGTTTTGACATCTCTGGACTGTGATCCAGTTAAATAATGCCTCCCACTGTAGTTCCTCAGCCCAGTGCAAAGTCAAGCCCCAAATGGTTGAATGAAAATCTGAAAGGCTTGGAGAAAATAAATGGACTGCCTGCTTTTCATTATGCTCCAGTCTCAGGATGAGGATACATCTGGTTTTCTGATTACACTTTCCTGTAGTAAAGAAAATTTTAGCCTAGCAGGTCAAACCAGCTGATGACTAGCCAGCTCCAATTACTGACCTGACCTGCTTCTAACCTCAAAGGGGAGAAAAGAAAACCCTTTTTACTCACTCTTAGAAACTGAAATATGGGGGTAGAAGGTTGCTGGGTTTTTTCCTTGATTAATTAAAGTTGCTTATTCAAATTGTGCTTTAGTACACAGTCTTTAATTATAAACAAAATAGTGCCTGACTTCCTCTATAAAACAACAGTCAAAGGAAAAGAGAAAGAAAGGCTAGACTCTTTCATTATTGTAATAAAAAAAAGCACAGCAATTTCAATATGGCATTTGGAACTTGATTTGTTCTATTTAATGAATGAAATATAATAGTATTTCTCAAAGGAGACAGTGTCTATTTAGATAAGGTTTTTTCAAACACTGTTTTTTTATTTTGTAAATTGGCATTATTCTAAAAGCCATTTCCAACTTACAAATAAATGTCATCATGAGTTTCAACTAACTCAACTAAACAATATCTGAGTCTTTGCTGGTATATTTTGAAATATGGTCATCCGATCTACCTATGGCGCCACCTGAAAAAAATGCCCCATCGCTTCCCAATTTATGAAGGGATTGTACAATAATTGGACACAAATTCTGTCAAGCATTTTAAAGCAACAGCAAACATCCTTTCCTCTGTGCTGCAAGCGTGCTATTCAAGCCAATGGCTTACAGGAGAATGCATATGAACCCGCCACTTCTGTTTGCATGTTATGATTTGAAATGTAATTTGTTTCTTAGATGAATGTAGCTTTTGTATTAGGTTGAACCATCTGAAATTGCCAATATTTGACTTTTTTGCCTATAAAAATGACAATTTCAGATGGCTTAATCTAATTTTAAAAAGATACTGTATGTAATGACATAATTACATTCAGTATGTCTAAATAGTCATTTTTTAAGTCTGTAACCATAGATTTTTTAAAGATAATTATTTTAGCAGGATGATAAATCACCAACAGCGTTCCTGAACTCTATCAGTATGCAGAAACACTGTCTCTGCAGTGTCTTTCTGCAACGATACTTTACAAAATAAGCAAGCTTCATTCCTCATTTCAGAAGAAATACACAAATATTAATTTTGATTTACATTTTGTACCATCCTTGTGAAGCAGGTAGTGGTTTGCCCGTTTTATCCATAAACTAAGTAAGAGAGAGAATATAAGTAACAGGGCAAGAATTACTCTTTGAGTCTGCTATTGAATCCAGCTCCCAGAACCTGGACTTAACTCTCTTCTTTGGAGTATTTAAATCTCACCCAACAAATGAATGCCAATTCTCTGGACATTTTTAATGACTATAGATTCTGAATAGTCTATAGATGCTTGCTTTTAGGCTTTTCATTAAATCATGCAAGTAAAAATACAAGAAAAAATGATGCATGCATTCATGTTCTCATGTCTGATTCCTTCTCCTCTTTTTAATTCCATATTCTAGTGAATATATTTCAGTTTCATCCAACATTTTTGCTGCATCCGTTGTATGAAGCGCCTCAATGGCTGCTGTTAGGTCTGAAAAGTTACTGGGTTAGGAAGAACATTGCATTATTAACTAGAATCTGAAAAATCAGTAATATAATATTAGCAGATCTAATGAACAAAATGAACAGCATTACGGAATGGTTGAAAAACAATCACGCTGCAGAGGACCACGCAACGTTCTACTTAACTTGAGCCTGTTGAGCCCGTGATTGCAAAACCCACCATGTGACCATTTCTCTTTCATATAAGGTGAAGATGCTTCCGCTGAACCTCCTATCCGACAGCATTCCCACAGCCCAGCAAACGTTTATAATTAAAAGTTTTCGGCGTGCCAAGGCAGGAAGTTGCTCTCTGGGCTGTGCTCCTGCTTTTCATTCTGTTCATTTGCCAGTTTTAAAATGACGTCCTTTCCCCCTTGCCGCCTGCAGTGCAATTCAGAGCTGACCTCTTTGTCCTTCTGTGTCCCCCACGCAAAACAAACGGCACCCACACATTCCTCAGCTGCTTGTCTCCGACCATGAACTACTTTCCCACCCGAGGGAGGAACGTCCCTTTTGTTTTAAAGAAACTGAACTGTTGAATGTTTTCAATCAAGTCTATATCCTTTCGTGCTTTCGGTATTATGTGTATCAGAGGTTGATGGTTCAATACAGTCTTGGTAACAGCTATAATCTATCAAAAATAACAATATCAGGAACCATAAATACTCAGAGAAACGATAAAACACTGGCCTTGCGTGCTCAACAGATAAGCATGCCCACTTGAATCCCAGCTTTAAGCATCACTACTTTCCCTCTAGCGCTCTCCATTTTAGGACAAGACTTCTTTTTTTTTTTTTTTTTTTTTTTTTTTTGAGTCGGAGTTTCGCTCTTGTTACCCAGGCTGGAGTGCAATGGCGCGATCTCGGCTCACTGCAACCTCCGCCTCCTGGGTTCAGGCAATTCTCCTGCCTCAGCCTCCTGAGTAGCTGGGATTACAGGCACGCGCCACCATGTCCAGCTAATTTTTGCATTTTCTTTAGTAGAGACGGGGTTTCACCATGTTGACCAGGATGGTCTCGATCTCTTGACCTCGTGATCCACCCGCCTCCGCCCCCCTAAGTGCTGGGATTATAGGCGTGAGCCACCGCTCCTGGCCGTAGGACAAGGCTTCTTAAAGAGCTCAGTGCACTCCCTGCCTCACGTCCTCACCCTCCTGAGGGTCTCCTTAACCCACTGTATTCTGACAGGCCCTGCCATCACCTGCTTTTTTAGAGATTCCCAGTGACCTCTACGTAGCCCAATCCAATGAGCTCTAAGCAACTCACCTTCTATGTGTCTTGGACACTGATGAGAATACCACTCCTGAAACTGCCTTGGCCAGAACCCCTGACACTATTTCTTTTCTTTTCTGAGACAGGGTCTTGCTCTGTCACCCAGGCCTGAGTACAGTGGAGCTATCAGAGCCCACTGCAGCCCCAACCTCCTGGGCTCAAGCAATCCTCCCACATCAGCCTCCCAGGTAACTGGGACCACAAGTATGCAGCACCACGCCCGGCTAATTATTTTTAGTTTTTGTAAAGACGGTTCTCACTACGTTGCCTAGGCTGGTCTCAAACTCCAGGGCTCAAGCGATCCTCCCACCTCAGCCTCCCAAAGTGCAGGGATTACAGGTGTGCGCCACCACACCTGGCCTGCTACTTTTTCTTTTTCCATTGCACTTTTCCTCCTACTAGTTCCCAGTTTCCTTCATGGACCCACCTAGGCCTGCCTGCTCATTGAGCTTTGATGTCCCTAAGATTCCTCACACGGAATCTCTTTCCTTTTACATTTATTCAATTACCCTGAGCATTCTCAAGGTCAACCACAATGTCCTTCCCTTCCCCAGAACTTCTCTTCCTGACCAGATGACCCACAGGTAGCACTGCCAAGCCCAAACCTAAATTCACCATCTTTCTCAGCATGGATTTCTTATTTCACATGATGACACTAGTATCCACTCAGCATCTTAGCCAAAAACATCAGCATTGTTTCTGACTGTCCTCTCTTCCTCACTCATCACTGTGAATTTGTTAAAGTCCTGTTATTTCTACCTTCAAAATATCTTCACACATCTTCAGCCACTTCATCATATCTAACCTGCTCCAGTCAATTGGTCCTAGCTGTCATAGTTCCCAGCCATGCTCCATACAACTGTGTGAAGGTCGCACCATGCAATGCACCCATGTTGCCGCCCTATTTATTATCCCTCAATGGCTTTTCCCTGGTGCCAGAGGTAGTTCTATGTCTTTTCCATGTACTTCAGGCTTTTCACAATCTTATTCCTTAACTAGATTCAAAGCCTTCTCTCTCATGACTCTCCCATGAATCTAAACCCCAGCTATCCCAACTATACCATACCCCAGTCATTCCAGGATGCTGCTTGCTTCTGCGAATTTGCATTTGAGGTTCCTTCCACTAGAAAATCCACTGCTCTTTATCTGCCAGATTAATTCCTCCCCAGCATTCAAGCCTCGGCGGAGAGGATGCTTTATTCAGGGAGTTTCCCACTCACAACCCACGTCCATCCACCATTGTCAAGGCTGGGTGCTGCCTTCTCTGAGTTATGAGAGTGCACTGTGTGCAAGAGCTTTATTTTTGGACTTATTCTATTGAATTGAATTGGAAATGTGAGGGATATGCTCCCTGTAGACCAGGGTTTCTCAACATTGGAATGATTGGCAATAGGACTGGATAATTATTTGTGTGTGGACCTCTCCTGTGCATTGTAGGATGCCAGTAAAATCTTTCCCCAACCCAACTCATGACAATCACAAATATCTTGGTAAATTGCCCAATGCCCCCCGGGATAATCACCCCCAGTTGAGAAACTCTGCTGCAGACTGTAGATTTATCTTACCTTATCATCCTTAATATCAAGCACCTGATGTGGAAATGCAAATGCTCCGTGCATGTTTATTGAATACACAATGAGGTAATGCTCTATGCCTTAAGAATCAGCTACTTGAAAACATAAATTTCAAAGTGGCACTTTGAAACAACTATGAATAGAGTATTCTTTATGTATGGATTGTAGACTCATGAAAGGAAATAAAATGATGATGGTATCTTAGCTGATTTGCAAAAGATGACTCAGAGTTTCTACTCTAAAGAGGACAATAACTCATTATATAAACTAATAATAATAAAGAACATTGCTTTATGAGGGTATGTTATTTATTTTGTGGGAAAATGGGCAATTAGAATCAAGATATTTCAATATGTCATTTCCATTTTTATGCAAAGGAAAGAACACCTTAGCTGAATGTATTATGTTTCAATTGATATTTTTTCCTACATTAAGTTAATATTAAATCTGGCCAAAGCAAAGAACTCTAAAGATAATGTGTCACATTTGACATACATTCTCTGAACTACATTATAACCAATCATTGGCCATGACCCTTATGTTTTACAAGATCTGTGCTTGATTAAATCTTCATTTTAAATCTTAAATGAAGCCCACCAATTTCAAATCTCTTTCCTCTTCATCCAAACCACACAACCAATTACATATACATTTTTCTTCAAAAGCCTCATCTCTCAAAAGGATCCTGCCCTCCTTTAACCAAAAATTATGATGAGAGGCAAAGAAACATGAGTTTGATTCTCTTCTGAGAGAACTACCACGTAATTAAAAGTTTCATGAATAAAGTATATATTAGTTTGGGACAAAGTGTGTCTTCAAGCAAAGAGCCAAATTAAATTAAAACCCACAGGTAATTGGTAGTAAATATGTATTTATTGAATCTTATCCCTGGTCTTTCTTCTCTGTGATCAATGATAATGTTCATTTATGTGCTTTAGAATGGATTAACCAATTAAACTAAGTCCTGCCCCCCAAACTTTTCTGTTGTTACTCAACTGAAAGTTTTTTGAAATCAAGTTCTATATGGTCTAGTGGAACACAGTAACAAAAAGCTGTCTGATTTTGACATTGGTTAAGCGCCACTCAGAGAAGATCAAAGTATTCACTATGGAACTCTGACATTTTGAGAGTATGTGTAGTTTTCAAACATCATTAATAAGTTTCAACTTGGAGGCATATAAACATTCAAGCTTTTAAAATCACATACTTATTCCTCTAGTAAAGAATAATTTATTGCTGGGCATAATGGCCCAGACCTATAATCCCAGCACATTGGGAGGCTGAGGAGGGAGGATCACTTGAACTGAGGAGTCTGAGACCAAACTCCCAGCCTGGGCACTATAGAGAGACCCTGTCATTACTAAAAATGAGAAAGAATGAGCTGGGCATGGTAGTGTACCCCTGCGGTCCCAGCTACTCAGGAGGCTCTGGTGGGAGGATCACTTGAGCCTGGGAAATGGAGGCTTCACAGTGAGCCATGATTGCACCACTGCACTCCAGACTGGGCAACAGAGTGAGACCCTATCTCAACAACAATAAAAATTTATTTTTAGCATTTGTGATCATAATATCACCTTAAAAAGTAACTGAAATGTCATGTTTAATTTTATTCAAATAAGTAGGAATCTTATAGAAGAAGATTAAAAGACCCCTCATATTATGATAATTCTTCTGCAATAAGCACAGAACACTGAAATACCACAAACTTGGGAGACAGAGATAGATGTGTTATAAAATATAAAATTTGAAAGTTAGGGCACATAGAAAAGAAAGGATCTGAAGAAATTCAAAACATAAACAAGCTGTTTAATAAAATTTAAAAAATAAAAGTACTTGCTTGATAAAATGAAAAAAGCATATAATTTCATCTCGGTGTATTTCAGAGGTAACAGCAAGATCCATGAATCCCTCAAGTTCAAACACATCTTATAAGGTTATCATCAAGCCTTCACTGGGATGTGGCCACATTGAGAAGCTTTCTCCAACACTGTTCCCCTCTCGCATTGTGCCCGGGTGATACTCTATTCCCACTCATGCCCATGTCATCCTGTGTGTCTCCAATCCCACTCATCATACTACAACATTTGAAACAGTGAAACCACTCTTGTGACCTGAATGCAATCCTCTGCAGGCAGGTCAATTTGAGGAATCCGCCTTCTGAGCGGCAACTTTACCTCTCCACTTGTCTCTGACAGCTTGTTTTGAAAATTTCTTTGCCCCTACCTGGAACCACAGTCTCACCACTGTTCTCTCCTCAGTCCCCACAGCTCTCACGTGTCTCCTCCCCCTTCAGCTCAGGTTCCAGCTCCCCACGACAGGCATTGCTTTGCATACGCCCTTCCCTTGCTGTCCTCTTTCTTCTGACTTGGCTAAATCTCAACACCGGTTCAATCCAAACGGCCATTTTTTGCCAGGATAGTGAAGGCAAGTGGAGAAAACACACAACGAAGATGGCTAGTTGGAGTTTTCATTAATGACCAGTAAGATCAAGGGTTCTCGGTGCTGTCAGTATCATGAACATTTCCCAGGTCCGTCTCTTATTACAACTCCTAAAAGACAATTCTCACCTTCTCTGTCCTCAAATGCCTAACACTGCACCTCCTCCACCCTTTCAGTGAGCCCTTGATTTCTATTTCAATGAGAAAATAAAAGCAAACAGAAAAGAACTTCCACTCACTCTCAACCAAATTTATAACCCACTTCATCTGTGCCCACACACTTGCCTTCATTTTTGTAACAAAGGACAAGCATTTATCGCAGTGTGAGCCCAAGGTTTCCATCTGGGTCCCAGATCCCAAGCCTCTCACCGACTCAGAAACATCACCCTAGGAGGCCTTTTCTCTTCTCCATCATCATTTCCCTACTTGACATTTTCCATTAGGAAAAGAAAGCACAGATATGATATAAACCTCAAAACAAATCAAAACTCTGGTGTTCCCACACTCCCTTCAGCCCCTGGGTTATTTCCATGATTGTTTTTCACAGCAAATGTCTTTTTAGCATTCCTTTCCTGTCCCTTCATATCTCCCTGATATCTAAATGGTCAGGAGAACCAGTGCCCAGTCCTCAGGACCCCTCTTCACCTACACTCACACACCTGAGGAGGCTCAGTGCCTTAAATACATCTATAAGACCAGCTTTCTTTCCACAATTCCAAACCTCTCATGGAAGTACCTATATACACATCTCCTGGAGTCTCTAACAAGCAACTCACATTTCATAAGTCAAAACCAAAACTCCCAATTTCTCCTGCCACCCCAAAGTAACTCTTTCTTCTCTTAATATGCCCCCATCTCAAGTGATTAGCGAGTACATGCTACCGATTGCTCAAACCAAAGAAAAAAATGCATACATATAGAAATAAAGAGAGATCAGTTATTTGTTCTTTGATTATTTATAAGAATATCCCTATTCTTGGAAAATATAATGATATATTTAGGAGTGAAAAGCCATGATAAATGTAATTTATCTGAATTTAATGATTCAGAGTTATATGTATGTGTGTTCATCTATGTTTGTCTGCACTGCATAAACATACATATATGATATATATGTATAGCTGTGTGTGTGTGTGTGTGTGTGTGTGTAGCTGTAGAGAGAGAGAAATGATGAAACAACTGGGGTAAAACGTCCTCAGGTGAATCTAATAAAGGGTGTAACTGATATTCTTTGAACCATTTTTGCAGCTTTTTCTAAGTTTGAAATTACTTCCTTATAAAAACCATTTCAAAGAAGAATTTCACCTGACTCCCCTCTCTCACCAGCACCCAGGTCATGAGGAAATCGTGTTGACTTTGTTCTCAGGTGGAACCCAGGCTTTCACCACTTCTCATTGTGTTCTCCAAGATGGCATCCTAGACAGAGGCTCACTTTTGCAAGAGATTTTCATCTGCCCTCCTCCTTCCTTCCCCTACAGCAGCGAACAGGATTGTGTCCCTGCTGGAAGCCTGCCTGTGGCTTCTCACATCACCCTACGAAGTCCAGGGCTCTTCTCTGTGCCTGGCAGTGCCCTGTGTGATGGGTCCCTCTCCTATGACTCACCCCATGGCACTCACTGCCCGGGCACCATCTGGAGCCGAATCCATCCCTTAGGGCTTTGCCTTTGCTTTTCTCTCCCTGCCTAGAATGATCCTCCCCCAGGTGTCCACCCAGCTGCTCCTGCAGTTCCTCAGGTTTGTGCTCAAATGTTACCCCATCAGCTTGGCTTCTTCTGACCAATCTCTCTAAAGAGAAATTGGTCCTCCTGCCCCTTCCCAGGGCTCCCCACTCCTCCTTTGCCTGCCTTACTCTTCTAGATCAGGGCTAGCCAACTTTTCCTTAAAGGGCCAGAAAGCAAATGTTTTCACCTTTGCAGGCCACATGGCTTCTGCATGCATTGTAGTGTGTCACTGTAGTGTGTAAACAGCCATAGGCAATATATAAACAAATGAGCGTGGCTGTGTTCCAATAAATCTATTTACAAAAAAGGTGGCAGGCTGGATTTTGCCAATAAGCCATAGTTTGCAGACCCCTGTTCCAAATAAAGGCTGTTACATGTTTACTTGTTATGTGGGTTTGGTTTTGTCATTTTGTTGGTTTTTTTTTCCCCATCTCTCATTACGGAATTGAAGCTCTACAAGAGAATGCACATACTTTTGTTCGCTACTGTAACTTCAGTGTTCCGAAGAGCAATTGGCCATGAATTCAACATTCATTAGATGAATGAATTAATCAATGTGATACATTTATTTCTGCTATACTTCATGTATCTCCTTCCTCTAACCCAATAGATACTCCTTCTGATCAATCCCCTCAATATCATTTGCTTATATTTTCTTCTAAGCAGGCTTTGCTCTCCTTGACGGCAGAGGTGAACTTACTCTTTTCTTTAGGTCCAGTACACATCAGATGACCTAACAGATAGAACCTGCCCAATAGATTTGTATTGAATAAAGGAATCTATCAAGACAACGAGACCAAGGTAGGAAAGGCAAAGGAAAAGCTGAGTTTGGTGAGATGAGTTTATAGGAAAAAGGGTATCCTAGGAGGGTAATTGCTAGAAATTCTCACTGATTATAGAAAATGGAGATGATATTCTGTTCTACTTTTTGCTGCTCAAACAATACCAACCAGGAAGGCTTTGCTCCAACCTGAGTCCCTAAACTTAAACAAACAAAAAAACATGGCAGCATATGGTGTTTTAAAGAAATCCAGCCAAAATAGTGAAAGGAAGGAAATCTGACGTACAAAGAACAGTCAAAAAATGGTGATGGTAAAATATTGAGACTGCTTAGCCTAGAAAGAAAAGACTTAGAGAGGTACCTGTGAGCCGCCTTCAAGTACTAAAAAGGTTGTCAGATTTAAGAGGGATTAAATTCTCTATGAATTCTCTAGAAATCAAATAACCTTGTAAAATTATAGGGAGGTAGGTTTTAGTTCAATATAAGAAAGAAATTTCTAGGGATTGGAGCCATCTGAAAACAGAGAAAGCTATTATCAGAAGATGTAATTTCCAACACCAGAAATTTTCAAGATGAGATGGACAACCTGATGTGGGCATCCAGGAAGAGCCTGGAAGGATGTGGGCATGAGGTCATCAAGGCCTTGGCCCAGGCAACAAGTGTTATTTTCCAACTGAGATTGTATGATTCTCCAAAAAGCAATAGAGAGGAAAGCATGCATCCAAAAGTGGAAGTGGTACCCAACATGCTAGCCATTGTCTCAAAAGGTCTTTGGGGTCATGATACAGGGCGTCCAAGTGGCCCAGATTTAGGCACTTTATCACCAGCTGACATCTGCCCGCCAGAGAAAATTGCTTTAATGGATCATCTCAAACTAAGACAAAGACCAAGAGCAGGTTAATTTAAGAATAAGGACCTATTCCAGTCATAAGAAATAAAGTGTTCAAGAGGCCCAACATTCACCGCAGCCTTCACAGCTGCCTGTTAATTCCTCTGTTTTCGCCGTGAGCAGAAATTCTAACTCCCACTCACAGAAGATGATGAAAACTTAATTTTCTTCCCCTTAGAATTTCCACTTCACACCTCTAACCCACAGTTTTTCAGTAGATGACTTTACCTCCTACTTCTCAGAGAATTAAGCAGCCATCAGAAAAAAAACACCATCAACTTTCTGCCAGCGTTTTGCAAAACTCATTCCTACCTATTGCTGTGTATCTTATATCAGTGGATTTCCATCATGTGCCAACTCTCCAGTCAAGAACCTAGCACCCACTCTTGATGTTGCCCTTTCTTCCTCCCCCAACATGTAAACACTCAGCAAATTGCGCTGATCAGATTAATTAAAATTCCCAAGTCAGTGCATTCCCTCCTGACAGTCTCCAAACTCTTTGCAGCTTCGAATCCTTCCTTTCCTGAGTGGCATTTATAAAACACAGAATTATATCACTCCCATCCCGAAACCCATCCAGAGTTCTCCGTGACCCATCAGGATAAACCCACACTGGGTAGAGCAGGGGTTAAAGTGTTCTCACCTGCCTCTCCAGTCTCACTGCTATTCTCTCTGCACTTTCAATACATTCTTTGTGCATATAAATTTTCTGTTGTTGCTGTGACAAATTACCACAAACCGAGTGGTTTAAAACATCATACATTTGTCTTTGGGTTTTGAAGTTCAGATGCCCAAAACAGTCTCCCTAGGTTAAAATTGAGGTGTTGAAAGGGACACATGCCAGTCTGGAGGCTCCAGGGGGAGAATCGATTAGGTTGGTGCAATAGTAA
Organism: Leontopithecus rosalia; assembly: GCA_028533165.1. NCBI lineage: Eukaryota > Metazoa > Chordata > Mammalia > Primates > Cebidae > Leontopithecus > Leontopithecus rosalia. The sequence continues at coordinate 186,853,685 of CM052648.1, forward strand.
TTGTGATCTTTGCCATTAAAAGGAATTCCAAAACCGCAATTACTTTTGTCCAATCTAATATTTCTTTGCCTTTTCCAGCTACTAGATGCTGCCTGCATTCCTTGGCTCCTGGACCCTTTCTGCATCTCCAAAGCCAGAATCAACAGGATGAGTCCTCACGTCACATCCCCCTGACCTCCTCTTCTGCCTCACTCTTCCACTTTTAAGGGCTCTTGTGATCATATTGAGCTCACCTGAATAATCTAGGAAAATCTCACTGTTTTCAGGTCAGCTACTTAGCAAACATTCCATCTGCAACATAAATCTGCTTTTGCCTAATTTGTAACCTAATACAGTCACAGGATTTTTGTGTGACCATGATTCTGCCAAACACACAATTCCCACCTAACTTGTAGTTCCACAACCATCCATGGGTTATTTCACATACTGGTCCCCTGCCTGGAGAGAACCTTCTCTCTTACATAAGCCCACCCCACTCCCATTGTTCGACTAAATCCTATGACTCTTCAGAGTCCAGTTTCCACACTTCTTCTCTGGCAAGCCTCCTCTGAGCCTGTGAGGTTGGAATGGGTAGTTCCATTCTGCATTCCAATGAGTCCTCCATGCTTACCTATAAGGGATGCGTAGTAAGCCATTGCTTATCGTACTCTACCGGAGAAACAGTGTCCCACTTAACTCTATACCCAGAGTGACTAGCCCAATTCCTCGCATCTAGAATGTCCTCAACACAGACCTAGCCATTCAGATACATTCCAGGCTGGAATATTGAACTCCTGGGTTAAACCACACTCCCAGGACTACTATAATCAGCCCAAAGTTTCTTTTTCCTTTCTATTTTTCTAAATCACTTCTCATTTTTTCTCCACTTCCTTGTTTGCCTTTTATGTAAGCATAGATGTGTATGGTAATGATTTTTTTCCCTCATACTTCAAGTGGTTTATCTTTAAAGGCTAACTTCACATATTCTCTGTGGATTCCTAGCAATAAACTAGAAAGCAGCTAGGCAATCCCTTCAGAGTGTCAATATTTATTTATGTCTAAATTTTGTTGACTGAGAGATACAGATTCTAAGCCTTCAGGGCAGAACTCTTGGATAATGTGCTTTGTTTACCTATTAATGCACCAGCAACAGTCTACGAAGACCTACAATGATACAATACATTATTTGCACAAACCAACACATGCCCTTATTATTATCACATTTGTGGCAAATGTGAAATTTGCCAGGATGGCTAGCACTTAAGTCTAACGGTCTAGAAACAAGGTCATGTTATCAAGTTTCAGAATATCTTGTTTAACATGTGAGTCCGTTTTGAATCATTCTTTTCTTTTCCCTCCTCCTCCCAATATTGTAATACTTCACTGAACTTAATAATGTATGAATTAATAAAATCTGAGGAATATAAATAATTAACATTAATAATTTTATATTCCTCAAAATATCACTGCTCTGTATTTTATTCCTCACAAAATCAAGCAATATTATAAAGATATCATAAAGCTACAGATCAACAAAGGTAAAACATCGAGAACAGTCCAGGAACTAAATGCAATGATTAATGTTAGCAGCGTTTAAAGTGAACATGTAAGTGTATGTGTGCTGAAGAAAATTGGGAACAATTGTATTAGAATAGAATTACATCTAGAAATTTTTTCTCCAGGAAAAAACTGTTCCTCAGGAGGTAGAGTGTGGAGTAGTGCTCTGGGGTTGAGCTGGGTATTACATTGTTTAATGACCAGAGAAATAAAAAAGGTGGGCGAGCTAACTCCATGCATGAATCCCATGTCTATAAAGTTGGAAAATACAGAAAAGCACAATAGGTACAAAGAGGAACTCTGACAAACTCTCTGATGAAATACAAAAGCATATTTTTGAAGAGCATAAAAAAATATTCTTAAAGAAGTGTTTGTTAAGAAACCTATTATTTAGATGTTTGTATTAGTCCGTTTTTACACTGCCATAAAGAACTGCCCAAGACTCAGTTAATTATAAAGGAAAAGGGTTTAATTGACTCACAGTTCAGCATGGCTGGGGAAGCCTTGGGAAACTTAGAATCATAGTAGAAGGCAAAGAGAAACAAGGCACCTTCTTCACAAGGCAACAGGAAGGAGAAGGAATGCAGGAGGAACTACTAAAAACTTGTAAGATCATCAGATCTCATCAGAACTCACTCCCGATCATGAGAAGAGCATGAGGAACCATCCCCATGATTCAGTTACCTCCAGCTGGTCTCTCCCTTGCCATTTGGGGATTATGGAGATTATAGGGATTACAATTAAAGATGACATTTTGGGTGGGGACACAGGTAAACCGTATCAATGTTGTATTTAATTTTTATGTAAATGTTTATTGAGCATCTACCAATTATCCTCATCCTTTGACAAGGCCGCCTTTCTTCTGATTCCATGTCTATAGTGTCAACCTCACAGGGCAAACTGTAATGAGAGCCTCATATTACGTAATTGATTCGTAAAATCTGAATTATGAGACATTACACTTAATGCCATTACATTTTATATTTCTGATTTTGACCTATCACTGTACTCATTTATACATCTTTTTCACCTCCTGATTTAGCCATCCACTGGATTAACACCTCCCTGCTTTGTGCAACCCTCAAATGTAAGCGTGCCTTCTTTGGCTTTGTTCAAACACCAACAAGAACACGAACTAGCACGTGGCTTCCAGTGCAGGCTCTAATCAGGAGGAGAAACACATAAGATTTCCGTTGATAGTGAGGCCCTCAGAGACAAGCAGCTGCCTATTCTGTTGAAACAAGCAAAAGGAAGGCCCGAAGAGGCAGCAAGCTCTGAAGAAAGAGGTCAATGCACCCACAACCACAAGCACACTTTTCTTTTCTGAGAGACAATCACCCAGTTAGGACCCCTTCCCTTGGGAGAAACTGATGCCCTCCTTCTGGGATACCATTTCGTAGGCCAATATGTTTAAGGCTTAATAACAAGTTCCTTGCTGCAGAACTGACATTTCTAGATTATCTTGCACATACTTTTCAATATGGTTAAAAAGCGTGGGATTCTGCTGTTCTTTAGCAGACTATACCTTTTCTATATGCCACAGAGCTCGGATCTCCGCAGGACCAATCAATCATGCTTATTTCCTGAGCAACTGAAAACCCCTCAGTTTACTGTTGGGGAAGAACAGATCCCAGATCGCAGTCCAAACCTGGAGGAATTTCTGAATTTCCTTGCTCCTCAGCTATAAATTTAATACCTGGTAACTCAGAGCCCTTGAAAAGGTCTGAAACAAACCTGGTTTTTCTTATAGCCCTTCAAACCAAGGAGAGACGTAAAACATCTCACCTCTGAATTATAACTGGCTATTCAGAGAGAAGGAATACAGTTACGTTACTATTACTAGGTCCACATAGATCTGTTTTGCCCCAAAGAGTATCTTAAGAACTTTCTTAAAGGTGGTCCAAAATTTATAATATGCAAAATCAACACATTAAAAATATAATTTGCCTTCAAGCAAGACAACATCTGAACCATTATTGAAAACCTCCAGAGAAGACTTCACTATCTCCTTCAATAACTAATTCAGCATTTAATAGTCTTACCATCAGCCAATTTTTAAATCTAACTTAAATCCTGCTTCCTGGTATTTTTGTTGGGGAATATCCTTCTATGAAGCAATTTTAAAGTTAGAATGTTACTCATCAACCCAGGTATAACTGCCAGTGATTAATGACACATGGAAATAGCTAAAGCTTGATGCTTTCAAAAATACGATTCTGCTACTCACATCTTCTACAGCCAAAGATATAGCCACAAGATGTTATTGTAGCATACTTAGGAGACCAATCTGGCTCTCAGATCTAACTGTGACACCTAACTCCAACTTCACACTAACCTCAGTTCAGCCAGCATGTTTCAGAGGAGCAATCTCTATGTTATCAAATAGAATAGAGTGTTCATTACTTTGTGAATCCCTCGGTGTGATGGTGAGATGCTTACACATGCCAACTATTTTTGAAGCTCAACGCTGTGTGTGGAGGGTTATTTAGCAGAGTCACCGGAATTTCTCCTGGGAAACCTTTGGAATTAGAGTCCAGCTCTCTACTTTGTTTTCAGTTCATCTAAATGGGCCTGTGCAAAGAATATTGTTCTGTTTGCTTCAAAGTCCCCCCGGTGTAAACCAGTGTAGCATCATCATAGGTTGTTTTTCACAGTGAGAATATTCTTAGCTGGTGTACTTCACAAAACTTTGAAAGAGCTAATATCTATAAACCAGAACTGCATTGTTCATCACCCATTGTATGGGCAAATAAATAACACTTGTAATGTTTGGTTCTACAGTCATAATAACATTGGGGATTTTTATATAAATCTATTTATAAAGGAGCCTTTGCATATTTTCATGCAATTCTGCAAGCAAGAAAATTTAACAAATCCTTTCAGTATGTGTTAAATACCATCAACAAGTGAATCATCTTTAAATCATTTCCTTAACAATAGTACCTTTTGAATGCTACAAATTACTTGGCTAAAGCAAGCCAGCATACTGATAAACGTACAAACTCAAATGAAGTCAGTGTGGCTGTCACTTCGTATATGCTCAGCAGGGGGATGCTTATACCTATTTCTGGGAAAAAATTACAGGTAAAAGTTGACAGGACTGCTTAATGAGCAGGCTTCCCAAACCAGAGAGTGCAATATTCCTCTGCAGGATCAGGCCTGTTCAGATGGTCTCTCCCCACCCTACCACTCATCATGGTTGGTGCAGACAGAATAACACTCCCCCAAAGACAGCCTAAGCCACAAAACCTGTGGATATGTTCATACATGGCAGAAGGGACTTTGCAGATGGAATTAAGGGAAGAATTTTGAGATGGGAAGAATATCCTGGATTAGCAGGTGAACCCAATACAATTACAAAGGTTCTTTAAAAAGAAGGCAGGAAATCAAAGTCAGGGGAGCTGTGACAATGGAAGCAGCAGTTGGACTGATGAGAGGAAGGGGCCATGAGCCAAAGGATGTGGGTGGTCTGTGATGCTGGAAAACACGAGGAAGCAGTGTCTCCCTGGAGCCTCCAGATAAAGCACAGTCCTGCTGACACCTTGATTTTAGGTGACCACTGAGACTTCTGACCTCCAGAACTGATATGGTTTTGCTCTGTCCCCACACAAATCTTGAACTGTAGCTCCCATAATTCCCATGTGTCATGGGAGAGACCCAATGGGAGGTAATTGAATATGAGGGTGACTCTTTTCCGTGCTGTTCTCATGATAGTGAATAAGTCTCAGGAGATCTGATAGTTTTATAAAGGGGAGTTCCCCTGGACATGCTCGCTCCTGCCTGCTGCCATGCAAGATGTGACTTTGCTCCTCATTTGCCTTCCACAGTGATTGTGAGGCCTCCCCAGCCACGTGGGACTGTAAGTCAATTAAACCTCTTTCCTTTATAAATTACCGACTCTTGGATATGTCTTTATCAGCAGCATGAGAACAGAATAATACAAGAACTGTAAGGCAATAAGTTTGCATTTTTTAAGCCACTAAATGTGTGGTAATGTATTACAGGAGCAATAGGAAGGTAATACAGTTGGCATGATGAAGTGCTCACAGAATAAAAACACATACAGACATTCATATGGACAGAGACCAGAATAGTATCTTTTACAGAAAATTAAAAGTTATCACATGACCTAACTTTTCTTTCCATGTTTTCACTTTTCTTCCCTCTGTTCAGCTAACTCAATGTTCTGCGATCTTAACCCTACCTACATTATGTAAGATGACGATTTGCCCCTCTTCTCGAACTCCATACACAGGAGGCACTAACGCAAAAGTTTATTCAATGTCATTTTATTAAAGTTGCATTAAACTTTCCAAATGGACCAAGTTAAAACCCTTCACATATCCAATAACTTTAAAATGCTAAAAGACACCTCCGTTCGGCATTAAAAGGAGTAGTATAGTTTAGAGTAGGGGAGGCAAACTATAGCCCACAGGCCTCATCTTCTTGTTTTTATAAATGAAATTTTACTGAAGCACAGCAGTCCAACTCACTTCCACGCAGCCTATGACTGCTTTCATGCCACAAGCACAAAGCTGAGGAATTTTAACAAAGACACTATGATACATCAGCACCTGTATAACAGCCTTTATTTTGCCTTACAGACTACAAAGCCCAGAATATTTACTATCAGGCACTTTACAGAAAAAGCTGCCTGACTCCTACATTATAGGACTAATTTTGGGGTCAGACATAAATTCTAATAACAACTCAACCACTTATGAGGTATGCCATCTGGCACAAAGTTTTTCATTGTGTGAGCCTCACTTTTCCTTATGTATAAAATGAAAATATGAGCACCTACTGAGGGACTATGTTAACTTCTCTTCCCGAGTCCTCTGACCTAGAGTTCTTTGTCTAACTTTCCCTTGCTGGCTAGGTAAAATTCCAGGTGAGCTTCCTTTGTTCAGAAAGCCCACTAAAAACCCTGGAAGGAGGGGTTCTGTTGTGGGCCCAAGCAACCAATCTGGGATAAAAGTCAAAGATCAATCACTCCAGAGGAAGTCTGAAAGAACTCCTCTCATTGGACAAGAACATAAATGGGGTGGGAATAACTTCAGAGTTAAAACTCCACCGCACCTCACCTGCACGGATTTCCCTCCCACAACAGCATGGGAGCTCTCTCTACTTCTCTTTCTCTCTCTGCCTAATAAATCAGTCTCTGCAAAACTCTTTGGGTCCGATATTTACTTAACCAGTAAGCTCATCCTGTCCCATCCCACAACCTGGTTACACCACCTTAAAGAAGATTGAAGCCCAGAACATAGTACATTGAACATCTGTCAAAATAGAACTAATGTTTCATCATTTATATCTTCTCACATGTTATTTTGCAATTCTGTAAAATATTAAATGCCATCAAAAATTAGTTTACAAAACATATAGGTACAGCATATGGGTAATAAGAGATGGGAGTTTCTAATAATAACATGCTAGGCAGTAGATGTTCAATAAGCATTTTTTGAATGAATAGTCTAAATTTTCAAGCCATGAAGTGAAATCCTGCAAATATTAAATTATCTTGAGACATTAAAAGTCATCTGCCCCAGATTTTCCTGCAGCAATCTCAACATTCAGGAACTCCTCTAGTATCAGCAAGTACCAACCTATCAGTGAGCATAATATCAGCAATATCACCAGCAACAGCAACATTCAGAAACTCCTCCAGTATCAGCAAGTAACTCTTTATAATGAATGACAACAGACTATAGTAGTGTCAAGGGTCAGGAACTTTTTTAGGCAGATCATCTGAGAGAATTGCAGGAATAACTGAAGGCCTTAACTGTCCTACATAGAGTAGCACTATGCACCAGCAATTTCCTCATGATTTATTTACAGATGCCTCTCAACTTGCAATAGGGTCATGTCTGATAAATACATAAATGCATTGTAAGCTAAAAATGTTGTATACTGGTTTCAACTTACAATATTCTCAATGTATAATGGGTTTGTCAGAACATGACCCCGTTGTAATTGACAACATACTGAATGCATATTGCTTTGAACCCATCATAAAATCAGAAAACCAGTAAGTCAAACCATCGTAAGTCGAGCCATGTTAAGTCAGGGACCATCAGGGTAACATTTTGAGAAAGCAGAGAGTTCCTGAGTGAGAATACTAATTATGCCAACATTATATGGGGGAGGGAACCATTTTGTTTTAATTCCTTTTCAAGAGATTACTTATTAAATTTTTAAAATACTGAAATGTGGCCTGACTGGTAAAGACTGTTTTTCTCAATTAGAAAAATGTTTCAGATTGATTGAGCGTTAACCATGACTCTTTCCAATCTTTCCAATGTTTCATTGCAATCTTGTCATTTTCTGTGCATACAGTTGACCTTCACTGGTGAATAAGGTCACTTGGGCTTGGAGTCAGAACATCCTGGTCTGAATTTCATTCCTTAACTTTCTACTGTAGTTGTCTTAGGCAAGTCCCTACATATTCTTAAATTTCTACTTTTTCATCTGAAAAATGGAACTCCAATACTGAAATCTTGGAATTGTTATAAATAATAAATGAGATGTTGTAAATAATAAAATATCTGTAAAGCACTATTTTGTGTGTCTATTATTATAATAATTTTATGTTGGAAATTAAATGAGGGAAAAATCAAATATGCTCTGTAAACTCTAAAGGGCAATTCAAAGGGGCTTCAAACGTTCATGAAAAATGAAATTAAACGATTAAAATATAAAATGTAAACGCAACATAAGCTCTATCAAGTTAAAGACACTTTTGTAAATGCTGATACCCGTCATTTAGTCCATCCCTAAAGAACTGAGGATCTTGGGTATTTAACCATGTCAGTGCAGTCTTAGTTACATTATTACCTGAAGAAAAATGGGTGTCTTTCATAGATTTTTAAGGATTAACAAACAAAAAGAATTTGGAAAAAGCTAAATCAGGATTGTAAAGGGAAGGCCTAATAATTTCCCATGGAAACTCTTGCAAAATTGACCTTGTTGGATGTGAGGAATGAGCAGGAGCATTGTCTCAATGGAAAAAGACCCTTTGGTGAAGCTTTCTCCGGCATTTTTCTGCTAACGCTTTGGCTAACCCTCTCAAAATACTCTCATGGTAAGCAGTTGTTTTCTTTCTTTGGCCCTTCAGAAAGTCAATAAGCAAAATGCTTTAAGCATCCCAAAAATCTGTTGCCTTGACTTTTGTTCTTGACCAGTCTGATTTTGCTTTGAGTGGCCCACTTCCACCTCTCAGTAGCCATTGCTTTGATTGTTCTTTGTCTTCAGGATTATACTGGTAAAGCAATGTTTCATCTTCTGTTACAGTTCTTTAAAGAAATGTATCAAGATCTTGAGCCCACTAGTTTAAAATTTCCACTGAATGTTCTGCTCTTGTCTGCAGCTGATCTAGGCATAATGGCTTTTGCATCCATCATATAAAAAGTTTGTTCAACTTTAATTTTCTGTCAGAATTATGTAAGCCAAAACAATTGAGATGTCTGTGGTATTGGCTATTGTTTCTGCTATTAATTATTGGTTCTCTTCAACTAGGGAACAAACAAGAAATTTTTCCTCACAAATTGATGTGGGTGGTCTGCCACTGGCGGCTTCAACTTCAACATTATCTTTTCCCCTCTTAAAATGAGTTATCCATTTATAAACTGATGATTGGAAGGCAAGGGGTGGTCAATGTCCTTATCAACCTTCTGTGAAGCATTAGTGATGTCACCATTTTTCCATCTAAGCATCACCATAAATTTGATGTCTGTTCTTGCTTCAATTTTAGCAGAACTCACGTTGCTTTGATAGGGGCTCTTTGCAAACTGACATCCTTCTTAATGCCTCAAACTAGTTCCTCTTCAGACATAGTATAGCAACTTAAAATAAGTTTATTTTGGTGCAAAATAATTGAAATCCGTCAACAATTTTTTCATGATACGCATCTTCCACAAACTTTTTGAAGCTATTGCACATAAACATTAGCAGTATATACAGTAAAATTTATCACATTTTAATGTGAGTCAAAAATTCTAAGTTATGTAATTGTAATGGTTCATAGCAGTACTTCTCCTGTGAGGCAAAAACTGGATAAAACCCAAAGGCTGATAGCTGAGAGTTGCTTTTCATTTAAGTTTACTTTTTCATGAATATGGGAATACTGGAGTTCACTGAATTGGGATTGTTGTTATTTTTCGAACACACTCAAGGTGAGCAAGCACTGAATAATATATCCATCAGGCAGAACCATGAGTAACTCACATACTCATTATTACAAACAAGTTAATTAAAGTCATAATACTAATAAATTATAGCCACTAAGACCATTATTTTATTCACTCCTGATTAATATACAGTCCCTCTCTTGAGCAAATGGGAATTTTTATGTGGCTATAAAAACTTAATAACTAATACATCAATTCTTAGTAAACATCATTCAAAGGCAACTGTGACAGAATTTCGTCCCTAAAATATCAGGGAAGGACAATAATAGCAAAAATAAAAGTGTTTATTACTTCAAACACAGCAACTGCATTATCAGTTGTGACACAGTTCCTTTTATCTGTGGTTCCAAAAGCATTTTACAGCAGTTCACAAGTTATCATCAAGAAATCACACACTCAGGACAAAGTATTTGACAAAAGTATGAGAGCAGCAAATAAACAGCCCTAAGCCTTTGCTCAGAAGTTTCACCTCTGCTCCCTCAGATGCCCTTTCGTCTTGACAATTCCATGAGAAACAAACTGATCTACCCTGAGCTTGCCCCCACATTTCCTAGACATGAGTCAACTAGCAAAATCTCTAACTGCAACCATGAATAACATTGCAATAAAGTATGATCACCTATGACTCAAGACACTGCGGGTCTTTCTGCTATCCATAAAGGGATAGCATCTAAAGCTATTAAATTGTTCATTAGCACTATTGAGGTTTACTCAGAACACAAGAAAATATCAGAAATAGAGACCAAACTCCATGTCTAAAAATGTCCAGCTACATAGTTTATCACCTCATTGGCAATATGGAACGATGGTGAAGCCATGGGTTTTAGAGACACATTCCGATTCTAACACCAGTTCTGGCACTTTCAATGTGTAGAGTCCCAGATTCTTTGACCTTTCCCAAAACACGGACTCCTATTGTAAAATAAGAATAATTATACCAACCATTCATGACCGTTCTAATCTTCAAATAATATTTGTAAAAGCTCTCTTGTAATACCCAACATATTGTAAGGTCTCAATAAAAAGGAGAGATATCATTTCTGTTATTATTCTTATTACTATTTGAAATGGAGTCTCACTCTGTCACCCAGGCTAGAGTGCAATGGCGCAATCTCAGCTCACTATGACCTCTGCCTTCCAGGTTCAAGCAATTCTCCTGCCTCAGCCTCCCAAGCAGCTGGGATTACAGGCACCCACCTCCACCCAGCTAATTTTTGTACTTTTAATAGAGACAGGTTTTGCCATGTTGGTCAGGCCAGTTTTGAACTTCTGACCTTAGGTGATCCACCCGCCTCAGCCTCCAAAAGTGCAGGGATTACAGGCGTGAGCCACCATGTCCAACCTATTATTGTTACTGTTTTCTGTCTTAGTCCATTCCTACTGCTATAGCAAATTACTTTAGGTTAGGTAATGTATAAATAATAAAAAAATTATTTCTCACAGTCCTGGAGCCTAGAAGTCAAAGGTCAAGGCTCCTGCGATTCCATTTCTGTTCAGGGCTGGCTGTCTGCTCTGCAGATCGTGCCTTGTTGTTGCATCATTCAGTGAAGATGAACGCTGTGTCCTCACTTGGTGGAAAGACTTAAAAGGGAAAAACTCACTCCCTCAAACTCTTTCATAAGGCTTTTATAGTCCTATTCAGCAGGGTTGGGCTTTCATTGCCTAATCACCTTTCAAGGATCTCACTTCTTAGTATCATCACCTTAGGGGTTAAGCTCCAACCTATGAATTTTGGAGTGACATACACATTTAAACCACAACATTTCCTAAAAAGCTAAATTAGGAAATTGGGGCTGGTATTTGTTTCCTGAGACAATTGCTATTCTCCTAAAACAGTGGGCTTAGACCTTATGGATCCTAACAGGCTCCTATTAAAGTCACTGGAATATTGGCTGGGAGCAGTGCCTCACACCTCTAATCCCAGCATTTTAGGAGGCTGAGGTGGGTAAATTGCTTGAGGCCAGGAATTCGAGACTGGCCTGGCCAACAAGGTGAAACCCCATTTCTACTAAAAATACAAAAATTCGTGTGGTATGGTGGCACAACCCTACAATTCCAGCTGCTTGGGAGGCTGAGGCATGAGAATCACTTGAACCCGTGAGGTAGAAGTTTCCGTGAGCTGAGATGGCACCACTGTACTCCAGCCTGAGCAACAGGGTGAGACTCTGTCTAAAAATAAAATAATAAAATAAAACAAAACACCAATGACCTAAATCTATACCAAACCCACAAATAAATAAATAAATAAATAAAGTCGTTGGAATATTGAACCAACTTCATAGGGAGTTGTGTGAAATACTCTTTCCTCTGAAGGAGGCCAACATGAATCTCCTGAAATTTGGGCTTTATTTTGGATATAGAATCATCTCACATGCCTCTCAGCACCGATTCCCCAACATACCCAATTTAAACTTTCATTTTCAAAGACACTAAATCAATAGATGCCCACCGAGCTTGTGACTGAGCTAATTTCTAATAGAAGAAAACTTAAAAGGGTAGACAGTTGTCAATAGGTGCTGATTGACTTTTAAGAGATACATTAGAAAATGAGGGTGCCAATTTATTTTCTCTGCTGGTGACAGATAACAGTTTCAACTCCCATGAAATACAGTCGCATCCCTTTCACAGAGCTCTTCGATTGTAGAGGGTTTCTGCGCCCCTCTCTTTTTCTGCAGTTCTTTTTCTCTAGTATATCACTACTTCCCCAAATGATAAGAGTTACGTCTTTATCTTCCGTACTGAAGCCCACTTCTTGGAATTAAACAACATCCCATTAGTTAATTTACTTATCTGGCAATATCCATTATGTTAAGGGTGAAAGCAAATCATAATATTGAAAGTCTTCTTTATAAAGATACTATGAGTTACCTGGTGAAGATTCTTATATCCAAAAGTATGCATAATAATGGGTGAATTTATAAATTTCCATGGTCTGAATGTCTGTGTCTCCCCGAAATTTATATGTTGGAATTCTAACTCAAAGGTGATGGTATGAAGAGGTGATTAGGTCATGAGGACAGCATCCTCAGAAAGCTTCCTCATCCCTTATGCCAGGCCCTGAGGACTCCCCAAGAATTCACTGGCTATGAACCAGGAAGCAGTCCCTTGTCAGACACTCAATCTGCTGGCACCTTGATTTTGGAGTTCCCAGGTTCAGGAACTATAAACAATAAATTTCTCTTGTTTATACGCCACCAATTTATGGTGTTTTGTTACAGCATCCCAAATGGACTAAGATCTAAATATACTATAAGCAATTTCAGAGTGACGTTATTATCTTTACTTGGGTTTATAGCATTAGCAAAATTTCTGGCACAGAGTAAGTGTTCAATTAACATTTGATTAAAAATAATGAATCAGCCATGTCTCCCACTATATGTTAAATAATGACAGAAAATGAAATAACTTTTTTTCTGTCAAAGGGAAGATTTTTGAAGAAAAATCAGTGACGCTGTAAGCCGAGAACTGCCTGGCTTCTCTCTCATTCTTGTCCAGTTTCTCTGAAGATCTCCCAAGGGTCAGAGAGAAGTACTAAAGCTAATTTGTATCTTGGTTCACTAAAGTAATAAGCTGTAAGTACAGAGAACCAAAAAATAACATTTGAGAAAGAGGTAGAAAATGTATAATAATTGTAGCTCTCTGGGCTCATGGAAATCAATTGATTCAATCTTTGAAACAAGTGATATTCATGACTTCTTTTTAAGGCAATTATTAAGGTAAGTTTCCTATAAATGATTTGTGTAGCAAAATTCACAGGCAATGAAGTAATATGGAACTTAGAAACAATCCTTTAATTTGCAACAGCTTTAATTGCACCTTTTAAGAAATTTCTTCTATTTCCCCAATATTTAAAACTTGAATGTCTTAGAGTGAGTTTATATAATTGAGTGTGTATGTGCCTTCATTTTTAACCCATCACAGGCAAATCCACTGATTGGCCTGTGATGTCTTAGACTTCATGTCACATCAAAACTCTAGCTGAGTTTGCCTCAACTGGAGAGAAAAAGAAGACCATTATATCCCATCAAGATGGTTCACCTTGTATCTTACGTCTTAGTCAATGACTCCCCGATCCCAAATTAAGAGATCCTGACAAATTTGGGATACAAACCTAAAAAACAGGTAAATTTAAATTACAAATACTTCTATCTGGGGTCTTCAGTTTTTTTATAATTCCTTCTTAGAGCTAAGCATAATTTTAAGTGCTAATAATGAACAAAATTCTCCTTATTGCTATTTTTATTCTATCTTCTAATATCCAACTTCTAGCTGTGGGTTTTACATATCTGGCCAACAAAAATTTAAGACTAATCACAAAAGCATGTATAAACACCAAGAGGTTTAGCATGTGTATAGAATATGAATTGGGAGATGTTTACATATGCAAATATTTCAGAGCTAGAATTTTATTCCTGGCTTAGAAACTAAGGGTTTTTTTTTTCTCAGCACATTGCTACAGAAAACCGATATCCTGGAGGGACTGTTTACTTGGAAGAGGCTTTGGGATAAGCTTTATACTAGCATTTAATGATGTTGATCTAATGTTATTTTATGGTTAAAGGAGCTGTGGAATTTTACCTTAAACTTTTACCTTTTATCTAACTGTTCTTTTTTTCCACGTAAATAGTAAAAAACATGTTTTTAAATTGTAGTATTATAACACAGAGTGTATTTCTTTCTCAGTTTCATGGATGGCAGTGAAGTCAAAATGGAATGAAATGTCATACTGACTTGAGTCATTAAAAAAATAAACCATGTAATTTTGTGTTTAGTCAGTAAATGAATTCAATAATATTCACACACTACTCTTTGAAAGAGTCAGTTGGATTGCCTTTTAATAATATAAAGCCAAAGCCTCCAGCCTTGTTCGCCACAGATAAACCTCAAGGTGGCATCAAACTGGGCTGCAGTCTCCAGCCACTGGGCTCTGCCATGAGATTTACCATCACTGTGTTTCCCTGTTTTGATAGACCACTAAATACCTGAGGTATTTTGTCTTATTCCCAGACACTGGTTTAATGCTACCTTTGAATGTTCAAAAAAAAGTTTGCTGGTTATGTATTTGATGTTTACCTACTCATATGTGAAAATAAATACTTGAGATTCCGTTTGTGAGCTACTGTTTGAATTGGGTTTTTCTATAGGAAAACCTGCTCAACCGGTTTTACGAAATCCTTAGAAGAATGTTTTGTGATACAAAGACTGGATTGTTACACAGGACAAGATAGGTAATTATGAGATCATGAATAAGTTTGTCTTTCATTGTGAAAGTACGTAAAATAGGAATAAAATGTGTGATTACTGATTAAAGAAGTTCTCTTTCTATGGAACTTACAAAACAAAAGGAAGTTCACTACCTAAGAGGGCATTCAGAAAGTCCTCAGCTTGTTGTAACCCAAGCTAATGAAAACAAGGAAATTTATAGTTAAAGCTGACTTCCAATACCTAGACACCACGGGATGTCTTTTAAACCACTTCCTTTATATGGCCCTTTGAGTCCATGGATGGGAGGTCAGCTTAAACTGTAAATTTCCTTATTATTAGTTTCTGACACAACCTTAACACACTTTGAGTGTGCTCGGAGACTTTCTTGTTAGTGCATTTAACTTCCTCTCTTTAATAACACCGGTATGACCTGGACAGGATAAGCTACCACAACTGAGATTCAATTATTGCCAAATGGAGATATTGCTCTAGTTTTAGTCCCAAGCGTGGTGGGTTTTCCTTCACCATCAAATACCACTGATCACCATGCATGGGGTTTTTCAGAAGTTTTTTTCCTGTTATTAACTAACATGCAATTTATTTCATAATGTTAATAAAACTTTTGGAAGGCTTTCAATATTCTTATTGTTTCAAAAACAAGTTCAAGAAAGATAACTTCTGTGTAAAATTGCTGCTATGATTTACGAGAAAAGATCTTTTGCAGTCTTCTGTGGTAAGAGGGTGAGATTCCACTGGTGACAAGGAGGAAGCAAGGCTCTCCTTTCTCATTACTGCCCATTCGAAACCTCCCTCTGCAGACTTTGATCCTTAGGTGGCTGCTCAAATAGGTCACATGGTGTTTCCGGTTAGATAAGGGAAGTCCTCCAGTCATTTTTAACAGTCCAATTTCAGCAGTTTCGTTGTCCAACCAATGCAGCTGTCAAAATCCTGAACTTCACTTCAACATTTGCTTGTTTCCCTCCTTCTCCCTCCTACCCCTTAGACCTGCTTTGTGGAGACCTACAGTGTATTGGCGCTGGAAAACCAGTACCCCCAAAATATGGTGCTTCATACATGCTGAACTGACAAAGAAACCTCAAGGTCTCTCTGACCATCGTCCCCAACCATCTCTCCCAAAACATAAAGTGAAGTCATTCTCTGAGGCTCCCTTATCTGCCTAAAGTCCAGCCCTACCAAAGAAGAAAAAATTACCTCTTGTCCTTTCCATGAGTTTTCATTAACTGAACTCATTTCACAGGAAGGAAGACTAAAGTCTCTCAAATTTGAACAGAACTGTGTCACTAATCATTGTTCGCTCTGTGGGCCCAGCACACTTTGATCCAGACCATCATACATTCTTCAAACCCATTGAATTTTCCCTAGGAATTAGATACTGGCCCTCGACAGAATTCTTCTCCTTTCTCCTATAACCTGTTCGGCCAAGACCCAAGCCCCCATTCATTCTGTAACTTCAGGATGGTTTATAAGCTTTTGCACTGCCATGCGAGGTGGCTTCTTCATTCTGAATGCTCCTGTCACCCAGAGCTATCATCAAATAAACTGTGGCCATTCTCCCATTAATCTGCCCTTGGTGAGTTGATTTCCTAGCACACTTTCGGAGGGTAAAAGGGGAACTTTCCTTTTGCCTCGACAATTGGAACTAGGGTTGGCTTCTTTCTTTCAAAACTTCTCCTTTTCTCGCTCTACCCTGTCCCTATTACGCGGCCTTTGGCTCTTCCTGGGTTGGAGTGGGCTTGGGGAAGGAGAGAGGGGAGTAGATAAAAAACGTCTGTGTTCTCTGGACTTTGCTCTCTGAACTTTGGGGCTCTTCAAGGATAACTCTTTTGTCTTTGGATGCGTTTTTGAGTTCTCTGAAGACACCACCTCAAAGCAGATGTCCCATTATGTTCCTTTAATGAGGTCAGAATTCTTTCTCTGGCTGTCACTTAACATACCACTCAGGTTCTGTATCAGTGACACCCCTCCAAGCTCTTTGTGCTGTCAGTAAGTGTGTGCTTCCAGATGGGGTCACTGTGACAATGACCCTCCGGCTGGTGCCTTACCCGGGGCTCACCTCTGTTCTTCTAGCTCCCAATGTAGCTATGGCCTTCACCAGGACAGGCTACATGATTGGCAAGGCCCAGTGCAAAATAAAAATGCAGGGCCTCTTGTTCAAACACTATTAAGAATGTCTAGATGGTGACAACAGAGCATTGAACCAGGTGTGACCCTTCTGGGTGTGGAACCGCGTGTGACTGCACAGTCTCAGCCCCAGCTCTTCACGCTCTGACTGGCAGGGCTTCAACCCTACTCCACAATGTCTCCTAAGACGTAAGTGGCTCCTTTGGAGTCCTGCTCAGTATGCGGAGAGCCAGGGGAATCTCCCATACCCTCTAGTCTTGAGGAGGCAAATGGTAAGTACTGACTTTCCTTTAAAAGAATGTCTTGAGCGCACCAGCATCGCTCTTTGCTACTGTAAGAGAGAAGCAGTATTTTTCTCACCCATCTCAGGTTCGTGGCTGAGGCCTTTATAGTAAAATACAGATTAATAAGGGAAAAGAATAACACATTGATTTAATATAAATTTTACAGGTGGGGCAGCCTTTAGAAATGAAGACCCCAATGAAACAGGGCAATCTGTGTATGTTTCTTCTTGGGTCTGAGGAAGAAGACAGCGTCGAGCAGAAGTAGGATTAGGCAAAGCAGGATATGACTTAACTGTAATAACCTAGGGGAGCTTGGCAAGGCCTGTTTGCTTAGAGTCTCTGTATTAGTCCATTCTGGCACTGCTATTAAAAAAAAAAAACCTGAGACTGGGTAAATGTGTAAAGGAAAGAGGTTTAACTGGCTCATGGCTCTGCTGGCTGTGCGGGAAGCACACTGGCTTCTGCTACTGCAGAGGCCTTGGGAAACTTAAAATCATGGTGTAAGGTGAAGGGAAAAATGCACATCCTACACGGACAGGGCAGGAGGAAGAGAGAGAAGGGGAAGGTGCCACATGCTTTTAAATCACTCGATTTCATGAGAGCTCAGTATTGCCACCAAGGGGGTGGTGCTTAACCATTAGAAACGACCCCCATGATCCGATAACATCCCACCAGCCCCTGCGTCCAGCATTGAGGATTATAATTCGACCTGAGATTTGGGTGGGAACACACACACACACACACACACACACACACACACAGCCATGTACTTTTATCATTATCCCATCTACATCTTTCCAACGTTTTGTTACTGTTCAAGGCCAGATGGCCACATTGCTTTTTCACATCCAGCCAAAAAACATTACACACATAACTACAATACAAGGCCACATTTTGGAAGCATGTTATTTTAGGAGGCAATGGTAACAAAATGTCTAAGGTCCTTGAGCCCCTCCAAGACTTATTCTAGAAAATATCAATTAATTACTGTGAACAGTGATTACAATTCATTATTTGATGCTAATGAACAAAAGAGAATGTCATCATTTATATAACATATAATGTGTTCAGATAACTTTAATAATATACTAACCTTTCTAAAAGAATGGTCTTTAATGTCTCTTAAATTGTAGCTATGTCATTAATAACTGTCATTTTTGAAGTAAGTGAAAGATAAAGGACATAGAGAAAAATTATTAACAAAAGCAACAAAAAGAGTATTTGCAAGCTTGACCTTCCATTCCCTCCAAACCAGTGGAACTCATAATGAATGTTAAGGGAAAACGGTAATATATTTTCTTCCACATTTTCTCTCTGTCAGACACTGATACTTAGTTTTCCTCACTGACGTGAACAGTTCACTGAACGACAGCAAAGTCAAACCTCACAAATATAACTTAAAAGCAAGGGGAAGCCTGTTCTCAGAGGAAACATGGTTTACATGGCCTTCTGTGTCTAGAAACGCTACTGCCTTTGCTATTTCTAACCACAGGTTAACATTGTTATTTTAAACACACAACTGGAGGAGACCACAGTGGTGGCCATAATATTTTCAATGTTCTGCAGCTGCATTCATAAACTGAACTCTTTGAAGTAAAAAATTACTAGTTGAACAATACACCTCAGAGTGCCCCCGCAAGAGTGACTAGAGCCTGCTAACTTGGAAGTTTACAAATGTGAACATTTCCAGCGATGGGAACACATGGGTGCTGAGAACATCCCCATCTGGGGTCTATTTCTCCTGCCATCCATCTATAAGTAATCTTCTTTGAAGTAAAAAAAAAAAAAATCCTTTGAGGGAAATGGTTCCAGGATAATAGATTGGAGGTACTCTTGGCAAATTGCTCTAAAAATAAAAAAACGCAAACGAAAGATTGTGAATCACAACTTTATTGTGACTTAAATGCAGCATTTTCCCCATGAAAACTCTAAAAGACTCTCTATGGAGAGAGATGATAGATACATACATGCAGAAAGAAAATATGTATATTACACATGTGTAGGTATGTTATCTCAACAAGAGCAAGTTGATCCTCATGAATAAGGTAGCAGTTTTGAAAGTATTTCTGGAAAAAAAAGAGGAAAGAATAAGTGCTGTAGCTCGGGTGCAGTCTGGGCGGAGTCATAAATAGTGGAATGATTTAATGACAATGACAGGATTAACGATCAAGTTGGCTAAAGTTTCACAATTTCTTCCCACCAGGCCACACATACACAAATTACCAACAGGCTAGCTGGGCAGCACATAGGTCTAAGAAGGTCATTCCACTGCTTAAATCCCAGTTAGCTCCCCACAGCCTACAGAACAGAGGTAGAGGCATTTGACATGGCATACAAAATTTATTCGAGGCTGGGTGCAGTGGCTTGTGCCTGTAATCCCAGCTTTTTGGGAGGCAGAGGCAGGTGAAATCACCTGAGTTCAAGACCACCTGACCAACATGGTGAAAACCCATCTCTGCCAAATTAAAAAGAAAAAATTACCCAGATGTGTTGCGTACTTGGGAGGCTGAAGCAGGAGAATTACTTGAACATGGGAGGCAGAGGTTGCAGTGAACAGAGATCTCACCATTGCCCTCTAGCCTGGGCAGCAAGAGCAAAACTCCGTCCAAAAACTAAATAAATAAATAAAACAAAAACCAAAATCTATTTGAGATTGTACAGTGCCTTTAAAAAAAAACAACTCATTTCCTCATGTATCCTGCCCCACCTCCACAGGCACGGCACACACACACAAACACCCCCCCACCACACACACACACACACACATACACTCATACAGGCTCACATACATCTCACTCCAATCAAGCTGAACAGCTTGCAGTTGGGCCTTTGCACATGCTGTTTTCTCTAGCTCAGGGGTCAGCAAACTTCTATGTAAAGGGACAAATAGCCAATGTTTTTGGCTATTGAACAATAAAGGCTCTGATGCACTACCGTGTTGTTGGACATAAGTGAATACACATGGCTGTGTGCCAATAAAACTTTATCAATCCTGAAATTCAAATTTCAGATAATTTTCATGTGTCATGAAATATTTTTCTCCCTCTCACCACCATTTAAAAATGTAAGACCATATTTAGATCCTATTTCACACAGAAACAGGCAGCAGCAGCGGGCCTGATTTGGACCACAGGCCGCCTTTGGCCAGCCCTGCTTCAGTCCTTCAGTCTTAGCGTGTTTATCTCCAACCTGCTCTCTAAGGTAGTCTCAGGAGCCTTCCATGCCCAAGCATCATGTTGTCATAGCCTCTTTTAATACAGCTCTCTAAAACCATTTGTTTCAGTATTTTAAATATTTTTTACTATCTTTCCTCCCAACCAGGCTCTGAGTTCTTTATCAGCAGGAAAAGTCTTTTACAATTTTGTATCCCATCAAGCTCTCAACATGTGGCAAATAAATAAGTAATAATGGAAAGTGAGAGGATGGTAATGTCTATACTCCTTCTTTCTCTTCTCCTGCAAAATATTTCTTATGAGTCATTCCTCTGTGGATAAAAGGTATGTGGTACAGTGGTGCAGGGAGACAGTCTGCTGGGGAAATCCAAGCCCTGCCAATGTCAAGCCCAGGTCTTTGTCAGTAATAATTGCTCATGTAGCCTGGATCAGGGTGTGGCTGATGGTATGCATCCCACAAACATTCTGCAGCTGCCGGGTACCAGGATTGTGGCTGGGAATGGGACAAAGAGCTTCCTTGCCCTCAGGAATGTACAGAGTGGTCAGGAAGAAAGCTTTGGAAAGCCAGTCTGGGGAGAGAGTGAAAAGAAGGAACTACAGGAGCACAGAGAGGAGGAAGCTGTTCCATGGGAGATAAAGAGGTTAGGAAAGGATTCCTAGCGGGGTGGTCTGCATGACAAGACCTAAAGGAAAACTAGAGTTGGCTAGGTAAAACAGAGAGAGAGAGAGAGAGAGAGAGAGAGAGAGAGAGAGAGAGAGAGAGAGAGAGAGAAAGGGTAATGATATGGTTTGGCTCTGTGTTTCCACCCAAATCTCATCTCTAACTGTAATCTTCACACGTCAAGGGAGAGAGGTGATTAGATCATGGGGGTGGTTTCTCCTATGCTGTTCTCATGATAGTGAGTGAGTTCTAACAAGATTTGATGGTTTTATAAGGAGCTCTTCCCCCTTAGCTCACACCTCTCTCTTGCCTGCCACTGTGTAAGACAGGCCTGCTTCCCCTTCTACCACGATTGTAAGTTTTCTGAGCCCTGCCCTGCCATGCAGAACTGTGAGTCAATTAAACCTCCTTTCTTTATAAATTATCCAGTGTCCGGTATGTCTTTATATCAGCGAAAATGGACTAATACAGGTATCTAAGCAGAAGGAACAGCTTGGACAAAGGCTCAGAGGTAGAAGAGCCAGAGGAGAAGAAGGTTGCTCAGCCACCCCTGCTAGTACCATTTACATTGGGCCATATAAAAGGTGTTCTCAGGGAACTAGCTGCTGTCTGGCCTGAGTAAGCCTTCATCGCCTGCAGATGGAGAGCAGAGAGTTAAACACTGTGTATGGTCCTTCCTGAATATATTCTTTCTAGATGCTGCCCCTATTATTTCAGAGCTCTTAGTGCTTTTTGGTTAATGAGATGTCCTATGGTTTGAACCCTTGTAGTCTCATTTGGGTTTCCTTCTCCTCCCTTAGTTTACTAAGCACCTTAAGGTGTTTGGTTTTGTTTTGTAGAAGTGTTTTGACTATACAATACCTACAAGATTTAATTCATTCAAGAAATACCTACTAAGCATCTTTTATGTGCCTGCACTGTTCTACGTGCCTGGGATACATCAGAATAAAACAGACAATGATCCCTTCACTGAGGAGACTTTCATGGGAAAACGGGACTGAGATAAAGTCAGTAATACAAAATAATAAATGAGCTAATGGTATGCTAGACAGTTGTGAGGAAAGAAGAATGCAAGGCACGGTAGTGGAGAATGTGAGGCTGAGGGATGCATTTTAGAGAAGAATTTAGGGACGTTCCCATTGTGAAAGACACGTTGAGCATAGATGATGAAAGGGAGGGAATTGGCCATGGAAATATTTCCAGGAAGAGGGAGTAGTCAATGCAAAAGGCCCTGGGCAGGAACAGGTATCATTCTGAACACTGCAGGTAAGACCACGTGGCAAAGTAGTGAGGAGTCACAGGGAGTGAAAGCAGGCACAGGCGGTGGAGGGTCAGATCCTGAAAGGTCCTGTGGAATCCTGTACCCATTGTAGCTTTTATTCCTGTCTCAAATGAGGAGCTATCACAAGGGTTTGAACAGAGGCATGACATCATAACCGCACCTGTGTGTTGGAGGAATAATTTTGGCTGTGGGGTTGGGATGAGATGGTAGGGACAGGAGCAGAAGTCGGAAGGTGGTGAGGAGTCCCTAGTGGTAATCCAGGTGAAGCATTGTGGGGGCTCAGACCCAGGCGGGAGAAAGACAGGTGCTGAGAAGCTTTTCTGGAGAGCTGTGGAAGCAAAGCCAGCAGTCCTTCCTCATTGACTGAATGCAGCATGTGAGGGAAAGAGAAGGAAGTCAAGGATGAATCTAAGATTTTGGCCACAGCAACCCCAGGGTTGGAGTCACTACTGACGAAGATGAGGGAGTCTGCAGGGGAGCACATTTTGGAAACAGAGCAGAAGTTGGATTTGCTAAGAATTCAGTGTCTCTTAGACTTTTAAGTAGAGATATTAGAGGCAGTTTGAACAAGTCTGTAATTCCAAAGTGAGTTCTGAGCTGGGGATATAAATGTGCAGGTCTTCTGCATATAAATTGCAAGTAGGGCCAGAAGACAGGCTGCAGCCACAGAGGGTATAAATGGAGACAGAAGAGAAGAGAGTCTTGAGAACTGAGTCCTGAGCCTCTGACAGTAAGAGTGATTTATTGTCATTGTTGCTGAACTGATTCACTGGCTAACTCAGGTAAGAAAAAAAATGCAATATTTCAAGTAATACATCAGATATGTATGTCATAGTCTTTTTTATATTACCATAAAAGATGTTACCTGTTATGGAGAATATGGTTTGGCTCATCCTACACTGACAAAAATCAAAACAACCATCTTTCTGCAATGACTATGTATAAAGTAGAAATCACACACACAACATATTTCTAAAACATACATATATTTCAAAATAATGCAGAAAACTCTACTCAGTTATTCCACCTCTAACGTATAGCCTAACAAAACAAGAACAAGACACCCAGGTACAAAAAGAAAGGCTCAGTCAGATAGGGGCTAACTTGCTGAAATTGATTTGCATTTGATGAACTCCAAAGCCGAAGACTAGGAAGAGATCAAAGTTCTTTTGGAACTTTGTCTCAATATAAAAATAGATCATATAGGAATCCCAACCTTTGTAGCATCAGGAAAAGAAATTATATAAAACTATTTGTAGGAAACATTTTCCATGCTCAAAGAAATAAAGCCCGATAGCAATATGACAACACACACAAACACAACCCACTGCCAAAATGGGAGTATTTCAACCTATTATAAGGAGGGCAGCAGAGAGCACTGGCTACCTGCAACCCAGGCTCAGCTCACCCGCTCCCAGATCAACTTCCTTCTCCTCTGGAGAGAACACTGCCCTTTCCAATAATGCACAGTGCGGGATGAAAGGGGGAAAGTGTTGTTCTGCTCTAAGAAGAGGGGGAAGAGAAGGAGAAAAGCTTGACTGTGAGTTCTCTATGCACTTAGAGAAAATTGCACGGTACTTCAGCAGAAATCTTTGAGCAGTACTCAAAGATATAAAAGCAGTATGTTCTACTAGTCCTAAATCTTTCGAATGAAAGTTGCCTTGCTTCTTTCTTTTTTTCTCTTTCTTTTCTTTTCCTTTTAAAGTATAACCCTGCAATTTATTGGAGCTGAAGGTCCAGTTTTGTTTTGTTTCTTCTGACATGGCAGGTTACTTTTTTTTTTTTTTTTGTAGGGGGATTGAGTGTTGTTGTTAGTTAGAATTAAGGCCTAGATACCAAATTCTCAGGCTCTGTTCCGAGTTCTGTCTATGGTAATGGACAGAACACCAAATGGACAGAATGCTCCAAAACACCATGTCTTGGAGCAAATAAATAAACACACATAAATGCATCAGTTGGACTTAAACCCTGTAGGAATGCTGCTGTCTCCTGGGAGATACCATAATTTCAATGCATGCAAGGCCAGTTGTGATTTCCAGAATTAAAAAAAAAAAAATACACTAGTTGTAAGGGAAATCCCCTGAATGGGAGAAATTGTGATCAGTATGGAAATGATTGCTTAAACAACATATATTTAATCAGCTCCATGACCACTCATAAGCTACAGTATCCTGCAGAATAAATGTCAAACTTTTGGAAAAAGAGGTATACCAGTAGATTTGAAAATGTCTCCTTATCCAAATGAAATAAAATATTATCCAAAAAAGTCCTTGAATCGGTTGCTAATTAACATGTTTTGTTGATAATTTACTTTTAGTGACAACCTCATACTCGTCTCTGCTTATATTTTCTTACAAATACTATTTTACTGTGTAACTGATGCACACATATAAAATATGCACCAGGAAAACAGGTACATGTTGGAATTTTTCCCATCCAAGTACTAACCAGGCCCAACCCTGCTTAGCTAACGAGATCAGATGAGATGGGGCATGTTCAGGGTGGTGTGGTCGTAGACACATGATGGGTTTCTATTTCAATCAGAAAACAGACAGACAAATAAGACAGGGAGCATAGGAAATCACCTCCAAAATGGAAAGGGATTCTCCTACGGTGTCTTACTCATTGTCAATTTTAGAAAATTCCCCAAGGGATGTTCCTGAATGGTGAGTCCATCTAGCTTAAAATGACTTAAGTCATGTAGCAGCAGTTCTCCCAGAATTCTACTCCATAGACTATTTCTCATGCTTGCTGGAATCACAAGAACTGTATTTTTTTCTTTAAGATATGAATTAATATCAACCAAAATTTAAATTAACCTAATACATTTCTTCCATAGTCTAGCCTGTAACATAACTTTCAAGCATAACTAAGACATTACTTTATTGAATTCCTTAAAAATTAAAAATTAACTAATGCTATTTTTAATAAATGTCATGCCACAAATGTAGTCTACATTGTAAATGCTGAAAACAATTCGATTTAAAAGGCAAAAACTAGTTTTGGTCTTTCTGCTTAATCCTTTTAGTGTAAAAAATATCCTGTTCCTGACTCATTTCTACATTACATTCAACAAATATCTTAGAAAATAAATTTTAATGACTCCTTTTGTGCTTGTATATTTTTCTTTAATATCTTCTTATGCATTTTTGAGCAAAGAGAAATTGACAGAGTCAAAGACATGACCTTTAATTTTAAAGGAATTTGCTTTTCTTACAAATCTGCTGTCATCGTAATCTTAAAAGCCCAAAAGGAAGCTAAATTTTCTATCCTTTTTTATTTCACCACAACAACTTCTAAAATTTAACTTTGATTCAGATTAAATGGTAGCTCACCCAAAAATGTCAAGAGGATCCTTTTGGAATTGGGCCCTATGTGTGAGTAGCTGGTTCATGTTGTTGAAAAGGCAGGACTGAATTGCAGCGTGGGGTTGCTATGTAAGGCAGTAAATGATGATTATAAAATGCTTCGTAAACATTTTTAATGTGACACACCAATGCTCTATGACAAAAAATAAAATTCTGCAGTAAAGTGCAAGGGGACCCAGTCCTGGCAGAGGCACCGGCCTTTGGGTGAGTAATAGCCACCATTAGTAAAACTTCACAGCTCCTGTGAGAGGGAGGGATTGTGCCATCTTGCCACACTCGTTACCTCCAAATATGGGAAAGTTATTCCTTATTTCCTTTTTTAAAGCTTGACTACTGATTGAGAACAGCAGTATGAATACTTGTTCCCTTACACCAGCCCAGTGAGTCACAGCCATAGAAATTACAGGAGTTAAGAAAGTGCATCATCTCCTTCCCTGGTGAACACTGAATGATGATGACTTGGAGTATGGTCTGGTTCTCAAGCTCACAGTGTACCTCTTTCCCTCAGGGTGTCTTCTCCTGTCTAGTCATTGCTTTTTAATTTGATACTCACTACATGTATTTTCTGGTCTCAGTGTAACGTATTCTGCTAGGTCTCATGAAATAACTACCTTTAAAGCCATGTTGCCTTTCTTTTTTTTTTTTTTTTTTTGAGACGGAGTTTTTTTGCTCTTGTTACCCAGGCGGGAGTGCAATGGCGTGATCTCGGCTCACCACAAACTCCTCCTCCTGGGTTCGGGCAATTCTCCTGCCTCAGCCTCCTGAGTAGCTGGGATTACAGACACGCGCCGCTATGCCCAGCTAATTTTTTGTATTTTTAATAGAGACGGGTTTTCACCGTGTTGACCAGGATGGTCTCGATCTCTTGACCTCGTGATCCACCCGCCTCGGCCTCCCAAAGTGCTGGGATTACAGGCTTGAGCCACCGCGCCCGGCCCATGTTGCCTTTCTGGATGAAAGTAGTCATCTATTCTCACAAACATACTCTTAGACCACCACATCTCACCTGAAAAATATTTCTGTTTTTATCAACAGTTTATCATTTATCCCTATCAAAATTACCTCTCTTCAATTTTATACAACCAAAGTTTGGACTAAGTTTTGCTTAATGTTCTAGATTTTGTCCTATTGGTAAATTTTAAAATACATTGTTCTTGTGTCATTGCCTCTATTTATATAAAGCCTAATATAATTTGTCCCATGATACACTGTACATGATAATGATGATATCTGTCATAAGCTTTAAATAAATGGTCTATCGACCCATATCTCATGCTTTGGTACTGCATGGTTCCTTACTGTTGCTTATCATTTTTTTCATAGAATCAGTGTATCCACTACACTGCTATGTTTCTTATTCAGACTCTGTCCTTACTGGAGTCACTCTGCAATTAATATTCTCATGTAGGTCCTGGGAATGGGAAGAGAGGAAAATGTGGAGGATGAGGGCAGGTGTATGATTCCTTGGGTGGCACAATACTTTTATTTTCTGGGGAAATGTTTTATACACATGTACACACCATGTAGATTTTGATATGTTCCCCATTTTGACTTATTTGTTAATTTGGGCAATATTTATCTAGCATCTCCTATAATCCAGGCTCCGTCCTCCATGCAAGTGAACATCATTAGCAGAAATAGGAACTGCTGAGAGGTACAGGCCATAGGTAAAAGCCAGTGGAAGGCACCCCAAGGCCAAGCCCCGTAGTTGTCATTTATTTTTATGTCAGTGTTTCTCTGCCAATTGTTCAACCTTACTGAAATTTATTTTCCTAAAGAGAATCGATCTTGGATAAGTCATGTAAACTCTCCGAACTTTCTTTTGTTTTTCATATCTATATACTCCAGCAGTTGACTTGTACAAAAATATTCAAATATGGATTACACAAAGTTGTATTTGCCAAATGCTTTTTTTTTATCAGGCTAATCAGGCTATATTGCCATCTTTAACAGAGTAGTTAAATTATTGACATGCTCTTAAAGCAGTGCCGAGGAGCCAGCAGTGGTGAGACAGGGCCCCCTCCATGTGGCAGAGGCTCGGGCCACCTCCCAGGGTCTCTACACAGTCATATTTCCACATATGCTGAAATGTTTTGAACATCCACTTAGTGTCTTACCTTTTATTTGCACTGGAAAAGGATAAACTATATTTCGGTCAGCTCTGAAAAAATTAAAACAAGCAACACTCTTAAATGCTGGGAAGGATTTATGAAAACAGAAGCCCCCAGGCAAACTGGAAAGGATGTATTAGTCACAGCCACTCTGGACAGCAATTTGGCAAATTTAGAACAGTTGAAAATGTGCATGATCAATGATCATGCCCAATTTCATCTCTAGGGAAACACTCAGAAAATGCACACTCAGAAAATGTATAAGAACGTTTACCGTGGTGTCCTTCAGAAGCCCCAAAACCATAATGAGCATTTTAGAGGGAACTATCCAGAAAACATGTGGAATGTTCATACACTGTCTCACTGCATGGTGGTTCAAATGACCAAACTGAGGGGATGTGTGTTTCCTCTCAGCCTGTAATGATAAGTGAAGAAATCAAGTGGCAGAATGACCCACAACACATGACACTGAAACACATTTAAGACGATACTGTACATTGTTTATGGAAATCAGTGCGCAGGTAATATTGGAAAAATTCTCATCAAATCCAAATTGACTGCTTTTTGGATCTCAAGAGGAAAGGAGAGGAACAATACTGCAATCGTGGTCAAAAGGAGCGTGGCTTTATCTACAATATTTACTTCCTTTCTCCTTTCTGTCCTTTTGTTAAAAGATTAAATGCATTTTTTTTCCTTTTTGTGTGCCTCTCACAGGAAAAGCACAAACATGTATCTTTCCTGTGTAGTTTTGAAAAAAATATAAATAGAAAAAAAAAGAAAGGCAGCAAATATTACATAATGTGTTCAGTTTTAAATGTGGGTGGCGAGCATATAGCTGATTGTCATATTATTCTTTGCAATTTCTCTGTGTTTTTCTAATTTCCCCAAATGAAAAAAGAAATCTACTCTAAGAGAAAGCACCAACACTCTGATGGTGTCACACTCACACGAACACACAGGCACCTACACACACAGTGCTCCACTGTTCATCAGCTGTGAGATTCGAGGCAGATCACCTAACCTCTCAAGACCCTGGTGCCTCTCAGGTGTAATGAAGCCTCACCCACCTGAAAGCCAAGGGCTGCGCTAGACAGTCTTTTGGGAGTTCTTAGCGCTATGGTATTAGCTTTACCTGCCTCTCCAGAGACAGAAGTTTAAAAGCTCATGGACCTCCCCTACCTTCACTTGCCATTCAATCCTGGGACCTGTTGCGCTGTGCATCAGATATCCTGGAAATGCAGCCCTGTTCCAAACTGGCTGTGTCGCTGCTATTATGACCCCTAGCCAAGCTCTTCATGTCGACCTGGGAGGGGCGCTGGGGCCATGGCTGTGTACGTGAGGACCAAGAAGGAACCTTTTCCACCAGACAGGCACAACAGCAGGCAGCTGGTGGACAGCGGAAAACAGTCAGGGGCAAAGAAGAGGTAAAGTCAGCACTGGGGGCGGATGGAAACCGGGGAGAGGGAACAGTGAGAGCAAAGGAGCAGCTGTGGGACCAGCACAGATGCAGACGTCAGGAAGCGGGGAGGTCGAGCCAGAAAAATCACAGCTTTCTCGACTGACATTCCAGCAAGCATGTCATCTCTGGATGGGAACACGACAGCTATAATAAAAGGGAGCTTCACTAGTCGGTGTCTGAGCAAAAGAGATAAGAACCGTCCAAAATTCACAGACACTATTCTTACTGGTACTGACTCTTACACAAGAGCAAACACCTGCATGCTCTGTGCATCTTGGTGTGATGATACTACCAACTGACCAGCACATGAGCCGTTCAGCTTCTCTGCCTGTACTTTTCTCATTTTGCTACAGCACCATGCTTTAAATTTAGGAAAGCAAAATATGCCCCCCTATACCTGTGGTACCTAACGCCATGATTAATTCCAACTGAGAAAACTGGCTCCTTCAGATCCTATGGACACCTAGCTCTAAATGTTTTTCCACCCATTTCATAGAGTAGGGGAAAAACATGAAATAATCGTTTTCTGTTACATGTTTTTTTAAATATCATCCTTTCATATAAATATAAAAATCTGCTATTTCATATTTTCTAAAAAGCTAGAGTGTCAATCTTTCCCCACTCCACCCAAATAGGTGTGTTGGTTGCAATGGCAATTAAGTCAATATGAATTTCTAATCATCTAGAATAAATTTTTAGACTAAGCAAGTATTCAAAGAACTATTTCTTAGCCAGACTTATACCAGCCTCCCTTTAGCAGCAAGCAATGCATGTATAATAAGCCACAGTAAGAACTAGACAGGAGTTATTTCAACAAATCCCAGGTGACCGGCCTCGAGTGACTGTTACAAGTGAGATTTCACAATGTGGGAGATTTGCTCTGTGAATTGGCTTTGCTAAACTGATTTAAAAATTCTTTTACCAGATGTAGGTTTTAACCACACTTAGATATACCATTTTCATATATATAATTTTTCCCTTAGTTCTCAAATTTCATCATAAAATGGGAAGAGTGATACAGACATTGTTTCTCTATTTGGAATTTAATATGTAAGATAGAGGGTTTTTTTTTTCCTTCTGGAAAAATGTGAATCCACATTGTTCCAACAGTTGGAAAATTATTCCTCTCATGCCAAACCTATAACAGGGCAATAAAAAGTGTAGCGGTTGGGTGGAGCTCCCCAGATTCCAGAAGTCTGCGAAATTTAGGGGCCCCCAAGCTTAAAAAATAAAATGCCTGTTTATTTTGTTCTTAACACATTTCGAATTTGTTTTTGCAGATTGTTCTTTATTAGCAAGAGAAAGCTATTTTTGTATTGTTGCCAAGAGACTTCAGAAACCAACAGCCTGATCAAAATAATAACTTCCTATAATGAACAGTCTTGCTGGTTCAAAGATATTTAATTCTATAATTTTTTTTCTGAAAATGTAAGTGAAGGGCTTTCCGCATTAGTGATATGACTTGCCGCTGTGGAAACCTGCCCAAAGTCAGCCTGGCCTACTTTCATTGCTAGATCAGGCAAGGTAAGAACAATGCTTTTGTCTTTGAAACACTATGCACTTTTGAAGATACTGACAGATTTATGTATTAGTTCTAAATGCAATTTGCTTGAAGTTTCTTTAAAAATAATAGACTAACAAGAACTGTAATACAAAAAAAGACATATTGACTGTATAACAAAATTCACAATCTATTCTAAAATAAAGTTTGAAATTTAAAATTTCCTTCATTTTTTCCCATGAAACTTCACATGAAATTGAAAATAAATTACCAGTGACACAAACTATGCTATTATTAATTCTTCTCTCACAATAAAATACATTTCTTGTGGTAAGTTTTCTGCACTAAGTATGCTAGATCTTCTAATATATACCAAGTTACTTTGCAAGGTACAATCATTTATGTATTGTAGTTGTAAAGTATATTGTGATGAAGTTCTAAAAATACTTAAGAGAATTTTCTCTTTAATATTCAGATAGACTAATGTGTGTTGGTTCACTGTGCATTTCTCTAAGTTTATTTGAAATATGCTCATCGGCTTTCTATCAGTTGGAGAGGCAGGGCTATGAGGCAGGAGAAAAAGGCAGATTATTGAGTAGAGTACCTTTCAATGTCAGATGATAAGTTAAAAGCTAAGTCATTGGAAATACATAGTTAGAGGCTGGTGTAATATCAACATGCAACGATATCAGTGAAGGGATTTTATAACCTTAGGAACAGCTCACCTGGAATTACTGAGGCATGGAAAATGTAACAAAGTGACACTTGTTTCTCCAAAGACAATCCCTGGACCCTGCCCTCACTTTGGTATTGAAGCAAAAAGGAACGTTCCCCCCCAAAGTATTTTTAAAATTACAGAAAAGTACTGTCATTAGAGGTTGAAGAAATAATTGAATTTCTTTTTTGATCCAAGAATCCCTTTCATTCAGAGGGTCTTTCTTTTATGAAGTCAATGAAAGTAAATCCTTGGAAATTCATACACTTTTTTTTTCTTTTGCAAACTTATTATATGAAAGCACAACTTTATAGTCCGGATTGGACTACGTCTTATCCAAATGTCTGTGAAGTCAGAGCTGATGAATACATCTTCTCACCTCATTTTCTCTAAGAAGGTATTCCGGTCCTAATTCAAAGGGCCATAACAAAAAGTTCTAGAAAATTGTCACTGTTTTTGAGAGTAGTGAGTAGCTCAGCTGAGACCCAGTCCTAAAAGAGCAATTCTCCCTGAACCTGAGAGCTTTACTCCAGTTCCTGCACTCAGAAAAATGACAATGACCAGCAAATGATGACACTCTTAAGGCATCAAGTTTGTTCAGTAACCGAAGCACTAAATAACATTTAAAAGGAAAAATTTTACTATAGGACCACCTTTCTTTTTCCAAAAAGTTTAAAAATTGACTTAAGAGGCATAAGCCATGGCAAATAAAAGAGATATTAAGTCAACAAAATTGAGGAGACTGGCTATTTGGAAACCAAGTGTGTTGAGTTCCTTACCCTGCATCATACACTAATTACAGGTGGATTGAAGAGTTTAACATATATTAATTTTTTTAAATTAGAAAGCTGTAAGAGATCATTTAATATTTTTCTGACCTGTATTGTAAGGTGAAAAAAAGGGGAACTTCCTTAGCACAAAGGTGATGGAAGAAATTAAAATTTCTTGACATTTTAAAATATATTTCAAAAAGATCACCAGCGAAATTAAAAGACGAACAAACTAGAAACTACATGCACAATAAATATTCATAAACTCATTATGTATAAATGGGTTAATATTTTGAAGTTTTACAGAACATTTATAAATCTTAAAAAAGAATCATAAGACCTCACATGGAAAAACTGGCAAAATTACGAGCATGAAAGTTACAAAGGAGAAATGCAAATGAATGATAAACAAATGTAAGCAAATCTTCAACTAACGAAGATGGAAGAAATAGGAAATAAATTTCAATGCATTCTTTCACCAGCAAATAAGCGAAGAGTTTGTTTGCATAATGACACCAAGCAATACTGGTGAATATTTACTGAAAACTATACGTTATGGCATTATTGGATAGAATGCACATTAGTAGCATCCGAGTTATTTAATAAATGGCTTAGTATGGGCCTGACCAGTCAGAATGGACAGAGGTGGAGTGAAGGTCTCAGAGCTCTTGATACGATTCAGCTCCTTGCCATGGGGAAGTCTGATAATTCCCAGAAAGAAACAGGATGGCCTGGGGCACCGGAGGAGAGGCTTGTCCAGCAGCTTTTTACACACTGATAGAGAAGAGTTTTGATTTTTGACAATAAATATGGCCATCTCAGTGTGTAATGGCTGGAAATCAGTTCAATAATTATTTTATTTAAATAAATAAATTGCAAAAACTATAAACACAAAATGATGGTTTTATCCTTTGACCTAGTAATTCCAACGCTGTGCATCTAATTTAGAAAAGTTGACAGAGATTTAAGAAAATAGACTGATCACAGAATAATAATGACTTCATAATAATTGCTTGATTTATGATGCGCTTACTATGCCAGGTGTTCTAAGTGACGTACAGATCAGATCTTTTTTTTTTTCTTGAGACGGAGTTTCGCTCTTGCTACCCAGGCTGGAGTGCAATGGCGCGATCTTGGCTCACCACAACCTCCGCCTCCTTGGTTCAGGCAATTCTCCTGCCTCAGCCTCCCGAGTAGCTGGGATTACAGGCACGCGCCACCATGCCAAGCTAATTTTTTGTATCTTTAGTAGAGACGGGGTTTCACCATTTCGACCAGGATGGTCTCGATCACTTGACCTCGTGATCCACCCGCCTCGGCCTCCCAAAGTGCTGGGATTACAGGCTTGAGCCACCACGCCCGGCCCAGATCAGATCTTTTAATCCTAGCAAGAATCCTGCCACATTGCTATCCCTACTTTATAGATGAGGAAACTGAGGCATGAAAATGAAAGCAGTTTTCACAAGGTCATGCAATTAATAAGTGAAAGAGCTAGAATTCGTTGACCTTGAAGTCTGCATTTACCTACTAGTGAGGAGGTTAACACCATAATGCAATGTTGTATGTGATTAGCAGGTTTTATAGCTTCTTCAATCAAAAATGATAATAATTAGTCTATCTAAATTATATTGAGTCCACTTAAATTTTCATTACCTGGCCACATTTGCTAATGTTACCTCCTACTCACATTATGTTTATGCCATTTTCTCACAGCTATTGTCTGTTAGAAAACATACTTTAGCTATAAATTGTGATGTGGTTAGGATTCAAACTAGCTGCCTACAGTAATGCGTTTCTTCTTGTTCCCAAGAAAATAGTAAACGTATTACTATTAGATTCATAATGAAAGGCATCAGAATTCATAATGAAAGGCATCATCAGATTCACTAAAAGCAATAGCATAGGCACCATTATACTTAAAAATAAATGTTTTACATATGTCATTTTGCTTGAAGCTACATTCGCAAAATTCACATTTCCTTTTCACCCAGCATTTGAGTCACACTGCACCATTTTCATCCCTGCACAGAGATAGGTAGGTACTCTGGCCTTTTATCTGTTCACTCATTTGTTTAGAAACCCCAACCACACCAGCGATACAGTCTAAAATCAGATGGTTTCCCTAAACCCCAGCGTAGGATACATGGTTTTCGCTGAGATGGTCAATATGGCCAGTAACCTCCAGGTCACTAAATCAAATGGGCTCTTCTCAGTGTTTCCATGTTGTGAACCATTCACTGATTGGAAGCACCTTTCTCCTTTGGATTCTAAATGACCCTCCCCTCCCCCTCACCTCTTTCCTCTCTGACCATTCTTTCCTACTTTCCTTTACTGGCTTATTGTCTTCAACACACACATCAGATACTGAGCAGCAATTCTTGGCCCAGTCCCTTCTCTTCTCATCCTGTATTTTAACCCAGGCTCCTGTGACATTTCCCTTGCCATCTGGACCTTGAGTCCCCGGTTTCCATCTCCAGCTGCTTATACCTTGGAGCCCCGCTTCACTCACAGTTTTTTTTTTTTTTTTTTTGAGACAGAGTTTCGCTCTTGTTACCCAGGCTGGAGTGCAATGGCGCCATCTCGGCTCACCGCAACCTCCGCCTCCTGGGTTCAGGCAATTCTCCTGCCTCAGCCTCCTGAGTAGCTGGGATTATAGGCACGCGCCACCATGCCCAGCTAATTTTTTGTATTTTTAGTAGAAACAGGGTTTCACCATGTTGACCAGGATGGTCTCGATCTCTTAACCTCGTGATCCACCTGCCTCGGCCTCCCAAAGTGCTGCGATTACAGGCTTGAGCCACTGCGCCAGGCCCACTCACACGTTTTTTCAAACACACCAGTTCTGAACTAAACTGACTTCCCTCAGACCCAATAGCTCTCCACTATGCCTTCTACACTGCAATCCCTCCAGACAGGTGGGCCAAAGCCTTCGCCACCTCCCTCTGCTACACAAACTTACCTACAAACAAACATGCAAGCACTAAAACCTTTACCCCCAAAAGAGCTTAAAGTTTCTGTCCATCTCCGCCGCTGGCCCCGGCCCAGGTGTTGGATGTCTTTAATGCACTCTTAATGCCTTTAACCACCGTTCACGCCGCTTGTTAGTTCACTCACACCACTGCCATTCCCAGAACACCTGTGTGACTAAGGTGGCCTCCACCCGCTTTGTGATCCGGCCCTGCTTCCATCTGCCAGCTCACCTCTCGCCTCTGTCCTCTTTGGTCCCTAAGTCTCGGCCACGCTGTCCTTAATTCCGTTTCCAGAGCACCAGATTCCCTTCGGCCTCAAGGAGACCTTGAGCAGACAGCTGCTTCTTCCCCGAAAGCTTTTACCCTCCCCCCAACCAAGCTCCAGGCCAGGTTTGCTCCGGGGTGTCTTTCAGCTCAAACGTCATCACCACGTAAGAGACCTCCATGGTCTAGATGGTCCTGTTTTGCTCTCTTAGCTGCCCTGGCATTTTCCTCCAGAGTACTTAGAGATTGCACTTCACATTCATGGGAACATTCCCAGTTTTCTTTCCCACTAGACTGTGAACTCCACATCCACGGTGATCACTGCCACATTCCCAGGACTAGCAGAGTGCATGGCATAGGGCACACATTTGATACACGTTTGTTGAATAACTCGAGACTTGGAAAGGCAAATTCAGTGAGTTTAAGGCTTCTTTCCAAATCTTACTCCCTTTGCTGACACTGAGCAGTTTGTCCCAGTTACAGTGGCCTATTGCAAGTCCCCAGTACGAAGCAGCAGAGGCTGCCGTGTCCTGCAGCCCTCAGCACACTTGGGTGGGCCCCCAGTTCTCAATCTTACCAGCCGCTGGCTCCCGTGTGGCTCTCAACCCTCTAGGCCTTTGCACCCAGCTCTCTCCTGCTACCCTCGGCCCCAAACACGGCTGGATCTTGTTGGCAATCAACCTAACCTGGATGGAGCCCACATTGACTACCTCATCTCAGGGGGCAGCCCACAGCCAGCTTGGCTTGTCTTCCCCAGACAGGGTCCATCCAGATTGTCCTGCCTGTGCCCTCAGCAGCCCAGCCCGACTTGCCAGCATTGCCTCAGGGTTCAGCTACCATGGGTTACAAGAGTTGGTGGCATTCCTATTTTACTAATGAATTCCAAAATAAATGTTTCAAGCTAAGATGACTTTAATGATTTAGCTAACTCTCTTCTTGGTTTTAGGGGAAAATGCAGAAAATACTATTTCTGTGTTAAACTATGTCATACAGCAGAGTTCATGGTTTTATACCACTAGATAATTTATGAAGATTTGTTTTTAGCAATGGCCATTTCTTCTTAAATCTCAACTATATACATATGTCTCATATGTTATCATATAAATCACAAATATGTGTGTATATATTTTAAGTGTTATACATATATACATGTATAAATATCTAGAAAATTATTTTGCTATTTGGAAAATAAAATTATTTTCCAAATTTTAAGCCAAAATTGTTTTTCACAATCGAAACCATAATTCAGTTTTTCTGAATGTTTGTTATTGCAAAAATTTGTAGCAAGTCTCTTCAAATTAATCTTGGTCTTGTTTTATTCTCTGCCTTCACAGAGCTAATGCAACTAATGATTCCATAATGTGCAGAGGTCCCCTATGGGGAGTGCATTAGAAGAGTTAGCTTCTGTGTTTAAAAAAAAATGGTTCATCAAGAGAGTCTCATCTGATATCCCCTGTGGGAATTTCCCTCATGAGAACTACTTAGTCCATTAATACACCCTTGAGAAAATGATACAAGAAACTCATGCCAATCTTATTCCACAGATTTTACAAAATGTTTCCCAGGCTGGTTATGTGTTTGTAGATGAAAAAACTCAGGGTCACAAACCTGGTTTTTCCTCTTCCTTTGAGCCGATGAATGTTGCAGTTGTTCCTGAGCAAAGTGGAACCGGTGTTGAAACATACAGTGAAGAAGAGACACCTCATTTAGTCTCAGCCTCTTCCCATTGAGTGTTTACTCAGCACCATCCAGGAAGTTTCCAAAATCTCGTTGGGAAAGTGCCCGGAAGGCTAATTGGCAGGAGTCAGTGGGGTGTGGACCTCCAGGGAGTGATATGAATGTAGGTTCTCCACAAGGGTCTGCATCAGACTGAGGAGAAGACATTCAAAACCCAGGGAGAGAGAACACCATGTCCCCAGAGTGAGAGCCGTACTGAACAGGGGTAAAGATGACTGAAGCGTGGTGATTAAGGTGACAACAGCTCACCTGAGTGTTTACCATGCATCAGGCACCCAAGGACTTGATGCGGACTGCTACACTTCGGTCCCGTCAGCCCTGTGCACCGGAGGTACTACTATTAGCCCCATTTTTACAAATGAGGAGACGTAGGCCCTAAATACTAAGTAACTCGCAAACACTGAGGGCACCGAGCCCCAGCTCCTAACCAGTCATGGAGCATGGACTCTCACCTTCCATCCCAGTGTCAGCTATGTGGATTGTCTTGGAGCCTGCTCAGTTCCATTAAGTGTGTGATTTGTGCAAGGACCTCCTAGTTCCCTCCAGGAAGCCCCCAAATTACCCTGGTGTTGTCTCTGAAGAAAAAAGCACCAGATCATAGCAGGACCCTGAGGAGACTTGCAAGCAGGTTCAAAAAGGGCCTTGCTCTTCCTGAACACCCATTTCTTGCCTTAAACAAGAAAGTAAAAGCCAATGTATGGTAAAAGTATATGTGTTCAACTATCAGAATCCCTACTTCTTGAAGACGTGTAGAGATGTACATCTCTCTACAAATATATCTATACACGTGCCATGTATTTGTTTGGGAAGCATTTACTGAACACATACTATGTGCCGGGCCAATGCTAAATGCGATGCAAAGAATATCATCTCTAGTAGCTGATCACAGGGATTTTCTAATCTAGTGCTGGACTCGGCTAAGTAAACTAGCATTTATAGTATTACACACTGTGCGGATATGTCATGCCCAGAGCATCAGGCAAGGATGGAGAAGCTCCTAGTCTAGACAAGGAAGATCAGGGAAGGCTTTTCAGGGAAGAAGGATAATGACTGGGATAGGGAGAGGAACATCAGGAGTTCTCAAAGGTCTGGAAAGGGTGTTCCAGAAAAAGAAAGCATTCTTAGATGCCAGGGAGGGCCTGGCTTTCCATAGCAATTCTGCATGGTAGGAGAGCAGACTGGGAAGAAAGAACCCTGCAGGAGGATGGCTGGTGGTAGCCCGGTGAGGTTAGCAGAGCC
Organism: Leontopithecus rosalia; assembly: GCA_028533165.1. Classification (NCBI taxonomy): domain Eukaryota; kingdom Metazoa; phylum Chordata; class Mammalia; order Primates; family Cebidae; genus Leontopithecus; species Leontopithecus rosalia. Next base: position 186,892,287 of record CM052648.1, read on the forward strand.
AGGCATTTGGGCATTACTGAAGGCTATGAGGAAGTCGCTGAGAAGGAGGAGGAGAAACTTTTGAGCAAAGACACTGGGCAAATTTTAACCTGCAAATCCCATCAGACATAAATATGCAAATAATAGTCCTCCAGAATTTTTAAAGTGGCTTCTGCAGGTGCAAAGGATAGCTTTTGTATGTATACACTAATCCCTGATGTTCAAAGCCCATATGAAATTCTTCTAGGCACATAACAGGTACTCCTAGAGAGTTAGTAAATTTCTAGGCTTCTAAGATACTCATGAAATATTCTGCAAGTCCAGTGTTTCCTAATACTTCAAGAAAGTACATTCTGTAAACTGCTCATTGATGAGAAGCAGTAAAAACTAAGATTGTTGGCCAGGAATTTATATGAGTTGCCATTTCAGAGACTCTATGTTTTTCTGTACTCTTTGCCAGAAACTCATTTTTAATATCTTCCTACCAAAGAGGAAAAAATAGAAACCTGAAATAATAGTCACATTTATGGGGAACTGCTCTGTCAGCAACCCAGGCCTTTCCTAACATCCCTATCAACAGATGGGCATGAAATGGGTTTGTTTTCCCTCAAATAACTTGAAAGCTCTGTGTTCCCTCCTTGTTTTTGTGCAGGAATGTATTTGCATTCACGGGCATTCAGGTTTGGGGAGTAGATTTAATCTTCCTTCCTCCAGTAACTCTCCCAAAGACTTGCTTTCTGCCCACTTCAGAAAATTCCCATCGTTCCCAGCAGCTAAGTTCGCAAATGTCTAATTTACCTGTGAGTATCAGGAGCATTTATGTAATGATGCTTTTAAGATTTTCATCTTTCTTCCACATGATCTTAATCCGGAAAACTGTAAATTGTTTAGACTAAGAACTTCAACATAAGCTGCTTCCAACATAAAAGCTGAGATGCAGCAAGTAAAAAATCAGCATTTTTTATGTCTGGTCTTTCTATTCAGAGACATAAAACAACTTGAAAAAATTTTATTAAATAAAAGCAATGTAATCACTTCAGACGACATAATATAATAGACATCAAAGATACACACAAATAAGACACGGGTTGCTGTCGTGGAACGACATGAAAGCATGCACACTTGCATTTGGATTTTGCTTTCCATGCACAGGCTATATACAACAGATTTGCTTATTTGAGTCAGATGTGGCTTTTGGCAAACGACTGTTACATTTTAGGTGGCCCTTTTTAAAAAAAAATGAGAAAGCATTTGCCTTTTGTATGCTGAGAGGGATTCAATTTAAATAAGGGTCAACTGTTATTTTTTCCTTGTAAAAATATTCCTAGCCCCTTACAATGCCCGAAGCCTTAAGTTTTATATAGATCTCTCACCTGTTTGCAGAGGGAGGTGAACGGACTGATTCAGGCTGCCTTTGCAAAGTGCAACTGTATACAGACAGTCATGGATCTGAGCACAGAAACAAGTTCACGCTCTCCTTTAGAAGACTGTTCAACATCAAGAGTTATGGGCTACTCATCACTACTGGCCAGTCCCCTAGAAGGGTGAAGTTAAGGAATAGTTCCTTTGAAACATCCCGGCATACCAGCCTACCCTCCTGGAATGTGTACTACCTCATTATCAAATTTCCAAGGGCAGAACCCTTGAGAATTGCATTCCAAGGCAATGAGGCTTAACCAAAATTCTGTCACAGCTGATGCTTTCCACAATGCCTAGAGATCAAAGCCAGGGGACATGGGCCAGGGCAGCAGGTGGATGTGTGCCTGGGTGCAAGGTACGGGAAGAAGCTCTGCGCCACGCCAGCAGGCTGCTGAGCCACAGAGCGACAGGTGTGGCTTCCAGGTGGGATCAAAGAGTCATTTGGATACGATTTTGAAAAAACGAGTTGGCCCATTTGTGAGAGTCACACTGCAGTGCCTCAAAGCCACGACTTAATTATCATTTACCAGGAATATTTTATTACGGACGTGGGAGGCAAATGAGTGAGCTCCTAATTGCACCCTGTCTGGCTTGAACATTAGGCCAGCACCCTTTCTCATAGGATACCCCTTTGAGATAACTCATCTGGGTTGACTTCTTTTAAATGAACATTTCTCTTGGTGATTCTCACCCTTGCACATCAGAAAGAATGTGACAGAAACTGGGAGAAAAACGATTTGTTAAATTATGCTTCATCCTACAGCATGTATATAAGGGAGAAAGGGTTATACAAGCAAACAATCGTGGGTTGTTTTATGTTTCAGTGAAAGGAGAGAAGACACAAGAATGCCACGAAAGACCCCGGGGTTCAAAATATTTAGAAACTTTCTTTACTCTCCAAACAAAACCAGAATGGTAAAGGGAGGTACGGAAATTAGAACCAGCCTTACAGGAGAACTGGCTGACTTTGTGGTTCAGCAACTGGTGTTTGGCACACAAAAAGACAATTGCAATTTAATTCCCGTATTCTTTTAGGTGTCTGAGACCCAGAAAGGGAGGGCTGTGTCCTGAGAGCAGAAAACATAATTTGTCTGCCTCCCAGAGTTGAAAGGTTCCCAGATGGTGCCAAGAGCAGATTCCAGAAATCAGTGACATTTCAGGAAGAAATCATTGTTTTGATAAGGTGTTGCCTGTGTCCCGTCCTCAACCTAGTGCCAAACAGAAGTGAGGCAAATCAAACAAGAGAAAAACTACTGAAGTGTTGGAATGCTTGATTCCAACAGCTAGACAGCTCATCTGTTATCAAGCCTTTTATGTGGCATGGAACAATATCAGCAAGGATGCAAAAGGCGTGGGCCCAAACCTAAGGATGTTCTTGGGGAAACTTTGCTGAGTAGCTTCTATGTGTCAGGCTCTCTGGTAGGTACCAGCGACACATGGAATACACTCTGAACCCCTGCCCATGAGGGGCTCGCACTGCAGAACAGCCCTTAGCAGAGAGCCCTTAGCCTGCTATCAAGTTAAATGATTGAAAAGGGCCGGGCGTGGTGGCTCACGCCTGTAATCCCAGCACTTTGGAAGACCAAGGTGGGTGGATTATCTGAGGTCAGGAGTCCCAGCCTGGCTAGTGTGGTGAAACCCAACCTGTATTAAAAAATACAAAAATTAACCAGGCATGGTGGCGGGAGTCTGTAATCCTAGCTACTCGGGAGGCTGAGTCAGAAGAATCACTTCAGTCCAAGAGACAGAGGATTGCAGTGAGCCAAGATTGTGCCATTGCACTCCAGCATGGCTGGCAGAGTGAGACTCTGTCTCAAAAATAAATAAATAAAATTGAAAAGATGCTGTAAAGGGGAACAAATAACAGTTGTGTTTTGAAAGAAAAAGGCACCAAGAAGGGAAAGGTTCACAATACCATTGATCAGAAATAGAAAGACGCATGAGCGACTAAGAAAAGCTCCCCCGGCAGGGAAATGGGCTGGATTACACTTGCTGTTCCCTCTGCTTGGAATATCCCCCGAGATCTTGCACAGCGGCTTCTTGTCTCAAAGACTCGGGTCTCTGCTGAAATGGCCCTTCTCAGGGAGCCATCCCGGGCCACCCTGTTTAAATACCTGCCCACTCACATCCTTCTCTGATCTTCGCCCTGCTTCACTTTCTTCATGGTGTTCGTCACTCTAGGAATCTCAGATTTTTAAAAAATGCCTATTTTTGTTCTTTGCTCATTGTCGCTCCTACTCATGAGGAAAAAAACTTGGCTTTTTCTACCTCAATATTTCCAACATCCAATAAATGTTGGAATAATTAATAAAGAAATCAACCATATCCATTAGTCTTGTTTTAGCAGATCATTTGCTTCAATCAGAGAAAAATAGAGCAATATTACTTGGCAGCAACAGAAGAGTGCTTCAGTGCTGGCATTCTGAGCAAGTATGACCTCTGTCTTACATGCATATCACAAGCACCCCACATGTTCTGAGATTTAACTCCAAACTAAAAACCCCGAAGTTCAGGAGACTGCCAGCCCCCTCGATTTTTCCACCTACTTCTTCTATCACCAGACACCTTCACTGAGAAAATCACTGTCTGAACAGCTTTATTGTCAATATTTTATTTTTAAAACTGAATATAATCTTAGGGAAATAAAAAGCTTCTCTTCGCACAGTCTTGAAAAGCTTATTGCATTCTAAGGTGATTTTACTGTGCGCTGGACGTCACCTGAAGAATGGAAACCAAAAGATTCAAATTCAAGTTCTGCCTGGATTATTATCTTCAGTCTAATGCTGAGTAAGTGTCTCTCTGTCAGTTTCCCTAGCTGCAAACTTAGGGTTATAATGACTTCCCTCCCCCATCTCAAAGAGATGTGAAAGGATTAAAAACGATCACCTTTTTAATTAGTTTAGAACGCTCTGCAATGTTAAGGAAGGTGTGAAGTTCACACTGAACGGTATTCATCTGAACTTCCCAGAATACTGTGATGAAAAGAACTTAAAAATGAAGCTGCTGAGAGAAAATGCAGCCAGAGAATTTTCTGTGTGATGGATGGGGCTGGGGAGAATCAATGGTAATAGTATACACATTGGACTTGGCAGGAATTTCCTTCTAAAGAAGTTAAGTATTTTATAAATATTATCTCTTTCATCCCTTTAAACTTCCTGTGATGTGGCATTTCTTACTCTCAGCTTCCAGATGGACAACTAACCACAGAGAAATGTATGATCTTTCCAAAGGCACATGAGTGTCTGTGAGATCAGTAAAATAGGATTTGATTGATTGATTCACTCATTCATTTGCTCACTCACTCATTCATTCTACAGGAAATGCTGAGAATCCATTCTGTGCCAGGCACTGCCCTCGGGACTTGGGGAGGAGACCTGAATGGATGAAACATGGCATAGGGCAAAGAGGCCAGCAGAGGCCTACGCTGTAGGGGAGAGGACGAAAGTGCTCAAATAGAGGAGAGCACATCACTGTGACAGACAATAAGAATGTCACGCCTTGAGGAGTCGCCACACTGTCTTCCACAATGGTTGAACTAATTTACACTCCCACCAACAGTGTAAAAGTGTTCCTATTTCTCCACATCCTCTCCAGCATCTGTTGTCTCCAGATTTTTAATGATCGCCATTCTAACTGGCGCGAGATGGTATCTCAATGTGGTTTTGATTTGTATCTCTCTAACGACAAGTGAAATGTGGCACATATACACCATGGAATATTACGCAGCAATCAAAAACAATGAGTTCGTGTCTTTTGTAGGGACATGGATGAATCTGGAGAACATCATTCTCAGCAAACTGACACAAGAACAGAAAATGAAATACCACATATTCTCACTCATGGGTGGGTGATGAAAAATGAGAACACGTGGACACAGGGAAGGGAGTACTACACACTGGGGTCTATTGGGGGGAATGGGGAGGGACAGTGAGGTGGGAGTTGGGGAGGGATAGCCTGGGGAGAAATGCCAAATGTGGGTGAAGGGGAGGAAGGCAGCAAAACACACTGCCATGTGTGTACCTATGCAACTATCTTGCAAGTTCTGCACATGTACCCCAAAACCTAAAATGCAATTAAAAAAAAATGTCACGCAGTCCTCAAACACGATGACAACGATGTGTTTAACTTTACAGAGACACAAATATGCTCTATTGACATGGAACCATATACAGTCTATACCACACAGCACTATGTAACACACAGATTAAGAAAGGGGGAGAAAGGTGTCCTGGGTGTGTGCCCCTCTGGTAAATGCATATTTATGTGTGTATGCATCAGAAAATAAACAAAACACGTGTTAAGCCATTAAAAACACGTGTCTGTGTATAGAATTGTGGATAATTTTCACTTTCTTTTTTATACCCATATATACTTTCTGAACATGTTTTCAGTAAACATATATGGAGTTAATGGAAATAGATTGCTGATTATTAAATAATGTAGGTTTATTGACAAATATATCAAATGGGATAAAACAGAAGTTATTAAAATGAAAAGTAAAAGTTTTCTCTTACTCTGTCAGAAATAACCAGCATTATTGATGTGATTTATATAAACCCACAAGTTTTTATTCATATAGGCATATATTTTTAAAATGGGATTGTGTCACAAAATACTATACATGTCTGTCCAGGTTAATACGTGTGGCTTTATTTCTTTTTAATGTTTTTAATGTTCTTTTTAATGTTTTAATGTTTTTAAGGAACAGACTAAAACACATTTTTTAACCAAATTTTTATTATTGGATTTTACGTTGTTTCTTTCTTATTTTGATTTTTAGATTTAACTGGCAGGCTGGCATTGTCTACCCAGGCGCATACATTCTTCTGGAACTCATCAGATTTACTTCCTTAAGATAAAAATCCTAGAAGTGGGATTAATGAGTCAAAGAGCATTTAAACCTTATTGATATGCATTGTCAAACAGTCCACTGAAAAGCTGTCCAAAAGACACATTGCTGCCCACTGCACACAAAGGTGCCTGGCCACCACACCCTTTTTGCGTCCAGGATTATCATGCTTTTCATTTTTGCTCAGCTGTATGAAAAAAAAGTCTGTTCAAATGTATATACACGTGCATAATTTGATCCGGGCATCCTTTCAGAGGCTTACTTATTGATTCTTTGTGTTTCTTTTAGATCTATTTATCTACTCATTCATTTTACCCACTTTGCTTATGAAATTTCTTCTTAGTATTGATTTCCACAATATTTTTATATATTACGAATAGGGAATATTTGCTAATCACAAACCTTGAAAATAATTCCTGAAAAAAGTGTTAAAAAAAAAAGGAACAGAAGAAATCTTCAAAATTATCATCAATTGTAATTATAAAAGTACAGTTATTATTCTCAGGCTTGGAATTATATAACACATGTAACTGTAATATAAGTAAGCAGAAGCACATGAAATGGTGATTCTTGCAAAACACACTGAAAATATAAATTATTTTTGGAGAGAAATGTTTAAGAACAAAAATATCACATCCAGTAGTTTAACCACACATCCAAGAGGTATTCTAAAAGGAGGGAACAGGCAGAGACATGCAAAAAAATTATTATAAATAGAAAATAATTATCTGAACTTAAGATCAGAGAAGAAGGAATTACTAAACAAAATATTATGAAAGCAAGCATACAAGAAAACTAAAAAGTTTTTCTCCGTAAATTAATCTATAAAATCCACTGTAAGTCTAATAGCAATCACAATTTTTAAAACTTTTCATCATTTTCTTTTTACAAATTTTGGCAAAGTCTAAAATTTATCTGGAAGAATAACTTTTAATAAAGGCCACTGGAAGGGGTGATTTATTTAAAATCAAATAAAATATAAATGAATATAAATTAAAATAATGTACTATTTATACAGGAATAAGAAATCAATGGAGCAGAATAGGTAAAAAACTGACCTACATGCAAAGGACTGTATCACATGAAAATAGAAATATTTTAAAACAGATTGCCTATAAGTGGTGTTGGATAATTTGTTACTTATTTGGAAAAATTAAATGTGATTTCTACTTCAAACCATACACAAAAACAAATGTCAAATGGATTAATGAGATGCAGAGTGAAAAATGGAATCCATGTATTAGTGAAAGATACAGGAGTGTTTTTCTTTAGAATCTCAACATATGGATGAGTTCCTGAGAAAACGCAAAATCCCAAAGCCATTTTTTAAAAAAGATGGAAATGGAATGCACAGTTTGAGATTGTGTTATTAATATTGGTGGCAGATTAAAGATAACAGTAATTATTAGCACTTCTCCTATTGAAAGGCAAATTCTATGACCCCTTCCTCCATCCCCCAAATCCTCTGTTACTACTTTGAAAACTAGAACACTTTAGAGTATGATATACCAGTTTGTGTGTCTAAGCCCTAAGAGAATGGTAGCTTCCACTTCCTTTGCTTTGAACTGCTACTGGAAATAAGTTAATATTGTGTGCGAAACCAAAGCCACATAAAAAAGTCACTTGCAGATCCCTTGGCCAATAGCCATAAAGGAGCTCACAGCCAACAGACACCATCAAAAGCCAGCCATAGGATTATGCCATCCCAACATCCAGCCCATTCAGAAAACTCCAGTCCCAGCTGCTGACTACAATGACCCCAATGAGAACTACCCATGTGAGTCCAGGCAATCCAGAAAATTGTGAAAAGGAATAACCTGTGGTTTGAAACAACTAAATTTTAGAGGATTTAAGAAAAAAAAAAGGAAAAGATAAATGGAACACAATTTGGTACTAAGTATGAGATCCTGCAGTAACAAATTCTACGTCACGTGGCATTGGCTCAAGCCTAGCAGACAGAAGATGGAAGAGCCTGAGAAGACTGTTCACATGGGCTTAAATGAGAGTGAAAACATTTTATTGGAGGCTGGAGAGCAAGCAGCCCCTATTACGAAGAAGCAGAAAGTTTGACAACACCGTCACCAGTGGTAATATGAAAGATAGAAAATATATCTAACATATTGATGATTTTGGTTAAGGGCATTTCTAATAAGAATATTGAATGTACTAAACGCTTTTCTAAAATATTATTATGTATAAAAAATATAGATAACTGAGCTATTTTACTGTTCAATTTTCAAGGTAATTTTCAAGAAAGTAAATTAAAGGCAATATTTACTGGAATCAAAGAGTCAACTATTTCTCATTCCCAGTTGCTCCAGAGGAAAAAGGACCCACAAATAAGAAATAGCCAGGGCAATGTCAAACCCCGAGCATGCTCAGTAGAGCATAGCCTCAGGATAATGATTTCAAGAGTGTGGCAACACAAACTTTAACTGTAGAACATTGTGTTAAGAATGTTTTAAGTGTGTACCTAGTAGGGTTTCAAAGAATCTTAAGGTCATTATCTTTAGGCCTTCTCTCTTATCTAACAGGTACTATAAGAATCTTAAGTGCATGCCGCAAAACTCTTTCAGCTAAACAAAAATGCTTCCGAGGATCTTAAGGGTGTTGTCCCACAATGCCCCACTCTTGGCTTAAACAAAGAGGCTCTGTGGGTAAGCTGTGAATGTCTTTTGTTTAATAAATTATATTACAATCTGACAGACAAGGAATCTACAAAGTTTTTGAAAGAATTATATCAGCTTGGACTGAAGTGGTCATAGTACAAAAGGAAGTGTTTTGCATCCCCATCCACCCTCCCAAACTACCATGAACAGTAAGAAAGCAGAGGAAACATTCAGATGCTAACAGCTTATATTTTATGGAAAAAGAAAGATGACTAGAAGGAAGAAACTAGAAACCAAGACACAAAGCCAAGAACCATGAAAAACCCTTCCTAAGAAATAGAGAAACTCAAAGCATTGGCAGTGTGTGCCCAGCTGGATTTCATAATTGCTATGGACCAACACCACCATGTGTCTTGCATTTTCCTTGTTTTTGAGTGATAATGTCCTTTGTGGTTTTTCTATGGCTGTCCAACATTGTATGTCAAGTGTCTGCATATAGATAACTTGTCTCTTTGGTTCACAGGTCTTCAAATAGAGAAGACCCACCCTAGAGAAGGCTCATCTACACCTGGCTCTGATTTAGATTAAAAAAAAAAAATTCCCTAACCTTAGAACTTGAACTTGAAGCTGTAATGTATGGAACTTCAGGTGGAAGGTATGTTAGGAAGTAAGGGGATGTAAATTTTGCACAGGGAAAATTATAAACAATTCATGGTAAGAGAATGAATTGTGCTGAATTAAAGAGGGTCAATTTTTTTTAACTTTCTTCCTGTTTACTCCATTAAATTTGGGTGGGTTCTCTGACTGCTTTGGACAACAGATTATAACAGAAGATGCTGTGCCATTTTCTGTGCCCAGAATTTAGGAGCCTGATAATTTCTACAACCTGTTTCTTGGAAAAGTTACTCTAAAAAAACCTGCCACCACCATTCTGTAAGAGTCCAAATTACACAGAGGGGCCACTCCAGCTGACAGCCCTAGTAGAGTCCCAGCTGAGCTCTTGTGCAAAGGGAACATCCACAGCCACCAGGTGTGGGAGCCCTCTTGGACTGTCAACCTAATGAAGCCTTCAGAAGGCTATACCAGTGACCATTGGACTGTAGCTGCATGAAAGACACTGAGCTGGAGCCTTACACCTATGCTCAGCAACCCTCAGGGCTGTACAAGACAATTCCTTCTTGACTTAAGCCGCTAAATTTGGGGGTAGTTTGTTATCTTACAATAGATCACTGATAAATACACACACACACATACACATTTCCAAATATATATTTTTTCACATATTTCACCCACATATATCTGTATATGAAACAGAAAGAATCAATATTCATAATATGTAGATGACTGCTGCAAGTCCATTAAAAAGAAGAAGAAGAAGAAGAAGAAGAACAACAACAACAACAACAACAACAACAACAACTACTCATGCCAGGTAGAGAGGCTCACACCTGTAATCCCAGCACTTTGGGAGGTTGAGTTGGGTGGATCACCTGAGGTCAGGAGTTCAAGACCAGCCTGGCCAACATGGTGAAACCTATTTCTACTAAAAGTACAAAAATTAGCAGGCATGGTGGCTCATGCCTGTAATCCAGCTACTCTGGAGGCTGGGCCAGGAGAATCGCTTTAACCCGGAAGGTGGAAGTTGCAGTGAGTCAAGATTGCACACTGCGCTCCAGCCTAGGTGACAGAGTAGGACTTCATCTCAAAAAAAATAAAATAAAATAATACATAATACACACATAGAAAAAATAAAAAAGGAAAAAGAACTCAATACAAAAAAATGAACAAGGGATATGAAGAGACAACTCGAGGGAAAAAATAAAAATAAACAAACCTATAAAATGAAGCTCTCAGGCTACCGAGAAGTGCAAACTAAAACAAGACAACTGTTTTCTTCCATGTAATTGGCACAAATTAACATAACTGATAAATCTAGTTTCAGAAGATGCTTGAAAAAAATCAATTCCATTAAAACTAATAGTGGCAGTATAGTTGGTATTTACCTTCACAGAGAGCAATCTGTGTGATTTTTAAATTTTAATTCCTATATTCTTTCATCTAGCAAATCTGCTTCTAAGACTCTTGCCAAAAGAAATTTTTGTGTATCCGTAACACAGATACACATACATATGTATACATTCAGATGAACCAAAATGTCCCTTATAGCATTTTTGTAATAGTTAAAATTGAAAACAACCTCAACTTAGTAATTAATAATGAAATATCCATAGTATATAAAGATTTAGAGGATGAACTGGATATACATTATTGACATGAAGAGATATCCATGACACATTTTTAAGTAAAAAAGACAGTTGTAGAACACTATGTATAAAGTGAGTCCATGGATTCTTCAAACTGTGTTTGCACTGATACACATCCACGTACACTTGCACATTTTATGAAAGAAAAAGTCTGGACTGACTTGCATCAAATATTGCCAGGACTGGATATAGAGCAATGTTCAAAGACAAAGGGTACATGCACTTCCACTGCAACTTGGATGGGACCTTTTGTTTTCCTATTCATCATTTTCCTTGAGGGTTTGACTGTGTTGTATACTGAGTATAGTTGACTGGCTTCCTTTCTGGGTGCTTTCAGAGCGCTGAGGCTCTGTATAGGATCTTTCTTTGTGTTATGTTCCTGCATTGGGCTTCACATCTTTTACAATGAGCAGATAGTGATGGATTATATCTGAGACTTCAAAATGCATCCACTTTCTCTCTCTCACACACATTGACAACTGTCAGGGCAAGAAGTGTCAACAGCATTCAAGCCTCATGGTATTGAGCAGACTGGCAGCAGTTGAAAGGGAAAACAGAATTAAGGAGAGAATTTTGCAAGCAAGAGACAATCGAAGTTGTCTGAGTGCTGAGCAGGAGGACTCAAAGGAGGCAGGAAAGTGGTAAAGTTGCTGGAGATGATTCAGACTAGGAGGAACAAAATATGCAGCCCATGGAGCGATGCTGGCCATGGTGTAATGGTGGGACTGGCTTCAGAAGGAGGTGAGAAAAACCTTCCCAATGGAGTGGCCCAGCCAACAGAGGCCTGGCAGGTCCAGAATCAGAAGCTCTGCTTTCTTCTGTTCATCTCATCCACCTTCTCCAGAACAAAACCAAGCACACTCAGGTAAAACAAGTATACCAGTTTGTATTTACAGATAAAGTTTACCCCAAGTATAGCTGTAACTAATTACAAAATACCTGATAACTTCCTCCCCTAGGTCCTCTTCATCACCCTCCAGATTATAGATCGCTGAGATTTCCCTTTCCCCAGACTGCTTGCCTCCAACAGGCCCATGTGCTAAGCCATGATGCACACCCAAGAAGTAATTCCTGAATGTCAGGGCCACTGCAATACTCCACAAAAGAACTGCACGTGGAAACTCTGATCTTCACAAGGTGTCCCCAGAAGGTGAGTTCTCGCTCCTACTTTAGTTCTCCCACTTTCAGGTCTGAACACTGATGTCTGCCTTCACCCAGAGCATCCCATGGGAAATGGGGTCTGCTCTGTGAGCAAAGGAAGGCTGCATCCTCTCCTTCTGGATCAGTCTTGTCACCAGTGACAGCTGAAAGCCTCTTGATTTCTTGATATTGGTAACCTATTTATTAAAACCATGAAGGCAGGACAATATAATTCCATTTTGGGGACAAAATGATATAATTATGCTATGATCAAATCTCTGACCTCAAGGAGTAATGAACTGCTCCTTGGTGTGAGGAACTCTGTCCTCTGCCCTATGCAGCCCATAGCCTCATGACAAAGCCACACCAGCTTTGACTGGTTGCTCGTTTCTACCTGGGATGATGGCACTGACTTCTATTACACTGTATTTAGCCTGGGTCTGTGTCCAATGTCTTCTGGGAGTGATTTGCCAGTTCCTCTCATCATGTAATTACCACAAAGCCCTCATGCACTGTGACAAATGTGATTTCTCCCTGGCTACCACATGGCCTGTTCAGGCAATGGCTAGTTTAAGGCAGAGATTCTAGTCCCTAGTTTTATTCCCACAGCTGTATTCTATTTTAATGCTCCATTTGGCTCTAAAAACCAAACCATGCCCATAGAATTCCCACAAGGTTTTAGTAGAAAGGCAAACTTACTCCCACTCCGGAATTAATGAACCCCTCTTGCTGTCAACTGTAGTTTAATGGCTTTCACCATTCTGTGTATTTTCACACCCAGAACAGAAAGTCATACAAAGGTAACTTAATTCAGGAGTGACCTTTGAGTTCCTTGCTTGGCAGTGTTGTAAATCTTGTATGTGGCAGCTTTATTCCTTTATCTGTGATTTCCATATGAGACTTTGCCTTACGTGTGGCACAGACTTAAATTTGTTGCAAAAATGTTATCTCTGTCTAAAATGGCTGATAATCACTGCATTCTATCAATGCTGGTGATAATTTATCCCTATTTATTTCCCAAATGTAATATTCTACTAGACTATCTTTCAAAAAGATTGTGTCATCATGGTAAATAATATTTCAAGCAACAGACAAAAAATAACTTCTGTTCTCTTCATTGCAGCATCTTCTTTTGTTACTTTCCTGCTGAGGCTCAAACATTACCAAATTTAGGGCTTTTCTGTACTTTTTCATTTTTCTTTCTATTATCTTAAGTCATTTATCATGACTTTTACTCCCCATCTTTAAATTAAATGCAAATGAACCATATGAGTTTGAGGTGAAGAAAAAGATCTCCAATGTAGACCTGGTTAATTTGTATAAACTTTGCAGTCAGACAAAAATTAATATTAAACAATGAGTTCTAGACCTATCCCAACTTCATTCCCTCTCACCACATGCCTTGTTGATACTTACTGTTTCTTGAGCATCAGGTAAACAGTGACACATAAAAGTGAGCAAAGGATTGTCTCCATTGTTAAAGATGACCATATCTCATGGAAGGGAGAGCCAAGTTTTAAATGAATTACAGCATGTTGATATAACAGCGATCAGAACAATGCATCAAGTGTTTTGAGAGCAAATGGGAGAGTCAAGAAGACTATGCAGCAAATTGTTGCTGTGCCTCCAGTCTCCATTCGCTCTTTCTGGAGAAGGCATCCCTCTCTGCTTGGAGAGCTGCTCCACCACCCCTGGGAGGTTCACCTCCACCTCCTGCTTTCCCTCCAGAAGAGGTGGGCATGTGACCCAGGAAAGACCAATCACAATGCCCCATCCTTCTGGCTGCAGCGATGGGTCCAAGCTGAGCACATGACCTAAGGTCTGCCAATCACAATGTCCCATCCTCCAGCCACTGTGATTGGTCCAGGATGAGCACATGACCTGAGGTGGGCCAATCACAAGGTCTCATCTTCCCGGCCAATATGATTGGTCCAGAATGAGCACATGATCCAAGCTGGTCAATAAATATTCCTGGAGAAATGTTTTCACAGATGCTGAGAGAGAAAAAAGTCCTATGTTGACAAACAAATGTAGATTTTGCTTAGGTTTATTCCAACTGGGGTTTTGTTCACTCACAACTGAATTGCCTAGCAGAGAAGGCATTCTAAAAAGGGAGCAACACTGATGGCAAGAAGGTAACACAGTGAGGGTACAGCAGCTATGAACAAGAGCCACTGGGGTCCCACCAGCAAGCGACCTTGCTGCCCTGTTTCTTCCATGTTTTGAGGCTGCCCTTTAATGCTGTCACTTGCTCTGTAGTCTGCCAGAGCACAGACTGCAAGTATGTGGTAGCCAAAATGGTAATATACAAAAAAAGTAGATTGCCAATGCAATGGATTATTCTAACCATTCTGGACAATACTGGAATACCAGATAGAATTGCTTTTTATAAGCTTCTGAAATAAATAAAGATGCCTATGATGAGTTTTTCATCCAATTCATAAGAAATAATACTTTATGAAAAATTATAGTAAACAAAATGAAAATTTTAATAAGGGCTAAAACTAGACATGGTTAAATTTTAATCTCCAAAATTTTACCCACGATGAAACAGGCTTGGTAGAAGTGACAGGTATGATGTAAATCTTAAAATTGAATAAAAATGTTAATACTGTGAAATAATGCATTCAGTATTGATATGGTTTGGCTGTGTCCCCACCTAAATCTCATCTTGAATTGTAGCTCTCATAATTCCCATGTGCTGTGAGAGGGACCCAGTGGGAGATAATTGAACCATGGGGGCAGACTCCCCCATACTCTTCTCCTGGTAGTGAATAAGTCTCGTGAGATCTGATGGTTTTATCAGGGGAAACCCCTTTCACTTGATTCTCATTTTGTCTCTTGTCTGCCCCCATGTAAGATATGCTTTTTGCTTTCCACCATGACTGTGAGGCCTCCCCAGCCACGTGGAATTGAGTCCATTAAACTTCTTTTTCTTTACAAATTACCCAGTCTTGGGTGTGTCTGTTATCAGCAGTGTGAAAATGGACTGATACAAGTATTATGACAGAAAGATGCTTAAATAATAAAATTAAAGTATAAAATTAACACAAAAATACTTTTTCTAGTGACATTATTTCAATACAATTTCAAAATGCTAAATATACTGTATACAATTCAATTGTGCTACATAAACATTTAGACAAGCAATAATTTGGTTTACTGCGTTGGGTAGAGAAAACATTCCCTCAATAGAAAGCATCTTGAGGTTAACTCAGTAGGATTAGAACATATTGATTTCACATGTACATCAATTTGGTTGAAGTGCATATTTCAAAGGAAGAAGATTCAAAAAATGAAGATGTAGGAGGGTACAGATTATGAAGGATGAAGCATGCCATGCTAAAGGCTTTGCAGTTTATCCAGAGGACTATCAGGAATCTATGAATCACTTTAAGAATGGGAGGAACCGGATCAAGTCAGATCCCTTCCTAGCTCTGTGGAGGAATGAGGTCAGAGGCCAGAAGATTAAGGAGAATCTGACCCGTTACTACAGGAGCAGCATGATGAGTGTCCCGATCTAAGAGAGGTCTAGGGAATGAAGGGAAGGCAAGAGGTACTAGAGATACTAAGTCAGTGACTGACAGTACTCATGACGAACTGGATATTGGGAAGGGGGAGAATGAAAAGACACTCTCAGGATCCCAGTTTGTGCATTTGGACACCTTTTGGCAAGAAAGAAAATAGAAGAGTAAAAGCTCTGGTGAGGAAGGTGATGGGTTCTTTGGATGACTGAACCTGAAGTGAGTGAAGATGTGCATTAATCAGCTTGAATCTGTTGTTAAGGAAAGGGATGTGAGCTGGAGAGAGGTGGCCTGGCACATCAGTGGGTGGTTGTTAGAAGTCATTAGAGAAAATCAGTTCACCTAGAAAGACTAGCAATGAAGGAAACAGAACTAAGTGAGGAAACCTGAGTTTTGTTTGTTTTCTTCTTGGGTTAATGGCATGGAGAGCTCTGTATGCTTTACATATATTAATTTGCTTAACTTTCATAGCAATCATTTGAGGTGAATATATCTTTATCACCTTTTTTTATAGTTAAAGAAACTGAGGGCCAAACAAGTGAAGTATTCTGTCCAAGGTGACACATATGATGAGTGTCATGGTCGGCAATCAAACTCATGTGATCTGGACTCAGAGGCTGAGTTCTAACCACAAGGCTGTACTACCCCTTATATGTGTTGAACGCCACACATAAGTAAGGGAGGGGCAAAAGAGAATCCAAGAGAGAAAATTGGAAGAAAACAGAGAAGAGAGAGGGAGGGCAGAGGGTGTGGTATCACAAAAGAAAAGAAAGAATGATTTTTAAGGAGGATGTGGCCAAGAATGCTACCTGACAGAGGGGGCCATGAGTGTCAAGGGCTAACAAGTGGCCCCTGAGCCACAATAGGTGGGTTCTGCCTGCCTTTCCTGGGCAAAGTTGAAAGCAAAAGCCACAAGAAAGTAGACAGAGTGGAAAAAGGGAAGTGAAGAAATGAAGATGATGAGCATAGAAAACTGTCCTTTCCTACACAGCCAAGTTTCTTTAACAAGATGGCAATAGTTCAAGGCTCATTTACATGTGACAGGAGACAGGGACAGAAACTTAAACAGGACAGCTCAGGGGATGGGGAAGCAGGTGAAAAGAGCCTCAACCGAGTAAATTTAGTTTCTGCTTGAAATTAGAGATGAGGCTATTTGCCAAAAATGACAAGGTAAATGAAGACCTAGGAGTTAAAAGAGCATACCAAGGCATGGAAATCATTGGTGTGGGGTGTAAGACAGAAAAACTGACTGGAGGTGTTTTCGTTAAGGTGATGTCATTACTGATGCTGGAAGGGAAGCTATAGGTCATGGTGTGCTCAGAGCAGTCCCAATTTATGGTTGTGTTGGTATCATTGTTTCTCTTTCGAAAGGGCTCCTATTTGGAGAAACTCTTAAACCCTTGTATTAGGAGATGTCTTATGAAAGGAACTTAGAGCAGGGAGGAAACACAGTTTTTCAAGACTGGAGTTCATTGTGTACAGTGTGGGCTCAGTGAGAACCCATGGGGGATATCGTACCAATCTCAGTATCATACTATTAATTATTTAAATATATGTACTGTGTAGCTTGTAACTAATAGGACAACCCTTTAGCCATCCATTTCTAATAAATTTAGGGCAAAATTTATGGCACATCCCAAGTAAATAATACAGGAGTCTATAACACACATTTTGTATTCTGACATATTTTTGTAGCTAGGGGTATTTTACTTTTAAACTATTACATTTTGTTGCCTGTCATTTTAATTTTTAATTTATTGTATTAAATACTGATACAGTTTGGATATTTGTCTCCACCTAAATCTCATGTTGAAATGTAATCCCCAGTGTTGGAAGTGGGGCTTCATGGGAGGTATTTGGAACATGGGGACGAATCTCTCATGAATGGCTTGGGTCATCTCCTTAGCAATAAGTGAGCTCTCACTCTGAGTTCTCACGAGATCTGGTCATTTAAGTGTGTGGCACCTCCTCCCCTCCTTCCCGGTTCTGTCTCTCACCTGCTCCTGCTTTCATCAAGTGCTGTGCCTGCTCCCCCTTTGCCTTCCACCATGATGATAAGCTACCTGAGGACTCCCTGGAAGCTGAACAGATGCCAACACCATGCTCCTGATAAAGGCTGCAGAACTGTGAGCCAATTACACCTCTTTTCTTGATAAGTTATCCAGTCTTGGGTATTTCTTTATAGCAATGCAAGAATGACCTAATACAAGTACACACAGATATTTTTAAATACCTTAAATCTTTTCTGAAATAAGAGGTCCCTTTCAGTTTTCCATCATTTACTCTTATTTTTTAAAATAAGTAGGACTGTTATAAAATGTAAAGCCATAAAGAATCACATAATTGTTTTATATAAGTTTCAGAAGAGCTTTATAATTTATCAAGAAAAATCAACCAGGAAACTGAAATATGAGCTTTATGATTAGGTAACATGATGCGGACAGAAATCCTAACATGATTTAAATATCCATTTGCTGAGCTGAAATGATGAGATGTAGTAGGCACTATGAGTTTTCTATAAGCCTAAATTTGCTCTTTTTTCTATAGTTTAATAAAATCCAATGTGTGGGGGAAGTGTGCTCCCCTGTACCCTCAAAGCATGAAGGAAAAGTGACATAAGCCAATCATGGCAATTCTTTTTTCCTACCCAGTTAACCCATTTAGGATCAGGCATGTAGTCCCATTTTGACCAATTCATCATTTGAGCATCTTCCTAAAAATATATTATTTCCTAAAAAATGCTCAATATTATTAATAATCAGGGAAATGCTAATCAAAACTACAATGAGATACCACCTTACTCCTGCAAGAATGGCCATAATCAAAAAATCAAAAATAATAGATGTTGGAGTGGATATGGTGAGCAAGAAAAACTTCTACACTGCTGGTTGGAGTGTAAAGCGGTACAAATCACTATGGAACCAGCCCAAATGCCCATCAGTCAATCAACAAGTGGATAAAGAAATTGTGGTAAGTATACATCATGGAATACTACTCAGCAATAAAAAGGAATTAAATAATGGCATCCACGGTAACCTGAAAACAGACCATTACTCTAAGTGAAGTAACTCAGGAGTGGAAAAACAAACATCGGATGTTTTCACTCTTAACTGGGAGCTAAGCTATGAGGATGCAAAAAGAAGAATGATACAATGGACTTTCAGGACTCAGGGGAAAGGGTCGGAGGAGGATGAGAATTAAAAGACTTCACGTTGGGTACAGGGTACACTGCTCTGGTGACAGGTGCACCAAAATCTCAGAAATCACCACTAAAGAATGTATTCATTCAACCAAACACCATCTGTTTCCCAATAAAAGCTATTGAAATAATAATAATAATAATAATAATAAAAGAAAAATATTCTTTCCTAATAAAAAGAGACACAAGGGGTGAGGAAATTACCATCCCATCCCAGAAACATCCCTTGCTCTACATCCCAGTGATTTTCAGACTTTCAGTATGGTTACCAGAGTTCATGATGTTTGCAGCCATTGCCATTTTGAAACCATCAAGAGAAGACCGAAAGAGAAGTCAGAAACCTGAAGCCATCCAACTGAAGATGAGTAGCTGGCCTTCTCTTTACATAAAGGAAAGTTAGCTGCCTTTGTCTACATTTCAGTAAATCAGGTATTACTACTTATACTTAAAAGCATTTTAACAAATGTACAAACCTTCTAAATATGAAAACGATACTCCCCCCTCAGCGGTCAGCTTTAGTTTCTAGAGGATCTGTCACAGAGCTGGTCACCTTGGTGAGAACAGTGAAGAAATGAGGTGCCATCTCCTATTCTGAAGTTCCTTCACTTCCTCCATTGCTGTTCTAAAGAGACAACATACTTTTAGTAAACTCAACACAATGTAAATTCATATGTAGATGAATTACAACAAGCTGAAATCCTTGGTCGTAGGTTAGTGGCTGCGTTTAATTTTCTTTTTGCCATTGTCCATTTTTAATTTATTGAATTTTCAGCACATGCCACTTTCATAATCAGAAAATGACACATATTACTTGTAAAATGAAAGTATAGCTTCTGCATTATCATTTCAACACCAATCAAAAACCAAAAACAAGGTGGCACCAGTCAACCAGACTTAAATGAAAGGGTGTTTTCCCAGCTTCTGGTTAAGATAGGAATGCAAGATACAATAAAGGTGATAGGTATATATTTACACAGCACAGTCCCAACAACAATCATAGCTTTAAAGCAATACCTCTCACTCTTCTTCTCTGTTTTAATGTTTAATTTCAGCAGTTGTCTTCCTTTTTCCATCTGTCTTATTCTCATTAGTCAAAGCACAAAATGCAACACAGCTCTTGGCTGGAGCCTATTATTATATATACGCTGAAAGCAGTTTATTTTGTCATGGTATTAGAAAATTGCATATTCCTTAAGCATCTAGCAAGTTGTTTCATGTGAAAATCTTACCTTGCTGCCAATATAAGTCATATTTCAATTTATTTATTCATGTTCAGTCTTCTAAAAACATATAGAGTAAGAGGTAGTCTGTTTTTAATCTACTAGGTTGATAATGAAATCACAATATGACTTTAATGACCATTTGAAGGCTCATTAGGTGGTATTGTCTGAGGAATTTGTTATGACTATAATTTTAGAAGCAGAATATGTGGTTCAAACAAGACCTAAGGGCCCTTCAGAATTCATTGCCCTTTCAGTAGCATTTTTTTAAAGCAGTAGCTTTCAGTATTTTGCATACAATGTTTTTAGAAATGGTCTTTCCATAAAATCTCTGGTTTGAAAATATAATTCAATGAATATATAGGTAATCAATAAAATGTCACATTATTAATTCACCTTACAGGTACTTTGATGATTTTAACATTTAATATCCAATTAGTGAATAAAGGGAGGTATCCTTTCATTTAAATTGGTGCTCGAGCTTTGTAATTACTTCAGATGTTATTGCTGATGTTTAAAAAGCTTTCGAGTGGAATTTTTCTCCACTCATGCATGTGACTAATATGCTTAACCTTAGGCCTCATCTTGATGCCACTAGACTGTAAGAATAAAGAATGAGTTTTTTCTTACAATGTGTACCCAGACTTTCAATTAATAAGACAACTAGAATTAAAAGCTTGCTCTAGGACAAATATCATGGAATCCAGGATTAAATTTTGGATTATGGGAAGCTATTTCTCATTAAATTGGTTCATTGTTGCAAGATTCTTCTTTGGAAATATTTTAAGGCAAAGAAAAATATGCATCCAGTTTGAAATACTTAAAAAAAAGAAAAATATAATCAAAGTTTGTTGTTATATTCATTAATTAATGGACAACAAAATATAATGTACATAAAACACTCATCAGTAAATCCATTTAATTCTCTTGGTTAGAAGGGTTAAAAGAGGCTTTGATCATGCCACCATTGCCACAAACCACAGCAGCCCAGGCCACTGAGGCAATCACAGATATTGCAGATAAAGGTTACAACTGAACGATCTTCATGGAGACCATGCCACTGAGTCCACCCAGAACAAAAGCCAACATACCATTACCAATCAACACCCTATTCCCAATCAATATCCAACCAACACACCATTTCCAATCAACACCCATTCCCATCTACATAAAAAAGCCTCTTCCTACAAAAGCTACTCCATAAAATTAGAAAAAGTGACTGTTCCACTAGATGTACAGATATCAATGCAGGGACGTAAGAAACATGAAAAAACAAGAATAACCAGATTAACAAATGTCAATAATCCTTATTAGATATGTCTTAAAAAGACATGCAAATGATTAACAGGTATAAGAAAAATGCTCAAGCACTAATCAAAAGGGAAATGCGAATTGATATAGCAACGAGATACCACCTCGCTCCAGTTACATGGCTGTTACCAAAAAGATCAAAGAAAACAAGTGTTGATGAGGATGCAAAGGAAAGGGAATACTTGCATACTGTTGGTGGGAATGTAAATTAGTACAGCCACTAGGGAACACAGTATGGAGTCTCCTGATCAAATTAAAAAGAAAGCTACCAAATAATTCTGTAATCTCACCCCAAGGTGGATGTCCAAAGGAATGAAATCAGTATGTTGAAGACATATCTGCATTCCCATGTTTACTGCAGCACTATTTACAGTACCCAAGATATGGAATCATCCAATGTTCCAAAAATTGATGAATGAATTTTAAAATGTGGTATATACACATAATGGAATCCAGCCACAAAAAATAATGAAATCTTGCCATTCAATGCCATTCAATTCATGGCAATATGAATGAACCTAGAGGACATTATGTTAAGTGAAATAAGTCAGGCACAGAAAATATTGTCACTGTATGTGGGAGTTAAGGGGGAAAAAAGCTCATAGAAGTCAAGAGAGAATTACGGTTATTAGAGAGTGGGAAGGATAGGAGGGAGGGAAGGAGAAAAAGAAGACAACGGATACAAGATTACCGCTGGATAAGAGGAATAAGTTACGGTGTTCTAAAGCACTGTGGGATTAATACAGTTAATAATTTATTATATATGTACAAAACCTAGGAGAGAGGATTTTAAATGTTCCCAACACAAAGAAATAGAAATGGTTGGAGTGATGGATATCGTAATTACCCTAATTTAATCATTGCATCTGTATACATGTATACAAATATCATCAAAGTATCACTCTGTATCACATAAACATGTACAATTATTACATATCCGTTAAAAAGAAAAAGATACAAAATAATTAAAAATAAAGATGCATGCATGTAATCCCAGCTACTTAGGAGGCTGAGGCAGGAGAATTGCCTGAACCCAGGAGGCAGAGGTTGTGGTGAGCCGAGATCGCACCATTGCACTCCAGCCTGGGTAACAAGAGTGAAACTCCGTCTCAAAAAATAATAAAATAATAAAATAAATAAAATAAAGATGCTTTGGAACACATTTACTTAATATGTCTTAGTCCTCTTACATTTTAACATTAATCTTTGTTGGCAGTTTCTCCCATTGTAGTTGTTTATTATGACTTTGCAGGGCTTGAAAAGAAAATTTGAAACTCAGCTCTGATTTATCTTCAATGGCCCCAATAAAAACACATGCCCATATAATGTTTCTTTCCTTTATTTATTTATTTATTTATTTATTTATTTATATTTGAGATGGAGTTTTGCTCCGTCACCCAGGCTGGAGTGCAGCAGCGCAATCTTGACTCATTGCAATCCACCTCCTGGGCTCAAGTGATCCTCCTACCTGAGACTACAGACATGTGCCACCATGCCCAGCTAATTTTTGTATTTTTAGTACAGACGAGCTTTCACTATATTGGCCAGGCTGGTCTCTAACTCCTGACCTCAAGTGATCCGCCCGCCTCGGCCTCCCAAAGTGCTGAGATAACAGGTGTGAGCCACCGTGCCGCCCCATATAATGTTAACAATTGATTTAAAAACAATAATACCCAAACTAGTCACTGAGTTTCAGAATTATCTCTTATTAGAAAAGGTTTCTTTCAATTAGCCTAAAGCACAAGAAAGTTTATGTTTGGTTTACCATGTAATTCTGTCCACAGAACCCAAATTAAGAACAAGTGTTAGAAATCTGGGAATGATTGGGAGGCCGAGGCGGGTGGATCACGAGGTCAACAGATCGAGACCAACCTGGTCAACATAGTGAAACCCCGTTTCTACTAAAGATACAAAAAATTAGCTGGGCCCGGTGGCGCGTGCCTGTAATCCCAGCTACTCGGGAGGCTGAGGCAGGAGAATTGCCTGAACCCAGGAGGCGGAGGTTGCGGTGAGCCGAGATCAGGCCATTGCACTCCAGCCTGGGTAACAAGAGCGAAACTCCGTCTCAAAAAAAAAAAAAAAAAAAGAAATCTGGGAATGAAACAGGACTGCCGAGAAGCGTGAGAAATGCAAGTTAAACTACCTTCTGGGCCATCGTATCCTTCCAAATAGCTCAGCTACTGATGAATCCCAGATCTAACTGGAGGTATTAGATTCTCCTGTAATTATACAGTGTTACTTCATATTCTGAGGATAGAAACAATCTTGTGAAACATGACAATTACTGTAACAGAATGCAATAATACTTAATACCTATGTTTAGCAGGGTGTGTTTTAGAAATTTTGATAATAATGCAATCTGTTCAAAGCTGTTAAAGTATGGATAATTTCACTCAATCTTCCAGAAGATTTCTGCTTTGAATAAGTAAATAGTGGGTAATGGTTTGTGTCAAAGTCCTTGCAACACTCCATTAACCATAGAGCATGACAATCTGATCAGATGTCTCTTTTATAGTCAGAAGCTGACTTGTGACTTTGTGAGTTACTCGGTTACATCAGGTCACATCAAAAGCCTGGTCTTTTCATTTTCCCCAAATTCCTGATGGTTTTACATCTGACACATATTGAATCTCAGCCTTGTGACCTTACTCTTCAGCCTGCATTTGATGTAGTCTAAATACTATTGAACTTATACTAAGTTATTACTTAAGAAGCTAAATGAATAAGCAAATGAACAAACAAACATTAAAATTTCCAAATTTTATATTATTATTTATCAATGTCTAACCATAAGTCGTTAGTATGCCTAGACCTATAATCAAATCATGAAAAATTTGAACGAGTTGTTCAATTCTAGGAGGTGACTTAATTCAATGTTTGACTTGAGTATTTGACTATATAACCTGTTCTGAGTCTCATACAATGTAACTGACACTAGATAGTTCAAATTAGTCAAACCAATTTAAATACTGCAGCAAACAATTCAGTATCCACTTCATAACTATCTAGCCTAAAAGTTTGGAAATTCATTGCTGATAAAGCATTCAGGTAACATTTTCAGCCTTTAATTACAATTACGATACAATGATTATACCACTGGATTTTACCAGTTATTAGAGTTATATGTTCAAATGCTTGGTAATTCCTGAATGCGTAATGATGACTATCAAGCTTTACTGAATTTCCTCAAATTTTAGAGATTTATTTTATATTCACACTTTAATATGTATTCGTTTAAAGATTACCATCCTCAAGACTTCAAGACAACTATAGCTGATTTTCTTCACAAGCCTAGGAGTCAGAGGTGTGTTAATATAGTGCTCTTTCACACGGCAAACTGTGATTCAAATACCAGGTGTACCTTGAGGCTTTTCAAGAAAACAAAGCCCCCAGTGGCATTTCTTACCATTCACGCCAATCAGCAAAGAATCAGAGACTGCTAGAACTGGAAAGAATCTTAGTGATTCTCTCCATCTAAAAGCATCATTGGAAACTTGATACTCTTAGTTTCTGGCCTCTCCTTGCATACTTGATTACTACCATAACATGTTTATAATCCCAACACTTCTGATCTCAAATGGGTGAGGTTTTGCCACACAAATAACCAATTCCCTAACTCTCCAGACACCGTCTGAGTATTCAAAAATTTAATTCAGTTCTAATACAAACTATTTGGAATTAGCACAGATCCCACAAGTTAAGGGGTCAGTTCAACCCAGTTTCAGATGCCAAGTGGAAGTCTGGGCTACCTGTACTTCTGAAGGACAGGTTGTGATGCCGGGGTTCCCACGACTCCCTCCTCAGGTTTAATAATTTGCTATTAACAGCTCACAGAACACAGGAAATCACTTTTATCTATATTTACCAGTTTATTGTGAAAAACCCAACTCAGGATCCGCCAAGAAAGAGGCGCATGGAAAAAGTACGTGGGGAAGTGGTGTGGAGCTTCCATGCCCTCTCTGGAACACTGCCTGCCCTGCACCTCTGTGTTCACCAAACCAGAAGCTCTGCACACCCTGTCCTTTTGGGGGTTTTCTAGATGTTCCTTAAGTAGAAAAGATTGATTAAATCATTGGCCATTGGTGATTGGACTCAATTGCCAGCCACTCTGTCCTCTCCAGAGGTCCAGGGATAGGGTGGAGAGTTTTAACCCTCTACTCGCCAGGCTGGTTCTTTTAACAACCAGTTCCCATCTCGCAGCTATCTAGGGGCCCCCAGCCACCAGTCACCTCCGCACAAAAAGACACTTAACTGGGGATTAAGACCAAACACTACGGCAAAAGATGCTCCTCTCACCCCTAACACGCAGAAATCGTGAGGGTTCTAGGAGCTCTACGGCAGAAACCGAAGATGAGGACCAAATATATACTTCTTTATTTCATTATATCGTCGTTACTTTGATAGGAAACCAACCTAGCATAAAATGTCATCTTTACATGGTAATGTGTTTTCCTAGGTCTTCAACATTAATTTTTCCACCTGTTCTGCAAGGCAACCTTTCAAATATTTTTGTAAACCATAGTTCTCCCTTTCTAATAAAATTTCTCTAGTTCTTGTCTTTTTACATCTGGTATCAGTTCCCAGATCTCCTGCCATACCTGTTGCTCTCGTCTGAAGTTTTTTTCATCAAACTTTGATTGTTCTTAACTTTTTTAATTGATGTATAATGTACATACAATAAAGCACAAAAATCTGAAGTGTAGCACTCAGTAAATATATATACATCATTAAGATTTTTTAAAACTTTGACCACATTCAGTATTCTATAGGTAGAAACAATTGTAATAGAGTTAACCATTTCTCTATTGATGGAAAGGCAGGTTGTACCTTCTGTCTTGTCTTTTCTCTTCCTCCCTCCCGTATTCCTTCCCTCCCTCCCTCCCTGTTTTCCTTCCTTCCTTCCTTCCTTCTTTCCTTCCTTCTTTCCTTCCTTTCTTCCTTCCTTTTCTTCCTTCCTCCCTTCTTTCTTTTCTATTAGAAACCAGTATTTTTAAACTTATTTTCTTCTTATAATACATGCTCATTGTAAAAATTTCAATGTTTTACAAATGTATGTTCAGAAAGAGAAAGGGTCTCATAAGCACTTTCTCCTGAAATCCTCTGAAAACATCAGGGGAAAAAAAAGTATATATTATTATCTCTCTAGATATTAATGAATCTTCTGAATGCTTCTAATTAGTTATTATCAATCAAAACATCTCACGGTAGTTTACAGAATCATATAAGCCCTAATGTAGTCTATATAATGGATGGAATTCAGGAAACCCATGAAATGTTATGGGAAAATATAAAATTATACCTTTCTTTTTACTTCCTTCAATGATTAATTTAAACAACAAGCTAAAGTTGTAGCAGCACTACCTGGTACTTATAATCATTGAAATTACCTATATTTCCATGTCAGACATCTCTAGATATTCACTGTGCTCATCAAATAGACCCACTATTAGATGTTGCTATTTAGTGTATGTACAATGAAGCATATATACTGTGTCAAAAATGTGCCTGCAAAAATTATTTTTATAATTATTTTAAAAGAGGACCTTTTTGAAATGCTAAGTATTGTATTTTACAAATTTATTAATATTATTTTGAAAAGAGTCTGCCAAAAGGGATTCATGGAAGAAAACTCAGTCAGAAACTCCCGACTTGGACTCTCTTTAGTGACGTAATATCTCATAAGTCTGTACATTATCCCTTAGTTTTTAAGCTTTCATACATATGCCCTTAAATTGAACTGAAATCAGCCTTTCTGTAAATTCATTAGGGATGTTTTCAGTTATTCCCTATTTCCTACAGAATCCTCTATTATTCCTGTAGAATTATTTATATATTATCTCACTTACAGCAAATATGAGCTACCCCCTTGATCAAACCTCCCTGCTTCCCCAAACTGCCATGCATCTTTGTGCCTCTTTGTTCAAAATGTGTTTTCTCCAAGATCCCATTGTTCTGGCAAATATTCAGCTACAGAGATGAGAAGCCAGTTTTTGTTATCTTGTAATTATGCCATTGTTTTTGTGACTTGACTAAATTGTAGCCAGTAATCCCAAACTAACAACATAATTTTGAATTTTCCTCCTGCCCTCTTGCACAAAAATTATCACTTCTGCTTAAACAATACAGGTGTTTTGTTTTTAGTTTTTGTTTTTTGAGACAGAGTCTTTCTCTGTTGCCAGGCTGCAGTGCAGTGGCATGATCTTGGCTCACTGCAACCGCCGCCTCCCAAGTTCAAGAGATTCTCCTGCCTCAGCCTTCCAAGTAGCTGAGACTGCAGGCACGCAACCACGACCAGCTAATTTTTTGTATTTTTAGTAGAGACAGGGTTTCACCACATTGGCCAGGATAGTCTCAATCTTTTGACCTTGTGATCCACCACCTCGGCCTTCCAAAGTGTACGGTATGTTTTATACAGAAGAAGCACTCTTACCTAATATGATTGGCACCTGCACTTGATGAGTTAATTGAAAAAGTTAATTTAAAAAGATTAGGATGAAAACAACATGTGCTTATTCTAAACATTGTACTAAAAACATGCAAATGCATATTCATTTGCCAGTCAATATGTAGGGCTAAGACTCCTCTGAATGTTAAACCTCCGGGTGGAATCCAATATCACCTTTCTCACTCAGAACTCCCTTCAACACACCACCTATGATTTAGAGGTTTCTATTTCTTTAAAGTTTAGTGAGATTGCCAAGATAGTTGTGAAGACATCTAAATGCAGAATCTTTCTTGACTTTTATGAGTTTCCATCTTCATATAACGTTCCTACAATTAATTGGCAAGAATTATTTTTAGTAACAAGTTTTTACTGAATTGTTGTGACGCATTCAACTTTGCATAGCAACGATGCTCTTTCTTTCTTCACTTTTCATCATTTTTATGTCCTACTTAATTAAATTGTTTAATTACAAACCAAGTATAACTAGCTTTACCAATTGTGGAGGATGCCAAACAACTGATTCTTGGTAAGGGGGTACTAGCTGAACTGGTAAGACTGAAATGTACAAGGAGCAACCAGGGCAAGACTCACTATTGTTAGGTAGAAATTGGTACACCAAAAATATCTGTCAGTGGGTTTTGCAGAGAAAAATGAATCTGGCAAGAAAATTGTGTGGTGTTCTCTTAGGAGAGCCACCACCACAAAAATAGTATGTATCTAGTTAGTGTCACTTTTATTCACTTTTACATTCCTAGATTGCCTCCAACCAAGTCATCTATATAATTTCTATGAAAACATTCTTGGAAAAATCAGTGGTTTATTATTCAAAGACTTCAGAGGTATTAAAATTTTAAAAGAAAAAACTGACAGTGGAATCAATGACTCAATGTCAGACACTGAAGTCTGAAGCCATTTCATTTCAATAGAGGAGGTGGTGAAGAATATCAAGACAGAGTTTAGACTTAATTGGCACCTCCTACTCTCTACGGCCCTGCTCCAGTTTGGCAGACAAATTTATATACGACTGGCCAGCACGTGAAATGAGCTGACATGTACAGAATTATATATAGAAATGTCCTGCATGCTCAACCCAAGCAACTATTGTAAAAACTATTTAAAACATATATGCTTTAAGATCGATTACACATGAGAAAATTTTTTCTAAATTCTGATTTATTTGAGAATAACTAGATTAACCTAGCAAATTTGTTTTCAATTTTGTGTCAAATGTTACATTTTTAAAAACCTAAATGAAAAAGAAAATGTTCAGTACTTAAATCCGCTTGATTCACGCCACAAAAAAAACATGAAACTATCTTTTACCTTTTAACTTTGGGTAAAACAAGGCAACGTAACAGAAGCAGGAGAATGCCGTAAGAGTTTCTAGTAAAGCTTTACAATGATGCTCTTTCATGGACATGTATTTTCCAAGTAAACAGTTCCACACCTCAGTAGCCCCTAAAAGCATGACCACATTCAAATGCAAAACTGGAGATTCTACAGCTTCTAAGGTTTCTGTTTTGAATTAATTTTTTTAAATTTTCATTTGATTTAATTTTAATTTGGGGTACAAGTGGGCTTTGATTACATGGATGAATTGTATACTGGTGAAGTTTGAGATGTTAATGCACTCATCACCTGAGTAGCGTACATGGTGCCCAAAATATAATTGTTATACTTCAACCACCTCCTCCCCTCCCCCCTGAGTCTCTGACAGCTAGTAGTAGGATTGCTGGATCAAGCGGTAGATCTACCTTTAGTTCTTTGAGAAATCTCCATGCTGTTTTCCAAAGAAGCTGTACATTCATTTATCAAACCTAGGAGTTTTCTGAGGAGTCTTTAAGGTTTTCTAGGTATATAATCAATCATCAGCAAACAGAAATAGTTTGACTTCTTCTTGTCTAATTAGGATGCACTTTATTTCTTTCACTTGTTTTCACATCTTTTTTATAAGGTTAAAGTTGCCTAAATTACAACCTCAAGATATGCACTTCCCATTTGCCCCAGCTGAAGATGTAGTATAGTGTCTCACATGGTTTTTCTTCACAGAAGAAGGTACAGAAAATCTTCTTCACCATAATTGCCCTGGAGTGCTGCAGGAAGGCATCCAACCAGGATGCTGAAAGGTTTGGCCTACAAGGACTCAAAGGGTAACAAGAACTCTGATCTCACCTGTACAATGCCTTGGCTATTGGAGGCTGTCAGGGTTACACCTGTTCACTTACCTGACCACTAGCCATCACAAGCAATGCCTTCACTCTACTGTGGGTCATCCTTCTTCCACCCACCGTAACACCTGCACATTTGCACTGTGCCTTGCACAGTGTTCCTATTGGCCCAGCACTTCCTGTGCTGGAGAAAGGCCATAAGAGCATTCCTTCTCTGGGATTCCAGGCTTTCCAATGCAGTTCTTTTATGGGTTGAATTGCACCCCGCCCTGCAAATCCATATGTGGAAGCCCTAATCTCCAAGGTGACTGTATTTGGAGATAGAGCATCTTAGGGGGTAATTCTAGTTGAATGATGTTATATTTCTAATACATAGCCTTAGAAACACTGTCTTAGTCTTTTTGTGTTGCTACAGAGGAATACTTGAGACTGAGGAATTTATAAAGAAAAAGAGGCTTATTTGACTCAATATTCTCCTGGCTAGAAGGCTGGGCAGTTGGTGAAAGCCTCAGGCTGCTTCCATTCGTGGAGGAAGGTGAGGGGAGCTGGCATGTGCGGAGATCACGAGGTGAGAGAGGAAGCTGCAGACAGAAGGAAGGGACCAGGCTCTTGTTAACACCCAGGTCTCAGGGAAACTTTCCCAGGAACTAATAGAGCTAGAACTCATTAAGTACCCTCCTCCATAGGAGGGCATTAATCTATTCATGAAGGACCTGCCCCCACAATCTGAACGCCTTCCATTCGGCCCCACCTCCAACCCTGGGGATCACATTTCAACAGGAGGCTTTTGAAAACAAACATGCAAACCAGAGCAAACACCCAAACCATAGCAAAAGCAAATCCCAGTTTCTCCTCCCCAGAGAAGAAAACAAACATTTTCATTCTTCCTCAAAATGGGCAGAAGCACTTTTGCTCAAACCACAAAGAAAAATTTAGAATGTGTTTCTGAGTTGCTTTCTTTTCTCTTTGAAACAGGGTCTTGCTGTATTGCCCGACTGGAATGCAGTGGCACAATTTTAGCTCACTGTAACCTTGACCTCCTGGGCTCAAACGATCCACCCACCTCCACCTCCCACGGAGCCGGAACCACAGGTACAGGCACATGCCACCATGCCCAGCTCGAGTTTCTACATTCTGTTTCACCAGACTAAAGAGATAGCTGAATAATTTCCATAGACGTTCAGTTTTCCCTATATTTGTAACCGTGACCCTGGCAAGCTAAAAACCAAGCTGTGCTCCTTCTACTAAAGGTGCTATAGAAGCATTAAATACATTCAGGAAAACATTTTCTAAAAAAATTAAAAGACAAAGTGTTGATACTTCCAGTATCTGGAAAATTTCTTCTGTGGAGCACCTCAATTCCTCTTCTATGCCAAATTAACCAAGTGTCATTATCCTTCCAGTGAGACATTCCAGTTGGAAACATACTCGGAATTCAGTGAATCACATTTGCCAGCTTGTTTAGTAAATGTTGCTTGCTCCTGAAACATGTTTTTCTGCCTCCTTGTGAGCAAATGTCAAGATTTTTGACTAAGAGGCTTTCTGGGGGCATAGTATGTTTTCAGGTATATTAGGGATTTACATCTGGAAAGAATTAAATAAAATATTTTTAATATTTATTTTTTTATTTTAAATATTTTAAAAACAAATATTTAAGATTTAATATTATTTTAATATTTAATATTAAAAGAAAATAAAATACTTTTATTTCCTAAAAATGTAATCTAAACCCTGGTAGACCAAGGAAGGATTTGCTACACAAAGACCTTGAGGAGGTTCTTTATCACAGCAAGAAATGAAATGTGAAATAGGTAACTAAGACACAGCAGCAATGTTCCTTTGTGGGAATCAGATGGACCACTGATGGCTGATGTGGGCTGTGTCCCTCCATCCCCATCAGATAACTATGAAAAGAGGTAAGTTCTTATTTCTTCTCCTGAGTTTTTCCCTCTTCAAAAGCTAGAGGAACCACAAACTTCATGACCACTGTCTTTAAGAAGGACGAGGGAAAACAGCATCTTAGGGCAGCATACACTCACTTTGTTTATGCCTCTATTTGTTTCTGCACTGCTTGTTTACTGATTTAATAGTAAAATGAGTTGAAAACAACCGTCTTAAATCTGAAACATTATTCCCACCTCTCTTGGAACCCAAACCAGCCTCTGTAGTCAAGCATAGCTTATTCATTACATGACAGAACAGGAAATAGACCCAGTGAGCAAATTGCGTCTTTCATTTTGTCAACTCCAAAATCCCTGGAAAACCAAATGGCTCAATGTAGCAGGAAATACTTCACCACTGAAAAGATAGGGCACAACGTTGGTTAATCCAAATTTTTGTGGCAATCACCAAGACCACTTGTGGCATGAAAAATAAATTCGCACCATGCTTTTCCCCTCAGACATAGAAATATTAACCAGACCATCCTAATGAGGGTCTCTGTAAGGGACAAGAAAACAAAACTCAAGAGAGAAGCCTCTCGCACATCCGAAGCTCTGTTCTGAAGCCACATAGCTCAAGTTTGGGGTTCAGCAAAGCTCCACATTACCCTCTCACACACACAGAACCATGTGTTTTCAGGGAAATTTGAACCCATCTGCTTCTGATTCACTTGAGCAGCCCTGCCCGAAGGATTTTACAAGTTTTTCTCAGGAATTTTTTGTATTTCAAACTTGATAGTTGTATTTAACCAAAAATAAACCAAATGTAAGCTCTACCTATGGGGCATTAATTTGAACCAAAGACCACAAAGCTACCTTTTAAAATGAGAATCGTTGGTTTCTGGGACATGCTGGGCCAAGAGCTATTTTCTCTTCTGTACTTCCCTAGCTGAGCTTCATCTGCCACTGAAAGAAGCACTTTTTAATCAACTTGAGAGAATAAAACTCCACAGTAAATTCAAACTATCGCTTTTTGACATCCCCACTCAAAATAGAAGATGTTACCATTATTAAACTTTGTTTTTAAAATCTGTTTGAGAATGCACTTTGTCTTTCAAATGGTCAAGGACGTTGTGTAATTCAGTTAATCTTTTAAGGTTAGGTCTGTGATATGAGTTTAAAATTAAGGGTTTTTATCTGAATTAAATCCTTTTCAAACATTCACAGATATAATAGTAACCAATTGTACCCAGGGGATTTCAAATTCTTACTTCTAATATTCACTGGATTTCAAAAGCAAATTCTAGACCAAATATTTGGAGTAACTTGAGTTTTGTCGATATGCTATCTTCTTACTAGTTTAAAGGAGGTTTACAGAAATTGGACCCTTGAGAGACATTATTTCTTACCAACTACAAAACCAGGTGCACAGGAGTGTTCATTAACAATGAGCATTAAACTGGGGCTTTCCTGGTGAGTCTGAACGCTGTTTGGATTTTTTCCAGCTGTAAAATAAAATACCAATCGGTTGTGTTATCAAGTACTGGTAAAATTCCATGAAAAATAATAGTGAAGGTCAAAATTTCATTGTGGAATATATGTATTCCAACATATATCAATCTACATGGATAGATATAGATATATAGAAATATATGTCCCCATAGAAAATTAAGTAAAAAATGATTAGGGGCAGTGAGTACCACAAAAAAAAGAAATGTATGAACCCCGGGGACAATTCCTTGTGGTATGAACCAGCACAATGTACTTGGAAGCCACGTGCTGCTGTTTGACATCAAACTGTGAGGGTATCACTTTCAAAGAGTTTATTTATGCCTTCTTTTACCAATAACTCCCTACCCTGCAATCGACTTGCATTTTAGGAGAAACTAAGAAGAAAGAAATAATGAAGAAATCAATTTTTCATTTTCACATAATTCGAACTTTAAGGTCTCATAACTCACCCCTCTGAATGGGAAAAGATAATATTCCTCTAATTATAAATATATTTACTCTGCTATAAAGTGTAAGGTTTGGGATTGTCAATCATTACATGCATTATTTTCCTTTAACTAAAAGGGATATCCCACAGTTTTTTAAAACAAAGATTATCTGTACGTCTCTATAGTCTTGTAATGCAAAGAAGACCGAAAATGTTCTGCTATTAGAAGTCACCCCTTGCTATTGGAAAACTGTTTTAAATCCTCCTTCAAACGCCATTTGTTTTATGAAGCTGTTCATTATGTCCTATTAACGATTCTTCACTCTTTTGCACAATGTGGTTACAAGAGAGGTCAGAAGAAATGCAAAAGTAAACTGCAGAGTCCAGTGTCTGTTGCCTCTGAGATCTATTAATCCTCAGGTGTTTTGTTTTGTTTTGTTTTTACTTCATATCTCTGTATGCTTCTATGTGCACCTGTATGCTTCTACTTGAATGAAAAATGTAACAAGGATGTCACAGAACAGGACACTTGTCCAATGGTCATGTATGATCAAATCTATCAAAATTGTTATCCTAAAACAACACATCATTTTCCTCAAGGAATGAGCCAACATCATATTTCACAGCATTAGAGATAATATATATTTAATTTACGAAATGTGTTTCTCCCACTTTATGGGAAGAAATTTATACATTAATTCTTGGAAATTAAAAAAATATGTATCCACTTATTTTGTGATGTGTTTTTTACTGTTCATTTGGTTAAATAAGTATGGTTAAGCAGATTCATCCTTTACAAATGTATGAGATAGATGATAGATAGATAGATAGATAGATAGATAGATAGATAGATAGATGGATGATAGATTCTGTTTTCTCAGTACTGAAAAAAATACCAGTTTAATAGATCTTCATGGTATTGCCATTACATTCTGGACAAGAGATCACTGGAAGGGAATCAGAGTCACAAGCGTGTTTTAGGGTCTTAAGCTTGAACCACTCTTCAACAGACTTTGATCCATCAGAAATGATAATGTTGTTTATAGAGTCTCAGCTAAGGTGTTTAGGTTCACAGGACTTGGCTTACAGAGACGTAATTGAACATATATAGAGAGAATAGCCACCTTTATCCTTTTCATTATAATTTACCAAGAGGTAAGTCTTTGAATGGCCCCAAACGAAGAAAACAGACTGATCATAAGTTTAAGTTCTGATTGGATTTCACTTTCTTAAGTAAACTTAACCCCAAAGTTAAAAGGGGTCCCTTAGATTTCATCCAGGAAATTTTTTTACTTCCAGGGAAGTCGATGAGGCACAATCCTGTTGACTGTTGAGGTCGTCAGGCAAGAAAATTCCACTCCTCTGCCCAGCAATACATTCAGTGTCTAACAACTCCTACCACTATGATAAAGGAGATTGGGAAAGAACTGAGACTACTGTATCTAAAAGTATTACAATATAGATTGCTGCTGACAGCTAAAAATAACTTGCTCCGTCCTTTAAGGAAAGACTGAGCCATAAAATGTTTTCAAATTGCAAGACAAGTACCACAGGCATATGAGATATATTTTTTAGACTTAAGACATTATACACATTAAACAAGATAAAATGAGCACTCTCTATTTAACTAGAGAATGAAATTATCACAAAATTTCCCTTATTGAAAATAAGAACCCAATTGGCAACTTGTCAGTGCTTTTGTTCCTACTGAAATTGATTGTGAAAATAGGCTGAGGGAAGTGGAAGGAAGGGCTAGAGAGGGTATTCAGTGGTGAGTTCTGTTCCACCTCATTTGTGGAATAAATCAGTGGAAGAGAAGGAAAGAGAAAGAGGGAAGAAGGAAGAGAAGGAAGGAACAAACGAGGAAGCAAGAAGGGAGGGAAGGAGAGAGGGAAAGAGAGAAAAAGGGAGGGTGAATGGAAAGGAGAAAGAAAGGGGAGAGGGAAAGAGAGAAAAAGGGAGGGTGAATGGAAAGGAGAAAGAAAAGGGAGAGAAGGAGAGAAGGAGGGGCTTTGTAAAGTTTAATGGTAAAAACTGAAATTACTTTTGCACCAACCTAATATTAAAAACAAAACACGGAAACGTGGTGTCCAAGTAATTGGTTCACTGACACTATATGCATTTCACTCCATGCTAGTGTGTTAAAATTCTCAGAGCAGAGAGTCAACAATAATGACAAATCATTCTTCTTTCTGGACTCCTAATAGTAAGAAGAGAAAAGTACTGGTAGTTCCATCCAATTCCATGATGATAGACATTAAGCAAACTGGTAAATGACTCTTGTATTATTGGATCAGATAATTAGTATGATCAATACTTTTATAGACTTTAAATATTCTCACACTCCAGCAAAGAAAAGAATTAAAAATACTTCAGTCCCTTTGTCTTTTTTCCCCTCTGAATAACAGTAATTCAGCTCAACTTCTAGGGAATGAAAATTCAATTTCACCCTAAGTAACTGCTCAGCTACCTTTCACCAACAATTACTATAATTTGCAACTTAAAAAACTATATATATTTTAAACAAAACTTCTTCCATATTTGTGTATATGTATTTGGCTTAAGTTACACTCTTTTGGATTCATAAATACGCAATGTTTTCATGTTATTGAGTTATTTGGTGTTTCAATAATTGTATCCTAAAAATATAAACTTCACCAGGTCAGGATTCCCTCATTTTACAGATTTCTACTGTGCTATGCATTTTATAGAGGTTGAATAAGGAATTGGAATTTGCTAATTGATTGATCATGCAGCAATTCCAGAAAAAATAATAAAATACATCACAGAGATGGAAAAGAACAGACAGGAAGCCACGAAAGAGATGAGATAATTTGCTTGAACAAGATGAGGCCTCTAAGAATAACACACAGAGGGGCTGGCATCCCCATACTCATGTGCGCTGTCCCGCTCCCTCCCTCCAACCTTCATGTCCAAATGAAATGAAAAATTGTGCCACTCATTCAGATTGTATACCTAATACCAGGTATCTAGTATTTGGCATCAAGTGGAAATTTAAAAAAACAAAAAACCTGAGTGACACTTTACAAAAATCTTTTGTTCAGATCTTCCCATTTCATCTGGAAGGAACAAACAAAACATAACTTATTGGTGGGATATTGTGATAAAATAGTTGGTAACTAAGTTATTTTGCAATCCATATCTTGAATAGAGAATGTGGAAGAGAAAGTAGTGAGGTGAGATTCAAGGACGTGCAAGAGAAATGATGTAGGTTTGGTTATTTTATAGGTTGTCACATATTAAGATGACAAAGCGTTCACACTGAAGGTATAAAGTACTTCTTTTTTAAACAACAGTATATTTTAAAAAGAGAAAAGACAGTTTTAGAAGCGCACATATCCTAACAATTTTCTAATAAATAGCAGCCCAGAGCAGCTGGCATGACACTACACCAGCTTTTCACCATCTCAACTCACATAGTAAACAGAGCACTCGGGTTTGCTTCAAAAAACTCTTGCCTGCTAAAAATGGAGAGTTTGACAGGTTTTTAGAAATGTTCCATGAACCCTAATTTATGAGCTTTTAAGAAATGTTCCATGAACCCTAATTTATGAATAATAGTTGGCAAGTGAGCATGCCAATCAAATCAAATAGTGAGTGTAATTCATTGACATGGTATTTCCACATGGAAAGGAGAAGTGCCATGCAAAGGAATCATGGAAAAGTATTTGCTGATTGAATATTTGCTTCATTTACTGGTTTGCACTTCTTGGTTATTCACCAGTAATTGTTTACTGAAAACATTCCTGGCATAGTAATTTACACTTCAGTTAGAGTCCACTCATCATTTGCTTCGACACTTATTTCATTTAGAATAACAACCAATGAACCGGGGTCCTTCCCCAAGGAAGACTTTCATGCAAGAAGCATGCAAAATTGTCAAATAAATGAAAATAGCCATCATGACTTGTTGGGCTCCACAGTGTCATTTCAAATTAATCTCTTTAAGCCATTTTGAACCTTTCAACAATAGCTGTAATACTCAGCTTTCTTCTTTTCTGCTCACAGTAGAAACTGAAAACTTTGGCATGGTAGGAACTTGAATGCCAGGGTAGAAAACAAAAGTGAGCTGCAGAGGGAGAGAGAACGTATCAGAGTTCCCCATTGTTCGTGTGAGAAGCAGAGTGGGAATACTACCGAATGCCCACGCCCACAATTCTGTTTGATAAAAAGGCCCTGCCCAACAGATAAGAAGAGGGTGCAATTGTACAGTGCTCAGCATAATAATCCTTCACCATTTGCTTTGTTTGTACAGAACATTGTCTATCTCAAGCACTGTAGAAGCAACAGCACTCTAGATATCTACTAAAACCTGATTCTCTTTTTCTTTTACCCTAATTAGCACAGAAAGCTAGAATAATTTTTAATGGAAAATT
Source organism: Leontopithecus rosalia (assembly GCA_028533165.1). Classification (NCBI taxonomy): domain Eukaryota; kingdom Metazoa; phylum Chordata; class Mammalia; order Primates; family Cebidae; genus Leontopithecus; species Leontopithecus rosalia. The sequence goes on from CM052648.1 coordinate 186,930,630, forward strand.
TACAGTGAAAACCCTTCTTTAGGGCGACTTATATATAAAGTTATTAATAGAGTGAGAGCTGTACTTGAAGAAAGGATGCATATGTATGTTTAAAATGAAAAGGCAAAAATATATAACAATGAAAGGCAATCGTTTTTAGATTCACTGCTTTCTAAGTAAATTAATTAGTTGTAAATTGTGAACAAGTACATAGACACAGCAGCAGTAACACTTTTAAGACAGAGCTCTCTCAAAGTTAATAAATTGTACATCTGCTGAGCGAGTCATTAAGTCATCACAAATGAAAAGAAACTGACTAGAGTTTCAAGATATGTCAAAGATTCCAGGAGGGAGAAAAGTAGATGGCATTTTTGAAGGCTGTACAGTGAGACACTTAGGAATAGCATCTGTGGATATTGAAGTCAAAAAGTGGGAATATTCTTTTGATTCTTTGTCAAGTATGTAATAGTAAAATTAAAGGAAAAAGTCTTAGACTATTTTAAAATTGTACTACTAAAAACACTTTCCAAAACTCCCAGTAAAGACTGTGCTATCGTTTTCCATCGCAACTTCATCTCCCACCCTCCGGTTCCATTAACCACTGACTTGTATGACAAGCTAGAAATATCTTGGCCCAGGAAGTAAACAGACATTCAATCACATTTCTTTCAACCACCAAATAAGTTAAAGTGAAAACAATTCAGTATTGATTACGCAGGGGTCAAAAGGCAACAGAAGTTTAGAAAAAGCAACATTCGCTTCCTATGGACTACAAAGATTTTTACATATCCTTGACTATGGGAGTTTCTACTGACTATAGATACAGTTTTGTGGCCCAAAAAAACAAAAAGTGTCTGTATTAGAGTTGTTGAATTAGAAACGTTTGTAAAGAAAACAGTAAAGGAAAGACAGCTTCTGGGAAATGGCATATAATATAACAAGTTGGGCCGGCCATGGTGGCTTACACCTATAATCCCAGCACTTTGGGAGGCCAAGGCAGGCGGATCACCAGGTCAGGAGATCGAGACCATCTTGGCCAGCACGATGAAACCCCGTCTCTGCTAAAAATACAAAAGTTAGCCTGGCGTGGTGGCACACACCTCTGGTCCCAGCTACACAGGAGGCTGAGGCGGAAGAATCGCTTGAATCCAGGTGGTGAAGTTGCAGTGAGCTGAGACTGGGCCACTGCACTCCAGCCTGGCAACAGAGCAAGACTCCGTCTCAAAAAAAAAAAAAAAGTTGGGAAATAAATAGACCAATGCGGAGAATGTACGCAGACATATGCCAGGCATATGGAATTGCTATGTTGCAAATCTCTGGATTTTTGTATTTCCCTGTACCCCTAGCTAAATGATGATGTGATACTTTAAAGTGGCCTTGACCAAATTTTTCACCTTGTCCTCTCAAAATAAAAATTTGCAGACAAGATGAAAACTCATTTTAAGATGCCCTATATTTTCTTTTTCAAATTATTATACACCTGCATCTAAAAACCCTGCCGCCCCAATTCTGAATGCATTCAAATGAAACATTGAATTCTAATCACAAGTCCAAAACTCAGAACTGTAAAGTCTCTGCTATGTGACAAAGAACTGTTATGTCTTTGAAAGGAGAAATAGCACCCGACAATGAAAATTGAATCCCGGAAATAACCAGGTGATTTAAAGCTTTCTAGATAATCACCAGCAACTAGAATGATAATACTTTAATGGCATATTATATTTAAATAACACCTTTCAAACTCCATCATGTTAATCTACACAACATGTTCGCAAAGTAAGAAGGAATGGGTATTACTCCCATTTTAGATTAGAAAATTGAAGGGTAATAGAGGACGGCTTACCAAGGTCTCTTCTCTTCCTGGCAGTGGGTCCAGGATTGGATGGATACTCAGATGTGTTTTTTATTAGATTTCAGTGCCTCCAAACCGATTTATCAGGTGGAGTGAGTTGCCCTCCTGTGCATCTTTTTTTCAGCAGCTCTTGGTAGATGCGAGAATTTCTCAGAGGTTTGAACAAATCTCAGGCTTTCTCCACTTCCTGTCACCACCTGGCAGGTATCCTAAGATGGCTTCCTGGGACCTACAGAAATAACATCAGAATCTCCATCAAACCCTTTCTTAGTCCTAAGGCTTAACCACACACAAAATGCAGAAAACCAAGTATGCCACAGGTTATGGACCTGCCAGGGTACACATCATTCTCTGTTTCCTTGGCACTAGATATATCCACCCATTCATTAGAACCTAGCCTCTCCTTGGCCTTGCCCCTTAGAAAATATCTATTTTAATTTTTATGTCTGCCCTCAGTCTAAGCTGACCTCTCTTTGGGCCATAGCCCACATTTATACAGAGCTCAGACTATTTTCCCTAGTTCAGGAAGAAGGCAGGCTTATCTTTTGAACATTTGGGGCCATGTGGCTAACTTGAATTCTCAGCTAAAAGTATTTTACATTTGAACAGCAATGCAGCAGAGACCAAAAAAAAAAAAAATCAGGAGACAAGTTTGCATTCACACTTTAAAAAATATAGACTAGCACCCAGAGCAAGGCAGTCTTCTCACATCAGTGATTCCCCCAGCACCTCTGCCAGTCGGCACGATCTCAGCGTTGAGTGCCAAGGCTCATAATGAGCGATGCTGCTGCAGCTGGGAGTGCCCCACAGGTGAACAGTGTGGAGGCAGGAAAAGGGAACAGAACCCACGGAGCCGCACTGCACCCCCCCCCCGCAGAATCTCCAGGCTCCTCGCTCCTAAGACATGCCTGTGCTTTCTTCTCCCGCACGCTGTTCTCAGAACAACCAAGTCTCACCTTGTTTTTTCATTTATTGCGCAGCAGGGTTCAAGTGCTCTTTAGACAAGTGATCCTTTCTTTCACTTACTACAAAGAACTCTAGATAAATACACTGTTGATATTGAACAGTCAACAGATGACATGCTGTCGACCACAAAAGGACATTTTAATATGAATAATCAGAATGACTTTTCCCAGTGGATTTCGGGAGAATCGCTAAACTAGGAGTACAGTGCTATTAAGAACACCTATGCACAGCACTTTGTCATATTGGAAGCACCTTCACATATAATATTGCATTTGTAGGTAAATTCTGAGCTTCATTCTCTCCACAGGTATAAATATCACAAGTGTTATGCATATGTAAACACATTTAGAAGTTTATAATTCAGTTATAGAACTGACCTGAAAATTTAAACACCACTTAGATTACAAATTGTATTGGCAATGTGCTTTTAAAAATGAGAATGAGTGCACTTTTGATCATCTGACACTCATCGTGAACAGTATCAGCTCTTGAGTCACTGCGAAAATTAGCCATTTTCAGAATGTTAAGCAGTTAGCAAACTATTAAATACTCTATGGTCTTTATTCAGTTGGGATGAAAATTACAAATTTTGAAGACAATGGCAGTGATATTTCCTTAAAGTAGACCTGTTTGAAGCCAACCCACTTAACACTTGAGGATTTGTTCAATCTTACTTATGAAGTGGGGTCACCTGGCGATGATACAGTGCATTCTTTCTATCTAATCCATTCACATGGCTCAAAATACCATTCACATACCAGGGGCAACTAACTTCATATTTCTAGGCCAGACTTCTCTGAATTTCCAGCTCATGCAGCCCAAGACACACTGGACATATCTATTCACAATCATTTTTTAGAATCATTTTAATAGCAACCTATATGAAATTGATCTCCTGATTCGACTTCCATGCAAAAAATCAATCTGGTAAAATTAGAATGATCTTTTGGGGTTTCAATGAATGGGACTTTATTATAGTCAAAACTGTTTTTTTTTTATAATAGGTTGCATTGGTTCCTAACAGCTTCTCTCAGAGTCTTTCTGCAATTAATATGCACACACACGCAAATACAAACATATCTTTCCGTAAAGGATTCTTATCAAAAGAGAAATGTTGTCAATGTAACAATTCCGAAGTTGCATTTTAAAATATTTTAGAAAATGAGGCTTTTTATATTGCAAGGCTATTTCAGTTATTGGGGGTAAAGGCATGAATTGTGTTACTCTGGACCCCAAGATGGAGTTGTGACATTTGATAGGTCAAATGCAACAGTAGCAGGAACACATTATCAGCTAAGAGCAGATTTCCCACTTGTTCACTTAGAAATTGTTCTGTGTGTGTTGGCTGCCAACCTCTAAGCAGGTCACTATTTTATTAATGAAAAAATAGAGGAAATAAGATCGTCCAATATATGTCCTAACAGTGGCTCTTAGCTTTATCATCTCCCTTGCATAAGACGCCATATCCTGTGCAGCGGCAATGGCCCTTCACAGACACCAAAATTCCCCTATTCTTCTGAGTCCCTTCCAACTCCAAATTTCTCCAGTTACTTGTGTAAATATTTTGATGATTCTTGTCCTATACCTCCATGAATTTTAGTGACTGATACATTTATATAATTTTCCTCATATTTTGCTCATTTTCTTGTATAACTATATACCCTCCAAAAAGTCTTCTAAATAAATATGATATTAAATAATAGTTTTAAAAAAATAGATACTCTGTACCCAGAGTGTCTGGGTTCAAATCTTTGTTCTTACACTTACTACAAATATGAACTTGGGCAAGTTAGTTACTATCCTTATGTCTCAGTTTCCTCATCTGTAAAATGGTAAAAATAACAGTACGTATTTCATAGGTTTATTCTGGGAGTGAAAACCTGCACAACAATAGTAAGCAGTATAGTTGTTTGAGAAGTGAATACTTGAATGAAGGGTAAGTTTAGCAGAATATCAGTTGGATGTTAGGTATGCACATTTTCACAAAGAGAGTGGTGCTCAAATTTCCTGGAATTCAGCTTTCCAGCAAAGACAGTTGAAATTAAATCAGGCATTTGACAAAAAGTTATGTAGGCTTTGAGCATCTTAAGAAAGGGGCAGCACAACGCATACGTGGTGCTGCAAAATTTGCTGGACTTGATAGTGATAGCATCCTCATTATATAAAATAAGGTTTATGAGTTCAGATAACTCGAGTTCTAATTGAGTGATAAAGGATAGAAGTTCAGAAGGAAGTGAAGAAATCAGTGTGAAGCATGGTCAACTGAAAATGACAATGATAGGGGAAATAAAACAGGACATTGGTGGCTGCTTCGGTCATGATGACCGCAGACCACCTTCAGCCTGTGAAAAATATTTGCAGGTGGTTTGGCAGATGCAGAGGAAAAGCCTATTTTATAGGTATATACTTCCCAAATCTAAATCAATGTAACAATGTAACAATGATTATCATTCGCTCAAAAACCCTATTAAATCATTTAGATCAGCACATTTTTAAAGGCTACACACACACACACACACACACACACACACACACACACAAATGTATATGGCACATATACTACAACAATGGCCATATACTAAAAAGTTCCAGTTGTGGTGGCTTATGCCTGTAATCCCAGCACTTTGGGGGGCTGAGGCAGGTAGATCACCTAAGGTCAGAGTTCAAGGCCAGCCTAGCCAACATGGTGAAACACTGCCTTTACTAAAAATACAAAATTTAGCCAGGCATGATGGTGGGTGCCTGTAATCCCAGCTACTCGGGAAGCTGAGATGGGAGAATCTCTTGAACCCATTAGGCAGAGGTTGTAGTGAGCTGAGATCATGCCATTGCACTCCAGCCTAGGCAACTAAGAGAAACTCCAACAAAAAAAAAAAGGCATTGCTTACATTATCTCAGCTAATGTTGCATTATTTTTTTAAATTATAATGCACATAATCTCATCTTAACGTCTCATATCATTATCATATAAAATTTTATATTTTTCAGACTTCTATTTAATTGTTACTATGGAAATGTATTTATTGAGCAAATCAGTGACTTAAACTAGTTGACAAGTACCGAAAGAAGTAGAAATATTAATTTGATAACATAAAAACAATGTCATAAGCATAAAAGTTGAATACATTCCAGTGAGAACATGAAGTACAAATTTCAATTTACTAGGACAAGTTAATCTACAGGCAAGATTTTAAAAAAGCAGCTGAAAGAGATGAAGGAATGGGAATATCTGTGGAATTATATCTTTAACTCACTACTTATTATATTACCTACTAAGAGATATTTCAAATAAAGACATGAAATCACGGAAACTTTTCTTGCTATTTTCAAAGGGAAATAAATTCAGAGTGACATCTTGGGTAAGCCAACCAAGATTTTGCAGAACTAATATAAAATGATGCATATCTGTATGAAACTGACTCATTTGCTAAAAGCAGAAGAGACTCAAATTACAGACATCCTTCAAATGTGCAGTTTTATCCCAAAATGGAAAAAGTTATGTAACTAAGGAGAAACATAAAGACTCAGTAACAAAGTTAATGACAAATATACTTAGAACGTAGAAAGAACTATTGCATATTTCCTCATTCAGGTGACATTGTTGAAAGTTTCATGAGGCCAGTAGCATTTAAGGCAAAAGAGTGACAACTTTCTCAGGACATGCTTGCATACCATTTGCTTCATAATTGGGTAAATACACTGATGTGTAGATTATGAATTATGTCATAGCCCATGTGGAGCAAACACATGAGAAAAAAGTGCTCAAGACTTCTGTTCACTTTTTCAGCGAATGTTCATAGTGCATGAGAAGAGATAGTTCATTTAGCTAATGCAGAGGAAAGCCACGAGATCTCATGATGTTATAAATGGAAGTTCCCCTTATGGTCCAAGGAACAAATTAGAAAAAATATGCTATGATTACTACAACTGAATTCCAAAAGTTTAAGTGTGTAAGGAAGATCACTGTTTCATGCATAGAAGTTTTTGACCAAATGCCAATCTGCATAGTCTTAACCATTCACAAAGAATAGACAGTGATCCAAAAATAAATCTTAGTTCTGGAGAAAACAATAAAATTTAAAATATCATCTAGCCACTCAATGCACAGTTGTTCTTTGCTTTTTAACATATGAAAATCCAGCTACGAGAAACTCTGGTTTTAAGTGGATTTGCTATCTATAATCAAGGTGCTCACACCAATCTTTTAAGCCAATAATGAAATCAAAACATTTCTTCATGACCTTTTCTATGCTGTCAAGTATTTGCTCCAGCAACATACAGAAGTAATGTATTCAGTGTCTTTAAACCTATCTCTTTAAAGTTAGCATATAACAAATATTGTCAATGCTGTAGTATCAAGATTCCTGAAGATGACTTAGCTGTGGTACAAATAGTCTAATAGCCAGGAGTTATGCTCTTTTGTGAGGTATTGAATTTCATGATTTATTAATGAAGTAGATTGATTCTGTATTATTGAATTTTGTTACATTTCAAGAACAAATAGAAGAAGCACTTTTCAAGGCCAAATGCACAGAGTGGACTCATACTCTTGGCGACCATCATCACCAGGGACACTCTGAGCCTTCCTGTTTGTGAATCAACCTGCTCCCCTGCTAAACTTCTTCAAATGTTAAAAGCCACTTTAGAGAAAAATCTTTTCATGGTAATAGGGTTCACTTTCAGTCCAAATGTCTAGAACTTTTGGAAAGAATCGGCAAACATTTGCCACCTTTTCTAAACATGCGAGTCAATATGATGCAGTTTAACAGACATAAAGCGTGAAGACAGAACATAACTAGATGAGGAAATGCTCTTAGGAATCATAGCTCTTAGCAACACAGATGCAGTAACCAGGTGAAAGATTTTCTACAGTATACTCCAGAACATATGGTAATGATATTGACTGAAATATTCTAATTTCAAAATACATTATTATTTTTTTTTTTTTGAGACGGAGTTTCGCTCGTTACCCAGGCTGGAGTGCAATGGCACAATCTCGGCTCACCGCAACCTCCACCTCCTGGGTTCAGGCAATTCTCCTGCCTCAGACTCCTGAGTAGCTGGGATTACAGGCATGCACCACCGTGCCCAGCTAATTTTTTGCATTTTTAGTAGAGACGGGGTTTCACCATGTTGACCAGGATGGTCTCGATCTCTTGACCTCGTGATCCACCCGCCTCGGCCTCCCAAAGTGCTGGGATTACAGGCGTGAGCCACCGCGCCGGGCCCAAAAAACATTATTACCTCAGTAGATTGGCTCCAAGATTATCACATTCTAGTAACTAGTTGCAGGATGTAGAAGGCTTGAAAAAGCACCAAATTAGGGTAAAAATAAAGAATTGCATATTTTTCATATTAATACATGATAGTAAGAATGACCATTTTTTAAAATATGGAATCACTTTAAGACAATAAAGCATGAATGCTTATTTCTAATAAATTATAGTTTCAATCATTTAAAAGTAATAAAAACCTGTTTTTTTAAAGAATAAAAAACTATAATACAAGACTATATAAAGTGAAAGAAAATGTCTATTTCCTATCTAAGCAATAAATCTTGTTTCCAAGAGTGACCCCTGATTGGGTTGAATAAGGGTTGAACTTTCCCTAAATTCCCTTTTGCACATAAAATTACCTTTCCTTACAATTTGCTTTTTAATTTCATTTAGCATGCTATGAGAAAATATATATTCAGTTCATACACATTCATCTCCTTTTGTTGTTGCATAATATTCTAATGCATAGATATTCCAGAATATACATAACCAATGCCTTCCTTATATAATAAAATAAAACTGAAAGTATTTTGTAATTACAATCAATCTGGCTGTTAGAGAATATTTTACACACACCTTGCATAGTTGTACAGGAACACTTTTAGAATAATTTCTTAGAGATTAAATTGGGGGTCAAAGTGCTGTGTTTATAAATGCTCTCAATTATCCATCAATCATACTGTCCCAGCCAAGAGCTCATCTATTTTCACCATGTGGACTTTTTCTCTAGTGGGTGAAAAACTGCATATATTTTATTTGAATTTGAACTTATTTGATTATTTGTGATAGTGAATAGATATTTAAATGATTACCACTTTTTAGTTTCTGAATTACTTGCTTTTACTCTTTGCCTGGTTGGTTATTTACATTGTTGTTCTTGTCATTGTTGATTTATAAAAATAAAAATGTTAATAGAAGCAATAAGAGCTGGAGAGTAAGCATGTAAAAAGTGCCTGGTACTTTGCCAAGACTTTCCACGGAGGGGCATATTCATCTTCAAATGAAGCATATGAAGCAAGATGTATTACTGGGCTCAATGCTGTACCCTTCATCTGGGATGGAAGGAAGACACAATCAACCCTGTGAATCAAGTTTGACTCCAGCCAGTATTCTTAACCACTGTTATTCTGCCTTCCTGTTTGTATGGATCAATTATTTCCTAGATTTTAAGCCATGTATGTCTTAGCACTCCACTCAATATTACTAAAATGTTTAAAGGTTTCAGTATCTAAAATGATGAACTCCCATTACCCGGAAAATTTATTTATAGGAAACACTTCATTTTCCAGTAGTGCCAGACAAATGTCACTACATATCTTTAACACCACATTGATCTGTCAACCTCTGCTAGCTGGAGTGATACAGAAAAACAGGAATTAAAGAAAAACTGTTGCTCAGCCAACGAAAGAGTTGCCACAAAGCCCAGGTACTAAAGTTTATTTATTTTTTTCCTGAAGGAGAGGGTAGAAGCTCCCCATCAGAGAGCTTTACACACACTTCTAATGCCCTCAGCCTTTGCTGCCCCAGAGGCTGACAGCATCATGTTAGATAGTGGGGATTGCCCCAAGGGATAGCTCGCTCACATCAACAAGTAGCTAACTGATAGTAACAGAGGACAAAGAAAATTCCTGAAATAGAAGCAGGGTATTCCTTCAGAGTATAGGCAAATATGGAAGCCACTATGTTATGAGTAGTTTAATGTGCTCCACTGAGGTTCAGTGTAGTCTAATGACAGAACGGCAGATAACGACTGAGAATTTTACTCACCGGCAGTCCGGGGAGCCAAGAAAGAAACTCCTGCTGGTTGGGTCTATTCTTTGAGAGGAAAACTGTCATACAGAGGGAATCAATTACCCATTCAGGAACTACATGATATGGTTAAGGCACATGTTGGCATGTGAGCCCTAGAAGAAGCAGAACATGAGTGGGAAGGAAGAGGGTCATGACCTACACAGTGTGGTAAAATCCCTCTTCTGTGAAATTCCACAACTTCAGTAAAAGGACACTTTTATAAAAGGCTTGGCTCAATGTGAATGTGCAGAAGGTAAATTCAAGCCAAGCAAGATGGTGTCCAGCAATAGAAGAGTAGAAACAGAAGCACCTTAACAAGGGAGTGTATGGTTGGGATAAAACAGAAATTATGAGAAAAATTTCAGCTTCCATCAGCTGCTGAATTAAATTTTCAAACTAAATCCCCAAGAGGCAGAGAAGTTCCAAGCAACAGCCAAATTATAATAGTAGTAATGATAATAAAAACATCCAATAGCAATCCCACTTACAACATGGCAGGCATCCTACTGAGGGTCTCACATGCATGTTGTATCATTTAATTCTCACAAATTCCCAATGAGTTTGATACCGATCATTATTCCCTCTATTTTATAGGCAAGGACCTGGGGCTCAGAAAGGTTCGTATTGTGGCCCACATCACTAAACTGATTAGTGATACAACCACAACGTGAACCCAGCTCTATCTCCAGAGACAGTACCATTCACTATGACATTCAGTTCACAGCAAAATATCCCTGAGATATCAAAAATAAGCAAGTTTGTTACTTTGTTATCTAAGAAACAAGGAAGAAGTAATTCTCTTAAACGTATTTCCATACATTATTTCATAATTTTTAAATTCTAGCCTACTTGTTTAAATTTGGTAAGACTCACTTGTTGTCAAAAGCTAGGTTGTTCTGCCCAAATCCCTTTAGACTCCAAGTTCCTCGTCTGTCAAATAATGAATGGATGATTATTTGCTAAGACCTCTTCTTGCTCTTGCTGTGATGAACTCAGGTAGAACATTTCATTCCATAGCAGTGAGGTGAGAAAAGGCTTTGATGAAAATATCACACTGTCCTCATCATGGGCATGTGACACTTACAAGGCAGCCATGGGAACTCACGCCAGGCACTCAGGCTCTGCTAACCATCTTAGCTTCACAGTGTTGCATCTTCCTTTCACTTGTTTGAAAGAGAACAAGTACCTTTCGAGGAACCTAGGGATCCCTAAAATTCTTTAAATTCATGTTGTACACAGAAGAACATTAAAACCTGCAAGGTAAGGGCTGTGGCTGTAAGGCTGCACAGCTCAAGGTCACATCTTGCGTTAGGCCTGGTTTTCTGAGAATCCAGGTGAGGGAGCCTCAGAAGTAGGAAGAACAGAACACCCGCAACACCTCCCAGTGAGGCCAGTGTTCAGGATCAGGATCAGAGATTGCGCTGAAGAGGCAGCTAATTCACAAAACACAGGTTCTCATGGTTTATTTGGAGGTGGAGCCTGATTCCAGTGTGGTTGTCCTGAGCTTGCTGGATGATGACTTGTAACTGTGACCCACATGTATGAAGTGGTCATCCTACAAGCAATAGGAAACATCTGCTTCTGAAAAGTAGATTATGACCCTGAAAATGGTTCTATAATGAAATCAAACAACTCTAGCATGAAGCCCAGGAGGGCAAGAATGTGTATGACCCAACCTTTCTTCCCAGCACCTTGCCTGAGCCCACCATAAGCATTCAATAAACTCAAAGAAACAAGGAATTGTCATGACTATGTCCAATAGGTAGGCATGCCAAATGCATGTAGTGTAGACAACCATCTCCCAGTATGTTTGTTTAAAGAATGACTCCTAATTTGGCATCTTCCTGCATTTACTACAAATTCCTGACATGCGTACACACAGATATATTGTATAACCATACTACTTATATTTGCTTATAGATTGCTTTGGATTATTATCTACTTGTTTAATTTTTTTAACTTATTAAGTTTATTCTACTCAAAATAAAACGTTCTTAATAATAGAAAGGGATTGTGCAATATTTTGGTGTGTCCTCAACATGAAAGGTAGTAATAGAGTTGACTATGGTGAAATTGTATAAATGTATTCATTTCCTTTTGTTACATCAAAGCTAGTGTGTTTTAAGTTCAATTGACAGGTGTATTCCCAGTACTTAAGAAAGTGCCTGAAACTTAGTTGGCAGTTAACAAATATTATTTTACTCATGATTACACAGAACTATGCAAATCAGCACCACCAGTCATGAAAAACTTTTTATTGGTCTGTCTTCAATGACCTTCCTTTAGAGAAACTTCATAGTGAAAGTTGTGACCATGTTATGACAAACTTCCAGTAACTTACGCATCAGATCACTCCCATTCACACACACACACACACACACGTTTACTTAAAAATACATATGAACAACATGCTGGTGCCATTTCTGAGACAATAAAGATAACAGGAAGGTCAGTCTGTAGGGGAATCAAGTGTCCTATTTTAGACATTTTAAGTTTGTAATGTAAGACTTCTTAAGAGACAGTTGGCTATACAGACTTTTTTTTGGTAGCAATTGGTTTCAAACTTTAAAAATATTTTACTGAAAAAGTCTTTATACAGCATGATCCAGTTGGGGATCAAACACAGATTTTTAAAATTAGTCATAAGAATGCAAGTGTTCATAGGAAAGTTATTATTAAAGTTGTTCTTGGCATATGGTCCCAGAAAGAAACATCTTTTTTTGCACTCACACATTCATGTGCACACATGCATGCACACACATAAGCACACATACATGAATACACAACAACTACTTAGGTGTCAAAGCAAAAAGTGTTCTGTACACATCTAAGTACACACAAAACATCTCATCTGCAATTCCAGTTACACATCTCAACTTTATAAACCTTCTTTTTTCAAATAAAGACAGCTTTAACGTCAATATAGAAAGAGAAAATACTAATTCACTTATCTTAGAAAACTTTAGCAACATCTACTAAAAGTAGGTTAAATGAATGATGCTAGAAGCACTAAAAGCAGGGAAAACCTACAAAAACAAGCATCTGTTCACCTTTTGCAGAATTATACATATGCAAGAACTTTTTGACATATTTTATAGAACTTTTTTCTGAACACTAACATGTAATATTAGAAACATATATTTTCTCTACATCATGTATACATAAAACACAGAGCTACATACATACCAAATACATAAAAGAACCCACAATACTTCAGGTTAAATTAGAACTCTCTTCAGTTCCTCTCTTATACATCTCTCTTTCTGCTTATCTTTTTAAAAGAACAACTATTATTTATTCTGTAATCGTCAGAAGAAGTAAAAACCAAATATCTAACTAGGTCTGATAATACATGTGGTTTTATGAAGTTAAAATATTTTACAGGTCAATTACAATAATTTTGTTCTAATTTCTGAATAGACTTTCCTACTTCAATAAAATTATTGATACAATAACATACCTATATATACTTTGTGATAACAGAGCAAATACACTCAGTTCTCTATAGGTCTTCCATAAGATATAAGTGTGGTTACATTTACAATGTTTCATTACTTATATTTGAATATCCTGAGTACAATTTGTGGATGTATTTGCTTTAATTCCAAAATAAACCGTACCCAATGGCAGCTCTCTTACTGAGATTTCAGTATCAAGTTCCAGGCTCTTCACCTCCATGCCAACAGCCTACAAAGAAAACACTTCCTAGAGCATGGAGACAAGAATTGGCTTCTCTTTTTGGCAACAGATCCTGTGTTGATGACTTTTAAAAGAATAAATGTTCAGTTCAAGGGCCCTAGAGAGGCTGACAACTGCAGCTCCGGTCATTTGAGGAAAAAAGGAAAGAGATTTTTAAAAGCCAGAGACAGGGGCATGGAATAATAGACATTTCCTTTAATTAAAAAAAAAAAATAAGCAAAAGCAAGTTTTGAGTAATAACATGGAGCTCCTTATAATTAGATTAAAAACACATAGATACATAGATTAATGTCTTTGATGTGTCTGGACTTCAGATCAATTATGCATATGCTAATGTTCAATTTCCATAAGAATAAGGCAAATGACAATTACATGTTGGCTTAATTTTACTTGACAAAGACACTCTTCAGACCCCTTAGCAAGAAGCTTGGTTCTATTCCATGTGGGTTCACTCCTAGAATCTACAAAATTCCATGAAGAAGTTAACTACTTTGTATAATAAATAGACCCAGTATCCTCTCATCAGACTTGCAGGTCTTAACTAACCTAGAATTAAAAAAAGGATGAAGCATTATTGGGGTCTGTTCATCTCCCTTCTGAATTAAGGCCTCTAGGAAATAAATTAGGTGGTAGATTTCACTGCAAAAAGATACTTGAGTCCCTTGGGTGAAGAGTTTCAGGACCTAGGAATGTCCCTGTTGCTCATGGCTGCTCCTTCCCTTGACCACCATCTTGTCTCTCAGAAGTGAAGAAATGAAAGATAATTTTCTACAAGAGAAAATTTTTATCTCAAATAACTCTACCATTTCAAAATAATTTCAGTTACCCTGTTGGAAAAAGCTAATTGAAACTTAAGAATAGAGTTCCAGAAAAAACAATTTTTTAATAATAAATCTTGATGCAATAATAAGAAAAATCTGGATTCTCATTCTTTTTTCTGCTTTTAACTAGCTGTGTGGCTTTGAATAACTTGCTTAATTTCTCTTGGTTAAGTCTCCTTTATACTCGGACTAAATTATGTTTTAGGTTATTTCTAGTTCTAAAATTTTATGCTTTCATTCATGAGGTGGATTGTTTGCCAGGGAGGGTTTACCAGCCACAGGAGAGGTGCACTCACTGGAAAATCACAGCAAGGCTGTGGCCTCTGTTGCCAGCACAGATAAAAACGGAAGTACAGTTCACCTCCATTTCTCAGCCCCTGATGAAAGTGGTGGTGGCTACCCAGTAGCCTCCGAAAGGATGGAATTGACAAGGGGGAAATTCACCAAGGGAAATCACGTCTTCTACAGATCCTCCCTTCTCGTCGCTGTGTCTCAACAGACGAACTGACACTGAGTGGAGGGGACTTCAGGGCTTCAGGGATAGGGATGTGTGTGTACTGTGCTGCATTGCAGTAGCCGTGTACAGTAGGAATCAACCAAAATTTATTTCCAAATTAAAAAAAAAGTCGGATTCTGAAAAAAATTATTTGGAAATAATGAAAATTATAGCCAACAACATAAAATGATTGGTGCGAAGAGAACAGGAGAGGATCTCAAGAACACACATGTATCTCAGAAACCCACAACTGCCCTGTGAGCGTCTGTCCCAATGCTAAACAGACTTTGCTAATTCCAAGACTGTATTACAGAATGCAAATGCACATGTTTATACTTAAAATGAAAGACAGCTTGATATAAAAGAATCTTTACTTCTTTCAAAATGCTATGTTAAGTGCCCCAAATCTCCTGAAGATGGTATTAATTTCCTCTAATAATAATTTCTGGGTCATTAAGTTCATTGCGTTCTACTTTATATGCTCCTTATCAAGTACACAGAAGCCTGTGCAATATCTCCTAGGAGTCCAGCTGCCATATCAGAAAGGCTCACACTTTCAAAGGATTAATAACACCTCTCTTGTGCTTTTAAAAATCCCTCACTAATCTCCAGACTCACTTACGCTGCCCTGCCTGGCCTTGCTTCTGGGTGATGGAGGCATTGGCGTGCTGGAGCGAAGGCAGCACTCCAGCTCACAGCAAATGGGAAGCAATCCACCAGGGCAGGATGGATAAGCCAACTCGTATTTCTTTTCTTTCTTTCTCCCCCGGAAGGGGATGGAAAATAAAGGTCACCCCAATATGAATAAAGCAGCCTTTCGACGAAAGGCATTTGAAGGGATTTCTCCACTTGTAATAGGAATCCTAATTCAATTGAATGATGTGACTTAATCTAACCAAGTAACTCAGGCTAGTTAGCCTGCAAACTGGCTTGATTCATAAAAGCAGAATTATTCATTTCTTTTAATTGTTTTTTTATTGGTGCAAAACTTACATTAAGCTGGTATTGACCAATTTTCCATTTGCAAACCATAAATATTGGCCCCAACAATGGTAGTATTTATTGATATTAATCAAAAATCTCTCCAACACGTACTTCTTCCTCCCTCACACATATCAGATATTTATTGCCTCATCTAAGAAGTTAGTTTTAAGAACACCTTACAAATCAATAACATTTTCTATCATTTTGAAGGAAATTATGATTCATTTAGCTGGTGTGTCTAAATTAACCTAACTGGAATTTGTTAATTTATTAATCATCCAGAGTGTAACGCGGTGAACAGAAGTAGAAAGAAGAAAATGGAGAAAGAAAAGTGGAAAGAACAACCAGATGTAGCATCCAGTTGCAGAGGGCATTCTGGAAACAGTGCCCGAGTGGAAAAGCTGTACCCTGCTGATAAAGGCTTCAGTTCTGCTCTAGGACTATACCTTCTTATTCAACACTATTAACATACAGACATAATAGCTATGCAAACATAAATATAACCACTTATAGTAGACTGATCAGTCCCCAGACATTCCGCACAGACAATCCATGTGTAAAGCATGTTTTTTTTCAGAAACCATAGAAAAGTAAGCAAACCTTCAAGCTCCGATGCTCTTTTAGTCATTCACACAATCTGTAAAGATGGTCAATAGTCCTCTGAGAACTTACAGGGTTAAGGATAATATTTTCAAGGTTTAAAGCCATTTCCTCATCTAACTATCTAATTTCAAAGGAGTGCACTTTTCATGATGCAAATGAATTTAATATACTCACATGTGCAAAGAAAGGGAGGTTTCTGTGCTTTTCCAGAGTTGATTCCATCTTCCTTGCATGCCCTCACTCCATTGAGGGCAGGGGAACAAATCTGCCAATTAGTCGTATCTCTTTTGCTTCTGGTTCCATCTCCTCTTAATTTACAAACTTTCAGGTACAAGTTAAATTTCTGAAAGATCACCCTCCAAAGCTCCCCGCAACGGCAGCTCTTGCTGTGGCCCCCACGGGGAGTCTCACTCATGTTCTTCTCTGGGTCCTCACTGGACTTTAAGGCAAAAATGTCCCTGGTGCCGTGGTCATGGCTCTGCCCACCTGCACGTGCTGGGGACACCTAGAGTTTGTGAGTTCTGGCCTGTTCTTTCTGGACTGGATCTACATCAGGTAGGGTACCCAGTGGCTCAGCCCCCATGAAGGCTTGCATGATCTGTTGCCTGCACCCAAGTCGGCCTGAGTATCTCATGCCATCCCTAGCCCACAGGCCCCCTGCCCTGTGACTATAGCAA